>JARZZO010000011.1:23492500-24692500 GCA_030544215.1 Zantedeschia hybrid cultivar | reverse complement strand
CTCTCCCATCTCTCTCTCACCCATGTGATTAAAAAATTAAAAAGAGAGGGAGGGGAGGAGAGAGACTCCAACCGGTGGGTACCCCCCACCTCAAGCCAACCGGTGGGTACCCCCCACCTCAAGCATTCCGGTGGGTACCCCCACCGGTTAAGGCTTTGAAGCCTATAAATACCCCCCAAGGGGTAAGAAGAAGCCCCATGCCCATTTGGCCCAAAATTTCCTAGGGGAAACTCTGCCAGTTTGAAGACCAAATCCGGTACTCTTGCCCGGGTTTGCTGCGATTTGGGGGGAGATATTTTCTTGAAAGGCTCTCTTCCTAAGGTTTATTCCTAAGGGGAAGCTCTGCCAAATTTATGTTGTAAAATCACCGTCCTATAAGACGGGATTATGCCGAAATAATGAATGAATGCTACTATTTGTTCTTTGAGCATATGTGTGCGCAAGTGTTCATGAATCTACTATTTAAGTAACACTATGTTACTATATTTTCATATGTAAAATAATTAGTTTTATAACTAATTAAAATACATAAAATATATAATTAAATATTCTAAAATATCATTGGCCTCATCCCATACATAACTAATCTTAGATTCATAATTAAAACTTAATAATGAAACATTGAGACACAAAATAATATCTTAAGTTAAAAAATGACTTAAATACTCCACATACTTAATTAATTAATAAAATCTGCGAAAATTATCTAAAATTAATAAAATAAATATAAAAAATCAGAAAAATTCTGTAAAAATCAGTAATACTCAGTAAAAATCAGAAAACAAAATCTGGAAATTACATAAATCCAAAATATAACTTAAATATCCTTCATATACCTAATTAATTAATAAAAATCGGTAAAATTAATAAAAAAATCAGTAAAATTCAGTAAAAACCAGTAAAAAACAGAGAACCAAATCTGAAAATATATAAAATTCTGAAATGACTAAAATACCCCTAGAGCTTAATACAAATTACAAAAATACCCTCATACATGTTAAAAATCCGTAAAAATCACAGAAAATTCTTAAAAATATCAAAATCTCTCATATGTCCAAAATACCCTCCAAACCTTAATAAGATGGGTAAAATTACCAAAATACCATCAATATGATAAAAATAAATAAAAATCTCAGAAAAATATAAAAATAGACTTTAAGTCTAAAAATTCAATTTGGGCAAAATTACCAAAATACCCTTACAATCCAAACACCCTTGAAATAACTCTAAATACCTCCTAAGGTTTTGAAACCCTCCTAAATCATTAAAACTCATTTCATACACTAAAATAACCATAATCTCCCTATACCCTCCAACTTGACATAATTACAAAAATACCCTTATGGGTCTAAAATACTTGGAATCAATCCAGAATACTTGGAGTCAATCCAATATACTTAGAATTAATCCAGATAGCTTGGAATCAATCCAAAATCATATAAACACATCCTAAACCTGGGTGAGGCTAAGAGTTTAACCTAAAATATATCTTCATATGCATGTGATGCATGTAGTAGTAGTGTTGCATGTTATAAGGGCATCATACGGACGGTTAATCAAGGGTTGCCGAGCAGTCGCTCAGCGTAATTAACACTGACCGAGGTCAATGGAGAGAGGTCATATACTCGAATCTTCGCTTGATTCGAAGTCCCGGATTCCCTGAGGGCTAATCCCAAGCTTTCATAGTCCGATAAAATATAAAACCGACCTATAATTCTCTAGATAAACAAAAAAAAAATGGATTTCCGAATAATCCGACATAGGAGAGATGTGTCTAGGTCAGGTCCCGACGAAGGTTAGAAAAATCCTCGCAAACACCTACCAACGACCTTCGCGCCACCGTTGACCCGTCAGCTGCTGTGTTTACCACCCCGGATCATTTTATTGTGTTTATTGTGGCCTTTTATCTCCCTGCAAGGAGTGGGCCATTATTTTATTGTATTTGGAGAGTGGTACACAAGCACCGAATGATATTCTCCCACGCACCAGTGTGGAGGTACGTGCTAGACCTCTCACTATGATTTGATTGTCACGTATTTGCTTTTATCTGCCGCCGAATCGTGAGATAGGACCTAGCCCATGATTCATCATCACTGTTGGCTATGAGTGCGCTATACCGATCCCGGATTCCGACAAAACTTTGGGTGGATTTAATTCCTAGACTTGTGGTAGTTTCTCAACTACCAAACGGTCCCACGCTTCTTCATCGCGAGAGGGACGGCTACTCAGCTACTTTTATTTGTTGGCGTGGTTATCTAACTAAATAATTGTGCGACTAGACTACATCTATCTAATAAATTAATGCTTGTTGCTGATTCCTACCACCGCTAGTGAGTCTATTAGTTGTCCCGCATCAGATAGGCTGGTTCGTTTTGACTGTGGTGTACCTTTCCTTAGCACCCTTTGTGGCCAGGAGGAAGAATTCCTTGATCATCTATTTGTGGGTTGTGTTTTTGCTTGGGAAGTATGGAACGACATGATCAAAGTCTGTCAACCAAGAAGGGAGCGGACAATGTGGAAGCACTTCTTCAGCTTTGGTATTTCGTCGGTCTCCATGGAAGACCATATTGTATGGTGGCTGATTCTCCGTGCCACTTTATGGTCCATCTAGGGTGAGCGAACAATAGGATTTTCAGAAAGGAACCTCGGGAATCCGTTAGAGTGGTGGCTTTTATCTGTAGTAGAGTGAGGGAGTGTGCAAGGGTTCTTTGTAATGTGGGTGTGGACACCTCTTCCTTTTTTGTTGGTTTAAAAGAGGTTTGAGTGAGACACCTGCTTGAAGCTGCTGTATTTTTATGTGCATAGGGCTTTTTGGGAGCTTTATCATATACACATGTAATTAGCCGTATATATTTTATACATTCGTTAGTGGTACTATCCACTTTCAGAAAAAAAATAAAAGGTTTGGAAGGGGAAATGTCCACTCAAGGTCAAAGCTTTTTTATTGCTGGTATTTCAAAAAGGGATTGTCACAGGTTTACCATTGGAAATGGAACTCCAATGATGCTGTTATTTGTTGTATTCGTGTTTCTGCTGATGAAGACATTGATCACCTTCCAATTCAATGCTCATTTAGCAAAGAGTTTGGAGAACTATTGGACAGATCACGGGATATTTATTTGTGTTTAATTCCATCGAGAGGATGTGGCTTTATTGTCAGAGGTGAAGTTACTCTCGAGTCCAAGAAGTTACTCTCGATGATACCACATGCAGTGAATGCAACAACATCATCTTTCTGAGAAGTACACCTGACATTGAGAATGTATGTATTCGAGTAATATACTACCACTTCATTGGAGTCGTTATCTTCTTCATTTTTCTGTACATGATTGGTGTAAGCTTATCAATACGTTTATCCAATTTGATGGTTTTAGTCTCACCTTGGGGTAAGAGGAATCTCTCATCTTCCTCTTTTAATGGTTGTACTTCCTCTGTCTATTTATCAATAAAATTGGTGGTACATCTTTCTTTCGAAAAAAATGCAATAAGTTATTTGATCTAATCAGCATGAGAAGAATTTGGTTATGACACCATACATGTTAATTTGTCGCTAGCCATGTAAGATTTGAATATGCTATATAATCCTCTAGTGGGCTAGAGGTATTTGCATGCTTGTGTACTGGCTGGAGAATTGAGCTTAACTACTTATGAGACATGGTAACTAACATAAGAACATGTTTCTATGACCAATTGATCATTTGATATCATACCTACAACATTTGATTAAGTTATGTTTGGTTGATAAGACTTGACCATATGATTCCCCTTTGTATGATTATTTGCTTATGCTTTATGTAGAATTGTTTCAATCATCATGTCATATATTTATGTATCATTTGAACTTGACAGTTATTATATGATAAGCCATGTATTGATGTATAGCGGTTTGATGCCTAGTGAGTTCCATAAAACCCCCTAACAATCTCAAGACGGTTCAATCTGAGGTTAGATTAAGTGAAGTACATTTTTGATAAGAACGTGGATTGTACCACCAATTTTATTGAATAAATAGAGGAAGTACTATCAAGGATAGAAGAGGTTCTATCCACTCAAAAAGAGAGAAAACTACATGAAATGGCAATTACTAAGTAAAAGCCCTAATCCAAGACTCAGGAGAAACACCTACAATAAAACAAGCCCAAGAATACAAGTAAGATAAGGTACGGAATGCAATATTCTCAACATAAAATTTACTTCCCCTGAATATCACTTCATTCCTTTCTTTCCAAATGCTCCAGCAGACTGCATGAGAAAGAATACCCACCATGTTGCCCCAGTCCTCAGCTTTAGATGTGATCTTCAATTGTTTAAAGAAGGCCCACATTTCCAACACGGAATTAAAGTTCCTGTTGAACTGCAGCAACTCACCAAAAATCCTCCATATTGACTCACATGGCAGCACACAAATAGGTGGTTCACATCTTCATTGTAATTGCTCTTCATTTCTCCTATATATCGGCAATTCACCTTCAAGCATTGAGAAATATGACTGCACAGAATAGTCTCTAGGGAGGCTTCCACTCTGGAAAGGATAGTCTCTTTGGTGTCTTGTAAAGTTAGGGAATGGGCATCCATTTTGTGTAATGTGGACTCTTGTAATTCCACACTTTTTGTTCTCCTTGGGGAAGGGTGATCTCCTTCTTTACTGGTTGGGGCTGTGAGTTTTTGTAAACGGTTTTGGGAGAAGTACACCATCTTGGTGTTTTGTTATTTTGGGTGGCTGGAGGATTATTCTTATACTTGTAGGTCCCCAACCTTTTATACTCTTCTTTTACTTTAATACATTTTGTGGTATTACCCACCCTCAAAAAATATGACTGCACAGAGAAATCCCCATGATTGGGTCCCCAACTCAATCTGTCAGGCTGAGACATATCAATTTTTACTGAGTTTAAAGCCTCCATCAGATAGCAAAACTCTTGTATTTCATCATCCTTCATGTTCCTCCTGATTTGAACATTCCACTGGACATTATTCCCAACGAAATCAAAGCAGTCACTGACCGTAGTCCACTGGTTAGACCGCACCCCTCACACTTTCAAACCATGGGTTATAAGAGGCATAAAGGTGGGCAAGGACAAAAATACCCCTTGCTCCAACAAACACATAATAAGTCCTATAAACCCACACAAAAAGAGAATAAAATATACTTAACCAACTAGACAAAAATACCCCTAACTACATATATCTTTCCAGAAAAGATGTTATCTCCATGCCCCACCTGGTACACTGTAAATATTTACAAAAAAATCTTCCAGCTTTAAGTATGTCTGCCCAAATCTCTGACACAATGGAGGAACTTACCATGCAAAAAGGCTGCTTCTTACTCTTTCTCTTCTGACAATTTATAATAAAAGCATTATGATCTGAAGTATGCCTGGAACTGTGCAACCACTCCTGCTGTCGGACACATACACTCCCATCTGTCATTAATCAATACTCTGTCCAACTTTGACAATGAATAGGACTGTTAAAAGGACAATGAATAGGGTTCTAGTTTCAGCTAAATGGCTCCTTAACTTTCCTCTGACACAGTTAAAAGGATTTAATAGGACTGTTTCTGATCACATTCTCATCTTGGTATCCACTGGGAGAAGGAGAAACCTCATAGACTGTTCAGATATGAACTGGAATGCCACAGACATGAAGATTTTAAAGAGCTGGTCAGCAATTGGTGGAAAGAGGTTCCTTCTGCAGATTTTGCCTGCTTGACTTTTGCCAAAAAGCTCAAATGGGTTAGAGGTAAAATCAAGAAATGGACTTCACAAAATTTTGGCAAGATCAATGTAATCCATCAACACTTAATGCAGAATATTGATGATCTGGGAATCAAGGCTGAAATTCAGAATATATCAAATGAAGAATCTCAGGCCCTGAAGAAATATAAGAATGATTATAATGAGTTCATCCTCAAGGAAGAAATTAAATGGAAACAAAGGGCAAAAGAGCATTGGCTGAAGGAGGGTGACAAGAATAATAAATTATTTCATTCAATGGCTAGCTCTAAAAAGAGATCCTTAAAGATTAAGCATGTCAAGGTGGACGACCTCTCATTTCATTCCAATAAGGATATCCAAGACTCTTTCATTTCTTTCTATAAGAATCTATTCAAAGAAGACCACTTGTGGACGCCTCATTTGCAGGAAAACATCCTCCCTAAGTTGGATGAAAGCATGGCCGAGGACCTCTGTTTGCCAACCCTTGAAGAAGAAGTGAAACAAGCTATTTTCAGCATGAATGTAAACAAATCCCCTGGCCCGGACGGATTTTCCCTAGGCTTTTATCAATTTTTTTGGGAAGTTATTAAGGAAGACTTCATGGCAGTGGTCAAGGAATTTCAAGACAAACCTTTATGTATAAAGGGATTTAGTTCTACACACATTGTGCTTATTCCAAAGAAAGAAGGTGCAGAAAAAGTTTCTGATTTCAGACCGATCAGTCTATTGAATGGTTCCTACAAGATTATCACAAAGATTCTAACCAACAGGATGAAGACAGCACTAGAGTTGGTTATTAATATGAACCAATCAGCCTTTCTAGAAGGTAGATACATTTTAGACAATTTCCTGGCAGCAAGTGAAGCCATCCATAATCAAAAGATTCTCAAGAAGGAAGAAATTGTCATCAAACTTGACTTTGAGAAAGCATTTGATACTGTCAACTGGCAGTGCGTTCATAAATCCTTGGGTATTATAGGCTTCAAGCAAAAATAGATTAATTGGGTTATGAGTTGTATCTCAACTCCAAGATTTTCTATTTTGTTGAATGGCCAACCTTGTGGATACTTCAATAGCTCAAGGGGATTGAGACAAGGTGACCCTATCTCACCCCTTCTGTTTCTTGTCATAGGTCAGGTCATGAGCTCTCTCTCAGACAAAGCTGCTGGTCAAGGCCTGATAGATGGGTTCAAAATTCGTAGGAATGGCTTTCAACTCTCTCATCTACAATTTGCAGACGATACATTGATGTTCTCCTCAGGCCATATGGGTATGTTGTGGAATTTGAAGATCATGTTGGTCCGGACAAAAGTTATTACTGGTCTTAGTATTAATTTCCAGAAATTTGAAATAGTAAGGATAAATTTGGACAAGGACAGGCTGGATTGCATGGCTGAGACCCTAAACTGCAAAGAAAGTCATTTCCCAATTAAATACTTAGGTCTTTCATTAACCTATGGGCCTACCAAGCTAAGAGATTGGGATATAGTGATTAAAAAATTTGATCAAAAGTTGGATGGATGGAAAGCAAGATTTCTTTCTGATGGTGGCAGATGGATTCTCTCTTTATCAGTCCTCTCCTCATTAGCCTCACATCATTTATCCATCTTTAAAGTCCCTAGAACTGTGCAAAGAATGATAGAGGCTAGGAGGAGTTCTTTCTTCTGGGGAAGAGGGAAGAGAGATGGGAAACGGCTGCATCTCATTGCTTGGGACAAAGTATGCAGAAGTAAAGACCCTGGAGCTGGTTTGGTCAAAATTCAGCACTTCAACAAGGCCATGCTAGCTAAATGGTTCTGGAGATTGGGTGAAGAAGTTGACCATCTCTGGGTTAAATTAGTTAGGGAGAAGTATTATCACAATACTTATAGATGGGAATTGAACCCCTCTAAGACCTACAACATGTCCCACATTTGGAGAAATATTGTTCAGACGCAGCTTCTGATTCTCCCTGCAGTCAGCTTTCAATTAGGCAACACTGAACATATTCGCTTCTGGAAAGATTCATGGCTATCAAATGCTCCTTTCTCTGAACAAGCTCCTAATTTCTATCAGCTTATTGAAAATAAAAATGCTTCAATTGCTCAAGTACTCTCCCATGACAATGACCCTCTAATGAACATCATACTCAAAAGAAACCCAACAGAAACTGAACTTGAGGAGTTGCTCAGAATTCTCTGACTTACTTCAGAAATTCAGCTTCTCAGAAATCAAGAGAACATAAGATTATGGAGGTGGAATACCAAAGGATCTTATTCACCCAATACTCTTATCCATATTATCCAGGATAGTGGTATTAGACTATGGTGGAATTCCTTAGTGTGGTCCAAATATTTCCCCACCAAAATCAGATTTTTCTTATGGAAGGTGGCACTGTATAGGCTCCCCACTTCATACAGACTGAGAAGGATTTTATTTCAGTTCTACCAAGTGTGTTTTCTGTGGCCTTTTTGAAGAAGATCAGAGCAACCTTTTCTGCCATTGTGGGATCATCAACTTTCTCTGGAGAACTCCCTGCATGGTTTTGAAGATTCAGTGGGTGGAACCTATAGATTCCCTACATCTCTTCCAAACCTGGCATGATCTTTGTCCTAATGAGTCACAAAACAAGATCTGGTCTCTCTTTCTTCCTACTATGATGTGGGCAATTTGGTTGGAAAGGAACAATAGAAGATTCAGCCAAGAGTTCAGCCATCCCTCTATTATTCTACAAAGAGCTATCAGCTGGGTGAAGGATTGGGGTAAAGCTGCTGCCATCTGGGATGCATCAGCAGAAGAGCTTATCTCTAGGGCTTGTAAATGGAGAGATTTTATGTTTTGACTTCCTTTTTCCTTTGAGGCTTCTCTGCTAGCCCCTATTTTATTTTCTTAATAAAATAGAAGCATTAGGGTATGCCTCTTTTTGTTTGCTGTAGGGTTGATGTTGTGCCCTCATGTATGGCCAAGGGCCTACTTTGTAACTTTTTTCTCTTAATGAAATGTGACTTCGTCACCTTCAAAAAAAAAAACTTTGACAATGAAGGCTTATTTCTTCCATTGGACCAGGTGTATTGAACATTGGATATGGGTAGTTCAATAAGAGCACACTCAATCCAGCCATTGAACAACCTCATTCCTCTGTTAGCAACACCACCACGATTCCTTTCCGGAGGCCTTCTGATTTGATTGAAGTCACCTAGAATACAGCTCGGCAAATTAAACCTCTCCCGACACTCCTCTAATTCCTTCCACATATCCATCTCCTGTGCAATTGTATGAGGCCCATAGACACCGGAGCGCATCCATTCCTTCTTCGTCTGTATCTCACTCATCTTCACAGTTAGAGAATATTCACCAATGTCCAATAATTGTCCTCCCCATGTCGATTTGTTCCAAACTATGATGATGCCACCTGATTGACCAGTGGCTCTTCTAAAAATAAAGTCAGATTCCCCAAAAGTGGAGAACTGTTTTACTAGCTTCATATCCACCCTTTCCATCTTAGTTTCTTGAAGGCAGAAGATATCAATTTTTTTAGAAGGTGAATGAAAGTCACAATTCTAT
Source organism: Zantedeschia hybrid cultivar (assembly GCA_030544215.1). Lineage (NCBI taxonomy): Eukaryota > Viridiplantae > Streptophyta > Magnoliopsida > Alismatales > Araceae > Zantedeschia > Zantedeschia hybrid cultivar. Next base: position 24,683,240 of record JARZZO010000011.1, on the reverse strand, counting down.
TGATAACCAAAAAATGGTAGTACAAAGAGAATCCAGAAAAACTTGGTAGGACAAGCCCCTAACCAAGTCATAAACACAACAGAAAATAAAAACAAAAACTCAGATACAAAGGGTCTGATTTATCAAGAGAATAAAGCAGACATCAAGAACTAAGATCTCAACACAACAAACTCCTCTACTGCCGAGCCTTATGCAAAAAACCCGAACTTTCCTCATTGAAAATATTTGTTGCTTTACCCCACTCCTCCACCCAGTTAAAAGTAATCTTTAACAATTCAATGGCACTACTATATTGATCACTGAATTTCCTCATGTTTCTTTCACACCAAATAATCCAAAGCAAAGCCGGACAAAAGATAAACCATAATTGCTTCTGACTTGGAACAGGACAGGCCCCAGACCACCACAATATCAGGTCCAAAACTGAAGAATGATCCACCCAGGGAATACCAAATAATATGCATAAAGTCTTCCACAGAATCATAACAATACTACAGTTAAGTAGCAAATGATCTTGATCCTCCTCAAAAGTAGCACAATAACCGTATAAATGATTTCTTGAAATGTGTAACATTTTGGCCCTCTTTCCTATCAAAAGTCTATACCAGGCCACCTTCCATAGAAAAACTTTAATCTTGTTGGGAAGGTAATTAGACCACACTAACTCCTTCCACCAAACTCTGCATCCTCCATCATTTAAGATTTGAACCGCAGATTTAACTGAAAACTGACCCTTGGAATTCCATCTCCAAACTCTCCTATCTTTCCTCTCATGACATAATCTAATGCTGGCAGTAAGATGTATTAAGTTAGAGATCTCATTAACCTCTACATCAATTAGATGCCTTCTCATATGCAAATTCAAGTTACCTGAGCCATGATGGGACATAACCTCTGCCACCGAGGCCTCCTTATGTTGAGCAATGTTGAATAAATTACTAAATTGAGAAGAGAGAACAATACTGGAGCACCATTTATCTTTCCAAAACAAGGTTTCACATCCATTACCAACCTGTATATCACAAGATCTCTCCATGAAATCTGCATTCTTCACAATATTCTTCCAAATCGGAGACAAATTATAAGTTCTTGAAGGTTGAAAAGTCTATTTATTGCCATCACAATAATAGAGCTCCTTTATAATAGTAGCCCACAATGCCTCTGAGCACTCTCCCCTTCTCCACAACCATTTCATTAACAAAGCTTGATTGAAAGTGGCAACTCCACATAAAGCAATACCTCCTTGATCCTTACTTTTGCATACATTACTCCACTTGATTAAATGAAAACCTTTCTTCTCCCTTTTACCTCCTGACCAAAAAAAGAGCTTCTAATTGATTCAATAGTCTTCTCCACTGACCTTGGAATTTTAAAAATGGAAGCAAAGTAAATGGCCAAAGAAGAAAGGACAACTTTAGACAAGATCAATCTCCCTCCATCAGAGAGATATCTATCTTTCCACCCTTCCAACCGATCTTCAAATCTTTTAATCAACACATCCCAGTCCCTAACTCTAATTGCCCTATCTGACAAGGGCAATCCGAGATATTTGATTGGGAAAGAACAAATTATGCATTGCAGAGTTTCAGCAATTTCTTGCAATCTGTTTTGTGTCATATGTATCCCCACAATTTCAGATTTTTCATAGTTAATTCTCAAGCCTGTTATAGCTTCCACCAAAATCAGCAGATTTTTGATATTCTAAATTTCCTCATTACTTCCAGATATAAACAACAAGGTATCGTCCGCAAACTGAAGATAAGATAATAGAATATTGCTTCTACTAATGTTGAACCCTTCAATCAATTCTTGATCAACAGCCTTCTCCAACATAGTACTCAAGATCTGCCCAATTAACAGGAAAAGCAATGGAGATATAGGATTTCCCTGTCTTAGGCCTCTGGAGCTCTTAAAGTAGCCGCACAGTTCTCCATTGACCAAGACAGAAAATGAAGCTGAAGAGATACAACTCATCACCCATATAATCTATTTGTCATTAAAACCCACAAGGTTCATAGTTTTCTGAAGACAATTCCAGCTTATTCTGTCATAGGCTTCTTCAAAATCCAACTTGAGAATGACACCACTCTTGTTCCTACACTTGTAATGGTGAATTGCTTCATAGGTTGCCATATAATTATCCAATATGAATCTTCCTTACATGAAAGCTGATTGGTTAATCCCCACAATCTTGTGAATAACTTTTTTGAGCCGGGTAGCCAAGATCTTGGTAATGATTTTATAGCACCCATTAAGCAAACTAATTGGACGGAAATCCCCCAGTCTTTCAGCACCTTCAGTTTTTGGAATAAGGACAATAAAAGTGGAATTGAAAGCTTTGATCTTATCCGAACTATCAAATAACTCTTGAACGACATTGAGCATATCTTCTTTAATTATATCCCAACAAAATTGATAAAACCCAATGGACATCCCATTAGGACCCGGGGCCTTATTGGGGTCCATGCTAAAAATTGCATCTTTGACTTCCTTTTCAATAAAAGGCTTGGACAGATCTTCAGCATCAGTAGCATCTAGCTTTGGAAGTATACCATTTTCCAAATGAGGCCTCAAGGGAAAATCCTCCAAAAACAGGTTCTGAAAAAAATCAATAAACCTCCTCTTGATCTCATTTGGTTCTTCAATCACTTTCTCATTTTCTCTCACATGATCAATGGACAAGAACCTCTTTTTAGCATTGGCCATAGCATGGAAGAAAAATGTATTTTGATCACCTTCTTTTAGCCAATGTTCCTTCGCTCTCTGTCTCCACTTGATTTCCTCCTTAAATAATTCTTCATTAAACATTTTCTTCAAGTCTTTGAGTTCCTGCATTTCAACAGAAGAGAGGTCCATAACCTCACTTTTCAGCTCCAGATCATCAATTTTATTCTTCAACAAATGTCTCTCCTCCAAAGTCTTCCCATATTTCAATTTGGCCCATTGTTTCAAACCTGCCCTTATCCTTTTCAATTTTCTCTAAAATATGTAAACTACTGAACCAGACTCTATAAATTCCAGCCACCAATTGTTGATCATGTCTTTGAAACCTTGTTCCCTCTGCCACTTCAGTTCATATCTGTATATTCTTATCTTTCTTTGCTTGTCTTCCATCATAAGTTGTAGGGGTATATGATCCGAAACAGCCCTGCACAATCCTTTAATGTGTGACAATGGAAAATATTTGAACCAATCTGAGAATATCAAAATTCTATCAATCCTCGATTGTGTACACTCCTGCTGGAGGTTAGACCATGTGAACTTTCTGTTGGGGATATCTAGATCCATAAGATTAAAATCTCTAATCCATTGATTGAGCATGACCATCTCCTTGCTCCATTTCTGCACACCAGACCTTTCCAAAGGATATCTTACACAATTAAAATCCCCTACAATGCACCAAGCCTCAGGAAAGAGATAATGTAGTCTATATAGCTCTTGAAAAAATAATTCTCTTTGCTGATCGGAATGTGGCCCATACACAGAAGAGATAATCCACCTTCTATTGTGTGCTCTTCTACACTTCCAGGTGAAGGCCACCGATATACTAAAACTGCCCACATCACAGACATTCCCCTCAAATTTATTCCCATTCCACATTATAACATGTCCACCTCTCAAACCTTCAGCTGGCAGAAATGCAATTTTATCTAATAGTGGGCCACCCAGTCTTGATAAAGAAAAATTGTCAAAACTGGACATCTTTGTCTCTTGCAAGCAAATGCAGTCCAAGTGAAGGGAAATAACAAGGTCCTTCACAACTCTGGCTTTGGGTGCCCCATTAAGACCCCTAATATTCCATGATATCATGGTTCATGAGGGTATGATATGTAGCCCCCCCTCCTTAGACTTCTTCCCTCGAAGACTGTCCACAAGAACGTTACTCTTCACAAATTCTGCCTCCCTCTTACCTATCTTGAAGCCTCCACCCATACCCCTTTTCTTGACAGAATGTTGCAGATTTTCATTTCTTTTCATTTTCTTAAGGAAACTCAGCATCATGTCCTCTCTGCCCAAAAAAGATATCCCTATACGCTGGCCAAAAAGGATAATTTCCTTTGTCCATGCCTCAACATCATGAAGTTGTTTAACGGCCAAAGGTTCTACACCCCCGTCTACGGAATGATCTGCAAGCACTGATTATGACTTTGTTCACTTTCCTCCTCCACACTTTGTTGCCAATCAGACCCTGGGTGATACTGTTGAGCCTCAAGCCAACGAATACATGCATCCTTATCCTGCGGTAACTCTTCCCTACTTTCACAATCCACTCGGGTCAGCCCATTCACATCTCAGAAACCTACAGCCTTCTGACCAGTCCCATAGTTAGGGGGCTGAAGTCTCTTAGATATAGACAGATCATCGCTGACAACCGGCGTAACCCTATCAGAACTCTGGTTTCCGAAAGCAGAACCAGACGTCCGTCGGGGAAGACGACGGTTCATAGACAAACCGGCTTCAAGGGAGAAAGCCAGGTTGAAATTGACAACAGTCAGTTGGACCGGCTTAGAAACGACCCGGTTCAGGGATAAGTTAAGATCCGTTACATTCGGATCCCAAAGCATCGGGTCCTCAAGTGGGTTCGAAATCTTGTTACCTATCTCACCCCACTGTTCATCTTCTCCACCCGATATCAAGTACTCTGCCTTCTCATTGACGTCAACCACCATGTCAACCTCCTCGGGACTCGCCGAAATCAACATCATCATACCTTTACTAGAACAACAAGTCATCCATATAAGGATTGAGATTTCGGATCCAATTATTGGGTCAGTTTCGGTATCGGACCCCTTGGTTTGGACTCATGTGGGGCTGGGGCATAGGTTCTTTATCGCGTCAAGTTTGCTCGACGTGGTTCAAACGGCGTCCTGTTAGGGAGACGCATTTTAGAGTGTGCCATGTGGGTGCCACGTGGGCCAGTTTCGGGCTGCGAGAGTACGGCTCCGGTCATTGTAGTCTGAATGGCGTCGATATTGGGCGACGCATTTTAGCTAGTTTCGGTTTAACCTCGCGAACCCTCCCTCCTTTCCCTCATTTCTCTCATCTTCTTCTCTCTCCTCCTTCTCTCCGATCTCTTCGCTCTCCCTTCCCCTTCTCCTTCTTTTCCTCTCACTCCACTCCATCAACCCCCCCCTAACTTCCACCACTACCACCACCATTTCCTCCGCGGCGTATTACTCTCCCGACGGCGGCCGACGTCCCGATGGAGTAACGGCACCCACGCCGATACCAGCGGCGGCTTGTGGCATAGCGGTTCGGTGGCTTGAAACTCAGAAGAGTTCAAGTAACCGATAGGGTGAAGATCTCTGTTGTGTTTTGAATAAAACCATATTTTTTCCCGTTTTGGAGCATGTTCGGGATTTTTATGGATAAATTGGGATTTTTATGGTGAAAATAGTCACTTTATAAATTAGGGAATGGTAGATTTTTACGGATATTTAGATTCTCCTCCTCTTTTCCTATTTTGGTACATTTTTATGCAATTTCGGAGAAGAAATTCCACTTTTAGTACTCGGGAAGACTGGGGGAACCTGTTTGCGAACGCTAAATGGCGTCTTGCGACAGCAACGCCATTCTAAATGACGGCTGCCTCCTAAGACGCAATTTAGCCTAGTTCATCCCGAGCCCTTATTCTGTTTTTGTCGTGAATGGCGACTAAGGACAGCGACGTCTTTTAAAAGGTGACTACCTTGCACGACGCGATTTAGGCCATCTTTTGAGGACACGTTTTACGTGAACCAGTTTAAGAGTCTTGAATAACGTCGGCCACGGGCGACGCGATTCAAGACAGAACCTCATTAATCCATATAATTTACATATGTTTATATTGTTAGATAGTTTGGTTAAAATACATGTTTAAAACCATACTTCGAGGTCGAGAATTTCTATGTGATCGGATCGCACTGTGACGTGTTTTGTGCAATCGTGGACCTAGAGTGACAGTTGTTAGCACTTAGACATCCTGTGTCGGTGTGGGAGTGACACGGCGCTGGTGTGAGAGTGGTGGGATGACGCCTAGAGAGAGGGTCACCTAGTGTACCTCAGGATATAGCTAGTACCGGTGTAGGAGTGATACATTCGGAATGTCACTCGTACTGGGGGAAGCAGAACCACCTAGAGCCGATCAGGCCAGAGTAACCAGCGCGCTATCTGAGGGGTTGTTGTTTGATCTCAGCGGGGCGGTGTTTTCCGCGTTCGGCCGCGTGGTTTGTGTGTTTAGTCGAAACATTAGTTGTGGACTCCGTAGTGGAGTGGTTTCAGAGTTGTGCATGTTACATTTATGAATGCATGTGTTTTATATCAAAATTTAAGAATCTTTAATAGTTGTGTTTACTGCTTTATTTAAATTGCCTTTATTCGTGTTGTTGCACTTGTGGTGTGTGAGTGGGTGGTGGGGATCGAAAGATCCCTACTGAGTCTATTTCGATGAGACTCACCCCCTGTAATTTTCAAGTGAGGGTTCCAGACAGACGTAACGTGGAGAGTTTTGTCTCAGGTTGCGCACCAACAACCATGGTTCCGGGGTATGCCCCGATGCAGTTGTTATTTTCCTTTCAAACTTGTACGCTTAATTACTTCTTTTCAGTTGGAATATATAATTATTTGCTGAGTCAAGTTGAATTGTAATAATTTTTAATTCATGTACTTCCTTTACAATTCAATGTGATGTGGATGTTTAGCTTAGTTTATCATTTATTTTCCAGACTTATCGAGATCCTAGTTTGGCTCCAAATTTTAATGATTTGGTACCCATTTAGTAATCGGATCCCCGATTATAGGGTAGCGGATCGTTACAATCCATATACCCAAAGACGAAATGTTCAAGTCCTTCGAGAATTCTGGGAGCGCCCCTAGAAGCCCATCCCCTCCAATCAACTTAAAAGCCCCTTCCCCATTAGTTTTTTTGTCTCGAATACACAAATCATGCCTCTTCACCTCCCTCCAACTCATATTGACCGAGTTAGGAAGTCTGAATCCCCTGGTTGACTCGTCCTGAGTAGAAATAGTTGAGGTTTTCGGCTCCCCTGTTTTCCTACTTTGAGCTCTACTCTTCGAAAACTTCTTGTATTCCATTGCAACTTCAGCCCACGACCATTCTTGTCCTGATAAAGGTTCCTTCCCTGTCTCCTCCACATTGATACAAACCCAAGAAACCCCATCTCCCGATAGGATCTTCAGTTTCTCCGGAATATCTGTTAGTTTGTCAACAGCCACTCTAACCCGAACAACAGTAACATCAACACCCTTCCGGCCTTTCCCATCTACTTCCCTGAATCTACCAAACTTGGAACAGATAGCTTGGAAGGTAGAGATGTTCCAGTGATGAAGTGGAATTCCTCTCAATTGACACCACACTTCAATTGCATCAGTCATCGGGATAGTCCCAATATCCATTTTCCAAGGAGTAAAAAACAAAGAAGAACCCTCTGCAGTTTCCACTCGACCCATAGAACATGTCAAGCTCTTCCATAAGCCTAAATCAGCATAAACTAGAAAAGAGTTAAACCTCAATCTACGAATGTTCCAGTTGGTCACCTCCGACCAGAGCTTCTGCAAGCAAACCTGCAACTCCATGCAATCAATGTCCTTCTAGTGAGAGTCCTCCTGGATATAAACTATAACACTTTGCTCCAGAAAAGCTCTTGCAGGTCCAACCTCTAGAGTCCATGGTAACTACAGGATGCCAGGAAGTATCCTGGTCTCGGTACCTCTACCTGCTTCCACCCTACTTGCTTCCTCTCGACTAGCCACTAACCCTGGTTTCTTGCTAGATGGGTAAGAAACAGGGCAGTTGCTCCTCCTGTGCCCAAAACCTCTACAGAAAAGACACCGAACTGCATTCCTGCAGCTCCTCACATGGTGTCCTTTGTCAAGACATCAAATGCAGACGTCTCTGTCTACAGGTAAACCATCCGAGGTTCTTTGCCAATGAGCCTGGGACATGGGAACAGAGCTCCCTCTCTCCCTACTAGTCCCTCCATGAACTCTCTTCTCTCCTCTCTCGCTCACTCCTCTCACTTCTCTCATGATGTGAGGTACATTGTGGACTATTGGGGGAGGGAGTTATTAGGAGAAGATATCAACGCAGTTCCTTCTCACCATATCTCTAACCACTCTCTGCTTCCCACTATCATTTAACCCCTTAATATTCCACGTTAACAATATCACCCTTCCTGACCAGGGCTTCTCAACGCCTCTTCCGTAGAGCTAGAAGAGGCCACCTTGTAGTCTTTTAGAAGATTTTTCAATTCCCTGCTTCCTTTTCTGTTTATTCAACAACCCCACCGATTCCTCGATTGTATCTCCATTATGACCACGAAGTTTTCGGAACTGCCTATTTTACCCTGAATTTGGATCCCAATGCCAATTGCCTTGGCTTCTAATTCTGCATTTTCCCAAGCTTCTGAAAAAAAAAAAATCCTTCCCTTCTTTTGTATTTTTGCTTGCTTGGCACGAATGGAACTAGCTGGAGTTCCGCTGGTTGTTGCTTTTGTTGTTGCAAGTCTATGGCGAGATTCACGGCTTTGAAGTACATTGGACGTTCAAATCTTGTCTTTGAAGACAATCCCGGCTACCATAGATTTGGCTCGGTTATTGAATTTCAAGTTTATTAGTCAAAGTAGTAGGAACTATTTGAGGGACATGATGTACTTTATTATCTTGAGAGTTGAGAGATTTGTTGTTTGTTCAATAATCTTTTAGGAAGATTCAATGTTGACTATGTATTATGGACTTAGTTGGATTATGAGATGGTAATAGCACTTATTTATTCACCTTGTGATTTGTCTTATCTCTTGTATCAGTTTATTATGTTAGGCCTTGTTGCGCACACTAAGTCCGATGTGAATTGGCATACCGAACCAAAACAGGGGGTATAACACAAAAAAAGAAAAAAAACATATTCACCCCAACAGTTTGAACAAGGAGGAAAATAGCAGTGTTAACCAGCTGCCCCAAGAAGAATCGTAATGAAGACAGAAAGTGACAGTGAAGAGTGTGATAAGTTCAAGTTCTCTCTTATGGGAATCCATGCACTGCAGAAACTGAGCCAAAGGTCCATGTTGTATTTTGTTTGGCCCATTAGAGGTCCAATTGATGTCTTTTCTATTTTCTTTATTTTTTCTGCATGTTTTTTGTCATTTTAGGAGTCTTAGGGGTAACTTGGTAATTTTCCTATTAGGGCTTCCTTTTGGGAGCCTATATATGTCCTATGTACTCCTTTTTGGGAAAGGCAATGAATGATTGGAAAGAAAAGAGCAGCCATGTGTGCGTTTCTGTGAGGGATGAGCCCGTGAAGGGCATCTGTGAAGGGGAGGGTGGGAAGCCCCCCCCCCCGTTCTTCTTCTTCCTCTCATCCCCTTCCTTCTTTCTTCTTCCTCTTGTCTGCCCCCCTGTCTTCCCCTCTATCTAGGCCTCCGAGCCATTCATCCGAGGTGCCTCTTCCCGTCCCGCATCACTCTCCATAAGTTTGTTCTTTTCGGCCTTACTTTCTTTTCTTCTCCCTATTTGCAACCCCTAAGTGTTCCTACTTGTTCCTGTAATCCCATCCATTCTCTATCTGCAACATAGCTGCTGAATCCTTTATCTCTGTTCTCCATAATCTCTATTATACTCATACTGCCCCATGTTCATTCTCTTTCTCCTTTGTCCACTATCTTCAAACATCTTGATCCTACAGCTCCATATTTCTTTCTTCCTCAATTCTTCTTTCTCGTTACATTATTTTCCTTTCTTCTCCACACCCCCCAATAAAAAAGATATATATTTTGTTCAAAAGTAATTGTGGATCGTACCACCAATTTTGGTAACAAGATAAATAGCAAGGTGAGAAGGATTAGCACGAATTGGATCGGACAGGCTTATCCAATCGGTTTTGGGCCAGCCCGATCCAATCTCATGCCGATCCTTCTCACCTTGCTATTTATCTTGTTACCAAAACTGGTGGTGCCATCCGCAATTACTTTCGAACAAAATATATATCTTTTTTAGGGCCAGTCCAATCCAATCTCGTGCCTTGATCCCCCAATCTAGGCCAGGATTGGCTGAATCGGGCCGGATCGGACGATCTCGGGCCAAGATCAAAGCCAGATCAGACTGATCCAGCAACAAACACTAGTTTCAAACTAGTCATAATGACTAGTTTGAATGCTAGCCATTTAGAACCAATTCCCAATGGCTAGTATAGGGTTAGGGAGCCTTAGGGGTCTATATAAACCCCACAAGGCCATTCTCCACCCCATTTCTCCCTCTCTTCACTTGGGCTACATTTTACAAAGTTCTCATTTGTTCGAGTTGACTTTGGGAAGCGGCACTCTACAATCATCAAATTGACTCTTTAACGCACTTTTATTGATAAGTTGTCTTTATATAACATACACACTCTTTCTAACATCTTTATGTCTCTAAAATTTTCTCTTTCGTATTCTTTAGCTCTAGTAATTCACTACAATTTTTTTCTCTTAAATATATTAGCATTAGAAGTTCTCAATAGTAAATAAAATCAATAAGTTTACCATATTGTACTTTCAAAGAAAATTAAGATATGTGCACCACTCTTTTTGTGATGAGAATTATCAAGTTCTTGGTATAACCGTACAAGTGACAATAAAGATAATTCAATCGTCTACATTCTGCACCAAATCATATTTCAAATATCATCAACAAAGAATATAAAAAATTTTATGGGCGTAATCTCTCTTTGTCACACCAGCAAAGAAATGCTTGGAATCCATACTCCCTTTGATGCAAGTGTCACATTCGTCGAAAAACTTACGATCTTCTACTATGAAAATGTGACACTTGCACCAAAGGGAGTTGAATTCAATGTTACAGAGAATGGTTACATTCACAAAAGGGGTCAGGTTCCTTGTGAATGATGTTTGAGTCTTTAGGATACTATTTGGTGCAAGCTATGGACAATTGGAGTACCCTTATTGTCACTTATACCTAGAACCTGAAAATCCTCACCAAAAAAAGTAGTGCATAATTTTTTTCATATATTTTTTAATTTTCTTCAAAAGCACAACATAATAAACTTATCGATTTGATTTACTTTTGAGAACTTGTAATGCTAATTTATTTAAAAGAAGAAAACAATAGTGATACAATCTGATTTTTCTTCTCAAGAAAAAAATGAAGAAAAAAATTATAGTGAATTATTTGATTATAGAACAAGAGAGAAAATTTTTGAGAGGGAGAAAGAGAGTGTGTGTATATGTTATACAAAGACCACTTAGTCAAGAAAAAATAGAGTTAAAATAGACTTAGACAGCGAGGGAGGTAAAAAAATAAAATTTCAACAAACAAAATCATTTTTCTATTTTTAAAATCTTGTCACATTTTTTCAATTTTTATAGGCACTTAAAAAGTGGGAGAGGGGGGTCAGATCAGATCGGTCCGGGATTGGATCAGATCAGCCGATGCGGTTGGTCTGGAGTAGGCCGATCCGTGCCCAATACCAAATCCTTCTCACCTTGATAAATAGAGGTAGTAATGCCATGGATGGGAAGGAGACAATCCTCCATTACAATGCAATGTCAAAAGGAAATCCAAAATAACATCGCTACTAGGTTATATGAATGTCGGAAAGCAAGTATGCTTCCACTCAACTAAAAAAATGATGACAAACAGACTACCCAACATAATAAAAATAAAAAAGTAGTGCACAACTGTAAACGTCATTCATAAGCTCTACCCACTAGTAACAAGATATCGGGATTGGTTATCCAATGCCTCTTGTAAAAGTGATACCCCCCAAGTGTGACACATGCATTCCCGCATTCCTCCATTATTAGATTACGGTCCTTCATACCTTCTAAATAAGCTTTCTGAAAATAGGACTAGCGTGATACGCTCCTCCATGAAGCATTCAAGGCACTGGCTCATTTTAGTGAACAGTCCTATGCAATCTCCTGCCAATATGATCTTAAATATGTGAATCACTGTGAGAACATTTCAGTAAGCTCTGAAGTTCTCTCTTCCCTTGGTCTCCTTTCCATTCTTTTCTTTGCCATCTAAATCTCTATCCCATAACTTGCAATAGTGCCCAACCTTATTATTAATTTGTAGGACAATCACTCAAATCTGATTAAAAAGAAGTTGCTTTGTGGCACCCTTTTATTATTTTCCTGCCTCGGATTACTTAAGTTCCGGATGAGGCAATTATCGAAAGATGCCTTCTATGGAACATCCTACCTCTTTGGCATAGACTTTATCTTTGCCTACCTTGGTAACTGGCAAATGGGCTCTAGGTCTTTCACCACTCTCTCCAAACAATTCTCCTTCCCTTGAGGATAAAGAGCAGGGAATGTGGCAGAAATCATAGCGACAAAGGGGGAACATAGATACATAGCCGCTTATCGAAACTCACCTTGGGTTAAGCTGCCCTCTCCAAAGGGAGGAACACCCCGACCTGTTTCCTTCTTTCGTGGATTCCACTACCAAATTGAGGACTTTCCTTCCACTTGAGAATTGCCAATTTGCCTGAAAGATTACCCCAAGATGGATCATCGGATTCATAACCTTCTTCCATATGCATCATCTCCATGATCTTACAATGGGATAAAGGAGTCCATTCTGTAAGCCTGTCACCACCTTCTAATTTTTGAACACCAGCCCCAGTGCTCAATCTCCGCCTTCCTTTTATAAGGATCGCATGGGGAGATGCATATTAAAACTATAATCATCATACAACGCAGCAAAAAAATAAAATCCCGTGATATCCTAATCCGTTTTTAAGAACTAGAAGGAGGGAAGAACGATTCTTCACCTTGTGCGGAGTCGAATCTGCGATTGAAACCTGATTCCATCTGAGCGATGCCACTAGCCGTATAGGTGTCCGACCTCTAGCAGTATTCACGCAAGTCTTTAGTTGAGGGATCGTCCTCGTTTCTTCTCGAGAGAGATCTGCCTGATTCCTTGCCCTTCTTCTCGTCACAGGTGCCCGCGGCATGCGAGCTATGCCTTGATCCATACGAGAGTAAAGGCAAAAAAGAGAGAGAAAGAGGACATCCTTCTCCAAGAGGGCCGGCCAGGAGAGAGAGAGAGAGAGAGAGAGAGAGAGAGAGAGGGAGGGAGGGAGGAGGGGGACGGCCAGACTATGGGAAACCCTGGAGCTTGGCACAAGGTTCCCCTCTGACGTATATTTATATTAATCTCTGATGACTTTTCACAAAAGTCTCCGACTTAATATAAATTTTCACTTAATATCCATCGACCAAAAACCTTATGCGTGTGATCCTCTAGGTCCAAGTGTCAGTCCAATTTTTAGCCCAATAAGTCCAGTAACCCCTTACTGACTTAAAATAATTTATTTAATATCACATATTAAATAATCACTTAATCGATTTATCATCTCGTAATAATCAATCGAGCTTCCAATCAAGTTAGGTACCAAGCAACACCATATGATCCCGTAAGGCAATGGAGTTCAACAACCTGCGCAAGGAACTTTTCCGTCATCAGTTACCGCGTGACTATAATCCTCAATCCGTACAATGCTCTCGAATTAACCTAAAGCATAGTCAAACTCTTATAGGTCAACTCACTTATATTAAATGCCACTATACGATATCAGAAAACTCCTTTACTAATAGTGTATGCCTTGGCCAAAAACTTCCGCACATTATTCCTAAAGTATTCTCTCTCTAGTTACCGAGAGCGAATAATCTCATATTGTTCACTCGATCACCTTCGAAGATATTCCGCAAAATCCGGTCACTTGACTGATTATGACCCATGGTTAGAGATCTATTAGTCAAAATTAAAGCCAAGAAATCCAACGACAAGGGGTGTCTTTAGTGTCTCAAGTTTAAGGATCAACCACACAACTTTGACATTCAATCAAGCTGGCTGACAATCAAGTAAATTACCATCTAGTAATTCAAGTCGGATCAGTTTACTAAACTCATTCACCAATGAATACCTATAGGTTCTCTTTAGTGTCTCCATACAAGTGACTATAAGATCAGTCATTATTATTAAATGAGCAGGAGTAACATGTACTAGTCTCACTGGATATTTGATGTCCTTCTCAAATATCTTCTGACTAAGAACAATTAAGAATGTGTTTATAAGTTGTCAATCTCATTATTATGATCTCATCATTATTTGATAAATATTGCACACATTCATAGACTTCATTATAAAACGGTTAAATAAAAGTGATTTACACATAATGAATATAACGTCATTATTATTAAAATAATTGAACACGATTGTACAATGTACGTGATTTGTTTGATGGACACATACAATACTAACACCTCTGTGATATATGCAAACGATAAAACTACCATTTCTGGACCTTTCATTCTTTACAGAAGCCAGCTATCACTTGGAAGGCCAAATTTGAGATGGCATTCCTCCAAATTTCATCTGCTTAAGTATCTAACAGTCTGTATCTGCATCTGTAGGGGTGGCATTCACAATTTGATCTTCTACCATTTCTTCATCTCTACGAATTGTTTAAGTAGATGAGCCCTGAAGCATTAGTCTGGTGGACCTGGACGTATTGTGACTCTATTGGCCTAGAGCATGAGCCTGGTTTACCTCAACAGATTTCATGTCTCGGCTCAGACGAGCTGTAGTATGTTGACTCGTCATCTCCTTCCTCCAGCCCAACCACTGTTCTCCATGTCCGGCTCTGTATTCTCTGTAGGCTTGTACTACCTCCTTGGAGATGCAGACACAACTGCTAGAATTAGAGAATTGAAAGGATTTCGCAGCAACCTGCAACCAAAAATACCAGAAACCAATTGCAGTCTCAACCTGTCTGGAATGGAGGAATTCTGATCTGAGTCAATATGCAGTCTCTCATACTCAGGGTTCCTCATGTGACAGGTATCACAATCTATTTATATCAGAAAACTAAAAAGGTGTCGCAAAAGCTCCTCGAAAGCTTCAACATCCCATAATTGATGTCAGATGCCAGAAACATGACACCATGGTTGTAAGCCCAGTGAAGCCAACACCGTACCCACTTCCTCATCCCATTCAGACTAGAAAATACTTGTGTTTTGTAAAGGAAACACCCTCTCTCAGACAGCCCAGTGTTTTAATCCTCTGAAGGAAAGAACACTAAGGCTATTATATCAACAACTCTACTGATTCTCCAAGGTTTCACAAATGGCCAATTATGTTGCAGCCTGACCTCCAACTCACCAGTGCACAGATGCAGAGATGCCCCTGTTGGACAGAGCCAACAAGACATCTCTGTTATTCCTTAATGTTCTCTGAAAGTGAAGCAATCCATGACACCTTGATTGAAGGTATCCTCCTGCCTGAGTCAACTTCCAAAACTGCAGTCTTCCTCACACGCAGAGCTTCTTTCCCTGCACAGAGTCACAGACATCTTTGATGTCCCGCATCATTACACTTCCAACAGACAACAGAGTTGCTGCATGATGCCGCATGGTGACCACACCCCCCTCCCCAACATTCTAAAGCATTGGCTTTGCCTTATGTCAGGCTTCTATATCAGAACTCTTTTCTGGACACTTTGCTCCTCTGCACTCTTCAGAATCTTTCTGTTGCCAAACCGTTGTGCAATTCCCTCTTGCATCCTCTTCCTTCTTCCATACTCTTCCGCTGTACTACCTTCGTCTCCTCATTCTCTCTGAAAGATGCCCTTGTAGCCCCTTGTTTGTGTCATTCTCGTTCTTCCCTCCCCTCTAGGTCACACATCTCACCTCATTGGCATGGCAGTTGATGGCAGCACAGTGGCTGCTAGTGATGGCGCCAGCAATCTCCTCTGTGATCCGGTTCCATCGACCCGTTTATATATATATATATATATATATATATATATATATATATATATATATATATATATATATATATATATATATATATATATATATAATTTTTACCGTTGGCTCAAAAAACTTAACCGTAGTCGTCCAATCAAATGTGTCATTGTTTGGGGATAAAAACTAAAACCCCAGGAGATGGGACCAACCCTAATGGCTAATTTGATGAATTTCTTATTTCTTTATTATTTTTTCAGTATTTTTAGACGTTGATTTTTTATACATGTCCGATAGGACAGCTCCAGTTGATCGTCAAGATCGGACGGTGAAAATTAAAACCCCAAAGATGAGATCAACCCTAAGGGGCCTATTTTAATATTTAAAATTTTATAAAAAAAATTACTTTTTAACGGGGGGAGGATGGGCTTTCGAAGGGGGGCAGGGAGCGTTGAATATTACCCTTTTTCCCATACCTTCTCCTATCTTGTCTGCTCGAGTTCCATTTTTCTTTCCTTCATCCATTCCTTCTTCTTAGCCTTCCAATGGCAGTATGAAAACTCTTTTCTCTTCCCTGTTTTCAAACAGGGAAATCTGGCATTTTTCTCTTAGGATAGACTAAGGCAGTCCGAGTATAAAAAAAATCTTAACTAAAATGAAAGATCAGAGCGGCTTAGCTTACCTAGTAAGGGAATGACCAGTGCCATCAGTCCTCCAGAAAAGAGGGTTCCAGGTAAAGCAGCTAGTTATCTTCATTAACCAAATCATCAACATAATATATACACCCATAACATGTGTTAATACCAGAGGTGTTCACTTCTTTAGCCTTGGATTAGACATATTCCCATCCTTAATTCCAGTAGGGCACCATTAGTTACAAGTATCAACTTAAAAATAAGAAAAGGGGTTCCTCCACAGAGAAATCACATTCTTTCTAAAAAAATCCATAACTAAGTTTGCAGATTGAATATACATTTACAAAGTGAATATGAGGCTTCCTTCATAGAGAAATCCCATTCTTTCTAAAAGACCCATAACTAAATTTGTAGAAGATATATCAAAAATGAAAATACTTTTATTTGATTGATAAGAAAACCTGGTCAATGTAGACAATGAGATCCCAGTCAACTCAGGATGTGCATAACAGGACATGATGATAAAAACCAGGTCAAAGTGGAAGAAAGCAAAAGACATGGAAGGCACTATCAAAAACATAGAAGCAACATGAATTCTAGGAAGAAAGTATTTCCAACAGGTACAGCTCAGTCCAATCTTCTCCAGAATATTTTCAAAGGGCTACCAAAGTTTACCACACATGAGGCTAGAAAATTGGCCAGTGGCAAAAGACCATAAACGAATTACAAGGTTTAACAAAAGCTTCCAACTCTGAAAGGTAAACTACCAAATGACGCTTCACAGTATGACCATGCTGGAGCGGCCACAGTAGCATTCCTTTTTCTTTTTAGCCCAGCATTTGATTCTGGCTGTCCAGCAATGAGGGAGTTCTCTACATTGTTAGAGTGAGATTCTGTCACAGACATGGTGCCCAGATTTTGTTTCTCTGCATTACCAACCGAGCAGTAGTTCACATTTTCTACAGATCTCGGTGTTGCTAAACCTGGTGAATAAGCTTTGACCAGATCGTTCAGATGAATATTTTTTGAAACGATACTTGCCAGCTGATTCTGTAAATCTGTCAAACTGAACAAAAATAAGTGAACGTGTAAGTAGGCAAATACCCAAAAAATGCAGGAAAAAAAGAACTAATTTGCTACTTACAGTTCATATCTAAGAAAAGCTTCATTCTTCTTAAATAAAGTTAGATCCTTGTCATTTGGTATTCTGCTTGAAAATTTGCCTGAAAAAAATAATAACATCTCTAGAGAGACATGTAAGCATGTATAGAAGATTGGAGTAACTCATGCATTTCATCTTGGAAAACAACCATTAATAAACAAGTGAAAACTGAGAGAATTCCGAATCCTACTGTCACTTCCTTAAGAAAAACTGAGAATAAAAAGTTAAATTAGTGTAAACAGGTGAAAAGTAGCAATGAAGCAAATTAGCACAGGTTACAAATCCATCGACAGCTTTCTCTGCGCAGCTACTTTATGTCAATCTCAAATGCATACCACACAGACAAGAGAATGTTTACGAAACATGACAACCTTTTAATAGAAAAGCAACTTATTCTTTAGTAACAAGAACAAGTTGGTGGATAGAAGAGGATACGTACATGGAATTGGGGCCCGTGCTCTCAATCCATTACTGAGGATCCTCAATGCTGTCCTTGTTTTACATTTTTGTACACCCTGTTCAAATAAAAATAAAGGGCCATTTGATTTTTTATTTTCAGATTAAAATCACACGATCCAGTGTCAAAAATGACAAGAGGCATATCGAATTCAACTATTATGTGTTTCACTCTTTGTTTCTCTTTATTTTGCATGTTCGATTAATCTATGCATATTTGGTGATAAAGGGTCAACAACCTTCTTCCATAAAAGATATGTTCGACTTGATTTTTAAAAAAAGCAACATCACCAATATGTACCACACTATTTCTTTGCTCAGATTTTTGTTTTAACAGAAGTAGCTGATTGTACCATCAATTTTACTAATTCCTCGCACAGATTTCTTGACAAAGCACCAAAACTACTGAAAACATTGCTAAAATTGGGGTCTGAAGTGCACTTTCTCACACAATTCAAGATCAAAACTACTGAAAATATTGCTAAAACAGTGCCAATGCTGAACGGGGCTTTCTCAGACAATCATCATCTGCTTCATGAACTTTCCTGCAGTCCTGCCCAAATGCAAAGACTAGCCACTTAAAAGTTCACGGCGAGAAACTGTATATTACAGTCCAACAGATATGGGACAACAGAAAGCGATAATTCGAATACCCAAAATAAAGCTAATTTTGCTTTCCAAGATAAGTCGAGAAATATAAGATATCCATGGTCCAACGCAACTTCAAATAGGAGCTCCAGAAGCCTGCCCAAGCAGACATCAAAACAATTCGTTCCCATTATATATCATGTGCTTCGAGTTTATCCAGAGATAGAGATGCAAACGAGTCGAGTTTTACCCTGCTCAGACTCGGCTCGACAACCTTTCACTGAGCTCGAACTCAGCTTGAACTCGACCGAGTTTCTCAATTTATTGTTCAAACTCGGCTCATTTAAAAAATCGTCGAGCTCAAGCTCAACTCGCAAGCTCATGAGCCCAGAGGTGAACTCGGCCCACAACCACATTAATGTTTGATGTTTTTGTAAAATCAAAACTGACAAAAAACAGACAGCCGTGTGGGCCCACTGTTTAATAACGCAGGCTGTGACGGATTGCCCGACCTGGGAGTCTACTTTGGCCGAAAACCAGAATGCGCTGCCTTTTTAAAGACCAGTCTTGGCTCTCATTTTGAAACCCTCCAATCTAGGACTATGTTCCTCACGCCGCTCCCAAGTCCCAGTAAACCGTGAACAACTCCCATCCTCCTTCACATCCTCTTTAAAGATTAACCCTTACAACATATTTTTTAACTATTAATTATCTTAATTTTTATTATTATTTATGACATCTTATAATCTTAAATTATTTATTAAAAAGTTATATAAAATATTAAATATTTTAATAATTAAGTGTATTCATGAATAGAGTAACTAGATGCACTTAAATGTGTATTTAAGTGCAATTTTTTAATGACTATCTAAACGAGTTCTTAACAAGTATTTAAACGAGCACTTAACTAGTTCTTAAAAGAACCTGTTCATGAACATAATCCAGCCGAGTTCACCTGTGTTTAAACTTGGTCTCATTTATGAATTGAGCTTAAATTTTTGTTCAAACTTATTTAACTTAATAAACGAGCCAAGTCAAGTTGTCATCGAGTGGTCTCACAAGCTGTTTGTCGGGCGTATTAGTTCGTTTGCGGCCCTATCCAGAGGGATAACCGAAGAAATTATTCGCAATCCTTTTCCTTGGCTATTTCTAGCAACTTTCGACTTCCCCAGAATTGCTCAATGCATGAGATTCTCGGGCTAATCATCGAGTTTACTAATAGTATTAATTTGGCTCAGACAGGGATTTCAACCAATTTTAGTGTGAAACAATGATAAGAACTGAGAATAAGATGACACGCCCCCCCCCCCAAAAAAAAAAAAAAAACACGAAAAAACAAAAAACGCAATTTTGCGATAGGCCTCAGTTATGGGCCTAAATCCAGAATGCCAAATTCTGCACCTTCCCACCGTCCATTCTCCCCTCCTTGCAAGCACGAGAAACACAGAAGATACGAAGGGAGCGAATGTATAGCAGAAACAACAAACCTTTTGAACCCTCCCCTTCCTCCTCAATATCTTCATGTGCACTCTCTGAATGTAGTGCAGCAAATGGTACCGCGAGTTCCTGGACAGGTTCTCCTTGATCTCCGGGTTGGCCAGGAACCAGTCCTTAACGTCGTTGGCGCCGACCACCTCGTCGGTGTCCAGCGACTCCAGCCACGCATACACGGGGTTCCAGTGCTCGGCGCGCTGGAACCTCCCGCGCGGCCCGTCCCCCCTGTCGCCATCGTCCCCCATCGGACCCACCTCGGTCCCGAGTCCCTCCGGCGGCGGCGCCTGGGTGGGCTCGCCGACCCGCAGTGACCCGTCCACGGCGAGGATCCACTGGTGGAGCTGGGAGCGGGAGAGCGAGCGCAGCTCCTCCGGGAGGGGCGGCTGCGCAGAGTCGAGCCACGCATCCATCTCGGCCGGCGAGGGGGGGCGGCGGTTTCCGGTGAGGGAGGAGAGCCAGGCGCGAGCTGTGGACTCCCAGGCCTCCATCGGCGAGGGTTGGGCGGTGGGGAAGGGGTCCTCCCGCTGGAGGCGCGGGGCTTCCTCGGTGTCTCGGCGTGGAAGAGCCATGGCGTCCGTCATTTTTGGTCCTTCTTGCGATCTTCTTGCTGGGACCGAGGAGATCCTTCTCTTCTCTCTTTGCTGGGTTCTGGGGGCATATCGGTGCATGATGCCCCATTTGCGCCCTACCTAATAGCTACGGTGGTTTAAGGGCAAACGATATGACTGCGCCAGGGTGCAATGCGCCCCACTAATGTAATAAAAGAAATTATAAACCAGAGTAACACTTGCTCAATGTTTCAAAATATTATAATTTTTTAAAAGTGAAGACATTATAAATTATAATAATAATATTTAAATATTATATTTATCTACTTTTATGATCAAAAGATGACTGTAGCTGACGTACACACATAATGATAAAGGCCAAGAAATGACACTAGTCGACAAGGAAGTGATGGCATGTCTGAGAATAAATCTTTATCAATAAATAAAATCTAAAAAAAAAAAGGAAAATGTAATGGACTCATCTAGCTTCTCTCTCTCGTAAGCTGGCTGGTTGTGTAATTTATTTTAATCCTTTATTTTATTTTTCTATTATGATGTGAAGCTCCTTCTGATTTGCGAAGGTCCGTATAAAGTTAGTTGGATCGGAAGTTCGGAACTGATGTTTTAAAAGTGCGATTGGGCTGCCTGATTAACCCAAAAAAGGGAGAAATACTGGCCTTATTCTGTTGAGAAATATTTGTTGCAATGTCCTAGAACATTGCAATCTACCTGAATTGCTATACATTTGGGCTGCCATTCGATCGGAAAGATCGGACGGCAACATAGCGAGGCACGCGGATGCTCCTTTATATAATTTCTGCCAAATTTTTAATTCATAAAGCATTCGATCAAAACTTGAATAATATAATTAGCAAGGTCGATTTGACCATAACCTTGCTACATCTTTTGTAAAAAAATACATAAAAGTAAAAGAAAAAAACCTTTCCCCCATGCTTGAGCAGGATGTTACAGTACGACCTGACGATAATTTCGATGTATTGCAATTCATGTGAATTATTATTTTCATTTCTAGCTTTGGTTCTTAAAGAAGCCACCTTCCTCTTAAAATGGAGCGAACCCGTTAATGGCTAACTAGTTTAATAATTAATCTAGTTAACATAAAAATTAATTGACTTAAAGTCAACTACTATATTTATTTTTTTTTACATAAAATTTCATTTAAATCTAGTTCAAATTCAAATTTAAGATCTCTACTTGAAAGTAAAATATGCACACCATAAGAACTCAATGAATTATGTGATAAAGAATGAATGCAAATATAGATATTATATATTATATATTATTTAACTAAATGAGACAATCCGGTCAAAACATGCATTTGAAGTGGTTGGGTCTAAAATAGACCAGACCAAAAATCTCTCCTGATCCACTTTTTGAAAAAACGTTAATTTGAAAGTCTTTGCGGTAACTAAAATCAAATCCTCCATCGATTCAAACCAAGACGAACAAGGAGCAAATATCACATTTTCCAAATTTATTATTATTTAAATACTTGTTTTTTAATATTAGTTGGCGTGTAGTGACTTAAAACTATCCGTTTTAGACCCAGTGGATAATGTCCGACTAATTCAAGTTTTAATTTACAACCTGCATTTCTTAACTTGTATATACTTATAAATTCATTAGAAACTTTACAAAAATGTAGACATGCAACTTATAAATTTATGCGCATGCTTTAAATATGTATGGTACATAACAAATAACATCAAGACACGTAATCCATCATATAAGAGACAAAAAACATGTATGGGTTTTTCGTTTCCACTGTAAGTTTTAAACGGGTGCATATTCATTCATATTCTTTGAAAACTTAATCAGATTAACATCAAGCCAGCCAAATCCTAATATTTTTAAAATCCATGAACAAATCGAGTTCAAACATAAGATTGACATCAATATAGCACTCATGGG
Source organism: Zantedeschia hybrid cultivar (assembly GCA_030544215.1). Classification (NCBI taxonomy): domain Eukaryota; kingdom Viridiplantae; phylum Streptophyta; class Magnoliopsida; order Alismatales; family Araceae; genus Zantedeschia; species Zantedeschia hybrid cultivar. The sequence goes on along the minus strand of JARZZO010000011.1, from coordinate 24,660,679 downwards.
ACACCCAAAAGTTACTATATAGTTCTTGTCTTGTTATTTTGTATGTTATGTTACAACAAAAATATTCCTCTAATCTGATTATGCTCCTTTGAACTAAACAATATACACAGATATGGTGGAAAAAAAATCATGATTTAATCGCTTTTTATTCTCAAGAAGGTTTGAAATCAACCATAGATATTTTTGTAAGTACTATGAGGCAACGACATCATAAATAACAAAAAAATAGGAATGCCTATTTCATAAATAAAATGTTAATAAGAATATATTTAGAAAATTCCTTATATATAATAATGTGCAAATTTGCCAAGCTATATGTGGGTTTAGATACGTATTGATTCCTTATATATAACAATACGGGTAAATTTTCTATAGGTAAGTCAGATGTGGGTTTAGATACTTACTTGGTCGGGAAGACCTACTTTGTCTACGAACTACTTTTAAGAAGTTTTCTGATTGGAACAGAACCATCTTTTGATTCATTAGATCTCGAGGCAGAACATAGATGCCTTTAGTTAGATATAGCACGTTTTTTGTTTTAACAGACTGATGGAATAAGTTATTATTTGAACAATTATGAATTTTTGCATCTCCAAAAATTGTTGTTATTTAATTCATTATTTGATGAACTTTTGCCTCATACTGTAATGAATGCTTAGAATATGTTATGATGTTATTAGATGTGGTTTAACCATCTTGCGGATCTTCTTGACTCTTACTATTACATGTTATGTTGAATTTTATCTTGTTCTATGTATCCCGTTTCCAATGTAAGTGAAAATATTAAAATAGAATTAGGAGGCTACGGTTTGTCTATACATGTATCGATTTTAATATGCATACATTAATAAAATAGAAGATTCTAACAAATTTAATACACATTTCAACTCAAAAAAGTCATATTCTAAAGACCTTAATACATATTTCAATTCAATCCCTTCGGAGCCTTAAGACACTCCTCTTCCCCGTCCCTACCCCTCCCTCTCTGAATGCCATCCTCCATATTCCTCCAATATTAATTTCAACAATAATGTTGTAAACTTTAAAAATATTAGCATCAGACCCAAATTACCAACCAAACCAGTGTGTCAGTAAGAAGCTACCTGCAATCCCTTGAAAGAAGAAATGGGATTCACAACGAAAGCAGAACAGTACACGGATACAAGCGTAATCAGAGGATTAGCGGTTTTAATAGGCAAAACTTGAAAGAGGACTAGTGGTTTTAATAGGCAAAAATTGAAAGATTGATTTAAAAAACAACCAAAAACGCTTGCAGACATGCTGGCATTTTTTATTAATTGACAAGTACAACTGCGCAATCGTCGAGAACCTTTACTCTGAATGTAAGGGGTAGGGGGAGAGCTAAGGACATAAAAGGAGCAACCAGAAAACATACAAGCATACAGGTGTGTATATGTGTATTTGTATTGATAATTGTACAACCGCAATTTTGGATGCAGATAATTGCCAATTGTTAGACTGAAAACTAAATATCCATGTCAACTACAAGGAAAAGTAAAATTCTTGATCTGTGTTTAAATTCTCAAGAACAAAAATCAAGTTAAGCATATGGTCTCCCTATGAGAATACGGGCAGTTTATACTCAAAAATGGATCCTTTATTCTGAAAAGAACATATTCACCCACATTTAAAACTGATAGGAAATGTATTTTTATACTTCACAAAACTGGTACAAACACGGATATGAATCAGAAAAGTCTCACTCCATTTACATCCCTAAATGGAGCAGTTAACGCAAAAGCCACTACATACGATTGGATTTCACACTTGTTGCTGATTTTTTAAAAAAAACTTAAAAAGGGAACTCATGAAACCCAGGACATTGTTTACGGTAGATTTTCAACTTGGCGTTTTTCTAGGATACAAATCAACAGTAAACCTGGCAAGAAATGACTGCAATGAACAACGAACTGTGGGATGCATAACTGATAGAAACTAATATCAAATTCCAGCTTGTCAACTTATTCTCACAAATGCACTTGAATTAACTGTGTTCAGCATTAATCTTTAGAATACTAATAAAATACACTGAACATTCATAACATTGGAAGAAAAGCTTCTTGTAAGAGGGAGAAGCACAAGATAAACACAATCGAATATATGAAGCTAAATGATGTAATATCAGAGACCACAATTTCATTTGCAGGGACAACCTATGAGTCACAGAATCTAATCTAAGCTGCAGCAGCTATCTTTTCGCGCAGATTGAATTTCTTGACAATCAGAGGCCGAACGTCATCTACCCCCACCAGGCTTTCCAGAAATGGAAGTAAGGAAAGCAGTTCATTATCAGAACGGTCGTCAAACCAGCTCTCTATAGGAATTCCATTGTCAACTTGAAATCCAAATGCCTGAAAATAAAAAAAAAAAAACAGTGATTAACCAATTATCAAACATTTCATTTATGCAAACTTCACAGCCTTTTACAGAAGTTTCAGCTTTTGTTCAGCTAGTCCTAGCTGTGAGGGATGCCCTGTACGCCCAACCTACCTTATTTTTTATAATTTTTCTTTGTAACTTTCCACCACCCACTGATCACATCATTGAAACAACCACGATTAAGCTATTGCAACATATATTGACAGATCCTAATACTTTACGATGAACTCACACCCGCACTCAAACTTCAACTCACAAAAACTTAACTCCATAGAATGGCTACAATAGAACTCAAATCATATTAGCTCCAGACATATTGAAAAGTCAAATCAAGGTTCTAATGCAGCCATGACCAATCATGTTGCTTTTTGTATCATGACTCATGCCCATGCATTAGACGAACAGGTTATTCTGTATTTCTATTGGCGTACGAGACATCAAGTGAAACTTGAACAGTGACACAAGGATGTCAAACTTCCACGACTGAGTGGAGAATCCTAAATTCTTAGCATACATTGCAAGAAGAAAGCAAAGACATTAGTATGATTGACAGCAGTACCTTATAGAGAAAAAAGCAGTAGAGAAGACTGAAAGGATGTATGTAGCATTTTCAGTACCTGTGGGGAGTTGTCGACTATGATAACACGAGCCAAATCACGACCAAGAATTGAAAGGTCCTTTACGTAGTTTCCCTCTACAAAAACACAAGATTCACGATATACACGATGGCGGAATAACCTTCTCTTAGGGTCCAGAACATTAAGAAGCTGTTCGGCATATATACTCTGGCTGGCTGTGAATATAATAATCTCAAAAAGCCTCGACACTCTCTCCATGAAATCCTTGAGATAAGGACGGCAACGTACGTAGATTGTGTGTTCTTTAAAATTAAAGTTGACTGGAAATGTAAAATCCACATCATCACAGGGATCAAGGGAGGAATGCACTAACGTTTCTGCCAAGTTGGACAAACAAAATATCAAGCTACAGTTTATGATAAACACAGAAATATCACTACCACTAAACAAACAAATGGAATTGCTAAACAAATGACAATCATCGAGGAAGTAATCCACAAACTATATAAGCTGTTAAGTGAAAAGCTACATCATTCACACAGCCTTCTGTTCCATGATCAATGCTAGAATATGATGTCTTGATAAAGAAAGCCCCTGAGCGTGGAATTTACTGCTGATTTCATGAGGGTAGGATGATAAAATGTAGAGTTGTGTGCATGTCAAAATCATAAAATCATTGTACACAACAAAACGGCCAAATATCACTTCAAAAATCCAAGATCATATAATCAGGCATCAAAACACTATAATATAAATGTCAAGTAACATACCATCCAAATCCAAAACAAGGGTGGTTGATGGGCAACTCCGAGTCTGCTTTGGGAGAAGCATAGGACGAAAAGTTGGAACAACTGCTGATAAATCAGGGAGATTCTTGATGAACAGGTAAGGATCAAAGTCATCAAACTCGTCAGTGTCATCGGAATCCGCACAAGCATCAGTAGACATTGGATCATGAGTTGGTTCATCAACACATTCCAATTTTGAGTGCTGCATGGCAAGATAAATAGCTGAAACTTCAGGAGACAGATTTACTAGAGTTTTATGCTGTTCATCACATAATGACAGATCCTCAGGTTTGTCTTCTTTGGAGTCGTTATCCAGTTTTCCAGATGATAATTGACAAAGCTCAACTCTTGATTTTTCCACTATATGTCCTTCACAGCCTGCCTGTTCCCGGTCCTTGTCAGTGGACAAGTCAATACAGTGTGCTGGAAGAACAAAGGAAAATAGGAAATGTCAATTTCCTACCATAAAAAAAGCACCTTACAAAATGGTTTCAAAATAAAAGATGTGCAACACAAATAAATGCATTGTGACAAACTAGCCTCGAGTCTACTGCCACAAGACAGGCAGCGAAATGTACAACCCAACATTACTCCAAGTCACTCAGCCTGTTCATCCTAACAAGCTGTCATTTTGAAGAAAATATCTTGAGATGCTTCTTTGGCTTAGAAAAGGTAAAGCCAAATGTTTAAATAATGACTTAGTGCCATGGAAGGGTCTTACAAAGCATTGCAATGCATTTCTCCTGCAAAATGCACTGAACCAATGTTCTCCTTTGTGAAAATGCATTTTAAATTTCAGCTCATCTTCAATGTTGGGCTTTCCTACCAAAGCCTTAGGATGCTACTCGTAAGTGTGAAAATTTCTTGCCCAAGCTGGTGTAGTTTGTCCATCTTCCAAACAGCTAGCAGATAACAAGCAAGAAGATTTTGAAATCATATGCACCATTGCATTCATCTTCTAATGCACAACCTGAGGTTTACAATCTATTAGACACAAGGAATTAGTCGGTACATGATCAGGAGCAATATCGGAGACAGACATTACTCAACTATTTATTGTGCAATACTTTGAAACTTTCCAGATTCACGATTGAACTCAAATGGATAATGAACTCATACCAATCTTCATGGTATTGATTATATGTGAAAAGATGACCAATAATTTCCATATTTCAGACAAATACTCATGCGATACAGAATATCTGCATCCTGCTTCCAAAATTTGATGAATGTTGTATAAATCTCCCCTGATAGTAAACCGGAAATGATTTAATATAAGTCACAGTTGACAAAGCCTTGGGGACATTGATTATTATTGTGTTTGATTCTTCCATAACAGAGAATTAAATGCATGTGTGTTCCCTTTAATGTCTTACCCCTCCCTAGTATCTGTAATAGTCCAGTTCCATATGAGGGACTACATGGCCAAAACCGACCTCAGAACCAGAACTGGCCAGGGCATTCTGCACCCTCTCGGGGAAGAGAAGACCCTCATGAAGACAGGGTGCAGATTAAGGATGTAGATAACTATGTTTGCTAATGAGACAAAGCACTCCTTAAATGGGCAAGGTATTTGTGTCAGACAATCAACATAGGCCTACAATGTGGTTTAGGCTTGGGCAGGAGTGGCAACCCAAGCTGAAGACCAAGCTAAAAATAACTGGGAAGGACCTAAACCACAGTCTATCTAGCCAACATGTTCCATCACAAAAACCAAATAAATCCAAAAAATGTATCCGTAAAATGTACCCATCTTGTCCCATTTAGTCTCTTGTAATCCATCCACAGTTGAACTTTCTAACAAAGCGGTTCAATACACATGACAAGATTACAAAAGGTGTAAAATAGTAAAATAGAATATGTCCATCTCATCCCATTTTCATATGTTCTCCAAACTAAACTTCCCAACAAAGACATGCAATGCAACTTTCTCACAGCCACCTTGTCTGTATATATTCCCCAAGTTGGCTAACACCCCTGGTTCATATCACAATCTTTTCCCAATCACACATGGGATTCCCAAAGCACCCTCAAAAGCTCATTACAAGGCTGAAGGCCCCAAAAATCCACAGATCTATAAAAGGCCCTGTTCAACTTCAAAGCCACTGCAGAACAGCAACCTTCCCCTTGAGCAGCTGCTTATGCATCCAGAGTCAAACATAAAAAGATTACCTTCCCACTCTACTAAGACATTGACTGTTTGATCAACCTCTTTTTATCCCTGTACTGTCAATGGTTTAGCACTCAGGTCATGGATAAGTGCAATTGCAACTGTAACTGTGTACAAATTTAGGATACACATGTTCCTGGCCATTTAACACCGACTGCCTACATATTTCTATAATGACCAGGTATCCTTCAGGTATTGTATTTATCAAAGGTGACATAAGTGCCACAATTCATTGAATAGAAAGAAGTACAAAAGTAGGGAGAAATGTAGATTCCTTGGCACCAAAATGCCACCCCAAAAGCATCAACAGAGGCACAATACCAAGGCAGAAGAAACGATCCCATAACGCCAAACGGGAAAAAAGAAGAAAAGACCCAGACCATTTAGTAAAGAGAAAGACTTGCTGCACCGGCAGCCGGTGAAAGACTTGCTGCACCAGCAGCCGGTGTAACACCGGCTGCCAGTGCAGCAAGTCTTTCTCTTTGCTAAATCATTTCACATGCACATCCTTTGAAGGATAATAGAATGTTCGGGTCTTCCCAGGTTGGTTGCCACTGCCCAATCCATAGTCCACCGAGTACTGCTCCCCATTGTATAGGTAGTTACCCATGTAAACTCTACACCGGCTGTGGGTGCAGCAAGTCTTTCTCTTTAGTAAATCATTTCACATGCCCGCCCTTTGAAGGATAACAGAATCTTCAGGTCTTCCCAGGTTGGTTGCCACTGCCCAATCCATAGTCCACCGAATACTCCTCCACATTGTATAGGTAGTTACCCATGTAACTCTTTTCTGAATCTTATTCGTAATCTATAATCCACCCCACTAGACAGTCCAGAGTGCAATTCCAAAAAGTAACAAGCTACCACCTGTCTGGTCATGCTACAGCTCAGAACCAGCCTAGTTACATATGGTTTGTAAATGGTCAAAATGGCCCTTTGAACCAGAACCAGGATTGGAAGCTGCCAAGGTCAAAACAGGTTCTCGTACCCAGTTTTTACCACCTTGTCTCTGATTCCCTTGGACAAGCCTCCAACCACCAATTGATTAAGTCAAGAACATCCCCTCAGAGACCATTGCACATCCATCATTTTGGCAAGCATTTCCCATGTAGTTTCTATAATACTGCAATTAACAAACAGACGATCTACTGATGCCCTCTGGACATAATAGAAGATAGAATTAGTTGAAAGGTCTTTGCCATGGTTATATAATTGGAGGCCATGCATGGTTAGATTGCATTTTGAGTACTAAGTAGAACCTATTATGTCTTTAAGGAGAAACCAAGCCATCAGACGCACATTATCTTCTACCGATAGCAGAAAGATATCCACTGTGATTGCATCTATTCTAATCCATCTTCCCATTTACAGTCCATTGGAGAGTTAATCATGTAATCGAACTTGATGCAATACATGCCGTCTAATGACCAGAAAAACAACCAAATAACTTGCATCCATGTAATATTTGAAAGCATTCATTTCAAATGTATACTTCATTTTAAATTGACATTCAGCATTCAATAGCTGACATGGACATATTTAACTCAAAATTGGTTGGAAACTTGGAATGAACTTCAGAAAGCATATGATTATAAAAGCCAAGCGGCTTAACCCAAAGATATGACTAAATGTGCATACCATATGTATGCAGACACACATACATAAATGTATACATATATGTTAATCTTGGGGACATGAGAGAATACGACAGCTAGTGATTTATCAATTTGGGGCACATGTACCTTTTGGGCCAAGGGTGAGCCCATTAAGACGTATAAGATGTGATCATTTCCTCTATCATTCTAGAGCATATAGCATTTAGAAAAATTCTCTCATGAAGTTTTGTTCGTAGTAAGTCTCTTTTACATTGCCCCTGCCATCCCACTACTGACTGTCCTAACTGCTACACGAACACAGTATACAATTGTCTTTTAATGATGAATTGATGATAGATTGGTTACTCTGATTATTTAAAATTATCATTATGTTGTATAAAGCTACATCATCTCCAATTTTGGTTAATTCTTTATTACCACTCTGCTGTCTATCTAATTCTTTAAATTATCACTGTTGTGTAAGGCTACATCTCCAACTCTGTTGTTTAAGAACACATCACAAGCAGCCACTCACTCGCTTCACTTGCATTGACTGCACATGTCTTGCAAACAGAACCCGATGTACAAGGAAGGCAGTGGGGAGCAGTGGGACACCTTCCACGGCCACAATTGCCCAGGTCCCGAGGCCCCTGACGTCTTGGTGCATCTTATCAGCTGCCTAAAGCACCATGCACATTTCCTCTGCAAGGGAGATGACAAAAGATCTCCAGAGACATAGGAATTCCAAGCAACTCAGTCCATGGCAATCAAGGAGCTTTCAGGATGGTAGCACTGCCTCCACAGTTTTATCAATAACATCAATGCTCCCACAGACAGAGACCAGCAACAGAACTCATCCTGGATGACTTTGCCAAAACAGTGAACTAGTAGCATCCTGGCCCCAAGCACTTCAGGCGTTGACACATCCCCACTGAGCTTCAGTACGTCCAGCACCTTCAACAAAGGAGGGTCTCCTCCCCCACATCTTCACACTGGCTTCTAATAAAGAATCACTCACCTTCCAAAACTGTCTACCTCTTCTGAAACAGTGATAAACAGAGTGGCCTTCGCTTCTACTGACTTAAGAAGCACAAATGCAGACTCTACCAGAGAGGTCACCAGAGACGATGCAGTCTGCCTTGAGCATTCCGATGAGAAATGCCCCTTTACCTTGCACACCCTTCAAACCACTAGCCCCTTGCAACACCCAGTCCACTGGCCCTTGCCATAACAGCAGGGGGAGAACAGGATCACATTTTACATTGTGCTTTTCTCATCTCTCGAGAAACCTCCCATTCCCTTATTTTCCTCTCCATTTGCTTCCCCCCTCCACTGGACCTCTCATCCTTGCAATAACTATAAGGGAATCTACATGGTGGCACCTACAGCTGGAACAAACCATACTTTGTGCTAAATGACCCATTCAGCGGGTTTTATGAGATAAAACTTTGACCATAGAAGCATGAAAAACAGAGCTATCAGCTTTTTTTTGGAATAACTGCATTGTTTTAACATACTTTATACAAATATAGCGCGACTATAAAGTACAAAGTTTCTGTCTTAGCAGATTTGAAAAGCTACCACATTAACTTTTCTAGTTCTGTACCTTTTTGCATTTTACACAATTGCAACTGAAAAAAACTGAATTTGCTCTAAAGGATTTTGAAATACATATTGCTACATACATGATTTGGACCATACATGTGAACAATAAAAACTCACATATACAAATACAAAATGAAGAAAGATGAAGGAAGCACATGGGCATGATTCTGCTAATATCATGAGTAGCCATCAACGACGTAACAGAAGATTAACCCAGTTCCAGAGCATGATTCATAGAACTGCTAAAAGAATATGTCACCATACCTCCATTGGAAATTCCACCATAGAAGTCTTTGGGAACATGGAAACTTGGAGAAAATAAAGTATCCAAGACACACTGTGAATCATTTTCACCGAGTCGCTGCAAAGATTGAAGACAATTAAGGTAAATAATATAATTACATGCTCATACAAGCTTTTACATAAGTTTGGTACAAGATGAACAGCTATTTTCGGCGGACATGGAACTCAACTAGAACTCATCACAATAAAACAAGCAACAAGCCACCAGTCGAGCAATGAGGCAGTGCTGTCTGCAATGAGAAATAGTTGCCTGGGTTATTCCCTTGGCACTCACCTTGATTACATTGGGCAAATCTGCCACCTAGTGACCTAGATCATTGGTTAAAGGACAAGTGCATCTAATGAAAGCACCACATGGGAACCAAAGTAAAGAGCAAGGTATCTAACATTTTGCATGGTTGGAAGCTTCCGGATTTTAAGCTACTTTAGGCCTGATATATTCTTGGTAACAGAAGCTTCTATCAACGGTGAAATCAATTAGCAGTATTCATGGGACTGGAACACAACAATTACAGAGGAAGGTCCCAGTGGCAAATTGTTAGAAGTACGTATTATGCTCAAACCTGATCCAAATTTGTCATTCAAACTAAATTCCCCAGATTATTTAGCCTAAAGTAGCACCTAGCTCATAATTTTACTAAACACATACAATGGAAATGTGGATGCCAACAAATGACATTAACCAAAACAATATTGAGCTTATGCTGCCATGAAATCGTGGAATTTGATCCCATCTAACAAGAGTCTTGTGTTGACAACATATCTAAGTATACTAACATATTTACATCAAGTGGTAAACAGGAAAACCGTAAATTCTGAAAATTATGTTCTAACCCACCAAAAGGTTGGTCAACAAAAGAGTATCCTGATTTAATCTTCAAAATAACCACATATAATATGATGGGTAGTTTATAATTTGACACCAAATATTTTAAAAAACAACATGGAAAATGCAGTCATTAGGTCTCTTTTGTTTTCGCATGCATTTTCTTTTACATCACTCCCTTATAACAGATTTCCACCGTAAACCATGCTTGGTGAAAAATCTGTTTTGCCTTCTATAGGATTGCAACAATTTTACTTGAATTTGTCCAGGACTCATTTCTATAAGTTTTTCTATATCTAATAGTTGGAAAATGGTGCTGACTATCCAAGCAAGCCATGGAACATTTTGCCTACAATTTACATCAAAACGCATGACATTTCATTTTAGGTGACAACAGATGTGTGCATTCCATTAGCTAAGCAATATTGTTATGCCTCTTTTGGGTACTTTACACTAACAGCCAAAGATATATATTAATCAAAAAACATTTGCCACATCTTCTAACATATGGAATAGAGTTAGTGGTTCAGATGTGGTCAAGGAATCTGAAATCAACCTTTCACACAATAAACATAGCCTCTCTGTGGGTGCGTTCTGTCATTGTTTGGACTAGGATTAATGAATTAGTATTTATTGTCACCAGTATGGGTTCCAACTTCCAAGTAAGTTTTTCTAAGCACCTCATACTGTAATGACGTTACCAAAAGGTTTGAACCAAGGACGGAAGTTGGATTGTTGGAAGACTAAGTGGAGGTTGGATTGTTTTGAGACTAAGTTGTTAACAGCAGGGAGAAGATTAATTTGATAAACATTGTCCTCACTAGCTTGCCAAGTTATTATTTATCCATTTTCAGACTACCTAATTCAGTAGAGAAGAAAGTGGAGGCTACTAGGAAATCCTTCTTTTTGTAGAGTGCAAATTGATGGCAAAAAGGCCAGGATTTGGTAAACTGGGATAAGATTTGTAGAGAAAAGGAGGAAGGTGGTGAAGTTGGATTGCTACGATGCTAAATGGTGACAGAGAAGATGAGGATACTATCTGGGTGCATGTCATAAGGGAGAAATATCTTAAGGCAGCAGAGGATGTATTTGGACAACAAAGCATATCTATTTTATATCTGCTATGGACCACAAAGTCAAGATAACTGATTGTGCAGAAATTTCATCAAAGTTCCACCTGAGAAATGGGCAAGATAGCATGTTCAGGAACAAAACTGATGCCTAGAGTATCCATAACATTGGGAATAAAGTTCAGTAGTCTTTGTGAATTATATATTGAAAAGAAGGCCTCTTTTCAGTAGACTTGACACGACAGTGAGGGAAAAGGCTTGCAGATCAGGCTAAGAAGGAATCTTACTGAACCTGAGTCAGAAAATTTTTAGAACTTGAAGAGAATCCCATGAACTGTGAACATAGCCAATGAAAGAAGTGACTTGAAAAAGGCACTTTTCCCTTATACACCTTCATTAACAAGTTTGACAATGATAGCCCCTTCAGTTTAGTGGTGGAAGTTGGCCCAGCACAAGACTTTTTCAAATATGATCAACATCTTCCTATGGAAAATGGGCTTAGAACAACTTCCAAATATGGACAGATTTTGGTTCATACGACAAGATCCTATGATAAGGTGCATTTTCTATAGTGCTCAGACAGAATGATTAGATCATTTATTCATGAAGAATGCTATTATACCACACTTTTTCTACCTTCTTTGCCACACTCATTGAGAGATGTTTGATCACTTGATCAAAGAGCCCTCGTTATTAAATGTAACAGTTGCCAAAAAAAAGTTGCATTGGAAGTAACATTAACAAGAGCCACTTGATCAACTAATTAAACAGCCCTAGATCAGTGTGGTAAAGAGAGTGGTAAGAAGTGTGGTACGATAGACTTCCTCTTTATTTGTAACCTGTGGCACTATAAAAACTGTATGAATGACCAATGCTATGATATCGAAGGTCCATTGGTCTCCAGTCTCCTAGGGGTACATACATGGCTACATCAAATGGCTGGTGAAGGTGTCCAGTGGAATCAGAAAAGAGTGGTAGCTGCTTATTCTTTTGGCTCTACATACTGGGCAATCTGGAGGAAGCAAATACGAGGAGATTCAAACAGAAGATTGCAAAAACCACCTGCATGCTACACAGAAACATTCTGTGGACATGACTGGGCGATGCCATCCAGCCTGGGAAGAGCTGGGGCTGGGGTTCTCTAATTTGTCAGGAAACTGGCAGATGGAAGGATTTCATTAAAAATTATGAGTTACTTCCTTGATAGCATATTTAGTATTAGCCCCTGTTTTTACCACCTTTGTCGAACAGATCTTGTATGTTTAATGGTTTCTTAGCCAAGTTAGTCAGGAGAAATGTTGTGATTGCTGAGGAACCAATTCCACCATTCAGTGGACATGACTGGGAGATGGCATCCAGCCTGGGAAGACCTGGGGGTCTCTAATTTGTCAGGAAACTGGCAGATGGAAGGATTTCATTAAATAATCTGATAGCTTAGTTAGGATTAGCCCCTGTTTTTTACCATTGTTGAACAGATCTTGTATGTTTAAGTGTTTCTTAACCCAGTTAGTCAGGAGCAAGGTTCTCCGCATCGTTGATCCTTATCGGATCGTGTCTTCCAAAGAACAATACGATACCGATCCGACTCGGGCTGACTCGATCCGACTCGCATGAGTAAGGCCGATCCATGCTTATTTTTTTATTTTTTTCAGATTCTTTAATTTTGTGAGTATTTAGGACATAAATAAACTTTTAACTCCAGTGGTTTATTAATGACAATGACTTTAAGTCAAATTTAGGAGAAATCTACCCTATTAATCAATATAGAAGTGTAAATCACCTATTAAATTAGAGAAAAAAGTCAAACTATTTACCAATTGGAAAAAAAAGTCTAATTACTTATCAAATTAGGAAAAAAGTATATTAAATAAGATACAAGTCACATTGAGTAGGCTTGAGCCGGCAACAACTCGTGCTAGATCGCAACGTATCGCACGAGTCGTCACGAGTCACAAACGAGTCCCATCAAGTCAACATGAGTCGGACCGAGTTGCATCGAGTCAGCTCGAGTCAAATGCAACTCGGCGACTCGAACCGTCCCAGCGACTCAGACTCGTCCAGATACGAGCAGACTCGTACGAGTTGGCCCGATCCGGTACGATACGCAAACCATGGTCAGAAGTAATGTTGTGATTGCTGGGGAACCTGATTCCACCATACTTCTGTACTTTTATTTTATTTCAATGTCCTGTAGTTTTTGGCATCTTTCCAAAAAGGTCTCCGAGACATCCCCATACCAAATTGGTACCAGCATGGCCCAAACAAGGTGAAGGCATGTAGAACAAGGGCACAGGGTGGGGGGTCATGTATCCTGAAAACTTGAAGGGAAAATGCCAATTAATACTCATACCAGAATTTAACTTTTTTTGAAATAAAGCATGGATTATACCACCAATTTTATTAAGATAAACAGAGGCAGTACAATCAACGTAAGGTGAGAAACCTTAACCAACTACATCAAAAAACAAAACAAACTACAAGTTATTTTGCAGGAAAATTCAATTTACTCTACTTCGTACAAAAAAAACTACACAAACTAAACAAGAAGCTTCAATTGCTGATATTCCCTTGACCACATCCTTGTTGATGTTGAGAAGAAACCCCTCCATCGATCTCTTTAGTCGAATCCTTCTTAAAACATTCTTTCAAACCTTTTGTTTGTCTTTGACACTTCTTGCTTTCCATCTGTGCTCGCTAAAGCTTGCGCATTTGACCTGCTTGCCTTGGTTGAACTTGAATGCCCAGCAAAGAGGCACATTGAATGATATCCTCATTACTCCCTATAACCAGAATTTGAACTTATAACACTGGTTTTTTTTTTCTCGAGTCCCTCTAAGCTACTTAATTTAAGAAAACTCCCTATAACCTGTATTTAGTAAAAGCTCCCCATAATCTCACTTTCATTTGGAAAATACCCTTTTTCAGCGAGTTTTTCTAAAATATTCAGGTTTTTTTTTTAAATTTTCTGCAGTGTTTTCCAAATAAAAGCAGGCTTACATGGAGCTTTTAGTGAATACAGAGGTTATAGGGTGTTTTCCCCCCCCCCTAAATTAAAAGTAAATTTAAACCAACACCTTAATGAATATCTTTTGTTTCTTTTCCTTGACTAAATGTTAAACTTGCAAACTTTTTTGTCCCTTCTCTCCACATTTCAACGCTGGACTTTCTCAACACAATCTATCCAGTTCAAAGGCAATCAATATGATCAACTAAATAGAAACTGCTGCTGAATGCAACCACCTCCACATTATCTTTAAAAAAATAGACAAACATCTATTATCGAAGAACACCGAACAAAAATCAATATGTAACTATGACCCTCTATTTGACACTGCCCTCGGCAAGTTATCAAACTCCCACACTTATATTTCCCGAAGCATTCGGATTGGATAAGCAGGAAATAATTGTGATTTCCAGATGCTCTTGATCCAGGTTCACGCTGGCAGGAACCTTCAACAAGGGGAAATGATTAAGACTTGGTCCAGTCTGACAGCTTCGGTTAGTGTTGTTTTTCACCCAAGAGATGGAATCACCAAAAACAGGTAAGACAACAGTATAGCAAGCAGGCTAACTCTAAGTTAATCATCAATGCCCATACCAAAAGCACCTCTGCTGTAAAATCGTATCTACATTCTTACTTTCTTTAAGGTGCAAGCAAACTGGATAAAAACAGCAACCTGTAGCCATGACCCTCAAGACCACCTCCTCCTATATCCCCCTCAAAAGTGTCTCGCCTCACCTCATGTTTGCCTCACTCATCTAGGCACTCCCCTATGCTGTCTATGCTGAACACTCGTATCTTTTTTAATTATGTGGTACTGCTTTTGTAACGTTTTTTTCTTATTCTTAATTATTCTAAAGTGACTAGTGCATTCTTTTAGCAATTGTTACCCTTTTTCTCTTACATGCTGCCACATTTTTCTTATTTTTGATGATTCCTAAAACCATCCACTACTCATATGAGTGCTTTATACAAATTGGTCTTTACATGTTGGACATGGTCAATGTTCCTCAAAGTCTTGCATAGTATCATCTTGGATGCTTTTTTACCTTCACCATGATTTATGGAAGAAAATGCATCGCCTCAAATGCCAAGTTGCTTACCTAGGCATTTAAGGCTAAGGTGAACCCTGGTTGCTTTGCTCACCTCTTGCCTTTCACTACATAGCACTCAACCTCTACATCATGACTGTCAACACCACATTAGCCAAAAGAAATTTGCATATATAACACGAATATCAAGATTTGGATCCCTAAAAGATTTAAACTTTTCAAGTGTCACCCCATGCAACCCCCCAAGCAGGTTTTCTTAGCTCAGCCACCTTGCTATAGCCCTACAAATACATGGATTCCCAGCAGCAGCAAACAGAAGAAGAGTAAGCACCAATGATCCAAACTCAGCTTAGTGTTCCTTAACAATTCTAGGCTGTTTTGGACAGATAAGTGGTGTGAGGGGCTAGCTCTTAAAGATAAATTCCCACTGCTTTATAATATTTCAGCTTCTCCTAAGGCCATGGTTGCAGATTTTTGGCATCCTGAAGGGTGGAGGATCAACTTTTGGAGAAACCTCAAAGAGGAGGAGATTGATCGGCTAGCTGGCCTACTTCTTTTGCTCCAGTCACATCTAATTCAACTGAATAAGGAGGATTTCTGCTTATGGTGTTTGGATAATTTGAAGAGTTACTCCGTGAAGTCTGCCTACACTCACATTCATGAGACTGGAGTCCTATATCCTTTCTTCAAAGAGGTTTAGAAGACCAGCAGCCTCACCAAAGTTCAATTGTTGATTTGGATAGCTTCGCTTGAACATGTGATAAGCTTGCTGCCACATGGGAGGGATACACTCTACTTGCTCTTTATACGGTCTAGTTGATGAATCCATTGAGCATCTCTTCCTTCGTTGCCCATATTCAGAAGGGGGTTGAAGAAAGCTCTTTGATAAAGTGTGCTGTGTGTATGCTACCCTGGGATCTATTGAAGATCTTCTATGTACTTGGAGCAAGGTGTGGAAGGCCAAGATTGACTGCAAAGTATGGTGGCTGGTACTTCATGCCACTATCTAGTCCATTTGGAGAACACAATGCTAGGATTTTCAAGGAGTCTAGGTCCTTGGATAGGCTTTTTCTTTTCACTTGTGCCACGGTTGTTGAATGGAGCAAGCTTTTATGTAATACTAGCACCCATTCTTCTCAAATTTTGTCTATTTTGGAGAGCTAGTGGGTCCCACACCTTCTTGGTGTCTTTTGTATAGAACCTTTTTGGGAGTTTGTTCCTCCCTTCACACGTGTACATCTTTTCTTTAATATACTATTGCTACTATCCACTTTTCAAAAAAAAAAAAAGAGGCGGAACCAAGAACTCAGAAAAACAGGCCACTGTATTGGGTGGGGAAAGATAATAGTGAATCTCCTATCAGAAACATCCCACCACACATCTTCCGAATAGCACCACGAATAGAATGATGACAGTAAGCAAGTCACAAATGGAAATAATGTACTGACTGACTTGATCATCAACAAGAACAACAAGCAAAGTATAGGACAACTTATAAAGCAAGTAGAACTGTAAAGTGCTGATACAACAATTAGCAGGGCATCAATTCTTTTGAAATCAAAAGTACAGGCTGAAGGCAAAACTTTACTAAAAGCTTTGTCTCATGATTTTTTGTACAACAGATCCATGTATCAGTTGAAGCAAATTTGTGTTATGGCAACAAAATCCATCACCTCATGATCAATTGTGGCTGCATATGCCACACAATAGTCCTGAGTTTCTTCTTTTGCCAGGATGGGACCAGTATTCATGTTCTTCTCGCTTGCAACATCCCTAATCTTCTTCTTTGAAAGAATTCCAGCTGAGAGTTTACCCAAAAACAAAAATAATGAGTTCCACTATAACCAAAAATCAAACATGCATTTAAAATACAAAGCATAGCAGCACTAAAAGAGTACAAACTATAAACAGCTGCTGCAAGAAGCAGCTGCTTAACCCAAAAACTTAGAATATGAATAAACAAGAGTCAAAGAACCCGCATAACAATGAAAAGATACTTCAGAAAAAATAAAGATGATTATGTGACAAGAGTCACAAGATAGTGCGACAATTACACGAAAATCAGGCAAAAGGATAAGAGCAACTACTAAAGATGAAATAAACAATATAACCAACTCCACCAGGAAAAGGAAATTAAAAATTACTAAAAGAATCTAGAATGCTAAAGCAAATTAAAAAAACAAAAAAAGACAGTAGTGGGCTAAAAATCATATCTTATTAAAATGTAAGATCAGGAACTGCCTTTTTGTTTTCTTATTCTCACAAGTTCATATAAGGAAATAAGTGGATTCATAGTTCAGTACCAGGGCTTTGTTTCTTGGCAGAAGATGTGATCATTTCCGTAACCTTTTTCTCTGCAACCACAGTCATCTTTTTCTGTTGTCTACAGAATCTAGGACCAGCATTCTCTTTCACACTGTTTCTTGCAACAACCTTCTTTCTTGTTTGCATTCCTTGTTCCACAAAAGTATTGCCGTCTTAGAGGTAGTTGTCATAAACAACACTGCTTCAGCATGCCACCATTGGAAATTGAAGCCGCACCTTGTGACTACAGTAGGATTTATTCATAAGAATTCCTTAACAAAAAAATTAAAACAAGTATGCTAAGTTCCTATAACACATTTTGCCTTCAGTTGACACCTGAACAGGACACGTCCAGGTTGCCAGAATAAAATATGAAGATAACCACAACCAAAGGATAATCAATCAACCAACACACTGCACAAACATCAGAACACAGTCAACAATTGGAACAAGAAATTAAGAAACTAGCATAATGCACAAAGATCAAAGAAGCCTGTAAACAATTGGAATAGCATGAAAGTTGTAACGATATTTTGGAAGTTAGTAATCCATCATCCATGCACCACAAGCTTTTTTTCCAACATGTGGAGGTCCAAAATGACAAGAAATATAAACCACTGAAGGAATTTGTTAGTTCCAGCAATGTGATTAGGATCAAAAGCATGTTAGAGCTAAAAGAGCATGATACAGAGTCACAAAATTTACACGAATGTGTTACCCTTTGACTGAAGCTAAAAATGGCAAAAGCAATATTAAGTACAAGTACAAACACTTTATTTGTCTACACTTTCATGTGTTGCAGAAGACAGAATGGAAAAGGATGATTTCTATCCCTCTAATTTGCCATATAAGCTACAAAAAAACTAAACAAGGTATCATTTTTAATTATTTAGGTGGATAAGATAAAAGAAAAAAAAAAAACAAAGTATCATTTTTAATTATTTAGGTGGATAAGATAAAAGAAAACTGCATGTTCAAAATTAATGGTTTGTTCATAAACCAGCCTTCCAGAACCAGTAATCCGAGTAGCATGGCTGTAACATCCAATGAAACACATTAGTTGATGAGCACCTTAAGGAGTTAAGGCAAGCCTGAATCTGCCTTTTGTTTAGAAATGAAATTATAAAAGAAGAATAAGAAAAGATAAAAGGATTAGCATTGAAAAGCTGACCTCTAGGAGGTCATACTCATTTTTCCCTGCTCATAAGATTAGCAGGTGGGCTGTCTTGTGCAAAGGGGGAGGACTAAAACCTGAATTTTCCCCATTGACAGAACACAAGCACAATGTAAAACCTTCCTATTTTCTCATCCATAGCCTACAAGTAACATAGTTCTATCTTTTTCTTAACTCGTTGTAGACAGCCATGTAGTTTTTTTTCCTTTTTTCTTTTCCAAGCAACAGAGTAAAACTCCCTCACATTTTGCTGTAAGGCACAAGGATGTAATAAAGGATGCCATTTCCTAAACCTCCAGTTGCACATTGAAGTCAGATGGAGCAAAGACTCCACAAAATTTGTAAAACAAGAAGTGAATGGGGACAGGGAAAGCAGATATGAAGCTGAACATAAGAGTTCCATAAATTAGGATGCAAAAGTGTACTTTCTAACAAAAGTTGATTTCCCAATGTTAGAGATTAGGAAATAAATAGTTATGGAAAAAACTTTTTGTTCCTTTGGGACAGAAAAAAAACCCTTAAATTTTCTTTATCTCTCTTACTCCCTTATAGCAATGGCTGAGATTTGGCATTAGCCCACATGAGACTTGATTTTTCCTAAGAATCCATAGGTACATAAATTTTATTTTTCAATCCGTTGGGGTCCAGTAAATGATGACAACAATGAGGGCATTAGTGCCTGTGCAGTTTAGAAAAACCAACGCCCCGTGGTTTTCACTTTGTTGCCTTCTTGTTCCCCCTCTTCAGTAGAAACTAGAAAGTATTCCCCTCCACTTATCAACCTGAGCAATGTCCCAAGATGTAATGATGGTGGTCATCATCATCATAAGCCTTATCCCATCAATGTGGGTTCAGCTAGATCTAATGAAGAATCCAACGTATTTGGCAAACTTTTGTATCCAGATGCATGCCTGAAGTCAATGTTCGCTCTGTGACAACAGATGCAGCTTCTGATTTCCTATTTCTTCTATCATGGGTTTGACCACGAAAGAAACCATGCCACCCCAAATATCATACAAAGGCCCCACTGGAGTTGATTATGAAAGAACCTTTTTTTTTTTTGACATAATGACACCTCAATGATAAGCTCTGAACATAAAATTCATGCATTTTTGGCAATTCAGGAAATGATATACGCAACTTGCATCTGCAGAAAACTTGTCCCAACAGTAAGTTATAGAAGTTATAAAACAAAAATAGAATCCAAGTTTCGGGAAAGAAGAAAAAACTGAGCTTTTGTGGACAACAACCCGTTCGTCTGAAAATTGATCTTCCAGAGTTAATTCCCAGACAGTAACGATACACCCATCTCCACATAAATGTCCATCCTCCCAGATTCACCAAGCCCGATCAAACAAACGCTCATCGAAAACAAAAAGAGAGAGAGAGAAAAAACAACAGATCACCGAGGGCCACAACAAAAATGCAACAAATGGTAGGCGTCGCCCCAGCAGACCAGCTCCAGCGGGCACATATACTATACTAAACCTTAATTAACAACCCATGCGGGCCTCTCCCCCACCCTTTTGAACTCCGAGGACTGAAGAATCGCCCTAACCCTCACAAGAACTCAACATCAAAAATTTCACCAACTACGCACCATCTCTTTCCAGACTTCCATCAAAACTTCACAAGCCAAACCCACATCAGTAGAAGATGCGCCCAAGGAGTCAACAACAAGCACAGCAACAAGAAGAACAGAATGGACTGGCCCTAGCACACACTGACGCGGCGGAAACCGACAGGAACACGGTTCGTGAATCCTGTAACTCTCACCTGGTGGCGCAATCCGAAGCGAAGAACGGGAACAAGAGTAGTGCCCCCGCACACCCGGCGCCAGCTAGGGTTTTAGAGAGAGAGAGAGAAAGCAAAAGCCCTTGCTTCAGGTGTGAAGTAGAAGAAGAGAGAGAGAGAGAGAGAGAGAGAGAGAGAGAGAGGAGGGAGCGGAGCTGGGCAAAGAAATCGGAAAAGGGAAAGAAAAGGAAAAGAAAACCTCCAGTGGGGGAGATCATACAGGTGATTTATTTCTACTTCTGTCCGCCTTCTTTTATTATCTTATTAATATTTTATTTTTATTTTTTTATTCGGTTTAATATTATATTTAATGCCTATTCGGCTGGTTCTCATCTTATCCCGGGTGCCGCTGGTGCCGCTGGTGTCACCATTATTGTTATCCGGTCGCCGGGAATAAATTATTATTAAATAAAATTCTGGGTTTTGTTTACCCAGGCGAGGCGGGGCTCGGCAGGCGACGGCCGCACGGTCCGAAGGGCGGGCGAGCGGATTTGTTTTCCACATCGTCGGTCTTTCAAAAGTTTGAAATTTTGGGGCCGGATTCGGGGAAGTGGGCGAGGAGGGGTGACGCACGAATTCGGCGTGGGATCTGGAAATTTGAAATTTTCGGACCAGGGCAGGGGCGCCTTCGCAGCAACCTGTTCCCACTTGTGCTTAGGGAGGGGATTCGGTGTGGACGCTAGTTGGCCCGCATTGATTGGAACACGTTGCCACCTGTCTTTGTTGGTGGGCCCGGGAAATTGGTAGCTGCGGCGGGCTGGGGAAGGTGGGGCCAGATCAGCTGTGCGCTGATTTGATCATGCCCGCTTGATTGCATTGCGTGGCTGGTGAGTTAAAGTGGCCAAGATGCGATGCACCTACGTGAGCTAATTTAATATGATGTGATAATACGTATAGTATCATCAATTTATAGTTTGATATAGGTGGAACCAGTACTTTCGTTAGAGTCATTAAGGTCGTGTACATTGGTATAGCTTCTAATGAGAGGTGTTTTTAAACTCTTATTTAATTATTTTGAGGAGAAGGAATTAGGTCTTAAGAGTCATCTATATGATGTTTGACTTATTTTGACTTTTAATCAAAAAATTATAAATTGAGAGGATTTTTTTATATCAATCCTTATGAACATAGTGAATTCGAAACAAGTCCATGTATCTTGCATATTTGATATTAATCCTTATAAACTTAAACTTTTTAGTTCTTACTCCCTATCATTTGCTTTCATGAGTTTTTCTTCATTCTACTATAGTTAAACATGAGTTTAAGTTTAATCACTCTGAAAAGGCCACTTATACCCTTATTTAAATTTTGAGTTTTACTTGCTACATAGGCAATCAATGTTGCACCGGCGGCGGAGGCACAGAGGGCAGCTCTTGTCTCCGTTTTTCCCCTCTCTTCCTCTCTGTCTTCCCTTATTTCCTCCTCTTCTTTCATCCTCCTTCCTCTCAAACCTCTCTCCCTCTCACCACCTTCCACCACTACCTATCTTCCTTATAGGGGTGTAAACGAAGCAATACGCTCGACAAACAACTCGTAAGACTACTCGATAATAGCTTAACTCAGCTCGTTTATTAAACTAAATAAACAAGTTTGAACAAAAATTTGAGCTCGGTTCATAAAACAAGTCAAATTTGAACATAGGTGAGCTCGGCTCAATTATGTTCATGGACAAGTTTGTTCAGATATTTGTTAATCACTCATGTTAATAGTCGTTAAGAACTAGTATAAGTACTCGTTGAGACTTCTTAAGTACTCATAGGGTTATTCTATCCATGCATAAACTTAATTAATAAAATATATAAAGTCTTATAATATTTTCTATCAAATAACTAGGGGTGCAAATAACTTGATACTCATCATGATTTGACCTGAGTTCATAAATTTAAATTTAGAAGATTTTGGATTAAAATCTATGATGGATTCATTGGGCTCACAAGCTACTCGATGCTCGGCTCGAGCTTGTTTAATATCTAAACAAGCTAAGCTTGAACAATCATCATAAATACTCAACTCAAACTCGAACTCGATTAAAAATAATTGAACGAAACTTAAACAATGTGAAACTCGACTTGACTCGACTTGTTTACACCCCTACTTCCTATAGACACCCGATTTTGGCCACCCCGTGGTCTTGAATTTGACATCATGAGCATGACTACTATTTCCTATCCAACTTGACCTCAAACAACTCAATTGTTGAGCTAATTGTCTAACATTTTGTAAACAGGCCATGATTGGCTAGACAGACATGGATATGACCTCCCAATTTATTGGACGGCCAGATTCTTGGCCTTCCAGTTTAAACTGGACGACCAAGTTGCTGGCCTTCCAATAAATTGGACGACCAGGGTTCTAGCCTTCCAGTTTACTAGACGGCCAGGGTTCTGGCCTTTCAATTTACTGGTCGGCCAGGTTTTTGGCCATCCAGTAAACTAGAAGGCTAAATTGTTTGCCTTCCACTAGCCCTCTCTTGTTTGACTGGTTCAACCTACGTTCTCCTCAAGACCCGTCGAACATGTCTCACTGACTACGAGTACGGGCCACTTAACCCTATTCCTGGGAGCATGATCCCCCTCATTGACCATCTTTGATTGGTCCTTTACTCATTTACAGGGATTTAGACCCTATTTTGAGGATTTTTGGACATGTCTATAAATACCCCATCTAGACCAACGTGATTAGGGTTGCGAAGTCGCAAAGGGTTGCAAGGGATAGAGGAATCCGAACCTAAGTCTCAAAGAGGAGGAAAGAAGCGATGGTTATAAGAGAAATATTTGCGTTCACGTCCATCCCACTGGAGTCTTCTATAGGTTTGCCTTCTCAACTCCCTATTCTCATCCCTTTCATTCCCTTCATCTTCGTAACACTCCTTTTTTACTTTATTGCATTTCATTCATTCTCACTCACTGTTATACACGCACTTGCATGCATCATTTAGGACATCTTTAACACCGATTCTCAGAGGTTTTTCAAAACAAAATGCAAGAGGTGCGTAGCCATACCACTTAGCCACTTTTTCTCCCAACCACCCAATCAGTGCACTCCCCTCCAATTGTCTTTTAATTTTATTTTTGCATGAATAGTTACCATTTTGTTTAGCGCTAATCGGGTTCCTTTTTCTTTTTCTTTTTTTGTTCACAGGAGCCACATGCACAGATACCTGGTTCTTCGTCCTGGCCAGTTGGAAATGAAGAGGAGGACTCTGTGAGTGCTCAAAATGGGTATGTGATTATCATGAAAATTATGTTGTTTAAGTGAAAAATAAACCTATTAAAAAGAAACTAGGTGATGTGATCGCCAGAAACTTTTGACTAAAAAGTTCCAAAAGAAAAATTTGATCGCCTACCTGTTTGGATATGGGAGATGTTGAATTTTTGATTCCCCTCCTTCAGTCGGCTGAAGAAAGAGAGCCATTTCTATTAGCGTTTGGACGTCATCGCCAATTATCACTATTATCACTCTCACTATCACTCAGATCACTTGCATTAACGTCACTAACTGTTCACTGACCAAGGAGCTGGGTATTTATAGACTTTTACATCCGCGGTTATTAATGGATTTACATGAAGAAATTTTGAAGTTTATCCAGCTTAACAAACAGATAAATACAGATTAATTCATCTTTATCTGTAATTATCTAAAACGCGTTGCTCATAAGAGACGCCTTTTAGCTAATTATGATAAGGATAAACATCCGGAAAAAGTTCATTATTATCTATAATTATCTAAAACGTGTCGCCATGTGGAGACGCCTTTTAGACTAATTAAGATAAGGGTAAACATCCGGAAAATAGATAGAAACAACTTAGGAAACGTAAATGGCGTCGTGCCTTGCAGATATCTTTTAGCTAATTAATCAATTAATTAAAATTCAAATTAAATATCAAAATATGAATAAACTCTAAATAGCGTCTTTACATGTCGACGTCTTTTAGACTTATTCATATTTTAATTAAAATTTGAGTTAAAATTAATTTAATTGATTAACTTAAATCATGTCTGTTTGACCCGATGCTATTTAGATAATTAATTCAAAAAGATTAATAAAAATTAACCAATGATTAAATATCAGACCATTCTGAGGCATTATTATATGATATGAAATTTACTCAAAATGATGTCAAAATTAGCGTGTCTACAGCTGCCTCACATTGGCATCGTCTTTGCAAGGGAGTGAATTGAAATGGAATGTACTGAAAAGGTGATGCGAAAGTGTAATGAGACACGCTCTTAACATCACATGATTGGAATTTTTCTCAAAATCATCGATGAAGATAACTCAAGGAGATCAATGGAATCAATCTTGTCTGGATGAGATAGACAAGGAAATAAAATAAAGTCGATCAACCTCTACGAAGTGGGAAGTACCCCAGGTCATAGACACTGCAGATTTCATCATGGAGAACGTTTGCCAGCCAATGTGGACGTGCTGCAGCCATGATGGATCTTAAAAGAAAACAATAAATATTGGATAAAGAATCCAAGAAAGGATAGAATTCCAAGGATATCTTTAAGCGAACCTCAAAGACAATCAAGATACTCAATTCAGAATAGAATATTTCATATCATGTTGGAATTATTTGATCAATGGTCTGAAACTTAATCAGTAATTGATTCTTATCACAATTATATCAAAGTCCTATATGATGCATGCTGGACTAAAAGAGAAATATAAAGTCAGATAGAATATAAATTAATCAAGGATAATATTGTTAAATCGTTATTAATGAGTCAAGATACCAATTCTTGTAATTCAATGCTAAGCCGAAGCTCGTTTATCCACGCACCATTTCACAAAAGTGGAACCATCGTCCCCACTAATTAACAATCAAACGGCCTATCTGTGCAATTAAGAATTCTCTGGAATTATCATTGTTTTTGTTGAAGGGGAACTCAAATTCCAGTTTCATCAAAACCACAAGGTCCTTGATATACTCTAATAAATATTTAACATATAGTAATGATGATGCAAATTAATTACATGGAATAGTACAAGGGATAGAGATAATCGTCTTTTTAGCCACGGTCGAGACTCATAAACTCCCACAGTGGGATCTTCTTGTGATTTTCCAGCTTTATTTGGATTTTCCTAAATTACCTGCACTCAAAAATTCATCAGTAACTTCAAACAAGCATCAAAATATGGACAATCATTGAATGTCGGGTAAAATAGCAGAAAAGCCTGAAATGCGTCGTGTTGCGCCAACGCCCTTCAGTTACATAAAACGCGTCGCTGTTCAACGACGCCTTTTCAATCACAGAAACAGGTTCTCGCTGATTCCCAACCGGATTCCAACTCTTCCCATGCTCATCCCTTTTCCAATCCGGAACAGTCTTTCTAAGATCGCAATTCCCTCTATATAATCTTCATTAACTTGTTTCAAAGTAATCTTATCACAATCTAGAGATCAAGGTTGGAATTTTTCTTCAAAGTTCAAGGGATTTCCATTCCTTCAATCCTTCTTCTTCAATCTCTTCTTTTTCCCCAATGTTCTTCATGTTCTTTTCAAATTGCTCTTTTCTTCCATCTTTCTAGGCATACCCCATGTTTCCCAGTCCAAGGAGATTCACTTCCCTCCCTTGGATTCGCAAACTCGCTAAGAGTCCCAAACTTTCCATGTAAATTTTCATATCTAAGTGGAATCTACAAGGCTTAGTGGTTCATGCTAAGCACTACAAGAGCCCAAACGTGGACTGGGCCACTATGGGTGCTTTGATCGAGCAGTGGCATCCTCAGACCCACACATTTCTCTTCCCTCAGTTTGAGTGCACTATCCTTCTAGAGGAGGCTGAGCTTTTATTGGGCCTTCCGAAGATCAAGAATAAGATGGCCTTGATAAAGGAGGAGATCATCGGCCAACAATTGCTGACGTCAATCATGAAGGACCCCACGGAGGTGAAAGGGTGCCTTACCAGAAAAGGGATCAACCTCGCAAAGCTCGCAGAATGGACCTTATACGAGATCGATGATCTGAGGGAGGATGAAGCTGAAGACGTGACGAAAGCTTTCGTCACGTGCCTTGCCGGGGCTTTGTTCTTTCCCGCGCAAGACAACATCCTTGAAGATGATCAAGTCGACGCGATTTATGCGATCTTCGAGGGAAAATCTATTAGCACTGTTGTCCTGGCTTACCTCTACAGTGAGCTCTCTGCGGCGTCCACAGGTCAACCTCCTTATGGGTGCTTGCTGCTCTTCGCCTTGTGGGTCGAGCTACACTTCAAATTCGAATACCACATGAGGATGTCAGCAAGACCGTCTCAGATCTATCAGAACAACCCGATCTTCCACATATCCAACATCGTGAAATTCAACGAGCGGATGATCAACCGAGTACCAAAGCTTAAGACCCGAGCCGACTGGAGGGAGTATCTGAGACTCATGTCATCCAACGGGTTTGACCCTTCTCCACTTGCTATCGTTGGGAAGCCCATTAAAGTACGCCGTGCAGCGGGAGCAAAACTTAAGTTGATTGGGGCTACTGAGTTCGTGCTATACAACCCCCATCGATGCTATCCTCAACTCAGCCTACCTTGCCATGAATTCCCCGAGTTCTCCCATACATCTCCAATCAAAAGGCGCACTCTGGAATCCGATGAAGACTACGAAGCTGCAGAACTTATTGCTACCTTATGGAACATTAGCTTTAGTCATCATGTAAAATCCTCTAAAAATAGAGATAGAGGATTGAAAGTTCCATACGTACTAGCACTTCGAAAATTTCTTCCTTAAGTGTTCCCTTTTCCTTTTCTTTTCCTGATGTAATAAAGAAATTTTATTGAATAAAGAATCACTCCTTTATGCCTTGAAATCTTCCCTTAACCTCCTGTGACATGTTCATGATTTTTCCTTTAGTAAAACTGGATTTTTCCTTAAAACATGATTGTTTGGGTTTATGCGTCCACTCAGTAAGACGCCTTTCAACCATAATTCATTTTCCAAAAATTAGCCATTAATCCTCAAAATCCTGAATTAAGCTTAAAATGCGTCCACTAGGACGGACGCCTTTCAACTCTCTATCTTACTTTTTTCAGAACTCTTCCATCAATTCTGTGATTAATCCCCTGAAACACGTCTTTATGTGTAGACGCCTTTCATGATCATATCTTGTACCTTTCTGACCAGAATTGGCGGTAACATGAAACGCGTCGCCTTCTCCAAACGCCCTTCACTCAATTTCAAACAGCTGGCCTTGCCGCCTCAATTTATGCGCCCTGAAACGCGTCGCTGTACCTCGACGCCTTTCAAGCTTCTTCTAACAGAACCGCGAAGGCCCCCCTTTCTTCCTCATTTTCCCTTTGCTTTCTCTCTCCTCGAGCTCTCCGGCGACCCTCCTCCGTCTTCTACGACGATCTAGCCCTCTCTTTCTCGCAAAACTCCCTCTTTCAAATCTATGGAGCGTAGTGAGGGATCCCGCAAGGCCAAGGCAATGGTGAAGCGTCGTCGGACCTCGGCGAGGGATGAGGAAGAAGTTCCGGCCGAACTCGCGGAGGTAGCGGCGTTTTTGGAGGAGAAGGAAGCTCCTCCGGTGCCCGTGGCCGTGGAAGAAGGAGAAGGAGAAGCCCTCCACTTGGTAAGTTTTCTATGGTTTGAATGGAATGAGAAAATGAAGGAGAAAGGGGTTCTTTGAAAGAACCCGGAATCGGCCTTGAATGGCGTCCAGACCAGATGACGCATTTCAAACGGCGTTGCCCTGGTCCGACGCCATTCAGGCGGAATTCCAAATTTTTAAATGGACAGAAAATGGTCTTAAATTGTGTTAAGACTAGTGGACGCCTTTCAATAGGCGTCCATGTGACTCGACGCCTTTCAATTCAGAAATATTTTATGTCTTTTATGTTCATTAACTGATGAAATTCCTTGTTTTCATTTGCAGGGGACGATGAGAGCCAGGATTAGTTGGGATTTAGTTATAGGTGCATATAGAGGACTCCCGGATTTCCAGAAGGCGCGCCTGCGCCGGATGGGATTCGGCGAGATTTTGGACATCGAGCCGTTTTGGCTCGATCTGGTCCTCCTGCAGGCGCTGCGGGAGAGGTGGCATGCGGAAAGCCAGGCTTTCCTAATGCCTTGGGGACATATGATCCCCACCCTAGAGGATGTGGCCAGGATCACTGGCCTCAGGGTAGATGGCTGGCCGGTAAGTGGGGTGACTTACTCCCACTACCAGGGATTGACAGAGGCCTTGTTAAGCATAGAGGTGTCTAGTCTAAGCAGGGAGTCCAGGATGGTCCCTAGGGTAGAAGTAGAGGCTGCCCTAAGATTAGATGAGCCCCAACGTCGATCAGACGAGTCCCGGGAAGAGTTTAGGAGTAGGTTAGCAGAGTCCTCTTTCCTTGTATATTGTAGCGACCTTAGTCAGGAGGAGGAGGTAGATAGGCAGTTGAGGGTCTTCCTTATCTTTTTCTTTGGTCGGTTGCTCTTCGGTATGAAGGGCGACCACATTCATTGTAGATTTCTTTATCTGTTAGATGATTTAGATAGGTTGCATGGGGTGTGGCCCTTCTGGCCCACCTGTTCGCCGACCTGTCTGTGGTCACGCCTGACCGTGAGACCACCATCAGCAGCTTCTCGCCGTTCCTTTAGGTATTAAATCGTCTTTTTATTTATTTATGATATGCAATGTGACATGATGTGATGATTTCTAACTTATATGTTTATGTATACAGGTTTGGAGCTACCACTACTTCCCGCTCGGCCGAGCGCGGATAGTACAAGCTGGTGCCGTCCCATTGGCCTGCCGCTGGCAGCCAATTGTGGACACGGCACCACAGCACCACCAACTGACGGCCCTCCGCCGTCAGTTTCTCGACTACCCCGAGCTGCTGGTGAGTTCTTAACTTGTTCAATTTTGTTCATTAAATACAATCTTTTATTCATGCAAGTTATTTATATGAATGCATTTAACCTGTATGCAGGTGATCTGGCGTCCGTACCTCGGTATCGGCGAAGAGGGTCAGCTGTGGGTAACGGCTGGCCAGAAGAGGTTGGGCAAGCAAATGTGGCTACATTGCCTGAACGAAATCGAACCCCTCCGCCTGCGGCTCGTGATGAGGACGCTGGGCCTGCACTAGTAGTGGATCGACGAGGAGGTCCCGGAGGGCGTCGAAAGGAGCATGAGGGGCAAGCAAGCCCTCACCGATTGGCGTGCCAAGTTCTCAGAGCAGTACGAGGACTAGCACCGCCGCGGCGTCAGGGTGGAGTCCCGGGCGGAGAGTAGCGAGGCCTACCTCCAGCAGTACCGGGCCCACTACGCCGATCAGCTTCGGCTCCTTCAACCACTCGATGTAAGTATGCATTCATGCGTCTTTCATTTTAGTATTATCTTAATTTATATCTGTGAATGAATGTATGTATGTGTGATATGCAGGATGCGCGAGATGCGGTCATCGTTGACCTCCGGGCCCGCCTACATGACGCGGAGGCCCAGCTAGAATGAATGTAAATGAATGTCTTAGTTAATTAATTTGTTTTGACGATTAACCACTGATGATTGTCTTTTGGTGCAGCGAGCCGTCTACATCCACGCGGCTCCTCCCACTTACGGAGCCTCATCCTCTGCTGCTCACGAGGCTGCTCTGGCCGACCTCCAGAGCCAGCTCGCCTCCGCCATCCACCGGACTTCCCTTGCAGAGGAGGACCGTGCCGCTCGAGTAAGTCCTATTATTTCCTTTGATTTCTGAATTTGACTTTTGGTCACTTGACTGCCTTGGACTAAAAATGACTTCTTCTGCAGGTTGCTGAGCTCCAGGAGGCCCTTCAGAGGGCTGAAGTAGAGCTGGAGCATTCTCGTGCAGCGGCTGCTCGTGCCGAGGTTGATGCTGCGCGTATTAGAGCTTTGGAGGAGCAGCTGCCACCCCTCTCCAGCGACGATCTCCCTCGTGAGCGGCAGGAGCGGCAACGAGTGGATGTTGAGATGACTGCTCTCCGGGTCCAGCTTGGCATTGCAGAGCACGAGCGACGTAGCGTGGAGGAGCGTTACCGACGTGCCTGCCAGCGAGCGCAGGAGAGGGGGCACGGGAGTGCGTTCACCGCGAGTGTGGCCATATCATCAAGCCAAGCTAGTCCGAGTCTGATGGGACCACCACCTCCTAGAGCTCCATTGCCAGACGCGCCTGACGAGGCTCAGAGTCAGCTCGACGAGGGGGCAGGAGAGAGCCAGCCTTGAGGGCCATATGTATTTTCCTTTCTTTTGATGTATCGTGTACAAAACACTTTTGATATATATACAAAACTTTTGCCTTCAACCTTGTGTTCCATGTGTTTGTCCTGTGTCCTGCACATTGCTTAACAAACAAGTTAAGTATCTGTTTAGGCTTAGCCCCTTGCCTGACCAAATGAACGGTCGATCAATCTCTTTCTTAGTGGAAGGGTCAAGGGGCATAGCCTTTATTAACAAAGGTAATCAGACTTTAAGCAAAATGCAACATACAAGCAGACAGATGCTCATTGAAAATAAAAGGAATGAAGCATACTAGATGCAATAAGCAAATGCTAATTGAAATATTTTTGTTGTTTTGAAATATTCATTTTTGTTTGGGTTTTGAAACATGTACTTTTTTTGGATTTTTGGAATATGTACTTTTTTTGGATTTTTGAAGTATATACTTTTTTTTTGGATTTTTGAAATGTGATGTAAACTAAAAAACCAGCATGGTACCCATATCAAAAGATCATGTTCATTTATTAACTTAATTCCCAAATTGTTCTTCAATAATTTAACTTAAACCCATTGTGTTTGAACTTGTGTTTCCATTCGTGATCCCATTTGATGATTTGATCCTTTAGTCAATCTAGGCCGTTCCTTAAGTTCGGAGTACGCCTCTTTTAGAAAGAAAGGAAGAATTGGTTTAGAAAGCCCACGAGAAGGTTCCGGAGACCCAAAAAGATATTCCTTTCCTACTCTAATATCTGTTGGGGTTCGGTCATTTTCTTTCCGGGGTATTTATCGACCTTGTGTTTCCTTTTATTTCATTTCATGGCCTTGATGTGACGTTTGTAGTGTAATGGCATTTTGATTTGACATTTGGCTTTTGTCTTTTGCTTTTGCTTTTTCTTGGGACGGATCTGCCCCTTTTTTTTTTTATGCCCGCCTTCTACTAAGATGGCGGGTATTCTTGGTAGTCTATTCTAAGCATCGTTCCGACATCATAGGCCGAGTGTAAAAAACAGAGTTTTGTTTAAAAGGAATGATTTGTACTTTACGCTTTCAGTCAACCTTTCGGTATTCCTTAGGACTCAGCATCTCTTGTTACTCACGAATCAAACGTGTCAGTGTGTGCAGTAGTGTGTTTGGAATTAAATTATCCAGACTGATAAGGAAATTTGAGTTTCTAAATTTTCTGATTCCACTGGTCTTTGTACCATGCTGATCGACTCTTTAACCTAAGGGTAGTATTTCTTAAGATGCAAACCGTTCCATGGGTGAGCTAACTCTTCCCCTTCTGCATTGAAAAGACGGTAAGCATTACCAGGAAAAGCATGTGATACAACATAAGGTCCTTCCCAATTGGGTTGGAGCTTAGAACGTGGACCACCAGGTTTTACAAAAATTCTTTTGACGACCATTTCACCAATTTTGAACTTACGTTCAATGACTTTCTTTTGATAAAAACGTGCTAGTCTATTTTGATAAATTTTTGCATGATTAGCGGTTGACCATCTTTTCTCGTCTAAGAGTTCCAATTGAGCAAGGAGTGTTGAACGGTGTTAATCAATGGAAAATTCCTTGTTCAATTGTACTCTTAATGACGGTATAAGGATCTCGTATGGAACTACCGCCTCCATTCCAAATGTTAAGGAATAAGGAGTCTGCCCAGTGGGCGTGCAGATTGAAGTTCGGTAGGCCCATAGAGCCTCAACCAATTTGTCTGGCCAGTCTGTGAATTTGTTAGACTTGCATGTCTTCTTGATGATTTTTATCAAAGTCTTATTAGTTGCCTCTGTTTGGCCATTGCCTTGCGGATAATAAGGAGACGAATGATGCAATGCAATTTTGTACCTGTTGCAAAGGTCTTTCAGTTCTTGTGACACGAACTGAGGTCCATTGTCGGTGACGATGGTGCTTGGAATTCCAAATCTGGTGATGTTGTTCCTCATAATGAACTTGCAGACGGTTGATGCTTTGACTTCTGTGTATGCTTCAGCTTCTGCCCACTTGGTGAAGTATTCCGTTGCCGTGAGGATGAAAGATTTTTGCTTGATGCCGGAATCAGGATTACCAAGGGGTCCAATGATATCGAAAGCCCACATGGAGAAAGGCCATGGGGAAGAAACATGGTGGAGTGAAGATGTAGGAAAATGAATTTTATCAGCGTGAAGTTGGTACTTAGCACACCTACGGACATATCCTACACAGTCTTCCTCCATGGTTGGCCGATAGAATCCTTGTCTAAGGATCTTCTTTGCTAACATTTGTCCATTAACATGGCCGCCACAAACTCCAGCATGAGCTCCTTCCATAACCTTTCAAAGCTCATCTTCGTCTAAACATCTTAGAAGAACTTTATCAAAACCTCTTTTGTACAGTGCTCCTCCAACTAGGGTGTATTTTTGAGCAACTCTCCTGATAGCCCTTTTCTCCTCAACTGTGACTTCTTCAAGATATGATTGATCTTCACAATATTTGGCAATTTCATAGTACCATGGCTTTTGTTCATCATCCATCTCTTCTAACAGCTCCATTAACATGATCTCTCTCTTTTCCACAATATCTCCATCTCTGACCTTCTTCAGCAGCTTCTCTTTAGTTTTAAGAAATGAAAGGTCTTTCACGGTAGGTGAAAGACGCCTATGAACTATGATTGATTCGGATTGCCTGCTGATTGGAAAATTAAGAGAGGATGCAAGTGAAGCTAGAGCGTCAGCTAAGATGTTCTGATTTCTAGGAACATGGACGAAGATCAATTTGGTGAAAAGCTTTGAATAAGCAGAAGTAAGTTCTTGATAAGGCTTGAGTTTGGGATCAAGAGTTCGATACTTGGTTAGCACCTGGCGAAGAATCAATTGTCTATCACCCACAATCCTGAGTTTGGTGGCACCATGGAAATGAGCAGTCTTGAGGCGAGCAAGGAGTGCCTCGTATTCAGCTATATTGTTGGTGACTGGAAAGTCAAACTAAAAGGCTTGTGGAATGGTGACACCTTCAGGTGATAACAGAACAATGCTGATCCCCTTTCCATGCGAATTCAGAGCTCTGTCAAAATGCAGAGTCCACATATCATCTCTGATTTGATCTATGGACATCAGTTTCTCATCCAGAAACTCCGATCGAACTGGATCAAAACAAGGAAGGGGGTGATAAGCGAGATGTTCTGCTATGGCATAGCCCTTGATCGCTTTCTGCTGAATGTAAGTGATATCGAATTGAGATAGAAAGCTTTGCCATCGTGCTAACCTATCAGTAATGACAGATTTTTCTAGAAGAAACTTGATTGAATTCATCCTAGCGATGAGATGGACTTCATGGGCTAGAAAATAATGCTTTAATTTCTGAACAACCCAGACCAATGCTGCACATGTTTTCTCCATCGCTGTATATCTTTGCTCAGCGGAGTTGAGAAGTTTAGAGAGATAGTAGGCTGCTCTCTCCTTTCCTTCTTCATCCTCTTGTGCTAGGACAACCCCCACTGCATCATCCAGGATATAAATGTAAAGTATCAATGGTTTGCCTGGAGATGGTAGTCTCAAAACATGAGGACTTGCCAAATAATTCTTTAATCCTTCAAATGCCTCCTGACACTTATCGTCTCAATCAAATTTGACTCCCGACTTGGTAAGCTCGTAGAACGGCTTACACCTTTGTGAGTGCTGGGAGACAAAATGGCGAATAAATTGCAACCTCCCGATTAATCCTCTTAACTCTTTCAAGTTCTTAGGAGGCGGCATCTTTTTGATAGCCTTCGCCTTGTTGGGATTGATCTCAATTCCCCGTTTGTTGACAATGAACCCAAGTAATTTTTCTGAGGATACCCCGAATACACATTTCTTGGGGTTCATCTTTAACTGATATTTCCTTGATCTTTCTAATACTCTTGCTAAAACTTTGGCGTGTTCAGCCTTAGTCTTAGATTTCACTAACAAGTCATCCACATACACTTCTAGATCGATATGCATCATGTCGTGAAATATTGCCATCATAGCCCTCTAATAAGTGGCTCCAGCATTCTTTAATCCAAATGGCATGATGACATAGCAATATGTTCCCCAAGGTGTAGTGAATGATGTCTTTTCTTGATCTTCTTTTGCCAATTTAATCTGATTATATTCTGAAAACCCATCCATAAATGATAAAGTTTCATAGCCAACAGTATTATCGATGAGTACATCAATATGAGGCCATGAAAAATCATCCTTAGGACACGCCCGGTTCAAATCTCGGAAGTCAATGCAAATCCTGACCTTCCCATCTTTCTTCATAACCGGGACTATGTTGGCCACCTATTGTGGATAAAGGACAACCCTAATGAATTTGACTTTATGTAATTTGTCGACCTCTTCCTTCATCTTTAGAGCCATTTGTGGGTGGAATCGTCTTAACTTCTGTTTGACCGGGCTAGCTCCATCTTTTAATGTCAACATGTGTTCTACTAGCGATGAGTCTAACCCCGACATATCTTCATAACTCCAGGCGAAAGTGTCTTTATAGTCCTTAAGAACTTGTACTATTGCCTTCTCATCCTCTTCAGAAAGATTCTTGCTAACGAGGACAACCTTAGGTTCGTCTTCAGTCCCTAAATTGATCTCTTTGGTGGGCTCTTCTACGGCAGCTGAGGGTTCATCAAATCTTTTTACTCCACTGGCATATGCCTCAGCTGCGTCCTCGTCATTTTCCTCATCTTCAATAATGGGGTCTTTTTCATGTATTAATTCATATACCCCATATCCATCATTGAATGGCTCATTGTCTATACAATCTTCTGGCATATGAATTGGATTTTCTAATAGCTGAGGGATCATAGAGCAAGAAAGGCATCTATCAGTTAAATCCTGGAGGTATCTATCTGGAATTTGTCTACCCTTAGACTTTCTAGACTTCCTAACCTGACTAACCTGCTTAGAAGTAGACCGCCTAACTTCGTTAGACTCTCTATCCTGACCTAATGAAGATGAAGTAGAATGAAAATTATGAGATACAGACAGAAATACAGGAGAATCCTCCCGATGGGAGGGGCATAGTAGATCTAGAAGAGAATCTTGACCGAAAGACCCGCGCAGTGGGGTGCAATCGGACAAGTAAGAAGTTTCCTCAATGAGGATATGGGAAGAATTTGTTGCCAAATTGGCGTTTTTTTTTGGGTAAAAGAAGAGTTTAACATAAAACAAGAAGGAAGATGAATAGAAGGAGAATGAGATGGAGGAAGTGGCACCAAGGCCAAAGGATTAGGGGGATCATACAGTAGCATGTCCCAAATTAAATCATAAATCCTCTCTGGATCGAGAGGAGATTGTGGAATGTAGTCTCGTGGGGACAGAGAAATTATAGCGGGCGGAGCCCGTGGAATATCTTCAATAATGACCCGCGACCAAGTCGGGGTCAGGAGCAAAGTGCGAAACAAGGTGTGAAGCATGAAAACATGGGAAGGATAAGTCCCCCTCCAGAGCAGATCCGTGGTATAGCCAGGGTCATCTGGCTCCCCTTCATCAGTTTCCTCTAACAGCAGTATCCTCTTGTCGAAAATAGCACCAGGCCCTTTGATCAGCTCATCTATTTGTGGCGGCCACTTAGGTTCAGAGGGATCAATGAACAGTCTATTCAATGCAATATAAAGATCCCTTAAATCAAACCACCTGTACCATTCACATTCAGGGTCTTGGAATTTCCTCCTCTTCATTGGCCACAGAGCCTTCAAGGACTGGTACGTGAGAAGTTCTGAGCAATGTCTAGCCAAGTCTCTCCCATATATATCGTGGAGGTCAAAACATGAAGTAATGACCACCGTGTTGTCATGGCTTATTACGGGCCCCTTTACAAAATGTGTATATAGAGTCCATGTTAAGGGGTCCTGACCTTCCTTGTGTGGTGTAGACATCGTCTCCCAGACTTTCTGGCCGTCTTCATTCTCCTCTTGCTGAACAATATCCTACTTCATTTTTCTTGGCCTATAGCCCAGGCCGTTTTCAGGTATTCCTCGGTGGTCCTTGACAGGAGTGGTTCTTCCTTGTAACTGTGTACCCAGACATTTTCCAGGCTGATAGCCACTCTTCATCATTATTTTCCATCCAGGGGTACTCATGCACTTCCCTCTCTTTATGGCATTCAATGGATAAGGAGTAAGAGTGGCGTTCTTTAAAGGATCAGCCACCGGATGGTAAACCTGTAATACTGACAGAAAATGTTGTCGGCCAGGTGAAGAAGTGGGCTTAATATTCAAAGAATGAGCAGCAGCAAGGATCGGCATGCTCGTAACTTTAATAATCCGTCCTTTGTAGGGAAATTTGAGGCATTGATGATTCGTAGAGGGAATCGCCTCGAGGGTTTTTATGTAAGGACGGCCCAAAATGGCATTCAGGGAAGGATCGATTTCCAGAATGTGAAATTCGACCTCGACATGACTTACATGGCCTAGCTCCATCTTCAAATAGACTATTCCCAGAGGGGAACGGGTGGAATTATCATAAGTTGTAACGGTGATAGGGCTAGGCAGCCATTTTTCCTTGGGCACACCGCACAAATCCAGGGTCTTTGGAGGTAAGACATTGATTGAAGCCCCTGTGTCAACCAGACATGCATCCACGACCTTCTTACAGATATTAACTGTAATGCTTAAGCCATGCTCCTGGCTGCTGGCGGTGCTAGTTCCGAAACATGGAATGAGATAGAGAGCTGATCCCCCTGAGGAACTAATAGTGTTGTAATCTTATCTACCGGCACGTCTTCATTGACCATCACTTTATGTAGATATTCGATCAGAGCCTCTTGATGGGTCTTCGATCTTTTTATCAGTTCAAGTATGGAGATTCGTGCCGGTGCCCGGTCCAGATGTTTCAACAAATCATATTGAGTGCCTGGTGCACTCTCATCATGGTGTGCTTCCTCCGACGGCTGTAATGGGCCGTCTCTGATTGTTGACTGAGGAAAGACTTTGTTGAAAATCTTTCCACTCCGGAGCGCATGTTCCTCGGTTGTGAAAGGGCCGGGTGACAACAGAAGGGCCGGGTATACAGGTGACGGCGTTGGGTTAGTCGGTGGTGGCGTGGTACGTATAAGAGGCCTAGATGGTTGGATGGTGGAAGGGTAAATGGTTGGTGTGGATGAAGTGGGGAATGGCATGTGTAGTAGAGGTTTAGAAGGTTGGATGGGATTTGGGTAAGCGGTAGTGGTAGTGGGTGAAGTGGGGAATGGTACGCGAAGTAGTGGTTTGGATGGCATAAGGGGTGCGTAATTGGCCTGTGGGGGGTTGTTTAACGGAGGCGTAGTGGTGTGGGGAGTAATGGGTTTGAGGAAAGTGGGCGGTGGTAATGGGTTAGTGGGTGCGGGTGAGTGATATACGGGTGTGGGTATAGGGGTGATGGTAATGGGCTGTGGTCTAGGTATGTGGATGGTGCGGCGTGGTGGTTGCTCTCCGGTGCTTGGAATGTGACCCGTTGAATAAATAGAGGAGGAGTCCTCTATGTTCCACTGTTGCCCTCGGTTAGCCTCAGACCGGCTATTTGTCAGAATAGGGGCAACTTGGTTCTGGTTCTGATGCTCCAGAAGTGGGTTTTGCACTATACCCATGTTGTTTGGCGGCGCTGCTGCCTGCACTGGTGCTCTTGGTTGTTGTTGCTGCTGTTGTTGTGGTGGTCTCCTCGCCTTCAAGGCGGATATGTACTTCTTCATATCTTCCCAGTCTATGCCTCCCTGCTCGTTGAGATCATGGATATAATCTCGGAATTGGAAGCAGGTGTCTATTGTGTGTCCAGGTTGTCTGTGAAAGTAACAATACCTGGAAGTATCGGCATTTTGGGGCTAGATTGCCTTTTCTCTTGGCAGGGCCAAGGCATTGGCTGCCATTAAAACACTGAAAATGTCAGCTAAGGACTCCGGAAGGACTGGATACTCTGCCCTCTTCGGGCCTGGAGGTCTTCTCTGCTGGTTATAGTCAGCAGGAGGAGGGACATTGTGATTGCTGATACTGTTGTTGTGGAGGTGGCTGGTACTGTAACTGCCGTTGCGGCTGCTGCTGTGGCTGCTGTTGCTGTTGCTGTTGTTGGTTCGACTGCTGGGGCCGCTGATACTGGGGGTTTGGCTGCTGCCTGTAACCCTGCTGGTTTAGCTGCTGTGGCCGCTGGTACTGTGGCTGCTGACTCCTCACAAATTGGGGCTGGTTATTGTTCATACTGCTAACCTGCTTATGAGAGAGCGTGCCCTCGGTAGTCGGACCTATGCTGGGGGAATTCGGCACTGCAGGCTTCCGAGGTGGAGGCCTGCTAGGTCTATGAGGATCAAAGGCGCTAGAGAACGTAGCATCCTTGAAGGCATTCTGACAGTACTGCGCTCTTTCATAGAGCTCTGCCATGCTGGTCAAGTTGTTCAGAGAGAGGACCAGTTTGAACTAAGGCGTAGCATTGGAAATGAGCATCTTTACTTGCTCCGACTCAGAAAAGTGATCTTTCACTTTCTCGGCCAAGCCCCTCCATCTGTCGGCAAAACTGACGAACTCCTCGTCGGGCTTCATCTTCTCTGCTATTAAGTCAGTAATAGACAAGGAGGGGGCGACTTTGTCCTGGTATCGTTGAATGAATTTTCTGGAGACGATACCGTAGTCCTCTACTTCAACAGGTTCCAAAGAAAAGAACCACTCGAGGGCTGGTCCCTCTAAGGATCTCATGAACAAAAAGGCTAACGACCTCTTATCGTTTTGCCAGAAGGATGACTCGTACATGAACTCCTTCAAGTGAGTGAAGGGGTTACCAGTACCGTTGTACTTTCGGTACACTGGCATCTCAGAGGGTGGCAGGTGGAACACAGGCAGACTTGGTAAGTTGATCTCTGGTGTAGCCTTGACCCCCATCATCTTCTGGAGGTTATTGAATTGTTCATCCATGCGCTCCATCTTTGCCAGCAACGCTTGCATGGTCGGATCAACCTGGGGAGGAGGGGGAGGTGCATGATAGGCATGTTGCCTAGAATATGTAGGGCAAGGAGGACAATAGAGTGGAGGTCCGGCAGAGCTTCCGCCATGCCCGATGGCATTTTGGTAAGCAGGCGTCAGCGGTCTGGCCGGTTGCCTAGAAGAGGAAAGTTGTGGCCCAGTTGGCCGAGAAGTTGAAACATGGAGGCCTTCCATGGCCTGGTGAATGAAGGAAGGAGGTTGAGGGGGTTGTTGAGGAATGACAGGAAGAGCCGCAGGGTTCGGCTTAGCAGACTGCATGGGAGTCTTTCCCTTTAAAATTGACATGATCGCCTCGAACTGCTGAGGATCTAGACGGGACGCAAGAACTCCCAAAGCATTTATAAGATCCGAAGGATTGGAAGACGAGGGATCATTTGGATTCATGTCTCCCTCGAAAATATGGTTAGGAACCGCATGCACATGCTGAGGAAGATCAACATATTGATCGTGAGCACAATGAAGAGGGTTTGGGACATTCCCCTCATAGCGAACTGGACAAGGATGAGAATTACGGGAGGCATCAGCATCTCCCCCGCTTTCAAAGCGGTAATCAGAGTCACGAGGGGCATTAGCATCTCCCTCGTAGTGGACTATGGCATATGGGGCCATGCTTAGATCCCTACCTGATCGAAGTAGCATGATGTTAGATTTTTTTTCAAAGATTGACAGACAAGTTGCACAGAGATTAAGCAAACGAGTGGATGTTTAACGTTATTTTAGGATTCCTTGTTGGGTTATTTGGATTCAATTAAATCACAAATTCACTCAAGAGGTAGGATCCTAGTTTCAGTTCAATGTCCACCGTTATATTCTGTGGCTTTCTCTCACAATGTCATGAAAATCTAACCAGGACTTCAATTGGTACAACTAGTCCGATTAACAAGGAGGGATGCCTTGATTTTGGGGACTTACGGAGGTCTTTAACGCCAACCACTCTAGTCTGATCGAGGGACCGACCCAATCAGAGAGAGTTGAAGACGTCAAGAAGGGTGTTCCTAAGAAGAGGAGGGTGTTAGCCTCAGTGCGTATGACCTGTAGCCTGGATGGCTTCTAATGCTTAATACATAATGGGTAATAGCACACAGATCAAAAATCTGAGAACTGAAGAAGAAATAAGAAACTGCCTTAATCGCGTCGCTGTTGGTCAACGCTATTCAAACAGAACGTATTTTTTCGCAGAAGCTCAGGTAGCAGACAACAGAGAAATCAGACTGAAAGGCGTCTGGGTTGGGCGACGCTGTTTGAAATGCGTCGCTGCTCCTGGACGCTTTTCAAGTCACAGATTCAGTATTTTAGGAGGAATTTCTAGATCGATTCCTCTTCACAAAAATAGGGTAAAAGCGATAAATAATCAGCTCATGCGAATCTTTTTTTTTTTGTTTCAAATTTTAACAGGATGATTTTATCAAATAAACAACTAAAATATCAATCAATCACACAATCTTTTATCACAAAAACAGCTTTTCAACTAATCAACGGGGAGGGCAAGATCTTGCCGCAGGGGTGTACACGTGGTGCACGCAGGAATAACAACTAAACTAAAAACTCACCGATCGGTGAGGGCGTGTCGAGAGACACAGTTGATGCACCGTGGGTGCCCGATTGATAACAACAAGAACAAAGAATTAAAAAGATGACGAGATCAAGTCCCACCGTGATCGCCAAGAAAGCTGTGAGTGCTCAAAATGGGTGTGTGATTATCATGAAAATTATGTTGTTTAAGTGAAAAATAAGCTTATTAAAAAGAAACTAGGTGATGTGATCGCCAGAAACTTTTGACTAAAAAGTTCCAAAAGAAAAATTTGATCGCCTACCTGTTTGGATATGGGAGATGTTGAATTCTTGGTTCCCCTCCTTCAACCGGCTGAAGAAAGAGAGCCCTTTCTATCTTTGTTCTTGCTTTGATTATTTACTGAGTTTTGAGGATCATCAAGATTCCTTGTTGTTCGCTGTTGATTCCCTCCCCTTAATTCTCCTTTGTACCTTACAAGAAAATGGGAAGAAATGAAAGACAATGAGAACTCAGGCAGAGGTAGTATCCATTCCAAAAGAAATTTTAAACATGCAACTAGACAGATGAACTCACTTGTTGAGTGGCCTTTTTAAACCCCTTTAACAAATAGGTTTGGAAAATAATGCTAGTGTGCGTGTGTGTTGCATGGAGTGATGTGACAAAAATGTGATGAAAATGTGAGAAATATGCAGAAATTAATTGAGAGCTAAGCTGGATGGCCCCTGGGAAGCCTTAGTCTTGAGAGGATCTTGGATGGACGAAGAACGGATGCCGACTCCTGGAAGCTGCAACACTTCTCTCCTTCAGTGTTTGGACGTCGTCGCCAATTATCACTATTGTCACTCTCACTATCGTCGCCAATTATCACTATCGTCCAGGTTCTTCCAACAAAGCCCACTCTCAAGTGTGTCAACCAACTCCAAATCTAGCCTTTCCGCCAGTTGTCACCAATACAGTCCCCCAGGCTGTACCACCCCCTAGGCAGGAGGAACTTATCTCTAAGAATGAGGTAGAAACCTATGTGCGTAAGTTGATGTCTAAAAACCTTTCACTTAGACAGCCTCATTCTCTTCTAAGCTATTGCAAACTCCCCTTGTCTACTTCCCACCGGGGTTCAAAGTCCCCAAGTATAGGAAGTACGATGGTACAATTGATCCCCATCCTCATCTTTCAGGTTTTCTCATGGATTCTCGCCAATGGCTCTATGACATAATACTCTTGGTTTACTTATTTCAGAAATCCTTAGAAACTGAGGCCTTGAGATAGTTTTCCTCCCTATCTGCTACATACTTAATCAATTTCAATATGGTCTTTGAAAAGTTCATCACTCACTTCAACCACATGACAACGATGCCCCCCACCTTGTTTGATCTTGTGATGAAGAAAATGAAGTCCGAAGAGGGCTTCACAAATTTTGTTAACAGGTGGAGGGCAATGACCTCTATGATAGAAGTTACAATCCACGAATCTCAAGCTGTCACCATGCTAGTCAATAATGTTACCATGCAGCTTCAGGCCAAACTTCTACTAAGTAAACTTCATACGTTCGCGCAATTTTATAACCGAACTCGAGTAGTGCAATCTCAAATTCAGGACTCCACCTTGCCTCCTTTCTTCGAGAATAGGAATAGGAACAAGAAGACCATGCAAACCCCAACCACTGAGGGAGTGACGATCAATGAATAAGTGAGTACTTTTAGGTAGCCATCCAAATCATTCAACCCTCAGTCCAAATCAGAAGCAATCCAGTCAATGTTACGTCTCGAGTCCGATTCTTTTTTTTTTTTTTTTAAACTCAGAGTCCAACTACGTAATCTCAGAATAAATTTCACTATAACAAATAAATATGAGAACTAAACAACTATAAGATAATTTAAATAAATGTCATAGCTATCAATTAATACAAAATATCCAAATATAGTAAATACTAAAGTTCACAAATTACAATATCTATCAATTTGTAAATAAATTATCAATCTCACTAAATAAAGAAAAATACATCAATCTCTCATTATCCCTACTACATCAAAGCTGTAAATTTAGAACTAAATAACATGTTGAAGATGTCAAATGCCTCAATTAGAAGTCTCCTTAAATTTTAAGTTTTCTTTCTCAGACTCTGAAAATGTTAATAGGATTTATGAGTACAACCACTCAGTAGGCTTCAAACCATCCACATGACTTAACATATAGTAAATTTCACAAATCACATTATACAAGTATACTAAACATGATCTTACACAATTCTACATATAATTTAAATAAGAACATGATATAAAATATGGTCAGATATAAACTTATCAAATCAAATTTGTTTTCTAATAACATAAATGGATCGACTAACATATAGCATATATGGTATGATTAGATTCTTATCTAACTGAATAAGTCTACTAGTCATAATCAGAACACAACATATATCAAACTGAATATATAACAAATTTATCATGACATGATAGTTTATCAAATCATAATTTATATTATTAGAACAATTAATCAGAATGAACATAGATTCTTTATCGAATAGGCTGATATTAAAATCACTGAGCGTAGATGTCAAAAGATGAAACTGAGCAGATCATAAGTTGAATTAAATAGATCTAAACAGCAAATTATGTTTCATAATTATGTGATAAACAAATCAAATCTAAACGTATCAAATAGACATGCATCCAACCACCATATAAGGAGCCGAACAAACAAATACTAGAGGATATAGGCAAACATGTTAAGATCATGGTAGATGCATAGCTGGGGAGTCTATGGTCCCACCTCGGACGACTGCAAATAAAATACAATCACCAAGATTTTTCTATTACCCACGGGCAAAATTCATCTACGGACGCTTATGAAATGAGTCCCAATCTTCTTAAGATGGCAATATCTGAACATATATCAAACAAATATGGTACAAACATATTTTCATAGATTTCATAATGATCATTATAACTATAAACGGGCAGGATATGGATACAGAATTAGGTGTTTCCATTTTTTGATTCTGATAACGATAACATGTTTCCATTTTCGATTCCGATAAGATCGAAAAGTGATTTTTTCGTTTCCATTTCCGATAAAATCGGAAAGTCGATTTTCCGTTTCCGATTTGTTTCCCATTCCGATATCAGAATCAGATATTATTTCCTATAATTATCGAAAAATGTTAATTTATTGATTTATTTGTTTTAAACATATAGAATGAGACTTAAATATAACCAATACTCCTTAGTATATTAGATAATGATCAATAAGATTAAAACATAATAAGTGTAACCACGCATCCATAGAGTTACATTTAAAAATCTTTAATAATAATCAGAATGAGAAATCGGAAAGCGGATATGGAAATAGGTGTTTTCGTTTCCGATAGCTTATCGGAAATATCCGTTTCCGATTTCGTTAACTATCGGGTGGATTTTTTTTTATCGAAAATGGATATATTTTTCGGTAACGGATCGAAAAGTCGTATAATCGGGTTTCCGTTGACAGCCGTAATGATCATATATCTGAAATTAATTCGGTA
Source organism: Zantedeschia hybrid cultivar (assembly GCA_030544215.1). Classification (NCBI taxonomy): domain Eukaryota; kingdom Viridiplantae; phylum Streptophyta; class Magnoliopsida; order Alismatales; family Araceae; genus Zantedeschia; species Zantedeschia hybrid cultivar. The sequence continues at coordinate 24,615,888 of JARZZO010000011.1, read as the reverse complement.
TAATGATACTTACATATAAGAGTTAAAATGCATACTTTTATATACAAAATAGTTACTTAAAGAGTCAACATTGTCATATAGATGAGTAATCAGAGTAAAGCTGATCAAAATAGATTTTTGGATAGACAAGATAGTCAAAGAAATTTTCATAGAATTTTCGGAATGATTAATATATTTTTCGGCTATCAAAACTAATTTTCATAACTAACAAATTAACAAATAGATTCAGAAAATTATAAAGCTTGTAGAACATGTTGAAAACGTCATATTTAAAGTATCGATAAAGTTTCATCAAGTTTTGGATTGGTTGATATGATTTTGGATTCTCACTTTGATTCGGGGAATCCGACTTAAATATAATTCTAACAAATCAAAACAGAAGCAAGTTAAATAGCAAATTGAGTTATAAAATTCTCAAACTTTATAAAAAATTCGAGGATAGTATAACCAAGGTTTTCACAAATTTTGGCATCGTTTAAATATGAATCACGTGAGATATAAGATTCATAAGTTAGGATTTCAAAATTGATAGGACAGATTATATAATCTGAAAAGAATATTACATATAAATATCTAAAGAACTCATAAAATTATGAAATTTACTGGACATAAATATAACATGATAAATAGACTTTTGTCAAAATCTAAGATCAATTGGACATCGAAAAAGAGAGAACAAATATATGTGACTCACACGATCATAATTCGAAACAAAACAACTTGAAATGACATATTATATAAGCTAAGATAATAATCATAGAATAAATAGGAAAGAATATCACAAAAATCTGAAACTTGATAATCATGAAGTAAACAATTAGATCAAATTTATTATCAATTTATTAACTTTTTAAAACTTTTAAAAATAATATAGTTTTTAATACAAAATAAATCATGCTTAGAGTTATCCATCTACCTCTTAAAGAAAGATCGACTATTGGTTACCTTATAGCTTCTTTGCTATCTATCTATGATTTATTCTTTCTTTAAACTCTTTTTCACATTTTTTAAGTTTTTTTTTAATGTTATCTAAGCCTCCAATAATATAAAATATTGATTAGAATCAAATTTCCAAAAGAAATAACCATGAACAACTTTATTATCTCAAGAACACCACATGAACTTATACCTTAGAAAAAAGTTGCATGCAATAGAGTTTTGAGCACGACCGAAGGCTCTATTTATGTTTATTTACCTTTCTAATGCAACAATGAACACCTCTTTTCTTTGTTGGAGTCGAACTTCTAATCCTCATTACTTAATTTCTAAGTCAAAGTCACTTTCTAGTATAAATCAAACTCTATTCATGCCACCTGCAGTTTCTTTTTCTGCAGACTATTAAATTCGACATCTTAAACGTCCGAATTAGGAAACACTTTCTTCTGCAAAGTTTTAAAACTTTTTATTATCTTTCTAATGCTACAAATTTCACTATTTTTGGATATCTATACAAAACAATATGTCTATTTTACTAACATGCTATTATGAGTACTCCGAACTCAGAAATCTGACATATTTTCTTTTCGTCTAAGTATGTCCTGATACTGAGTAGCACACCATTTATTTTAAATATATGTTCTTCATAAACTTCTAAAATTTTGAGTGATTGTTCTCATGAGAGTTGTCATACTTAATTTAGAATTTTATGCACAGAGTTATGTTTAAAACACTAGGACTATGTCAATTAAATATTTATGTAGAATTCTAGTTCAGGTAGAATTCCAATTATGACTTTGTACCCCTTATTTATAATCTTAAGTATATTCAAATTTATTATATTCTGTTACTAATTCAAGTCAAATATATCCTGTTTAACTTTTTAGATCGTGGTTAATTTTAATTATATTATATTTTATTTCCTAATTCATATCTTAGTCTAATTAGGATTTGTTCTCTATGGGCAGCTCTTTCTAAACTGATCATTAATATTTTTGACCTCTGAAGATATCTAAATTAATAAAAATGATATTATACAAAGTTATAGATCTTTTTATTCTTTTTACAATGATATCAACTATTCCTTAATTAGAATTTTATACAGAACATTATCATTATTTTATTATATTACTATCTAATACATCAATCTAAAATTTGAATTAAATTAGTGGGCTATTCTTAGTAGTATAATTGGGCTATTGAGCTTTTATAATTGTATTAATTAGACTAAATCAAATTACTAAACTCAGTCATAGATTCTTATAATTAGTTAATTAGTCCAATTTAAATTAATCAAATTCATTAATAGTTGTAAAAGTGCGGGGTATAATAGTCAGAAACAATATTCAATAGTTCCTCCTCCAACTAGCTATAGTCGGCCAATGCCCAAGCGTGCCTCATATCCGTGTTTGCTAGAATCTTTATTGGAAATTTTCTATGCCTTATTGTCCTGCAATGCTATTAAGCTCTCTTGTCTTAGAGAGGGTGTTCCCCGCAATGTGGATATGACCAAATACTGTCCGTATCACAGGACACCGGGACATATGATGCACAACTGCTTTGTGTCCAGGGACTGAGTGTATGATTTGAATGATGAAATAAGGATCAATTGGGACGATATGATAAGAGCCATTGAAACTATGAAAGCCAACAAGAAGGAGTTGGGGATTGTAAAAGACCCTCTATCCTCTCACCAGGTAGTCCAAGATCCTTCTAGCCCCCAAGAAAAGGTGAATACCCTTGCTAGAGCTTTGGAACCAAGAGTAGTTCGAAGAGAACAATATTGGGGGTATGAGGAGACTCGGATAATACATGAGTGCCCTACTAAGATGGTCACACCTAGAAAGCCCTCGCAATAAGTCTCAATAATTCTGCAAGATAGGCCTTTGGTTCTGATCAGGCCGAAGGAGCAGCCTACAATCATCAATCCAGTCACCTTGGTCCAAGTCCCCTCTATCTTAATCAAAGAGCCTCCTTTGTCCATTCTATGTCCGGTATCCAAGCAAAGTCCATTCAACTTGATAACTTCACCACTAGTCCAAACATTGAAGTCAGTCCAAGTGGGACATCCAAGTTCAATCAATGTCACAATGAGAAATCGTATTGTTCCACCTGCAAGTCAACCATTAGACCACCAGGGGAATTCAAATCCTTTTGGTGGGTCGACTCAATCTAAGTATGACATCTTGTTGCCTTTGGAGAAGATTCCTGCTAAAATTTTGATTCTTAAACAAAGTAGGAGATCTCCCACACACAATGAAACCTTGTTTAACTTTCTCCAACAAATCATAGTTAGTAAAGATCTTCCTACTAGTGGAGTCACCAATACCATTCTCTCAGTTACCCATACACCCATGATCTCCTGCTCGAATAAAGACGTGGCTCCCCTAGAATGTCGGTATCTTCCTTTATGTTTGACCGTTACACTCAATAGTTACATAGTAGATTCCATCTTGCTAGATACTAGGTACCAAAATAGGATTTTATTGAAACTCTCCGGTTATGCAAAACTATGCAAAACGGTCAACCGACCCGAAGGAAGCGGTCGACCAATTGTGACAGTTTTGCAGACCAGAGAGTCTGGAGCTTCTGTTTTGGGCCAATGGTTGACTGATCCTTGGCACCGGTCGACCGACTGGACCATGAACTGTGATCTTAAGCCTTAATGGCCCCATTTGACCCTTGGTCTTTGTGCTTTAACATTGAGACCATGGTTTATGACTATAATGGACTTCGTTAAAGGTATTTGAGTGGTTTTTCTTATGTGACCAAGTTTTCACTCATGATGCTTTATTTATTTAAAATTTTTCATAAAATACCTTATGTTTTTTAATTTGATTGGATGACTACTCACTAGCAGGTACCCTTTTGATTCTACTTTTGGGGAACGAGGGTAGGGATTGATAGCCCTTTTGTTTGGGTCTTGAAGTCTTGACCAGGGCGTATGGTTGTGATTAGATGGTGGGGGAGTCCACTTGTGTGCGCACCTCAATTAGGGGCTGAAGCACATGGCTGTGTGCTTACGGACCCTAGTTGGCTTTGCTTCTTTGTCACATCTTCAAGGATTTTTGGAAGTCCTAGAAGGGCGGAATGGCATTGACTGAGCAGGAATGCCTCAGGATGTCCACTTGATCGAGGCTAGTATAGTTTCCCGTCATCCTTATTTGAATATTCTAGTTGATATGTGAGATAAATGATTGTATCATGACATGTCTTGATGATTAATTTGTGGAATTTCAGACTGTAACTTGGAAGTTATATGATTCATGGCTTATGATGGAAAATTGAATGTGCATGAGAACTTATGAACAAATATAGATTGGCACATGTATCTTGATTATTTAGATTATATTGTGGTTTTTTGTTCAGTAGAGATTTCGTAGGCCTTCATGGGCACGGGATCCCTACTGAGCTCTCTTTGTGAGACCCAACCCATTTTGTTTTTAGGTTCCGAGGAGCAAGAGAGTTGAAGAGTTTTGGCTACGGGGATTAACTAATCTTCTGTGACTTTGGTTGGGCACATCGGAGGTATCATCCCTAATACATAAAATGATTATAGATCGGGTCTTAACCAGGTAACACGCTGAGTCAAGTGAACCAACTCGGAGTGGTTCAGTATCTCTTGACCTGGGGTGTTACATCATTGGCTTAAGGAGGAGGAGAGGGCCTTTGACACACTGGGTTGTGCAACAAATGAGAAGACCCCATTAGCCACTTATTTGCTAAAAGATGATGCTTATGATCGGTAAGTAACCTTGAAGAGAATGTCTTATGTTGATAAGACTTTAAGGGGGATACCTTGGGAGACTTTTTTGGAGAAATTCAACAATCCATACTTCGCAAAGCATGTTCGGTGGGTAAAGGAGAGAGATTTTATGGAGTTGGTGCTGGGAGTCATGTCAGTGTTAGAATACCAGATGAAGTTCATGACTTTAGGGAGATTTGTACCTCACATTTCAAAGGACGAGGAACACCATTGAGAAGTTTGTGGACGAATTATGTTTTGACTTAAGGAGTTTGGTGGTGTCTCATTGTTACACTGATTTGGCTTCAGCAATGCGATGTGCATTCACAGTTGAGGCTCAACATCAACAGATGACTAGGGAGTCGATGCAGACAGGGCAAGGCCAGATTTATGGCAAAACCAAGGCAATGGCTTCTTCTTCTGGATCGGGATCATCATCTATTGGCACCAAGTTTAAGAGGTTGTTCTGTAGAGGTGGTGGTAGAGGCAAAAACATACATGTTTAGCAAACTCATTCAGCAGCTAGCGTGCAATAGGAGGTTACTCAAGGAGTCTAACCTAGTTGCCATTTTTGTGGTGGGAAATATGGTGGGAGGCCATTCCCCAATTTCTTAGGCAGATGTTTTGCTTGTGGCCAGCTAGGTCCTTGGTGAAGAATTGTCCCAGAAGCATAGGGTGGGGCAGGCCTCGGGTGATCATAAGAAGCCGAGGATATAGGGCCGAGTTCTTGCGCTCACTAAGAGGGAGGCCTATGCTTCTAACTTGGTGGAAGGTACACTTCCTATTTTTTTACAGTATGGCTCATATTTTAATACGTTTTAATACTTCACGTTCTTTTATTTTTGAAGAATTCATAGATGATCTTTCTATTCCTATTTTGAAGTTGCCTTGTGAGTTGCTTGTGGAGGTCTCGTCACAGGATTATATGCTTATTTCTTACTGTCTGAGAGATGTTCCTTTAGTCATAGAAGGTCATGAGATGCCAATACAGCTTCATCTATTGTAGATAAAGGATTTTGATGTCATCTTAGGCATGAATTGGTTGGAGGCCCATTTTGCTGAGATAGACTGTCAGAGGAAGAGAGTACATTTCTCCCTTTCGAGGTTCTTGCTTTCTACTTCTAAGGTATTATGACTCTTTTCGTGGTCCTTTTGTTTCTACTTGTAGGGCCTAGAGACTATTGTTCAATGGGTGTGAGCATTCTTGGCTTCAGAGTAGCTGTTGGTAAGGAGAGTACTCTTGGTATGTTTGAGGTGCCTATAGTCTGAGACTTTTCTGATGTCTTTCCCAAGTAACTGCCAGGTCTTCCCCCACAACGTGAGCTGAGTTTATCATTGAGCTTCTGTCCGGTACGGCACCATTGTCTAAGGCACTGTATCTCATGGCTCTTACTAAGTTGGCTGCACTAAAGGAGCAACTGCATGAATTGTTGGATAAGGGCTTTATCAGACCTAGTTTTTCACCGTGGGGTGCACCTGTTCCGTTTGTCATGAAGAAAGATGTATCATTGAAGTTATGTATTGATTATAGACAACTGAATCAAGTGACTATGAAGAATAAGTACCATCTTCCTAGAATTAATGATCTATTTGACCAGTTGTAGGCTCTTAGAGTGTGTTCCAAGATTGACTTGAGATCTGGTTACTATCAGTTGAGGATTAAGGACTTAAATGTAAGTAAGACGACTTTTGGACTCATTACAAACATTATGAGTTTCTAGTGATAGCTTTTGGTTTGACCAACGCTCCTACAACTTTTATGGATCTGATGAATAGGGTGTTCAAATAAAATTTAGATCAGTTCGTGCTAGTTTCCATGGACAACATCTTGATTTATTCATCCTCTGAAAAAGAGCATGCCCATCATCTCCAGGTGGTGTTGCAAACTCTAAGGAACCACCAACTCTATGCCAAGTTCAGCAAGTGTGAATTTTGGCTAAAGCAAATGCCCCTTTTTGGATGTGTTATCTTAGGTTGTTGACCTTGCTAAGGTGGGGGTTGTGGTGCAGCGGGAGAGACCAAGGACAATGTCAGAGATTAGAAGTTTCTTGGGATTTGCAAGTTATTATAGGCAGTTCATCTAGGACTTCTCCGCCTTACCACCTTCCACCACCACTTCACTTCACTCCTGGCTGTCAACAGGTGGTGAAGGCGTGGCGCCGGCGAGGTGGCATGGACGACGGTGGCGGCGAGTGGAGGCCCGTGGGAGCTTGCTAGCGTTGACAACGGCTTTTTGGCGGTGGTCCTACCATGTGAAGGACCCTTGTAGGGTCGGGAGGAGTTCAAAACCCTGAAGTGGAGTGATGGTCCCTTCCTTGTGTAAGATTTTTCATAGAAAATTAATGCTAGGATCCATGAAATTTCTATCTTTTGGAGCATGTTTTGTGGTTGTCTTTATGGTTAGAGTTGTCTTCTTGGTGGGGGATCATTCCTGTGAGCATGTAAGGGGGTTGTGGGTAGCTTCCTCTTGATTTCTATACTGTTTGTGGGGGCAGCCTGTGATGCTATTTTGGCCCCGGTTTCGGCCTCTGAAATGTGTCAAGTACCAATTTAATTATTTCTCATTTATGGATGTTGCGACCTCAACTATTGATTGGCTTGAAATTATTAGCCTTGTACACATTCTAGGGAGGTGATCTTGCAATTTCCTCTACCAAGAAGGGTGTGCTTGTATGGAATATTGAAGGGATGGATAAGCATAGTAGGACTACTGCTTTTATTGATTAACAATGGCAGGTGGAAAGTACAACTGATTAAGAATTGTTCCCCTAAAGAGCTTGTTGACAAATTTTTTTTCTTTGGTTTCACCTTTCCCTTATAAACGACCAGTTAGTTTGCTTAGGATAAATGAAGAAGTTTCAACCAGGGAAGCCTACAAGTACTCCCACCTCCTTCGAATATTCTTTCTTCTTCTTAGAAGTTTCTTTTGCACATCGAAGACTAAAAATGTTTCACATGAAGAGTTCAAATAAAAGACGTGTAGGTGTTTGGTGGAAGACAAATCCCTCCGTCATCTCCTCTTTCATTGTCACCCGCTTTTGTGGAATATGGCGGAAGATTACTTGCAAATGGCCCGTTTAAGCGACTGGGATCATCTGAAATCCATCCAGATTAATTAGCTCTTACAAATCATCCTTCATTTGTGTTGCACATTGTGAGATTTAAGGCCATGGTATCCGCATTTTCTAGTCGAAAAACATTTTTAGACTTTCTTATAGTTATTTTGAGGGAAAAAAAGATAGGTATTGAAAGCCACTACTATTTTTCATTATTTTTTTGGCTTTCAACTAAAAGTTTTAAAGTAGAATTTCCTAAATTAGATAAAAATAGGTTGTTAAGGGAACTTTGACTTCTATTACTATTTAAAATTAGTTATAATCACTTCTATCTATTATTTTTTATGTTGTGAGAGAAATTTAAGAATAATTTCCAACTAAAAGCGACGCCAAACGTGCCTGCTTATGTGAGACATGTTAAAATTTCAAATTTCCATAAGGGTAGTGAGGAGTTATTTTGGAAGATTAAGCAAAAAAAACTATCTTATGTTACCTAGGATTAGTACAAGGGGTTTTAATTTCCCATCCCTCCCAATATTGTGAATTATGAAGAAATTCATGATTTCAATCCCACTAAATACAGCGAACTATGAAAAAATTCATGTACCTAGTATCTACAATACATAAGTTTAAGTCTAAAAAAAATAAAATTGTCTAGGAAGGAAGAATGCATGCAAAATACCTTTAAATTGGTGTCAAAATGAACAAAATGTCAAGAGACCTTTTTACTTTGCCTAATGGTGAAAAAAATATGAGAGAGAGAGAGAGAGAGAGAGAGAGGCGGGGCTAAAATTAACTTTGATGTTGTTCATAATTGCGCCCCAATTTGTTTGCAAAATAGGTTATACGGAATTACTTATCCACAATAACGTATACTAGAATAAGAGGCATTATTCTCCTTATTCTAGTATAAGCAATTCTAATACGGTATAAGCTATTATGTCCATCAAAGTAGAATTAACCTTATTCTAAGAATAAGATGCATTATTCTTCTCTTATTCTCCAATCAAAGTGGCGCAGGATTACAATAGGGCTAGGTTGGAAGGGCTTCACTAAGTATTACAAATTTTTATTTTTTAGCCCCTATAGACCTTTTATAGTATAAATAAGTTCCCTTGATCTAATTATTTATAAATAAGTCCCCACAATTAGGGGTTTATTTATAATTTTTTTACTACTTTATTTATAATATTTAAGGACCTTTCACCAATTCACGATAAATTGTGAAGATAAGAAGATTTATTTGTAGATATCCTCATTCAAGATCGGCAAAGGAAAGATGCTAAATGGCAAGCAGAAGGAAGGTGATTGAAAAAGGACATACGAGAACACTCCTATTAGCTGCAAAGGATTCAGAATGAAAAATGGAAGGGGCTTTGCAATGGAAGCACTTAGTACTGAATGAATGGCAACTGGCAAGTCAAGAAAACTCCAACCTAGTCAAGTTATCTTTTAGCTATCTATTGAACTAGCAGGGAGAAGGGGATTCTATTAAGACTGGCAGGGCATGCCTTAAGAACTGGATGGATTGCAAAAGAACTAGGACTGCCATTAGCTTACAGATTGAAGGCGCCAGGGAGACTAAGATGAATATAAAATATCATAAATATGTTAGGAATATCCTCACTTGAAGTCAGACATGCTAGTAAGGGTATAGAAACGAGAGTGCTCTCAAACTCTACATTTTTAGGAGTTAAAACGTAAAAATATCAGGTTGTTTAGAAAAACTTAACTGTAGTTGCACCTCATAAGCATGGCTGTCAAATCTTGCTCGGATCACGTCAGATTAGAATTATTTTTTATTTTGTTCTCTGATCATTGGCCGAGCTTAGGGATGTAAATTGGGCTAGCTGGATTGGCTTTGTGATAATTTAGGTCAAACCTAAATTCAAAATAGTTCAGTCCAATTTCAACGCAACTCAAATTTAACCCAAATGCAGTCAAAATTCAGCCCCAATTCAATAGTGAATGGGTTGGATTTGTTTGAGTTGAGTTGGACTGGCCTTGTTTATAAATGACTTGTTCGAAGCGTTTTACTTTTTATATGAATTATCGTAAAAGTCAATAGATTAAAGTGGGCCAACTCATTTTCACCCAAATCCAGTCCAAATTTAACTAATGTTAACTCAAATTTAGTCCAACCAAATTTATATAACTTAGGTTAACTCAATTTCTTTTAATATGAACTGAGTTGGACTCGACCACAGATTGACCCACCTAATTGACACATCTAACCGATCTCAGATATTAACTGCGCTCAATTCTCAAGCCATCAATTATTAATCGACAGGATGTGATCAGACGGCTGCACTGCAGTTGTACGGGCCCTGAGCTAGTATTCTCCATTAAAGTTTTTTTATGTAATATCTTCTTAGACTCTTGGATGCATAAAAATACTCTTCCACACGGTGTATATGATCCATATAATTTCTTTTCTCGTGATAGTCTAACGTGAGTCAATGACCAATCTTGAGAATGGTTGGCTGAGACACAAACCCCAACATGCAGCAGCGCGTGCTGGAAACTCGGGCAACCATGGTTGCCGGTTTACTCTCCACCTCCTTGTTTCTGGCCAGGAGCGTGAGGAACTTCCCCCACTTTGGAGTGGATTCGTCCGGCTCTCCACCTTCAGGTGATGTTTGCTAGGGCCTGTCTGCATCTTAGCCGAGATTAGCCTGACCTCCCTCAGGTTACTCTTCGCTCTTCCCTCTGTTTTCCTTTTCTTCCCTTCTTGCCTTCAATCTCTTCCCTCCTCTCTCCCCGCGACTGTTCATCTGTTGTCGTTTTCTCAACTACCGAACTTTCCCGTTAGCTTTTAAATTTTCATAAGTCGGTTAACCCCCAAACCTGGTCCTCTTCTTCCTGAGCCCTCTGCTCCCTGTTTAAAGCCTTTCTTCCCCGCTACAACGTTGTGCCTCAGCAATGATACCCCTGTTTACCCTCTGGTCATGGAGAATGAAATGGCGGAAGAATCACAGCTGAAAGAAGGGGAGGAAGAAATTCTCAGAAGGTTTCAGAGACTTATGGAGGAAGACCCAATCCCAAAAATCCTGAACATTCAACAAACAGAGGAGGGGAAAGATAGATGGAAACACTATATAGTGCTTAAAGTTCTCTCCTCTCAAAAAGTCAGACCAACTGGGCTCAGGGAATGGATTAGCAAGCTTTGGAATCCAAAAGGGTCTTGGCAGTTCCTTGATTATCCAGACAACAAATTCCTCCTTCGACTATTAGAACCTCAAGATTTGGAGAATATCTGCAAAAGGACCCCATGGTTTTTTAATGGAGATCTGATTCTGGTTGAGAGGGGCAGACCAAACACAGCCCCTTCTGAATACAAACTAACCAAAGCAGATTTTTGGATCAGATTCTTTGACCTCCCAGAAGAACTTCTAATCCCGAGTATAGTCCTCAAACTGGGAAATCAAGTGGGAAACCCCTTCCCTTTAGTTCCTCGTGAGGTTGAAGCCTGGAGCAACTATGCCAGAGTCAAAGTTAGCCTTGACATTACTTAGCCTCTGAAAAAGTCCCTAACTATAAAACTCCCTGATGACACTCTGAGAACTTTCAATATAGCCTATGAAAGACTGCCAAAATTTTGTAAATTCTGTGGGACAATTGGTCATGAAGTTGAAGCCTGCAATCTCTTGGATCTTGCAAGAAGACAGATAAAAGAAAGTTACTCCCCCCCATTGAAAAAAATGATGGAGAAATCTCTAGTATGCAAATTTGGTGAGTGGCTGAGGGCTAATACATATTCTCCGGACAGAGATCAAATCCCAATTGACCAAGCTCTAAAGAACAAAACCTTATAACAAAGTCAGAAAGGAGAAGAAAACAACCCAAAGCAATTTCTGGTTATTGAGGAAATTAGTGTGAAAAGGAACCTGTCCCTGTCACTTGAAATGGACAATTCAGGAATGATATGGGAAAGAAATCAGGAGCAGGTTCAAGAGTGTCAACAGGAGCAGGTTCAAGAGTGTCAACTGGAGCAACCCAATAAATCTGCCAGTACACAGGAAATCTGGGATCCTACTAAGGAAGGTACCACCAGCATATCCCACCATATCTCCACAAAATCCTACCACCTACCACCTATCACTACCCCTGATACCCCCACTGCCCACCTCCTTGCTGCCCCACTACACCCCCACCATCCAGTATCCCCCACAATCCATACCTCCAAACTGGAACCTGAAAACCTGTGTAACCCCCAAAAATTCACTGGTCTTTACCTAGTTGAAATAAACTACCAAAACTCCCTATCCCCAAACAAGATAACTCCCTTGGTCTGTCAGAAAAGAAAAGAATGCCCTGACATCCCTCCCTCAGATCCTTCCAAAAAGAAACCAAAACCCCTGCATGAGGAACTCAATAACTCCCTCTTTGAGGCACCCACTCAACTCCATATAAATTTCCCATCACCCCAACCCCAATTATCCAGGAAACCAAAGAAACTTCACCCAAACAAACTCCAACTTGGAGGAATCCACACCCAAGATACCCCCCCTCCCCTTAACAGCTCGGAAACCCCAAAGGTCTATGCGGCAGACCAAAATGAGCCGCAAGGGTATAAATGAAGCTACTGTCATGGAACTGCCATGGCATATGTGGATCAACGGCAGTTCTGTACCTTTCACAAATGATCCACGCAGTTGGCCCGGACATTGCATTCCTATCAGAGACTAAGGCCTCAAAAAGAACCACTTTAAATTTCTTCAACATAAGAGATATTACTTCCTTTCATTTTGTCCACCCTATTGGAAGAGCGGGTGGCTTATGGCTTTGGTGGAAGCAAAGTGCGAACTTGATAATTATTTATTCCTCCCCAAACTAGATTGCAGCTGAAATTGATGATATAAGAGGTTCCTGGCTACTGATTTGTATTTATGCTCCCACCAAGTCTAAGGATAGAAGAGCAATGTGGAATGACATCTCTGTGTTTGCTAATATGAAACAACAACCTACCCTAATCATGGGGGATATGAATGCAGTTCTGAATCAATATGAAAAACAAGGAGGCCAACCCCTGAAACATACTCAAATTGCTGACTTTAAAGACTTTTTGTATCAATCTGCTCTGATGGACTTGGGCTTTGAAGGCCCTACCTATACCTGGTCAAACAGAAGATCGGCAAAATTCCATATCAGGGAGAGATTAGACAGGGCTGTTTGCAATGATGATTGGAGGACAATGTATCATAATGCTTATGTTTTCCACCTTCCCTGTGTTGCTGGTGACCATAATCCCATCCTGATAAAATCCCACTATTCAACCAAGAAAAGAAAACCACACTTCAAATTTGAATCAATGTGGCTGTCAAATACTGGCATCTATGATATGGTCAACCTCTCCTGGAATCATGGCCCAAACCTGCAGAGAAATTACAGAGAAAAAATGAAGAAATTGCAAAAGGATATCACCTGTTGGAGGAAGAAGGAATTTCCTAATCCTAGAAGACAAATGGATATTCTGGCAGACCAACTTTTGAACCTCAGTAAAGCTCCCCCCTTTGATGCCAACATCCAAAGAGAAAAAGAACTTACAAACCAGTATGAGATCCTCCTTTCACAAAATGATGAATACTGGAAGCAAAGAGCAAAGAAGCACTGGTTCCTGCAAGGAGACAGAAACACAAGATTCCATCATGTTAGTGTGCTGAACAGGAGGAAAGTAAATAGGATTGAATGGGTTAAACTTGCTGATGGCACTTGGACTGGGGACCCTGACAACATCAAAACTGTCTTCCTAAACCATTTTACCAACCTCTTCACTTCAAAAGATACCATCCCCCTCCCACCTGATATCCTTCACACAAAAATCCAGATTTCAGAGGAGAATAATAATTCCATCCTGGCCATACCCTCCTCTGATGAAATTGAAACTTTCATCAAATCTATGCCTCCTAGAAAAGCTCCAGGACCTGATGGCCTCCCACCAATCTTCCTACAAAGCTTTTGGCCCATCATTAAAAACCAAACTGTTGAACTAATCCAGTCTTTCTTTAGGACTGGTATTCTTCCTAGTGGCCTCAACCATACCATCATTTCTTTAATCCCCAAGAGATCCCCTTCCTCCTCCCCCCATGACTTTAGGCCAATCAGTCTAGCTAATACAATATATAGAATCATTGCTAAGATCCTTGCTAGCAGAATCAAACCCCTTCTCCACTCCTTGATCTCGGATACACAAGGGGCTTTTGTCCCGGGGAGACAAACCTCTAGTTCCATTATCATGGTCAAAGAACTTATGCACTGCAAAAAAGGTCAATCTGGTTTCTTCGGCTTGCAGGTGGATATCCAAAAAGCTTATGACAGCATTGAATGGTCATTCATCAACTCAGTGCTCTATAGGTTTGGCTTCTCGGATAAGGTCATCAAACTCATAATGCAATGCATTGTTACTGTCTCTTATGCCATTTCCATTAATGGAGAACAAGTGGGTTGCGTCTATCCTACTAGGGGGCTGAGACAAGGCTGCCCACTCTCCCCTTACTTATAAATCCTGTCAGCTGAGGTCCTAACTGATGTCCTACACCAGAACTTGAAGGAAGGCAATATCAAAGGCATGAAGGTTAATACCTGTGCTCCTACCATATCTCATATTATGTTTGCAGACGATATTTTCCTATTTGGTAGGGCAAAAAGTGGGGAGATACAGAATTTTCTAAGCTACTTGGACAAATATGCCTCATGGTTCGGCCAAAAGGTTAACAGAAGTAAATCGAGCATTGTTTTTAGTGCAAACATCCCTAGGGATGCTCAGGTAGCTTTTAGTGCCCAATTGGACATCCCCCTCCTAAAAAAAGATGATCTGTACCTGGGGGTTCCCATTTGGCCAGGCAGAGGTAAAATAAACCATTATAAGTTCTTGGAAGAAAGGATTAGAAATAGATTGAATACTTGGAAAGCAAACACCCTATCCTCTGTTGGCAGAACTGTGCTTATCAATTCCACCTTGAATGCAATCCCATCTCATGTTATGGTTACTACTCGCCTGCCCAAGACCACTATCAGAAAACTTACTCAACTCCAAAATGCTTTCTGGTGGAAAGCCACTCAGCAACCAAAGAAAATTAGATTCTGTAAGTGGAACAAGATCACACAGCATAAGATGCAGGGTGGCTTGGGGATTAAAGACTTGGAAATCGTAAATGAGGCTGCCATTCTCAAATTGAGTTGGAACTTTGTCAAAGATCAGTCTTCACTCTGGGCCATCCTTCTGAGGGTGAAATATCTGCAACAGGGATCCTTCTGGGAGGATACTAGAAAATATTCTTGCTCAGATATTTGGGTGGCAATCTCCTCTGTTAAAGAAAAACGTTGGAGAGGATCTGTTATATCTATCCAAGATGGTGTTAGCACTAGCATTTGGCATGATCCCTGGATCCCAATTGTTTGCACCAAGTTGACCCCAAAGTTTGGTTCCATTCGGGATATGCCAAACAAAGTCATTGAATTGATTAGAAATAGCTCATGGAATACTCAGAAATTGAGGGATCTGTTTAATCCCGAAATGGTGAATATCATCATGCAAATCCCCCTCCCCCAATTCCCTATTCCGAATGGTGATAGTCTGGTCTGGAAGGGGACTGAAGATGGCATCCTCACCATGAAAAATGCTTATAGATTTCTGAGTGAATTTGCTCTCCCCCATCCTCTTCATCGACAGATCAAGTCTGGAGAGCAATTTGGGATCCAAACCTCACGAAAAATATCCCCCCCATAGTTATCCTCTTTATTTGGAAAGCGTTAAACAACGCCCTCCCTGTGCAACAACAACTGGCCTACAGAATTCCTGCACTTGGCAGTGTCTGTAACATCTGCTCACAATCGGGGGAATCAGCTGAGCGTGTCTTTTTTGAATGTAATTTTGCCCGTTTGGTTTGGGCTTGCTCCCCCCTGGGTTATCATCCACAACAGGATAAGCAAACGCTCCAACAAAAGATCCTCCAATGGAAAGCCCCGCCATTTGCTGAAAATAATTATGATATGAAGCACATTACCATGTGTCTTGCCATTATCTGGAATATTTGGAAAGCTAGAAACAGGAAATTTTTTGAAAATATTGTCCCTCATCCTATCCAAATTATGCAACAGTCTACCTGGGACTATGCTGATTGGTTGGGCAAGGCAGGTTGCTCCCCACCTCCAAAACTAAAACCTCACCAAGTCTAGCAACCCCCTAGGCCGGGTACTTTAAAGATCAATGTCGATGGTGCAACTTCTGAAGGTAATGGTACAATTGGCATTATTGTCAGAGATTACCAGGGAAAGGTAATGTATTGTTCTACTGAATTGGTTGCACAAAATGACCCCCTCTGGGTTGAAACCAAAGCTATCAAGGCAGGATTAATATTCGTAGCAAACCAGAACGGCCATACCCAGGTAGAGGGTGATGCTCAGAAGGTCATTCTTGCTATCCAAGGCAAAAGGACTCCTCCCTGGAAGATCGCCACTCTAGTGCAGGATTGTAAACAGCTCCTCTGCTGAAGGAACGTGGAGCTATACCACATCCCGAGAGCTGCAAATGGGGCGGCTCACGCGGCGGCTAAGTTTGGCATTTCCTGTAATCAAGGGAACCTATCTCCCTCCAATCTCCCACTTTCTATTCAGGAAAGTGTTATGTTTGATGTTGCAACACTTTAAATGATATATATTATCCTCTTTTATCAAAAAAAAAAGAAAGAATGGTTGGCTTATTATACTCGAGAACCAACAGATATATGACCATCACCAAGACCAATTTGCAATGGCCCGTTGTGCCAACCTTTTCCCTCAAGTAGCAAGGGGGCGAGTTTTCATACATCTTCAATGAAGAGAGTTCAGTTTTAGGGTTTCTCATTAACTCTTTCTTAATGGAGGATTTTCTTGTGCAAAATCTTGAGAATTATGTCTATGTGGACGATATTCTCAAATTTGACGTCTGTCTGACCTTGCACACACCATACATTGCTAAGAGCACTTGGACACAGGCCCTTGTAAGCCCCCAAAAAATAGATCCTCGGCGTCCCTTCCCTCATTGCAAGGTAGGAGGTTCACTTCCAACAGTTCTTGTTTAGAGGAGGTCAGTCAGATCCCAGCATAAGAGCCATCTTTCGAAGGCCCAATAATTTTTAGGGCTTCTTGGTGATCATATTTGTATATTTAGTTCGAATGTTATTAGCTGATGTTTATTTGAGTTTAATATATTATAGTCATTATCCAAATATCTATTTAATCTTGATTAGTAATTATACTAAAAATAGAAAATGAATATCCTCTCTACTTATTATCATGTTTTTTTGATATCGGTCCTTAGATTCTATGAATTTTTCTAATTTTAATAATATTTACTTATTAAAATAAATTATTTGACATTTGACCTACATGGAGGAGTAATGATGAAATTTATTGTAATTTTTTTAGTTTTAATAATATTTATTGTTATGCCATTTACTATCTTTACTTAATCCTCATGTTATGAAGATGACATATAATGAAAATGTCAAAAATCAATTACATTTCAATTTAAGTTAAATGATTGAATTAATTGATTAGTCACTGACAGATTCACTGCCTGAACATACAGTGTTCTGGGACTTAGTCGATTTTAGCAGTCTTTTAATCCTTTAAAAGCCTATTGAAACTTCGATTATGTCTCTATCACTAATCGATTAGTAGTGATAAAGTTAGTCATCTATTTAGACTTCAAATCAATTAGAGAACCTATTATTTCCTTCTTATAATTGCTATCACTAATCAATTAGGTTTGTCGCTCACGCCAAATCGATAGAAGTATCGATTACAAGACTATCACTAATCAATTAAGAGTCGCTCTAATAATCAATATCGTTAAATATCTTTATTCTTCTTTGAAGGCAAATCGATTAAGTCACATCAATTATTAGACTAAAGAAAAATCGATTGTCTCTAGTTAACTTAAGAGCTATCGATTTACCTTTGAGCGCAAATGAATTTACTGTTAAAGCCTAATCGATTATCGGTGCTTTAGGTTATCAATTAGCAGTATTGTGCAAAATCAATTATACTTGTTTCCTGAGATCGATTATCTACATTGTTCTAATTGATTATCAGCTTGTCTTTAGAATCAATTTACAGATCGATTCATATTCTATTATCTTTGTCTGTTAAATCGATTAGCTATGTATTCTAGAATCGATTTACAGACGGTTTACTCTTTGATTAACTATTGTGTGATTTGCTGCTTTATTTAGACTTCGATTACTCTTGCACGATAAATTGATTATTTGCGATGGTCTAATCACTTTCATGACTTATTCTGAATTCGATTAACCTCTTAGTCTGAGATCAATTATACACATGTTTTTTAATTGATTATATGATCTGTTCTGAGATCGATTATCTAAATTGATTATCAGCTTATCTTTGAATCGTTATGCATCGATTATGTGTCTTATCCTAAATCGATTTTGTGCTCACATCTAATCGATTATTTGTATAAGGTCTAGTACATCTTTTGTGTAGCGATTAATGATTCTTCAGATAACGATTAAGGACTACCTATGAAATCAATTATCCGACGACCTTTTTTAATCGATCTAATTGATCATTTCTTTATAAAATTGATTCTTCAGATATATATAGAGTGAACTAAATAAGACATTGTTTATCTTCCAAGCGCCGTCCAACAGATACTGTCTGGTACTTGTCTGATCTACTTTTACAGATTCGTTGCCACTTACCTACCCTCTGGTCAGAATACAAGATAGGAACTTTTTTTTTGAAAATTCTATAAGATTAGGTGAGATTCGTACGACCAAATCTAGGAGACATGGGGACGTTGCATAGAAGCTTCCTGTCGAGAGCGACCCATGTCTGCCCGAGCTCTCTCTCAATAAGATTGAAGTTGGATAATGTTAGACTCAACCTGGTTTAGGTTACATTCACCGTGGTTAACATTAGACTAAGTCTGGTTAACGTTAGACTCAATAAAAGACTGTTAGAGACACCAGATAGAAGGCCTACCTCAACGGGTTTGATTCAAGCTCATCTATACAAAAAGGCACCTAGTGCAAGAGAGGGAAAATATGAAAATATGAGTATTGAAGATAATTCAAAATTCAAGTGCTCCACTCTCTGTACCCAAACAAGTTTTCTTCCTACGAGAGAGAGTCTGTGAGAAGAGCCTGAGAGAGCTTGTTCCAATTCCGTTGTACATCTTCAAGCTCTCACGCCATCTTCATCAACAAACATCCAAAATCGCTTCATTCGTTCCTTCTTTTATGTCTTGATCTTCTTGTTTTGATTTTATTATACACATCTTCCTATTAGAGGCGTTCTGTGTAAGTTTCCTTTATAAGATATTTGTTATTCATCTTCCTAGTGTGGAAGAGAGGGCCTGCTAGTTTGCAGGAGGTTTGTGCCTCTTCTTTGTGAAGAAGAGAGGAACCAATTGTGGCCAAGGGGTTTGCTTAGTGTAAAACCTGCACGGGGTTGGTACCGTGTATAGCCTCTGTACTAGTAGAACTCTCAAGTGGTTGCCTGAGGACTAGACGTAAGTCTGGATAGACCTAATTAGTATAAATCCTTGTGCTACTGTGTGATTGCTCTTTATTTCACACTCCTTCTATGCTTTACCTTCCTGTTGTGATTAACTTTCATTACTGTCTATTAGTTTTTAATTTTGGATAACCCATTCACCCCCCTGGGTTCTCCATAGTCTGGGTAATATTTACTTGTTAAATTAATTATCTAATATTTGAAGTAAATTAGTAGATGTGTGGGAATATATTGATGAAATTTATTATGATTTTTTTAATTTTTTTTTGATCATATTTACATTTTAGGTAAATGATTGAAATATTGGAAGATTATAGGACCTGAAAATAAAAATCCCTTACTGAAAGTAGATTGATTTGTCTTCTATTGATGAGTAACTTTGTTTACGGGTGAACTCTCCTATTATAAATACCTCTATTTGCAAGTCAGTGATGAATGGACCAAACAGATTCAGTCGCTCCACAAACATCATTGAAGGTTAACGTGATGACATTGACTACAACCCCTATATTTATAAATACCTGTAGTTTTATTCTTGTTTAGGGGCCTAGCTTCTGTATTCATAAATAGCTGCAATTTTGTTATGCAATTTTGTATTGATCATAGTTCTTATATTTATAAATAGCTGCAATTTTATTCTCATGTAGGGTTTAGTGTTTCCCTATATTTATAAATAGCTGCAGTTGTATTCTCATTTAGGGGCCTAGCTCCTATTTTGTTCTGTCAATTGCCCTCCATTTTTTGAAGAAGGGGACTACTCTTACTAGAAGTGTCGAATGGAATCATTTTGAAACGATAAGAATACGAATTGCACATAATGAAATAATGCCAATTTATTAATAAATGAACGAGATTACACATTGTTTGATTGGCTTATAGGCCACTTGTGACTAACACTGCTTTTGCAGATCCATTGCTACTTACCTATCCTTTGGTCGAAATACCAGATGTGAACTTTTTTTATTTTTAGAAATTCTACAAGGTTAGATGAGATTCGCACGATCAAATCTGAGAGACAAAAGGACAGTCATAAAAGCTTCTAGCTGAGAGCGACCCATGTCTATCCGAGCTCTTTCTCAGCAAGAGAAGCCGGACAACGTTAGACTCAGCTTGGTTTATGTTACACTCATCATAGTTAATGTTACACTAAGTCTGGTTAACATTAGACTTAACAGAAGACTGTAAGAGACAACAAATCGAAGGCTTGCCTCAATGGGTTTGATTCAAGCTCATCTATAAAAAGAGATAAAAAGAGGCACCTAACAAAAGAGAAGGGAAATCCGAGTCCTGAAGAGAATTCAAAATTTAATTATTCCATTTTCTGCACCTGAACAAGCCTTCTTCCTACTAGAGAGAGTATGTGAGAAGAGTTTGTCCCTTTCCGCTGTGTTTCTTTGAGCTCTTAGGCCATCTTCATCGACAAAGATCAAGACCCACTTCATTCTTTCTTTCTTTTCTGTCTTGGTCTCTTTGTTTTAATTTTATTGTACGCATTTGCCTATCAAAGGCGTTCTGTGTAACTTTCCTTTATAAGATACTTGTTGTTCCCCTTCATGGTGTGGATGAGAGGGGTTGCTAGTTTGCAAGAGGTTTGTGCCTCTTCTTTGTGAAGAAGAGAGGACTCGGTTGCGGTTGGGAGATTTGCTTGGTGTAAAACCTACACACAGTTGGTACCGTGTGTGGCCTGTGTGCTAGTGAGACTTCCAAGTGGTTGCTTGGAAACTAGACGTTGGTCTGAATAGACCGAACCAGTATAAATATTTGTGCTATTATGTGATTGCTCCTTATTTCTGTTGGGTTCGCTGTGTCGAGATCCGACCGAAAACGCAGCGGAATAAAATTTCTTCAGATCGGATCCATCCCGTTTCGATCAACAAAATAAGACCGGAGTAAATTGGATTTATCTTGCACGGATTCGAATCCGCGTTCGTTTTTCGGTTCCGTCAGAGCGATGCCGCAAGCCGCACAGGTGCCCGACCTCTAGCGGTATCCACGCGATTCTCCTCGCGATGGATCGTCCTCGCCTCCTCGCTTGATGCTGCGTTCGTGGATCCCGTCTGGCTGCGCGTAATCCGCCATGACATGCGGATTCAGAATCTCCCGTCGGACGGAAGGCGGAGCAATCGAGATCCGAAGCAGAGCCTCCAGGGGGCCGGCCTCGTGTCGTGCGCCTGGGAGAGAGAAGAGAGAAAGAGCGACGTCTAGGTTAGGGTTGCTGGCCCCCGACCTAGCGTCCATTCTTTTATAATAAGCATGTTTGCAATTTTTCATAAAAATCCAGACTTATCTGAAATCTTGTCAGATTATCCATCGACTTGAAAACCTTTTGCGTGTAACCCTTTAGGCCTAAATACCAGTCCAGTTAATAGCCCATTAAGTCCAATAACTCTTTACGGACCCACTGAATTAATTAATATCTTTATATTTAATTAATCAGCCGAATTTAATGTCCCACAATAAATTCGGACGGACTTCTGATCACGTTGGATGCCAAGCAACATCGCGTGATCCTGGATGGCACTGGGGTTATCACAACCCTCTATTGGAACCTTTCCGTCATCGGTTAGCGCGCGGATATAATCCTTCAGTGGATCTGCTATGTTGTCGGCTGAAGGAACTCTTTCCACTACGACATCTCCTCGAGCTATAATCTCTCTGATCAGATGAAAGCGCCGCAGAAAATGTGCTTCGACTTCTGCTGAGACCTCGGCTCTTTCGCTTGAGCAATCGCCCCATTGTTGTCATACAGCAGTAGGACGGGACCAGATATGCTTTATACTACACCAAGATCGTCGATGAATTTCTTCATCCATATAGCTTCCATGGCGGCTTCAGTAGCAGCAATATACTCGGCTTCCGTTGTTGAATCAGCAGTGGTTTCCTGCTTGAAACTTTTCTAGCTCACTGCTTCCTCGTTGAGTGTGAAAACAAAACCTGATGTTGACTTGTTGTCATCAGGATCAGACTGAAAATTCGCGTTAGTATATCCTTGCAGCTTTAACTCTCCTCCTCCATAGACTAGAAATAGATCCTTAGTTCTTCTTGATGGATATAGGTGTCCTCTAAGCCAATCATAAGGCACCTATTTCAATCTGGTTCACTAATAAATGACATTATTTCATTATGTAGATTAGCATATTTATTATTGTGCATAATGAAGTCCATGAATGTGTGCAATAGCCATCAGATTATGATGAGATCATAATAATGAGATTGATGACTTATAAACATATATTCTTAATTGTTCCTAGTCGTAGGATGTTTGAGAAGGACATCAAACATCCGGTAAGACTAGTACAGGTTATTCTAGCTCATATGATGAGGGTGACTGATCTCGTTAGTTACTTGTATGGAGACACAATGGTGAACCTGTAGGTGCTCATTGGGGAATGAGTTCACTGAACTGATCCGACTTGAATTGCCGAATGGTAATTTACCTGACTGTCAATCGGCTTGATTCATCGTCACAGTGGCGTGGTTGATCCTTGGACTTGAGAGACCAAAGACACCTTGTCGGTGGACTTCTGGACTTTGATCTTGACCTACGAATCCCTATCCAAGGGATCTCTAATAGTTAAGGATCGGGTCTAGCGGAAGACCTTCGAAGGTGATTGTATGTTCAATAAAGGATCGTTCGGTCTCAGGTAACTGGAGAGAGAATGCTCTAGAATAGATCCGCAGGAGCCTCTGGCCAGAGCAGAAACAATATCAGAAAAGATGTTTTTCGATATTGTACAGCGGAGTCTGATTCAAGTGAGTTGACCATCTAGGGTTTGACAGTTGACCATACCCTAGGTTAACTCGAGAGCATTGTGCGAACGAAGGATTATAGCCACGCGGTAACTGTGGACGGACAGGTTCCATGAGTGGGTTGCTGAATCCCATTACCTTCTGGG
Source organism: Zantedeschia hybrid cultivar (assembly GCA_030544215.1). NCBI lineage: Eukaryota > Viridiplantae > Streptophyta > Magnoliopsida > Alismatales > Araceae > Zantedeschia > Zantedeschia hybrid cultivar. The sequence continues at coordinate 24,592,732 of JARZZO010000011.1, read as the reverse complement.
ATCATGCAGTGTTGCTTGGCACCCAACTTGATCAGAGGTCCGATCGAATTTACATGCGATGTTAATTAGGTTAAGTAATTAGTTAATATCTAGATATTAATTAATTACAATAAGTTAATAACTAGTTATTGGACTTAACGGGCTGAAAACTGGACTGGTTAATGGGTCTAGAGGGTCACACGCAATAAGATTCTCAGTCGGTGGTACATCAGAGCCAGGTTCCGCTTTGATCTGCTTCGGAACGACTAAATTATTATTCTGAAATAATTTCTATGCTCGAGTCATTTGTCTTTCATGGAAGATGTTCATCGGATGGGCATATTAATTTAAGATTAATTTTATGTGAAGAAAAATGATAATTTTTGGGGGTTTTTCGTATTGTTCTTCATGGGGAGAATAACCTGATATTGGGGGCTTTGTAGAGGGATTAATGGTGGTCGGACCATCATGAGAGCTTGCTGGTATGACCAGCTACCACTCCCCATCCCAGCTTTTAGCCGTTAGCCGGCGGGGAAGTCCCCTCTTTTTCCTTTAGATTTTCAAAAGTTGGAAACAAAAAGGGGGTAAAACCAGTCCAAACCGGCAGTTTTGGGGGGCAACCGGCGGCTTAAGGGATCGCGTCTATAACCTTAAGGTGGGTATTTGTTACATGAACAGCCCTTTCTTCCTTCATCGGGGAAGATATTCTCCGAGGATGTGGGACGAGGGCTTGTTCCCTCTACTTCACCTCCCGGAATGGGTATGGAAGCGGAACGAGATATCGATTCAGTCCAAATCGAGATCGAGTGTAGCGGAAGTCGGTACTCGGACTTGAGGGAACAGGCTCACACCTCGGGGGTTCGGGGGGCGAGCCCACCGAGCAGCACGTGTCGAGCTAGGTTAATAAGAAAAAAGAACTGGGGGTTTCAGGGGGGAACCCCCTGAGCACAACATAGTAAGTTGCTTTTTCTTATAGGTAGCTGAAACTTTCAGGGAAGAGTTACCCGGTGGTAGCAATACCTGAGATAGACCAGCCATACCCTAAGTGGGTAGGGTTACTCGCTGAAGATAGGAAACCACGAACCCGAAAGTCGGAAGTGGTTTCTGTTTGCAGCAGTCCAGCATTGAACTCTTCGGAGAAGTGCTGGATGCAGAACTGAAAGACGAGACGGCAGCTATTGGTACGCCCAAACAGATCATCAGAAAAAATTTACAATAGATAAATTTGATGGGTCCATATCGGATAAAAGTTAATATGGAAGCGGAACTCGATCGGGCCGGTGACCATCGGCGCCGGGGACGAAGGGGGTACCCCCCCCCCCCCCCCCCCCCCCCCCCCCCCCCCCCTTGTAGATTCCGACCGGCCCCGCCACCTGCGCCGGTGGCGGCGCCGCCCAGCCCACCTGCAACTGGCTTGGGTGGGCTGGGGGCAGGAAAGCCCTAATCGGTCGGTCCCGAGAGGCCCGATCGGGCTCGACCCTGACGCGCCCTGGTCTAGGGCTGGGCGAGCCCAGGCCCGAGCCAGTGGCCTACCTGGCTCGAGCCAGCGACTTGGACCAGGTCAGCCAGGCCTAGGCCCAAGCACAGGCCCAATATGGGCCAGCCACCTAGCCCATTAAAACCCCAAACCCCTTATTTGAATATATACCCTGCCCAGATTAACTGAAAATTTAAATTTAACATAGTTTAAAAATTATTTTAAATAGTTAAAAATTTGTTTTAAACCTAAAGTTATAATTTTTTGTTAATAAAAGATTGTTTTTAAGATGAGATCTTAAATGGGGTTATTATTAAGATGTGATCTTAATTAATTAACAATTGTTGTTAAATCCTTTTAATTAAATAATTAGAGGAATTATTTAAGATGTGTTCTTAAATTAAATTAATAAGTGTTGTTAATTTATTTTAAGATATGATCTTGAATAAAATTAACAAATGTTGTTAATTAAATTCTTATCAGGTCATTAGATTTATTTATTTTTTAACAACTGTTGTTATGAAATTAATTTTTTTTAATTAAGGGACATTTAATAAGAGGTTATTAAGTGTTTAGTTAAATCTTAATAATAGTTATTACTAGAGTCAATTATTTTTTAGAAATAAATCTTAATAAAAGTTATTGAGGATTAATTAAAGTCTTAATAACAGTTATTAAGATAGTTAATTAAATTTCTCATGTATTTGTTAATTAAAGGTTTTTTGAAGATCTAATCCATTTGATAATCATCTTTTAATAAAAGTTATTAAAAGATTGGATTAAGTCTAATTGTTAGACTATTTTGATTAGAAATGTTATAATTAATATTTCTTAATAATTGTTAGCGTGAAATATTATTTAATAAAAGGGATTTATTAACAAGGAGTTGTTAATCAATTAAAATATGAATTAGAAATTCTTTTATAAGTGTTATTTAGGAATTTTTTAATTATATCTGAATGTTAGATTGTTTTGCATTAATAATTGTTATTAATGTGATTTAAAATTAATCTAAGTGTTAGATTAATTAATTTAGAATTGTTCTAAATTATGCATGAAATGTTTTAGAATTTTAATTTTAGCTTTGTTTGCACATGATGATGTGTTTGATACTTTAAATTAGATTTATTGCATGTTAGAAAACAAGATTTTCGAAAAATCAATTTATTCAATTTTGATTGGTATCAAGGTTTTAAGAAAACCAAAATTATTATTTTTCAAAATTTTAGCCTTCATATGATGTGTTTTATCATAAATGGATGGTTAAAATTAGTGGTGGTAATGGACATGCACTTAGTTAATTTCATATCATGTGATGGTGTGTAATTTTGTGGATTGTTATGGAATGAGTAATGGGTTAATTAAATGTTAATTAATGTGGCATGCGTGCTTCCCTCTCTCTCTCTCTCATTCCATTGTAATTCTATCTCCCTACATTATTGTACTCGGCCATAAGGCTTTCTCTTATAATTTATTTGTATTTTAAATTGTTTCAAAATAAATATTATTTGTAATTGATCGCGTCAGCCGAGGAGAGGCGAGGATGATCCACAAGTGCAACTAGGAAGGCGACAAGAGATGAGATCACCAATGGTTATGTGTTTGCATGTTTAAATTATATAATTGTTACATAGTTATGGTGATTAATTATATGGTTCTAGTTAATCACCGTGCTGTCCATGACCACATAATGAACATGTATGGTTAATGCATGCTTTTAGTTTTTTGATTATGTATCAATTGCTATTATCTAGGTATAGTTAAATATATATGATATATTTATAAACTATCACATAGGATGAGACCTACATAAAATAAGCAAAAACCTTCAATTTAAAGTCTAAACCAGAGCGTGAGTCATTGAGAATGCACCACATGGCTCTCCATTAATATAGTTCTTAGAACTTGATTCAATGATGGTACTTTCTATGTGTTTATCCGAGATCTGCCACCATCTGATGAAATGATTATTAACTATGGCATCATGATGCCTTGAGATTGGAATAGAGGAACGGTGTAGCTATCCTCGCATTTATCCGGGAGCTCAATTCTTACTCTACTCTGTCACGTATTGATGGTCAAGCTTAGACCATAGATAATGGTCTACTGTGTTTATCCGAGACCATTAAAGATCTGAGAGCCGAAATAAGATCGGATATTGCAAGGAGCTGCAATTATTATGAGACCGTCGGACACTATGTGTTTACTCGAGGTCATACTATAATTCTTGGAGATTCTGATCATCACTAAGAGACCGTCAGAGTCTCTCGTTTTGTATACCTGAAGGTTATACAGTCCGTCGAAAAATAGTGAAAAATAATTCGAGATAAAAGACTATAATTGAATTATAAGAACTATCTGTTTAAATCACGTTATTTCCTTCGTTTACTAAAATGTCGTCTATTCGAGGTTTTGGCATATTGGATGCCAATACTTCTCATATTCAGATTGACTAGAAAACTCTGAAGAATGTCTTCAGGGGTAAGTGAAAGTCACAATCCTAATCAGATATCATGAATCCTTTTACTTGGATAGACCAAGGTGAAGAGGTACTCATGGTATGCCTTTTTGGAAGGTAATGATTCTTATGAAATCTCTTATTTGGATAGACCAAGATAAAGAGATATTTATGATGTGCCTTTGAGAAAGGCAAGTGGTAAGATTTTAAACGATCGAATCCACACCTAAAAAGGATAAAGGAAGGTCAGCTGAGACAGAGAAGTAGCCCACTGCAACCAATATAAGGATACTGGTAAAGACAAAACAGATATGAAACTTGACAGAAGTTTCGGGTATTCTTATTATCAACTTTTGCATGTCTATTGGAGAATTAGCGTATTCAATATGAGATATTGGAAATGACTCTCAGATCTGCGATAATATGCAGATTTAGACAAGTAAAAGGAAATCGAGAAAATGTAAGTGTTGAGTTAGACTCAACTATTGTTCATGATATTCATAGGTTACTGTCAGACAGTAAATCTTTGTATATCTATAGGAATCAAATATGAAACTAAATAATTGTTATTTAGTTGCATAAGATATTAAGAATTATAAAAGTGAATAACGTTGACTGAGAAGGAACAATAGTTGTTCGAATCAGACAATGCACTATAGATTCTTGATGTGACATTTCATATGATGAATGTTCACAAGTCTCCTATAGAAATAAGTGTGAATCATGATTATCTATAGTATTGTACACAAGGTTGTACAATAAGAAATTATTGGTGCTAATACACACTGATGTAAACAATTCAATATCCTCTTAAGGCCAAAGATAATCACTTCTATTGACTTACCTTAATAATTTTCTCATGGAAAGATTCGACTGTGTGTACTTGCTAAAGTACTAGTCGAATGCATATGAGAGATTAAGGTATAAGACCAAGATGAAGTGACAAAAAGGAAAGAGTATTACAATTCTTTGATTTGATTAAAGAAACTAATACTTAAGTACATGATTTACACAAATCATTAAAAAGATAATTGTATCATCGCTCGATAGATCGTCATTGTACATCATAATAATATGATAGAATGAGGAATTGCACCTTATATAAGATATGGTGCAATATATAATATGATTTGTCTAATTCTTATATCTTTTTGAACATAAGTATGAACATTAGATGTCCATACTTTACAGATGGATCCAAATAAGTCAGTGTGTGTTCATATAAGATATGGAAACCAAATAATTCATACGAGATGTGAATTATGAACAAACTTGATTTTAAAGTCAAATTATACCGTGATGTGAATTTGTGAAATATCTAAAGAGTTTGGACATTACATTTATTGGCTGTGCGATAATGAAATAATTATCGTCCTGAAAGTTGTCTTCTATGAAGAGGAATATGTCCTCATAGAAGACAGTGGGAACTGATAAAACTAGAAGATGTTCTAGATCCACAAGTTAACATAAGATTATTAGATAATTTTTAGTTGTTTGGAACCACTCATAACACACATGAGAGGAGTTCAAAGATATAGATTATGATATAAAATCTATGATGATGCTCTTTGTAATTACAATTTTGAGATTAGCAAGAAGTTAAGAATTTTAAGCCATAGTCCATAACCACTATTGAATTCAGAACTTGATAGTATTTCTGAAGGGTATTGTACCTATTACAAACAAATATTCAAAATTAACATGAATGGACTACTTAAAACTTATGTGGTAAACTGAAGAAAATAGTCAATGTCAAAATGTTGACTTAGACAAATTTTTCTCAGTGGTTACCATTAATAAGTTCATTAGAATTCTACTTACCAATACTGCCTATCATATGATGAAACGATGGCAGCTGGATATGAAAAGCTTTCTCTCAATATGATTGAGGTAAAGATGTATATGATACATTTTTAAAACTTTTAGAATATCCAGAAAGCAAGTTATGATTTCAAAGATCATCTTTGAACCAAATTGAAGCTTCCTAAGTTGTAATAAAAGTTTTGACTTAATGGTCAAATACTACGTGATCATTAAGAATGATCACGGATTGTGTGTGTTCAAAAGGGACAGTGGGAGTACGGTCACTTTAATATTGCTTTGTGATAATAACATCAAAGTCATTGAGAATGACATCAGGATGTTACTATCAGTAAAAACATTATTAACCATGTTTTCCTCCATAATAGGTTTAGTTATAATATCTCACGTATTGGAAATACGAATCTATTAAGATAGATCGGCGGGGATATTGTATTGACCTGTATGTCAAGATATTTGACATAAATTTCATACTAAGTCTTAATTGTAGAGATATGAAATTTATTCTTTTAGGAAAAAAGTTCCTTCATCACTAAGCACTTGAAAAGTGCTAAAGATGCACTCATGTATATGGAGAGGATGATTTGAAACTATGAAGTCACACTGATTCAAATTTCAAGTCAAATAATGGATTTAACCTTCTAATAGAAGGGAATGGATTGGAAGGGTTCCAATCCAGAACTCGATATTAATGTGACGACATAAACAAGTGATACTGTTATTGGAACAGTATGGATGAAAAAGTTCATCTATGAACTAGATGTAGTTCTAAAAGGTCTCTAATGAAATCTCGTTGTTGTAGGCAACAGTAGGAGCGATCAATTGTGTGATCGAGCGATGGTCACTTCAGAAGTTGCAAAACATTATGAGGCTCTTTCACAAGTTCAAAGACAAATGATTAAGAGGAAATAATGTAATGGAAATATTCCATTTATAAATAATTTAACAGATCCCTGACCAAGCCTGAGTCGTAGACTTTATGTGAGTATCACCTAGATTTGATGGAGATCAAATGCGAAGGTGATTGGCTTGAGTCCAAGTGGGAGATTGATAGATATAGGTGTCCTCTAAGTCAATCATAAGGCACTTATTTCAATCTGGTTCACTAATAAATGACATTATTTCATTTTGTAGATTGACATATTTATTTTCTAGATATTAATTAATTACAATAAGTCAATAACTAGTTATTGGACTTAACGGGTTGAAAACCGGACTGATTAATGGGCCTAGAGGGTCACACGTAATAAGATTCTCAGTCGGTGGTACATAAGTGAGATTTATATTAACTCGGGGACTTTTGTGAAAAGTCGCGCTGACTTTATATATATATATATATATATATATATATATATATATATATATATATATATATATATATACGCGCTGTTGAGAAATCATGGGCCAAGCTCCAGGGTTTTACCCATGCTGGCCGTCCCCCCTTTCTCTCTCCTCATCCTCTAGGCGCCCCGTTCGAGACGCCGGAATAGTCTCCGTCTCCGCCGCGCGTGATTCCCGAAAGTCGGGAATTCCTGTCGCCGGGTTTCCGGACATCGTTACTGCGACGGATCTTCAGCGAGCGAGTTGATACGGACGAGGGATCGAGGACGAACTACCGCGGAGGATCGCGTGGATACCGCTGGAGGCTGAACGCTTGTGTGGCTCGAGACATCGCCTCGACGGAGCCGAAACGGAAGCGGATTCGAATCCGCGTACGGTAATCAGATTATATCCCGATTTTCGATATTAGTTTTTTGTTCCGAATCGGATCAGCGGGCATCAGGCAAAAAATTTTTGTTCGTCATTTTCGCTGCGTTCTTCGCGTCTCGCTTGGATCCCAACACTTCTCAAGTACTTAAGGATGCATTTCACAGCCTTCTAATGTTCATCACCTGGATTTGCCTGATGTCTGCTCGTAACACTTAGAGTATATGCTGCATCAGGTCTAATACATAGCATGACATACATGATGGAGCTTATGGCAGAAGCATAGGGGACCTTATCCATCACAACCCTCTCTTCAGGTGTCTTGGGAGACTGACCTTTAGAAAGTGAAATTCCATGTCTCATCGGTATGAGACATATCTTGGAATTTTCCATGCCAAAGCTTTTGATAATGGTTTCTATGTACATGGATTGGGTTAAAGTAAACATCTTCTTTGATCTATCTCTATAGATCTGTATTCCCAATACGTAAGATGCTTCTCCCAAATCCTTCATGGAGAAGTTCTTTGACAACCATATCTTTACCGATGACATTATTCGCAATGTGTAGGATGTCGTCAACGTAAAGAATAAAAAATATGATTGCGCTCCTATTGTTTTTCTTGTACACACAGGGCTCATCTTCATTCTTAATGAAACCATAAGATTTGATCGCCTCATCAAATATTATGTTCCAGCTTCGGAAAGCTTGCTTCAGTCTATAAATGGACCTCTGCAACTTGCATACCATGTCTGGAGATTCTTTGGATGTGAATCCTTCTAGTTGTATCATATACACATCCTCCTCAAGGTTTCCATTGAGGAAGGCAGTCTTCACATCCATCTGCCAGATTTCATAATCATGGTAGGCAGCAATGGCGAGAAGAATTCTGATAGACTTAATCATGGCAACGGGTGAAAATGTTTCGTCATAGTCAACACCTTGTCTTTAACGATAGCCTTTCGCCACTAATCTTACTTTATAAGTCTCAATGCGTCCATCTGCACCGATCTTTCTTTTAAAGATCTATTTGCAGCCGATAGGTACTATACCATCGGGTAAATCTTCTAAGTTCCAAACTTGGTTGACATATATGAACTGTATTTCAGAATTCATGGTTTCCCGCCATTTCCCAGCCTCTGGACTTTCAATGGCCTCCTAGTAAGTCTTAGGATCATCATCCTCATTATAGAGTATTCTTGAACCATCCAAATTAATATGTCCCACATATCTTTCTGGTGGTTTAGGTACTCTTTCTGACCTACGAGGTTCCTGTGTATCATTTTGAACAGGTTCAAAAACTGATAGTTCATCTGATGAACGATTATCAGTTTGTGGGTCTGGAATTTCTTCCAGGTTTACTTTACTCCCACTGTCTTTTATAAGAATATAATCTTCTTACAGAATGACAGCTCTCCTGACCACAAACACCTTTTGTTCACCAGGATGATAAAAGTAATATCCATAAGTTTCCTTTGGATATCCCACAAATCTACATTTGTCAGATCTGGACTCCAGCTTATCTGCATCATGTCTTTTAACATGAGCAGGACATTCCCAGACTTTAACATGTTTAATGTCTGGTTTCCTTCCATTCCATATCTCATATGGAGTGGTTTCAACAGATTTGCTGGGTACCTTGTTCAGGATATACATAGCTGAGCTAAGTGCATATCCCCATAAGGACACTGGTAATTTAGACATGCTCATCATGGATTGCACCATTTTCATTAATGTGCGATTTCTCCTTTCTGATACACCATTCATCTGAGGTGTATAAGGAGGTGTAAGCTGAGAAAGGATACCGTTATCCTTTAAGTATTTAATGAACTATGTACTCAAGTATTCACCACCCCGATCGGATCGAATGATTTTTATACTCTTTCCAGTTTTTATAACCCTTGACGGTAGTGGTGGTTTCGTCCAGTTCACTTTCTCTCAATTGGCAGCCCCCTGCACGTGCTAGATATGGAGGGCCACACGCCTATTAGATCTTACGTCACTCGAGGCAACCTTTGCTGACGGACCCCTCTAACAGAATGCTCCATCATCATGAGGATCTAACAAAACCTCATCCCGTCACACTTATCATGAGAAATATATGCACCTAAAAGATTGATTTGTCCCTACTAATGCCTAAGTTGAGATCCGCTAACTTAGTGAAGGCTTGCATGATGCCCCTGTGGCATCTCGAGGGAGACAAGCATCCTTCAAAGCCTAGGCTTGTAGGGTGTATGTTGTCTTTTCCTTGCAGGGTACTGTACTTATATAAGCCTTAACCCTCTGCCATGAACAAATAGACATCCTAGAGCATACTTAGCCCCTAAAACTCTTCATTTTCTCCTCCTTCTTTAGCAAATACCTAACTTAGGTATTGAAGGGTTAACCCTAGGTACACCCATAATCAGTGGCAAATGTAGAAATTTTGTTTAGTGGGGTCACTCAAATTGTGGGCCAATGGGGTTACTCTATCAAATTGGAATCAGTGGACTAGTGGGGTCACTCTAATGGGTGGGACCAGTAGACCAATCATTCTAATAAGCCAAAATTAATAGGTCTTATTAAAATTTACAAAATCCAGTAGGGTCATAGGACCCCAATGGATAGGAGTTGGATCCACCACTGCCCAGAATCCCCCCTAACTATTTACTTCCTCGTCCTTCCAGGGAGGATAATCTTGTGTGAATCTTACTGGTGGGGATCATCCCTATTGCTCTCTTAGCCGCCTTTTTGTCCAGCTAGAACTTTCCAATTCTCCTCCCCCTCTACACCCTTGTTATAAATGCCTTCAACATTTTTAGAAGGGTTATATTTATATTCTTTTGATCAAAATGTTGTCATATCTAAGGGGTATATATGCGAGAAGTTAGGAGTATATGTGTAAAAAATATATGAATATTTTTGACATATTCTATTGGAGTTGACAACACTTTGACAGGAAAAATATAACTGTAATCTTTTTGAAGATATCTAAAGTATATTGTGATGCTCCCTGCTGACCTGATTCGGTCATGTCGGCCTGCTGTAAACCGACAGACGGGCGCCACAGTAAAATCAATCCAAACAACCACTAACGGCAGTAAGGGTATAAGTATGAACCACACAAAATGAAACAACCTTCATAGTCAAAAGGTAAATCCACTAATAAAATAACTCCATAACAACAAAAATAATAAGCAACAAACATCTAGGTACTCTATGTGTTCAAATAAAATAAAATACGTATATGAAAATGTACTAAACTAGCCCTATTACGTCTCTTGCTAAGATATGAAAATAAAGCAAAAACTTACTTCTAATAAGCAAGTCTTCCAACCGGCAAGTAGGCTTCATGCTGCTCACATTCAGCCTCAACCTCAGCTTCTCTAGAAAGTATTAGTGAACAAGGGTGAGTCACAACCGACTCAGCAAGCTCATAATCAACAAAATCATAGATTTTCTATATAGTATAACATAGAAGAAACTTGCATGATATTCATCTGAACATGGAGAAAAATTATATTTTATATATACATACTTCATCCTAAACATGCTTCTTAAATATAGCATCATAACAAAAACTTCAACATGTATAAAATAACGTGATTCTAAGACATAACATGATCAACATACATGCATCCTTCATGATCTTAATATGACCTGAAATCTAAACATGCATCTTTCATCATATTTCATCATGACCACATATATCATTATCTTATCAATTTCTTATTAGAAGACAAGCAACCATCACATGACAAAGAGGCATCTTCTTTTTCTTTACCCAGTGACAATGGCAAACCTACTAAGTTTTCGGCTGCAGTCGGGGTACGCTCTTAGATCCCACCTAATTAGTATGAAAACACACTTTTGAAGATTTACATGTTGCTTTGAGTTCATACATAACTTCAGAGTCATTAACCAAATAAGTATGAGAATATAGAGATAGCCCCCATGGAATCAAGAGATCGTCTCGCTATGTAGTACTTTAGTCTCGAAGGAATCAAGAGGTGGCTCTCACAGCATAGCACTTTCGTCCATGTGGCACTTAGGTCCCACACTACCGACTGGTACATCCACATCATAACTGTTGGGATCCTTGCGGGATGCGAAGAACGCAGCAGAAACATACAAAATAATCCCGCCCGATGCCCGCAGATCCGTTTTAGAACAAAAAGCGATAAACCGAAAAATCGGGATTGATCGATTACCGTGCGCGGATTCGAATCCGCGACCATGTCGGTTTTGTCGAGGCGATGCCACTAGCCGCACAAGCGTCCGGCCTCCAGCATTATCCATGCGATCCTCCGTGGTGGTTCGTCCTCGCTCCCTCGTCCAGATCAGCGCGGTCGCTGAGGAATCTTCGCCGCAACAATGTCCAGAACACGCGGACGGGAATTCCCGACATTCAGGATTTGTGCGTGGCGGAGACAGAAAGACACTCGGCGCCCTGAGAGGGGCACCTAGAGGAGGAGGAGAGAGAGACGGGGTGGCCAGCAAAATGGGAGACCCTGGAGCTTGGCCCAGGGTTTCTCAACAGTGCGCATATATATTAAGTCGGCGCGACTTTTTATAAAAGTCTACGAGCTAATATAAATCTCACTTAAACACCACCGATTGAGAATCTATTTGCATGTGACCCTCTATGCCCATTAACCAGTCTAGTTTTTAGCCCGTTAAGTCCAATAACTATTTATTGACTTATAGTAATTAATTAATATCAAATATTTAATTAATTACTTAACCGAATTAATATCTCATGTAAATTCGGTCGGACTTCCGATCAAGTTGGCTGCCAAACAACATTGCATGATCTCGGAAGGTAATGGGGTTCAGCAACCCACTCATGGAACCTATTCGTCCACAGTTACTGCGTGGTTATAATCCTTCGTTCGCACAATGCTCTCGAGTTAACCTAGGGTATGGTCAACTGTCGAACCCTAGATGGTTAACTCACTTGAATTAGACTCCACTGTATAATATCCGAAAACACCTTTTCTGATATTGTGTCTGCTCTGGCCAGAGACTCCTGCGGATCTATTCTAGAGCATTATCTCTCCAGTTACCTGAGAGCGAACGATCCTATATTGAACACTCAATCATCTTCGAAGGTTTTCCGCTGGACCCGATCCTTGACTATTAGAAATCCTGTGGATAGGGATTCGTAAGCCAAAGTCAAAGTCCAGAAGTCTATCGATAAGATGTCTTTGGTGTCTCAAGTACAAGGACCAACCACGCCACTGTGACGATGAATCAAGCCGGTTGACAGTCAGGTAAATTACCATTCGATGATTCATGTCGGATTAGTTCAGTGAACTCATTCACTAATGAGCACCTACGGGTTCACCATTGTGTCTCCACACAAGTGACTAACGAGATCAGTCATCCTCATCATATGAGTTGGAATAACCTGTACTAGTCTTTCCGGATGTTTAATGTCCTTCTCAAACATCTTACGACTAGGAACAATTAAGAATATGTGTTTATAAGTCATCAGTCTTATTATTATGATCTCATCATAATCTGATGACTATTGCACACATTCAAGGATTTCATTATGCGTAAATATGTCAATCTACATAATGAAATAAATGCCATTTATTAATGAACCAGACTGAAATAGGTGCCTTATGATTGGCTTAGAGGACACCTATATCTATCAATAACATCTTAACATTTTGATTTATATGCATGAAACGTGAATCTGTAACATGCATTTACATGACAGTGCAATAACATAGCTTGAGATATGCATAATTTTAAACATAATAGGAGATTAAACATATTTTGTTAGAAGGACTCTGAATCACTTCATATACAATCAATCGTGTCGGCCTCTATAGACACCTTTCAAAATACTAAATACAGCTTTTAGAATTTAATAAAACTCATATTAAGCTTCAAAATAATTAGGATTTAAACATACTATTGATGCCTAAAAGATGCTGTAAACAGAACGAACATGATCTATACATTTTTATGAATTTTTACTAAACATGATTATTTCAACATGGTAATATGGAAAGCATAGTTTAAAGACTCCATATAAACCATAATTTCATTAAAACATAATTCCATTTATGAGATCACTGATCTAAATAACCACTAACTTTCCTAACATACATAGTACACATTGTAATAACCATAAACCTAATAACCATAAAATCTAATATGAATCTCATTAAAATAAGCATAAAATACTAAACCATGGATAGCAGGTTTGAAACACGTTCGCCATAGATGACGTGATTTGTAAATCGTATCACATATGGTCGATGCGAATCAACTCTAGTTCTTAAATTTAGTAGAACTCGCACGAACCCCAAAGAATTCCATACACAAACGCATCCAGCATGATTTGATCATCACATCTTCATCTTTCAAACTTCTTTCATTCATATATGTGTAGTAGATAGGAAAATAGAGTTGAAAATAGGGTGTTTGTACATAAAAATACTATAGTTTTGAGGTTAATCATCACTTGCCTCTTAACCATGTGTACTAGAATGCGATGAAGCCCGCCTAGGCGCAGTAGGAACCTCCTTCATGTACACTCTTGCCACTAACATGCTCTCCCTGCGCCCACTATGCATGCATGAAGAACACCTCAAACTACCTACGCCATCCCTCAAAGAAGCTCTCAATTTCCCTCTCAACCTCTCTCTAGGGTTTAGGAAAGCAATAGAAGGCAAGGGGGTGAAGGGGAACTACTTATAGAAATTTAGAAGGAGTTCTATGTAGCGATAAAATCCTCACGGAAGGAAACTACGGGGTTCAAGTTGGACTGGGCTGAAACATGTTAGCTCGAAATGACGCCTTTTAAACCTTGAATCGTGTTCGCCTCAAGTGACAGGTGATTCAGGTTCTCAAGCCAAAACACAACAAAACCCACCAGAAACCTTAATGGGCCTAACTAAAGCTGTTAATAGGCCTCTAATGTGTTTGCTAATGCACCAAGTGTTACATATATATAATAATACGTGGGAATTAGATGTTCACATTATAATATCTCAAATCTTAGAAAGTCCTTTAATAATTAAGTTAACAAGTAGTTACAATTAAACATAGTATGATTATCTTTGTTGCAACGTAATAGATCCCAAGAGGAGAAGGAAGAAGAAGAAGAAGAAGAAGAGAAAAAGGAAAATAACAAGAAAATAAATAATAATAATAATAAATACTGAGTAATCAATAAGTTCTCAATTACATGAACACCTGTAATCGAAATTACTTATGAAGTTATCAGTTATCTTAACACATATAATCAAAGTTAAGTTATCAATCTAGAGAATTGATTCTAAAATTTTTGGAGTTCCACTGCCTAGAAAAGTAGGTTTAATTAAGATAATGTAATTATTCTATATTTATATGGAATTGTGAATGATTTGACATTTATGTCTTGTAGATTCCTAAGTTCACAATAATTGGTTTGGGGTGACATCTCCAGAAGGGGGTGCCACACATATATAAATGTAATATTTTATAGAAGCATGTGTACAAAAAGCTGAAAAAGGAAATTCAAGTATGACATTAAATACATACTATTGCAATCCCAATGGGGGAGCATGTCACATCGCTCGAAGATAAAAAGTAGAGTTGTCACTTTGGATGGGTCAACTTGAATCTGAATGGGCCAACCTAATGGTTAGGTTGGGTTGAACTTGACCAACTTAGGGTTGGGTTGGGTTAGGGTTGGGGATTCTATCAACTCGACGTCCGATGGATTGGGTTGGATTGAGAGTTGACCAATGCGATTTAATTCAAACCTGAAATTAATATATGTATATATATATATATATATATATATATATAAATTATTACTTAGATTATTAGAATATATTTTATTTATTTTCTATCTTTGAATAAAAATAAGATTATAACATAACAAAGATGTTTTCTAAGTAGTCGCTATGTAACTATACTTGTACTTTCCTTTTTTAGTTATTTTGTTAAGGTAGATCGATTAATCATTCATTGTTTCATACATGAAATTTTGGTTATAAAAAAGAAAAGCAAAAAAGATTAACTATTAATGACTTAACCCGACTTAACCTGACCAAATCTGATAAAGATTAGATTACATGGATTGAGTTTGGTCAGGACATTCTTGGGTTGCGTTAGGATTGAGGAGGTTGGTTGAGGCTTGGGTTGAGTTAGATTAGGGTTAAGGAGTTCTTGACATAAGTTAGATTAGGATTGGTCCCAACCCGACCTAATTCGACTCGAATTACAACCCTAATAAAAAAGTATCTGAAGTTCCCATCACAAGATCACGAAGGCCTCCATGAGAAACTAACTTAGAATTATCATCCGTACACGGCTAAGAAAATTGAGCTTAAATTGATTAATTAACCTATAATGATCCTACGAATAGCCACTCAAAAAGTAGTTCAGAGCACAACAAAAAAGTCATCTAAATCGAACTAAGCTGAAAAGTTTATTTTCTATCGGGTTGTCATTTGGTTGGTTATTGAGTAGATATTACTGTTAATAACTAGTACATATTTTACTATGTTCTATCACTTTTGATATATATATTTTATTATGTTCTATCACTTTTGATATTTATTTATTAACAAAATATATAGGCATAATGAATAAATGAGATTTTTGCATGTACACACCTGAAAAACACTCTGTGCATCTATACCACAACTCCCACATATTGTCATCAATACTCTTGAAATCTCAAAAATGTTGCGGTCATATCCTTTATCAAAATGTCAATAAATCATATCTAAAGATTTTACATATATACCTCTACATTGTACTAATATTTTAGATATATACCCTTAGATTCACTAGAATTTTGCATATGTACCCTTGATGTTCTTAAGATTTATGAAATCTTTTTGACATATTTAGTTGGTGTTCACGTTATTTTGGCAGAGGGGCATATCCGCAACATTTATGAGATTCTCAGGATATTGATGACAATATGTGAGAGTTAGAGGTATAAATAAAAATACATTATTTTTTAGAGATATATATGCAAAAAATCCTAAATAAGTTTAATTTCACTAAACTTGTATCAAAACTACTAGAGCTTATAGAATCTTTGATTTCTATGTTATTTGTCAATTTTGATATTACTAGTAATGGTAAGTATTTGGTTATACGTTATCAGTTTGATGTATCGATACATCAATAAAACATTCCATCACAACAAAGTTGATGTGTCTAACCTTCTATTATAAATTTTAGGGTTTAAACTCTCAGGATCTCTCTCGTCATCCATAATTTTCTTCTTCTTTTTTTGGGATATAGTGGCTCAGTTGATTGATATATATATACACACACAAAAACATTAGCATGATGATCAATGTCATGCCAAAATTAGAACTATAGACATCTTTCTTTGTATCTTTGTATGTCTCTGCAGACAAAAAAAAGAGGGTAAATAAGTTATTTGTTACAAAATGATGAAAAATATAAATACATCTCATCTTTTTATGTATCCGGAGGACATACATAAGACTCAGATAAAGAAGTCCAAAAGATAGTTCCGTCAAAACTCACATTCCAACCACACAACCGTAAACTAACCTTAAACTACCATAACAACAGGATGATGAAGCCAATGCCAACATGGTGCAAACAGTGGCAAGAGTGACCCAAAGCAAATCAAGTTTGACATTATTTTCATCACCCTCCACCTAATACTAACAGTAGTACTTCTGAGTTAGCTTAGAGGACAAAAAAAAAGAAAAAAAAATTATCACTCTAATGCAGGTTCTAAGATATTTTAGGAATAGAAATTTTTTAATATTCACATTTGAACTGAACTCAGTCAATAAACAAAGAAATTTTTTTTCAAAAATCTCTTCATATGGTGCTTTTTCACTTTCGAAGAGAAGTTTTAATGAACGACTCCTTTTTCTCTGTGTATTGACTGAGTTCAATTCAAACCGATACCGAGAAGAACACACTCATAGTTTAATTTATGCCACCCACAAAGCCAACCCCGAATCAACCTCGAATCCGGGGGCAGCTGACAGCTGAAAGGCGAGCAATAAATTAGGCAGCAGGATAAACAAAGGCGCGATCGTGCGTGTGGTCGGGGGAGGCCACCAGCAATCATGGGCGGGTCGTCATCACAGCACCCACGCGCGAGATAAGAAAGCAAAGCCGGGAGGTGCGTGCACGGGGACGAAGGCACCGGCGAGTGCTCCCGGCGGGGGAGAAGCCTGGGGGGGGCACGTCGATGCACGTATTGGGTGACTTGGCTTTTGAGGTCTCTTTTGGCATTGGAGCTGCACGAAGCGTGCTGCCCGTGGGGGAGGGGCTTGGCTTTTTGTATTGTGTGGATATGTACTGGTGGGAATAATTAAAATTGTTGGGTAGTGGTGTGGTCAGTGACGGATGTAAAAATTTTGTCGAGTAGAATCATTCAGACATTAAGTCATAAATATGATTGAGTCAATGAAGTCTTAGACTAGGTTATATGAGATCATGAGTTAGATCAGTAGAATTTTGAACTGGATCATTGGAGTCTAATAAATTAGACAAAATTCATCTCAAGACCCCATTGGATGAACGCTGGATCCGCCATTAGATGTGGTGTGGGTGGGAACTCGTGTCCTGGCTTGGTGTTGTCCTCATTTGGGGGCAGGGTAAAGAGGTTCGTGGAACATGAAAAGCCGAAACTTTTGGGCTTGCAAAGTTGTGATACGTATCCTTAATTAACGGTAAGGATTGGGTTTGATGGGGATGCATGCTCCAGGGAAAGGCATATTAGTTCTACCTTCTGACAGTGGAACTCTAGGAGGTGTTGCTTCATCTTTGTCATCGTCTCGTCGTCGTCAAATGCCATGAAACCAATCTAAATGATCATGCTGTCCTAATCAAGCTGTTTCTGATTTCAATTACATGTACGATCACTGTGGCAGGCGTGTGAGAGAATACACAGACCATGGAGTCGGAGTTTGGAGGTGAAACAGGGTCCGGAAATGATCATATGCTATGGGATATGTTAATGGTAACTGATCTTGGGACTGTTACCAGAAACTTGGGATAGTTATTAGAAATGACATTTCTCGTAATGATTAGAATGCAGTAAAGTTTTGTTAAATTAATTAACGATCGTGTACGAGTGAGAATTATAATTTTATGAAATAACGATCCTTTCGTTCACTGTCAATTCGTTGGGAGTTAGGTATTTTTGATTTTTTTATGTGCATTTACAAGGAATCGTAAACTACCATAGGGTATTATGATCTTTAGTTAAATTAAGAACATTATTCTCCATTTACGTAAGGTGTAATATTGATTTTCTTCATTTAAATTAAAGTATAAAATATAAAATTGTATTTTTATTTTAAAATAATTTAATTTCTTAATTGTTAAGTAGTAAATGTTTTATTTTATATGTGCCTAAGTCATCCATTAGAAACTTCATTAGGATCATTAAATAGTATGTGATGTAGACTTGATCTATCACGACCGGATTCCGAGGCTGGAACCCGAAGAAGTGGATCCGAAGCCGGTTCGGATCGGTGCTACTGAGGTCCGACGTGGATCCGGAAGGCCGAGGAGGCGCAGGCGAAGACGAGGGTCCGAAGGCCGAAGGGCGCTTCGGTCGGTGCAGGCTCGTCTCCGGGAAGTCGGGACCGAGGCTCCTTCGGCGGGCGAAGGGGCGGCGCGGATGAAGCTCCTTCTGGCTGTATTGCCGATAGGCGATGAAGCCGAAGCCGACGGTCTGAGGCCGGAAGGGTCTCGGACTCGGCTTGCTCTTGGATAGTGAGTCCAAAAGCCCTTTAGCCGGACGAGGGGACAGCGCGGGGCCGAGTCTCCCGTCGCGGGGCAGCCGTCGCACGGCGTCGAGACCAGGGAGAGGAGTCCGAGGTCGGCGGCCGAGACCGACTCGGGAAGGTCGGCGATGATTCGAACCGAGCTCCTGCAGGAGGGAAAGAAGAAGAAAGACCGGTCAGCAGGAGTCCCGGGCACTGGCCCTTAGGAACCCCCTCCGACGGTCAAGTTAGCTTCTGAAGATGATTCGATTCAGAAGACAAAAAGTAGCTTTAATGCTATTTGGACTGTAGTCCTTAAGGGTCTCGGAGGCAAAGAGATTGCATCCCTTTGGCAATAAATAGCGGTGTATTTATAGCAGAGGATAGAGGTTGGTTAACGGTGGTAGCCGATATAGGACTATGTTTGGGCTTACTGGTAAACCGCCATAGTGCCTGATCCGCCACCGGAGTGGGCCGGACTCGGCTATCGGGCCGAAGGGGGTTAGGCCGCCGATGGGCCGAAGCCTGCTGGGCCTAGGGCTGCCGCGCTGTTCCCGGGCCGTAGGCTGATGGGCTGCTGACGGGCCGAAGCCTGTTGGGCCGGGAGCAACGGTGCCGCTTATGGGGCCGAGGGCTGCTGGGCCGCTGATGGGCTGGAGGCTCCCGGAGGGCTTGATACTGCTGCTGTTGGGCTGAACGGGGTTTGGGCCTGCTCTAATGGGCCGAATCGAATTCTGCCTCATCACATAGCCCCCCACTCTTGTCTTTCTCAGCTCTGAGATGGCGAGAGTATAGCCCGAAGCTGCCAGAAGAATATCATAACATGTGTCTTACCCGAAGCTCTGTTCTCTTTTTACTGGGAAGAGGATGCCCTCGGTCGGCCGAGGGCTACGCGGTTGCTTCGTCCCCGCTCGGAGCGGCGACGAAGGCTCAGAGCTAAGAAGCCGAAGGGTCGAGCCCTCTAACTCGTGTCAGGCTCCATTAAATGGACGGGATGGCGCGTCGCCTCGCGAGGAAGCACGGGACACGCGTCGCGCATCCGGCCGCTCCGTCGAAAACACAAAAGGATCCTGACCGCTCACGGGTCGCGGATCGCCTCGGCTCTCTGCCCGAGGCTTCACTCGGATTGCCGCCTCTCTCATCTTCAGCGCGCGGATCGGGACACGTTGCGCGTATCCGGGCGGTCAGCCGAAGGGTCGGAGCGCCCTCGGCCGTTGATTGCTTCGCTGCAAGTCCTGGAGCCGGCCCGTCATCATTGCCGAAGGACGGTGCACGTGGCGGGCATCCGAGAGGAGCGAGGGGACGAGTGGGACGATCTCGGCCGTTGGCTTCGGCGGGAGGCGCTTCGAGTGGGCTTTATAAATACAAGCCCTCAGCAGGGCACTGTTCTTCTTCCTGCTGCTGCGCTTGCGTTTCCTCTGCGATCATCCAATCTCTTCTTCCTTCTCCAGCGGAAAGCTAGCTTCCTGAAGGCTTCGTCCGAGCTCGCCGGCTACCGTGGGAAGGTCTCCATTCCTCGGAGCGCATCGCTGGTGGAGCTGGGAGGCTTGAGAAGCCGCACTCGGTTCAGGAGAGATTTCCTCCCCCTTCCTGCGAGTAAGCCGTAGCTTTCTTCCCTCCCTTCGTGGCCTTATGGTCCGGGGTTCTTCCAGTGAGATTACTCCTTCGGACGAGGAGTATACTCCTTCCCACTCTCGGAGATCTCTTCTGTCAGATCCCCTCACCTCAGATTCCCTTGCCTCCGTGATGTCTGAAGAGTCCGAGGTCTCCGGGACTGAGGGGTCCGAGGCTTCCGGAGCCGAGGTTTCCGGGGCCGAGACCTCCGGGGCCGAGGCTTCCGGGGCTGAGTCCGCCGAAGAGGTCCGGAACCCAGGCCAGGCTTCCACTTCGGGACGCCGTCGTCCCGACCTGGCTTCGGAAGCATCCTGCGCCCTTTCGGACGCAGAGGTTATGCGCCTTGTTTCTTACTTCCAGCTCCCTTCCTGGATGACGGTCCTTCGGCCTGACTCCGCCACCCGGGCTAACACTTTCCGCCCGGGTTCCTTCTCTATTTATGTTGATAGCTTCAAGGCGGGTTTCCGTCTTCCTCTCCCCACCTTCGTCATCAACCTTCTCAGCTTCTACGGGCTGGCCCCGTCTCAGCTTTTTCCCAATTCCTGGCGTACCGTATACGGCTTCTTGAGCGTCTTTGCTCATATAAAGATCCGCCTTTCCATCAATGTCTTCCGCTATCTCTTCAAAATCCAAAGGCAGGGGAAGTCCGAGTGGTACTGCTTCATCCCTCGGGTCGGCCGAAGCGTGTTCTCCGGGAAGCCTTCGTCTATCCATGGCTGGAAGAGGAAGTTCGTCTTCGTCTCCCTGCCGGAGAAAGAGAAGAGCGTGTGGCCCTTCCCTACTGAATGGGCGCTGCTGGCCGCAGGCCTCTCGGATCCTCCTGTCCTCACCCCAGTCCAGAGCACCCTCGTGGGTCGCATCCAGATGAGGGCTCCGTACAACGTCTGGGGGCTTCTCAGCGCGTCGGAGCGACTGGTGAACGCTGTAGACACGTTAATTTTGACGTCATTTCGAGTAAATTTTATATCATATAATAATGCCTCAGAATGGTCTGATAATTAATCATTAATTAATTTTTATTAATCTTTTTGAGTGTCGGGTTTAACAGATGTGTTTAAGTTAATCAATTGAATTGATTTTAGTTCAATTTGAGTTAAAATATGAAGAATTTTAAAAGACGTCGACCCACGTGGACGCCATTTATAGTTTATTCTTATTTTAGCGATTAAATTTGAATTTTAATTAATTTATTTATTAACTAAAAGGCGTCTGGGAATGTCGACGCGTTTTAAGTTTCCTAAGTGATTTTAACTTCTCCTCCGGATGTTTATCCTTATCTTAATTAGTCTAAAAGACGTCTAAACAAGTGGACGCGTTTTAGCTAATAAAGATAAAGATAAATTTTCCCGGATATTTATCCTTATCTTAATTAATCTGAAAGGCGTCAGACAAGGTGGACGCGTTTTAGATAATTACAGATAAAGATGAATTAATCAGTATTTATCTGTCGGTTAAGATGGATAAATTCGGAATTTTGCTATGTTAATCTCGAACGCAAGAAATGCCTATAAATACCCTGTATGTTAAAAAAAGAAAAAAACAGAATTAAGTTGAGTTGAGCCATAGCGTTATAGCGAGTTGAAGATTGAAGCAACAACGTCGGAACGCCGGAGCGCTGCCATTTCCAGAAGTCGGCGTCCTTTCAAGATCTTCATCTTTTCAAGAGCTTCAACCAACTGGGCATAAGTTTTTCAATACTGCATTCATTTCATTAGTTTCATTTTTCATTCACTTCATGCAAACACACACCACAGCATAATCTTTCAAAAAACCTACTTGATCTAAAGGGGTTTCAAAGCCATTAAAAAAGTGAGTTTGCTGTTTTAAATATGCTTAAAATCATGATTAGTTCAGATACTACTTCTA
The DNA here is from genome assembly GCA_030544215.1 of Zantedeschia hybrid cultivar. Classification (NCBI taxonomy): domain Eukaryota; kingdom Viridiplantae; phylum Streptophyta; class Magnoliopsida; order Alismatales; family Araceae; genus Zantedeschia; species Zantedeschia hybrid cultivar. The sequence goes on along the minus strand of JARZZO010000011.1, from coordinate 24,570,104 downwards.
CTTAAATTCTCATCATAGTTCTTCATTTTCTGTTTTTGTCTCTGCTGCACTCAACAACAACAAGAGATCAAAAGGGGAAATCAAGCACAACTTCTGGACGATCCTCAACCTCAAACTCAACAGCAAGAACAAAAGAAGTAAAGAAAGGGCTCTCTTTCTTCAGCCGGCTGAGGAAGGGGAACCAAGGACTTAATCTTCCGCGTTTGAAAGGTAGGCGATCATACTCTCTTTTGAAACTTTTAAGTTAAAAGTTTCTGGCGATCACTGCACTTTAGTTGCTGTTTTTAATAGGTTAGTTTACACCTAAACAACATAGGTATTTCATGTTAATCACACGGTCATTCTAAGCACCTACAGCTTTTTTGGCGATCACGGTGGGACTTGGTCTCGCCATCTTTTAGTTTCTTTTTGTTCTTGCTATCATCATATCGGGCACCCACGGTGCACCATTTGTGTCTCTGGACACGTCCTCACCAATTGGTGAGTGTTTAGTTTAATTAATTTCCCTCGTGCACCACGTGCACACCCCAGTGGCAAGATCTTGCCCTCCCCTTGATTAAATCAAAAGGCTGTTTTTGTGATAAAAATGATGTGTGATCGATTGTTTTCTAGTTGTTTAGTTAGTAAATCACCCTGTTTAAAATCTGGAACTAAAAAAAAATTTGCATGAGTCGATTGTTTACTGCTTTTCATCTTATTTGAGGGGGATTCAACCCAGAAAATCCTCCTGGAAAACTGTTTCTGCGAGCTGAAAAGCGTCCAGAATAGCTGACGCGTTTCAAAACCGCGTCAACCTACCTAGACGCCTTTCAGGCTTCACAGCTTCTCTGCTGTCTGCATCTGCTTCTGCGAAAAATTAAGTTCTGTTTTGAATAGCGTCGACTACCATCGACGCGATTCAGACAGTTTCTTAATCTTTTTCAGTTTCCAGATTTTTGTGTTTTGAGTGCTAGCTACCCATTACTTACTAAGCATTAGAGGCCGTCCAGGCCACAGAACATACGCATTGAGGCTAATCCCTCCTCTTCTTAGGAACACATTACTCGACGTCAGCAACTCTCTCTGATTGGGTTGGTCCCTTGATCAGACTAGAGAAGTTGACGTTGAGACCTCCATAAGTCCCCAAAATCAAGGTATTCCTCCTTGATCATCGGGTTGGTTGTACCAATTGAAGTCCCGGTTAGATTCTGAAAGCGTTGTGAGAGAAAGCCCTAGAGAATAACGGTGGAAATCGAACTGAAACTAGGATCCTTTCCCTGAGCGAAATTGTGGCTTAATCCAATTCAAATAACTCAACAAGGAATCCTAAAATCACGTTAAGCATCCACTTGTTTGATTAATCTCTGTACAACTTGTTTGATTAAATCTTTGAAAAGGGAATCTAACATCATGTTGCTACGATCAGGTAGGGACTTGAGTGTGGCTCCAGACGCCATGGTTAATTACGAGGGAGATGCTAATGCCCCTCGTGATTCTGAGTACAACTATGAGAGTGGGAGAGATGCTGATGCCTCCCGTAGTTCTATCCCCATTCCGTATCGTCTAGATGGGAATGTTCGGACACCTCTTTTGCCTCCACGTGATCAATATCCTGATCCTCCTTCGCATGAATATGCGATCCCTAATCCTGATCTTGAGGGGGACATGAATCAGAATGATCCCTCTTCCTCTGATCCTACGGATCTCATCAATGCTCTGGGAGTTCTTGCCTCCCGACTGGACCCTCAGCAGTTCGAGGCGATCCAATCTATTTTGAAGGGGAAGGCACCTATGCAGCCTGCCGAGCCGAACCCTGTGGCTCCCCTTGCTGTTCCTCAGCAACCTTCTTTTCCTCCTCCTTATATCCATCAGGCCATGGAGGGCCTTCACATTACTTCTCGGCCAGCTGGGCCGCAGCTTTCATCATCTAGGCAACCGGCTAGACCGCAAACGCCTACTTATCAAAATGCCCTCGGGCATGGCGGAAGCGCTGCCGGACCTCCCCTCTATTGTCCACCCTGCCCAACGTACTCTAGGCAGCAGGCCTACCAAGTACCTCCTCCTCCTCCTCCTCCTCAAGCAGATCTGACCACACAAACGCTGTTGGCCAAAATGGAGCGTATGGATGAGCAATTTAATAACCTCCAGAAAATGATGGGGGTCAGAGCTGTACCAGAGATCAGTCTACCGAGTCTGCCAGTATTCCATCTGCCACCCTCTGAAATGCCAGTGTACCGAAAGTACAACGGTACTGGTAACCCCTTCACACATCTGAAGGAGTTCATGTATGAATCCTCTTTCTGGCAGAACGACAAGAAGTCGTTGGCCTTCTTGCTCAGGAGATCTCTAGAGGGACCAGCCCTCGAGTGGTTCTTTTCCCTGGAACCCTCAGAAGTAGAAGATTACGGTATCGTTTCACGCAAATTCATTCAACGATATCAGGACAGAGTTGCACCCTCCTTGTCTATCACGGACCTCATTGCAGAAAAGATGAAACCTGATGAGGAGTTTGTCAGTTTTGCTGACAGGTGGCGGGGTCTGGCTGAAAAGGTGAAGGATCACTTGTCCGAATCTGAACAAGTGAAAATGTTAATTTCTAATGCCACGCCCCAGTTCAAGCTCGTCCTCTCCTTGAACAATTTGACTAACATGGCAGAGCTCTATGAAAGAGCACGGTACTGCCAGAATGCTTTCAAGGACGCTACATTCTCCAGCGTCTTTGATCCTCATAGACCTAGCAGGCCTCCGCCTCGGAAGCCTGCAGTGCCGAACTCTTCCAGCACAGGTCCGACTACTGAGGGCACGCTCTCTCATGAGCAAGTGAGTACCATGAACAATAACTCGCCCCAGTTCGTGAGGAGTCAGCAGCAGTACCAGAGGCCACAGCAGCAAGGGTATAGACAGCAGCATAACCCCCAGTACCAACAGCAGTATCAACGGCCCCAGCAGCCGAATCAGAATCAAAACCAGCAACAGCTACAGCAACAGCCGCAACGGCAACAGCAGTACCAGCAACCCCAGCAACAGCAGTATCAGCAACAACAGCCACAGTACCAGCCGCGCGCACCGCCGGCGTACCACAATGTCCCTCCTCCTGGTGACTACAACCAGCAGAGGAGACCTCCAGGCCCGAAGAGGGCAGAATACCCGGCTCTCCCAGAATCCTTGGCCGATATCTTCAGTGCTTTAATGGCAGCCAACGCCTTAGTTTTGCCAAGGGAAAAGGCCGTCTGGCCTCAAAATGCCGATACGTCCAGATATTGCTACTTCCATAGGCAACCTGGGCATACCATTGACACCTGCTTCCAATTCAGAGATTACATTCATGATCTCAACGAGCAGGGCGGCATAGATTGGGAGGAAATGAAGAAATACATAACAGCCCTGAAGGCGAGGAGACCGCAACAGCAGCAACAGCAGCAGCAAGCAAGACCACCAGCACAAGCAGCAGCACCACCCAACATGGGCATAGTGCAGAATCCACTCCCGGAGCACCAGAATCAGAACCAGGTTGCTCCCATTCTAACGAACAGCCAGTCTGAGGCTGGTCGTGGGCAACAATGGAGGATAGAGGACTCTTCCTCTCTCTACTCAACGGGTCACGTTCAGAGTACCGCAGAGCGACTACCACGCCGCACCATCCACATACCCAGACCACAACCCGTCACCATCACCCCTCTACCCACACCCACATATCATTCGCCCTTACCCAATAACCCACTACCACTACCCTCTTTCCTTAGACCCATTGCGCCCCGCACTCCTACGCCTCCATCATATACCCCTCCGCAAACCAATAACGCGCCCCTTTTACCATCAAGGCCACTATTACGCATACCATTTCCTACTTCACCCATTACCACTACCACCTACCCAGATATGCCCCAACCATCTAAACCGTTACTACGCGTACCATTCCCCACTTCGCCAACCACTTACCCATCTACCATCCAACCATCTAGGCCTTTAATCTGCACCGCGCCATCACCACCTAACCTTACGCCATCACCACCTAACCCAACGCCACCACCTACGCATCAACCCTCCGCACCGCTTACGCCACCCGACTCTGCAGTACTCAAGGTGTCACCCGGATCCTCCACGGTCGAGGAACATGCGCTCCGGAGTGGAAGGATTTTCAACAAGGTCTTTCCTCAGTCCACAGTCAGAGACGGCCCATCACAGCCGACTGAGGAAGCCCATAATGAAGAGAGTGCACCAGGCACTCAATATGACTTGTTGAAACATCTGGACAAAACACCGGCACGGATCACTGTACTGGAATTGATTAAAAGGTCCAAGATTCACCAAGAAGCTTTAATGGAATACCTATAGAAGGTGATGGTCAATGAAGACGTGCCGGTAGAGAAAATTGCAGCACTACTAGTTCCTCAGGGGGATCAGTCCTCAATTACATTTCACACATCGGAACTAGCACCGCCAGCCGCCAGAAGCATGGCTCTGAGCATCACGGTCAATATCTCCAAGAAGGCCGTGGATGCATGCCTGGTTGATACAGGGGCTTCAATTAATGTTCTACTTCCGAAGACCCTGGAGCTATGCGGTGTGCCCAAGGAGAAATGGCTGCCAAGCCCCATCTCAGTTACGGCATATGACAATTCTACCCGTTCCCCTCTGGGAATGGTTTATTTAAAGGTAGAGTTAGGTCCAGTAAGTCATGCAGAGGTCGAATTTCATATTCTAGAAATCGACCCTTCCATAAATGCCATTCTGGGACGTCCTTATATCAAAACTCTTGAGGCGATTCCTTCTACGAATCACCAATGCCTCAAATTCCCTTACAAAGGACGAATTATTAAAGTGACGAGCATGCCGATCCTTGCTGCTGCTCATACATTGAATATTAAATCTGCTGTTTTACCTGGCCGACAACCTTTTCTGTCGGTATTACAGGTCTACCGTCCAGTGGCTGATCCTTTGAAAGCCGCTACCATTTCTCCATACCCATTAAATGCTATCAAAACGGGGAAGTGCATGAGTACCCCGGGATGGAGAATCATGATGAAGAACGGCTACAAGCCTGGGAAAGGTCTGGGCACACAATTGCAAGGCAGGACCACTCCTGTTAAAAATCATCGGGCAGTACCTGGAAGCGGTCTGGGCTATAGGCCAATGAAACTGAAGCAAGGCAGGATTCAGCAAGAAGATGGTCAAGAAATCTTGGAAACAATGTCTACACCACTGAAAGAAGGCCGAGATCCCTTAACATGGACTCTATATACTCACTTTGTGAAAGGGCCCATACTTAGTCACGACAACATGGTGGTCATTACTTCCTGTTTTGACTTCCATGACATATATGGGAGGGACTTGGCCAGACATTGTTCCGAACTACTTACATACCAATCCTTGGAGGCTCTGCGGCCTATGAAGAGGAGGAAATTCCATGACCCTGAATGCGAATGGTACAGATGGTTCGACCTGAGGGACCTATACATAGCACTGAACAGACTATTCCTGGATCCCGCAAAACCCAAGTGGCCACCGCAGATTGACGAGCTAATTGAGAGCCCTGGCGCAATCTTTGACAAGCGGATACTGCTGTCCGAACAAACTGATGAAGGGGAGCCAGATGGCCCCTATGAAGCTGGTTATACAACAGATCTGCTCTGGAGGGGGACATATCCTTCACATGTCTTCATGCTCTATACTCTTTTTCGTACACTACTCTTGACCCCGACTTGGTCGCGGGTCATAATTGAAGATATTCCACGGGCTCCGCCCATTATGATAACTCTGTCCCCTCGGGACTTTATTCCACAATCTCCTCTCGATCTAGAGAGGTTGTATAATCTGATCTGGGACATATTGCTATATGATCCCCCTAATCCTCTGGCCTTGGTGCCGCTTCCTCCGTCTGATTCTCCTCTCATTTGTATTCATTCTTGCTTTATGTTTAATTCTTTCATTGTCAAAAAAAAAACGCCAATTTGACAACAAATTCTTCCCAAATCATTATCGAGGAAACATCTTACTTGTCCGATTACACCCCATCGCGCGGGTCCGTCGGTCAAGATTCTCTCCTAGATCTACTCTGTCCCTCCCCACGGGAGGATTCCCCTGTATTTCTACCTGTATCCCAGGATTTTCATCCTGCTTCATCTTCATTAGGTTATGATAGGCAGTTTAGTGAAGTCAAGGAGTCTAGTTTTAGGCAGGTTAGTCAGGTTAGGAAGTCTAGGAAGCCTAAGGGTAGGCAAATTCCAGAAAGATACCTCCAGGATTTGGCTGATAAATGTTCCTTTTACTCTTTAATCCCTCAGCTTTTAGAAGATCCAATTCAGATGCCAGAAGATTGTACAGATGATGAGTCAGTCAATGATGGGTACGGGGTATATGAGTTAGTACATGAAAAGGACCCCATTGTTGAGGATGAGGAAGATGATGAGGACGCAGCGGAGGCATATGCCAGTGGAGTGAAGAGATTTGATGAACCTTCAGCTGCCGTCGAAGAGCCCACCAAAGAAATAAACTTAGGGACTGAAGACGAACCTAAGGTTGTCCTCGTTAGTAAAAATCTTTCTACAGAGGATGAGAAGGCAATGGTACAAGTGCTTAAGGATTATAAGGACACTTTCGCCTGGAGTTATGAGGATATGCCGGGGTTAGACTCATCTTTAGTTGAACACAGGTTAACATTAAAAGATGGAGCTAGTCCAGTCAAGCAAAAATTAAGGCGATTCCACCCACAAATGGCTTTAAAGATGAAGGAAGAGGTCGATAAATTACACAAAGCCAAATTCATTAGAGTTGTCCTTTATCCGCAATGGGTGGCCAATATAGTCCCGGTTATGAAAAAGGATGGGAAGGTCAGAATTTGCATTGACTTCCGCGATCTGAACCGGGCGTGTCCTAAAGACGATTTTCCATTGCCTCATATTGATGTACTCATCGATAACACTGCTGGCTATGAGACATTATCATTCATGGATGGATTTTCAGGATACAACCAGATTAAGCTGGCAGAAGAGGATCAAGAGAAGACTTCATTCACTACACCTTGGGGAACATATTGTTATGTCGTCATGCCATTTGGATTGAAGAACGCTGGAGCCACTTATCAAAGGGCTATGATGGCAATATTTCATGACATGATGCATATAGATTTGGAAGTGTATGTGGATGATTTATTGGTTAAGTCTAAAACGAAGGCTGAGCATGCCAAAGTTTTGGCAAGGGTATTAGAGAGATCGAGAGAGTATCAGTTGAAGATGAACCCCAAGAAATGTGTATTCGGGGTATCTTCAGGGAAATTGCTTGGATTCATTGTCAGCAAACGGGGAATTGAGATCGATCCCAACAAGGCGAAGGCTATCAGAGAAATGCCACCTCCCAAAAACTTGACAGAGTTAAGAGGATTAATCGGGAGGTTACAATTTATTCGCCGTTTTGTCTCCCAGCACTCACAAAGGTGTAAGCCGTTTTACGAGCTTACCAAGCCAGGAGTCAAATTCAATTGGGACGATAAGTGTCAGGAGGCATTTGATGGATTAAAGGACTATTTGGCAAGCCCTCCTGTTTTGAGACCACCATCTCCAGGCAAACCATTGATACTTTATATTTCAGTCCTGGATGATGCAGTGGGGGCTGTCTTAGCACAAGAGGATGAAGAAGGAAAAGAGAGGGCAGCCTACTATCTCTCTAAACTTCTCAACCCCGCTGAACAGAGATACACGGCGATGGAGAAAACATGTGCAGCATTGGTTTGGGTTGTTCAGAAATTAAAGCATTATTTTCTGGCCCATGAAGTCCACCTCATCGCTAGGATGAATCCGATCAAATTCCTTCTGGAGAAAGCTGTTCTTACTGATAGGTTAGCACGATGGCAAAGCTTTCTATCTCAATTCGATATCATTTACATTCAGCAGAAAGCGATCAAGGGCTATGCCATAGCAGAACATCTCGCTCATCATCCCCTTCCTCGATTTGATCCAGTGCGATCAGAGTTTCCGGATGAGGAACTGATGTTCGTAAATCAAATCAGAGATGATATGTGGACTCTGCATTTTGACGGAGCTCTGAATTCTCATGGAAAGGGGATCGGAATCGTTCTGTTATCACCTGAAGGTGTCACCATTCCACAAGCCTTTCAGCTTGACTTTCCAGTCACCAACAACATAGCTGAATACGAGGCACTTCTTGCTGGTCTCGAGGCTGCTCATTTGCATGGTGCCACCAAACTCAGGATTGTAGGTGATAGCCAATTAATTCTTCGCCAAGTGCTGACCAAGTATCGAACTCTTGATCCTAAGCTCAAGCCATATCAAGAACTTACTTCTGCTTACTCGAAGCTTTTCACAAAATTGATCTTTGTCCATGTTCCTAGAAATCAAAACATCTTAGCTGACGCTCTAGCTTCACTTGCATCTTCTCTTGATTTTCCTATCAGCAAGCAATCTGAATCAATCATAGTTCATAGGCGTCTCTCACCTGCCGTGAAAGATCCTTCATTTCTTAGAACTAAGGAGAAGTTGCTGAAGAAATTCAAAGATGGAAGTATCGTGGAGAAAAGAGAAATCATGTTGATGGAGCTGTTAGAAGAGATGGATAATGAACAGAAGCCATGGTATTATGAAATTGCAAAATATTGTGAAGATCAATCGTATCCTGAAGAAGCTACAACTGATGAAAAAAGAGCTATCAGGAGAGTTTCTCAACGATACACCCTAGTTGGGGGAGCATTATACAAAAGAGGTTTTGATGGAGTTCTTCTGAGATGTCTAGACGAAGATGAGCTTTGGAAGGTTATGGAAGGAGCTCATAGTGGAGTTTGTGGTGGCCATGTCAATGGACAGATGCTAGCAAAGAAGATCCTTAGACAAGGATTTTATTGGCCAACCATGGAAGAAGATTGCGTAGGATATGTCCGTAGGTGTGCCAAGTGTCAACTTCACGCCGACAAAATTCATTCTCCTGCATCTTCACTCCATCCTGTTTCTTCCCCATGGCCTTTCTCCATGTGGGCTTTCGACATTATTGGACCTCTTGGTAACCCAGATTCCGGCATCAAGCAAAAATCTTTCATTCTCACGGCAACGGAATACTTCACCAAGTGGGCAGAAGCTGAAGCATACGTGGAGATCAAAGCATCAACCGTCTGCAAATTCATCATGAAGAACATCATCACAAGATTCGGAATTCCAAGTACCATCGTCACCGACAACGGACCGCAGTTCGTGTCACAGGAATTGAAGGACCTCTGCAACAGGTACAAAATTGCATTGCATCATTCATCTCCTTATTATCCGCAAGGCAATGGTCAAGCAGAGGCAACTAATAAAACTTTGATAAAAATTATCAAAAAGACGTGTAAATCTAACAAATTCGCAGATTGGCCAGAAAAATTGGTTGAGGCTCTATGGGCCTACCGAACTTCAATCCGCACGCCCACTGGGCAAACTCCTTATTCCTTAACATTTGGAATGGAGGCGGTAGTTCCATATGAGATCCTTATACCGTCATTAAGAGTACAATTGAACAAAGAATTCTCCATTGATGAACATCGTTCAGCACTCCTTGCTCAATTGGAACTTTTAGACGAGAAAAGATGGTCAGCTGCTAATCACGCAAAAGTTTATCAAAACAGATTAGCACGTTTTTATCAAAAGAAGGTCATTGAACGAAAGTTCAAAGTCGGTGAAATGGTCGTTAAAAGAATTTTTGTAAAACCTGGTGGTCCGCGTTCTAAGCTCCAACCCAATTGGGAAGGACCTTATGTTGTATCGCACGCTTATCCTGGTAATGCTTATCGTTTGGTTAATGCAGAAGGAGAAGAGCTAAATCATCCTTGGAATGGTTTACATCTTAAGAAATACTACCCTTAGGATAAAGAGTCGATCAGTATGGTACAAAGACCAGTGGAATCAGAAAATTTATAAACTCAAATTTCTTTGTTAGTCTGAATAATTTAATTTCAAACCCATTACCGCACACACCGACACGTTTGATTCGTGAGTAACAAGAGATGCCAAGTCCTAAAGAATATCAAAAGCTTGACTAAGAGTATAAAGTACAAATCATTCCTTTTAAAGAAAAATTCTGTTTTACACTCGGCCCATGATGTCGGAACGAGGCTTAGAATAGACTACCAAGAATACCCGCCATCTTAGTAGGAGGCCGTCATAAAAAAAATGGGGGAGATCCGTTCCAAAGCAAAGCAAGAAAAGAATAGAAAAGCAAAAGCAAGGCAAAAAGCCAAATTCAAATCAAAAGGCCATTACACTACAAACGTTACATCAAGGCCATGAAATGAAACAAAAGGGAACGCAAGGTCGATAAATACCCCGGAAAGAAAATGACTGAACCCCAACGGATATTTGGGTTAGAAAGGGACATCTTTTTAGGTCTCCGGAACCTTCTCATGGGCTTTCTAAATCTATTCTTCTTTTCTTTCCAAAGAGGTGTACTTCAAGCTTAAGGAATGGCTTAGATTGACTAAGGGTCAAATCATCAAATGGGATCACGAATGGAAACACAAGTTCAAACACGATGGGTTTTAAGTTAAGTTGTTAAAGAACAATTTGGAAATTAAGTTAATAAATGAATATGATCTTTTGATCTAAGTACCATACTGGTCTTTTAGTCAAAATTCAAAAAAAATACATGTGTCAAAATTCAAAAGAAATCTAAAAAAATACATATTTCAAAACCCAAACAAAATGAATATTTCAAAACCACAAAAATATTTCAATTAGCATTTGCTTGTTACATTTAATGTGTTTCACTCCTTTTATTGTTCAGTGAACATCTGTCTGCTTGCATGTTGCATTTTGCTCAAGTTTGTTTATTATTCAATTACCTTTGTTAATAAAGGCTATGCCCCTTGACCCTTCTACCAAGGATAGGACCAAGTAGTCGGTTACTTAACCAGGCAAGGGGCTAAACCTGAATAGATGCTTAACCTGTTTGTTCAAGTCATATACAGGACACAAGGCCTGAAGAGAGTTGGAATTCGGTTTGAAAACAACCAGAACTTGTTTCTGTGGGTAAAAGGCGTCTAGGATACCTGACGCGTTTCAACACTGAATGGCGTCTTTGCGAAACGACGCGTTTCAATAATTCTGTGATTTATCCGAAATTCTGTGGTTTTTGGTGTTTAAATTGAATATTTATTTGGAATTACTAACGATTTTGATTGCAAGAAATTCAAGTAAAGCTGGAAATATCAAGAAAATCCCATTGTGGAATTCAAGTCCCGACCGTGGCTAAAAAGACGGTTATTTCTATCTTTGTACTTATTCCATTATTTTGCATTCGCATTACTATATATTAAATATTTATTAGAGTGTATCAAGGACCTTGTGGTTTTGATGAAACTGGAATTTAAGTTCCCCTTCAACAAAAACAGTGATAATTCCAGAGAATTCTTAATCGCATGGATAGGCCGTTGGATTGTTGATTAGTGGGGACGATGGTTCCACTTTTGTAAAACGGTGCGTGGATAAACGAGCTTCGGCTTAGCACTGAATTACAAGAATTGGTATCTTGACTCATTAATGACAATTTAACAATATTATCCTTGATTAATTTATATTTTATTTGACTTTATATTTTTCTTTTAGCCCAGCATGCATCATATAGGACTTTGAAATCATTGTAATAAGAATTAATTACTGATTAAGTTTCAGACCATTAAATCAAATAATTTCAAACATGATATGAAATATTCCATTCTGAATTGAGTATCTTGATTATCTTTGAGGTTCGCTTGAAGATATTTTTGGAATTCTATCCTTGATTGGATTGTTTATCCGATATTCTTGTTTTCTTTTAAGATCCATCATGGCTGTAGCACGTCCACATTGGCTGGCAAACGCTCCCCATGATGAAACCTACAGTGTCTACGACCTGGGGTACTTCCCACTCCGAGGAGGTTGATCGACTTTATTTTGTTTCCTTGTCTACTTCATCCAGACAGGATTAATTCCATTGATTTCTTTACGCTATCTTCATTGATAATTTTGAGAAAAATTCCAGTCATGTGATGTTAAGAGCGTGTCTCATCACACCTTGGCATCACCTTTTCAGTACATTCCATTCCATTTCACTCCCTTGCAAAGACGATGCCAAGGTGAGGCAGCTGTAGACACGCTAATTTTGACGTCATTTCGAGTAAATTTCATATCATATAATAATGCCTCAGAATGGTCTGATAATTAATCATTAATTAATTTTTATTAATCTTTTTGAGTGTCGGGTGTTTAAGTTAATCAATTGAATTGATTTTAGTTCAATTTAAGTTAAAATATGAAGAATTCTAAAAGACGTCGACCCACGTGGACGCCATTTAGAGTTTATTCCTATTTTAGCGTTTAAATTTGAATTTTAATTAATTAATTTATTAACTAAAAGGCGTCTGGGAATGTCGACGCGTTTTAAGTTTCCTAAGTGATTTTAACTTCTCCTCCGGATGTTTATCCTTATCTTAATTAGTCTAAAAGACGTCTACATATGTGGACGCGTTTTACCTAATAAAGATAAAGATAAGTTTTCCCGGATATTTATCCTTATCTTAATTTATCTGAAAGGCGTCAGATAAGGTGGACGCGTTTTAGATAATTACAGATAAAGATGAATTAATCAGTAATTATCTGTCGGTTAAGATGGATAAATCTCGGAATTTTTCTATGTTAATCTCGAACGCAAGAAATGCCTATAAATACCCTGTATGTTAAAAAAAGAAAAAAGAACAGAATTAAGTTGAGTTGAGCCATAGCGTTATAGCGAGTTGAAGATTGAAGCAACAACGTCGGAACGCCAGAGCGCTGCCATTTCCAGAAGTCGGCGTCCTTTCAAGATCTTCATCTTTTCAAGAGCTTCAACCAACTGGGCATAAGTTTTTCAATACTGCATTCATTTCATTAGTTTCATTTTTCATTCACTTCATGCAAACACACACCACAGCATAATCTTTCAAAAAACCTACTTGATCTAAAGGGGTTTCAAAGCCATTAAAAAAGTGAGTTTGCTGTTTTAAATATGCTTAAAATCATGATTAGTTCAGATACTACTTCTACTTAAATTCTCATCATAGTTCTTCATTTTTTTGTTTTTTGTCTCTGCTGCACTCAACAACAACAACAAGAGATCAAAAAGGGGAAATCAAGCACAACTTCTGGACGATCCTCAACCTCAAATTCACAGCAAGAACAAAGAAACAAAGAAAGGGCTCTCTTTCTTCAGCCGGCTGAGGAAGGGGAACCAAGGACTTAATCTTCCGCGTTTGAAAGGTAGGCGATCATACTCTCTTTTGAAACTTTTAAGTTAAAAGTTTCTAGCGATCACTGCACTTTAGTTGCTGTTTTTAATAGGTTAGTTTACACCTAAACAACATAGGTATTTCATGTTAATCACACGGTCATTCTAAGCACCTACAAACGCCGGGGTATGGCCGGATCCTCAGTCCGATCCGGTGCGGGCCTTCCCCTACCTTCCTCCCCGGGAGACTCCGCGGGGCCGCGGAGGAAGGGCTGCCGCTCCTCTGGCCGAAGCTCTTCCGGCTGAGGATGCTGATGAAGTTTCGGTCGAGGGTAAGTCGGCTTTAAGTTTGTACTTGCTCACTGTTCTGTTTCTAACAGGCTCTTCTTGCTTGCAGCAATGGCCAATCTCGACGCCCTCCTCGATCGGATATCCGACCAGCGCGGTCCGGGCCGGGCACCGGCCCCGCAGGCGGCAGGCAGGTCCGGCCGAGGCGCTGGGGCTCCGAGGACCCGAGGCGGGGTCCCAAGGACTGCGGCCTCTACTGAGGGCCGTGCTGCCGCCGCCGCTCTCGAGAGGGAGCAAAAGTCCAAATTCGCCGCTCGAAGGGGCGGCCGAGTGTCGAAGCGCCCCCGGTTGGAAGGGGCCGTAGACGCGGAGGAGGCTCCGTTGGTCAGGAGGAGTGCCGAGGCCCGAAGGGCCGCGAGGCTGGCGTCTCCTGAGGCGCCGAGGGGCGATTCTCCTTCGGCTGTTTCGGCTGGGGCCGGTGACGAAGGCGCCGGGTCGCAGGCGCCCCGGGCGCAGCGCGAGTGGTGGCGTCCCGAACCGGGGATTTATGTGGACGAGAGTATGGAAGACTCGCAGACGCGCCTCCGTCTGCTCCGCAGTCTTACTCTCCCTTCGGCCTTTGAAGGGCTGAAGCGCCATTCGGTCATCGACCTGGCGGCGATGAGCGCTCGGTTGGCGGTCCAGGTAATAAGCTTGAGGTACTTTAGTCGAGCTTTCCTTAGCTTTCTCTTGATTTTTCTTTTTTCTGATCATTGTTTGCTTTCGGCCCGCAGGCTGCGGTGACGGGTAGCGTCCTGATGCACCATCAGGAGCAGCTCCGACTCCAGCTCCTGGAGGCCGAGAGGGAGTCAGACGGTTCGGGTGAGGGTACTTCGGTGGTGCCCGACATCGAGCCCTTAGTCGATGGGCTTGTAACCGCGAGTGCCCGGGCGCGGGCGCAGCTGGAGGAGAGGGCAGCTGAGGCCCGTGCTTCCGCCGAGGCCAAGGTGAAGGCCGAGGGGGAGCTCGCCGCGGCTCAGTCCGAGATCCGGGCCCTCAAGGTCCAGATTCAAGAGAAGGACTCCCGGCGGGCCTCAGAGAAGCGGCGACATGCCGAGGAGGTATCGGCGCTGAAGCAGGAGCTGGAGGAGGTGGCGGACATGGCCGTAGCTGATTACAAGGCCGGCCCGGACTTCGCCGAAGAGATCATCCAAGCTCAACTGCTGGCTTCTTCCTCCGTCTTCGACCTCGGGTTGGCTGTCGCCCAGAGGGCCTGCCCGAGCGTCGATCTGACTGGGGTCGCCCTACCGAGAGGTGAGGAAGCCAAGGAGCTCCTGTCTTGGTGGCAGGAACTTATGGCCGAGAGGACCTCGACTCCTGCGCCGGGTGACGAAGCTGCGCCCGCCGAGGGGGCCCCTGAGGAGGCTGTCCCTGAGGAGGCTGCCGCTGAGGAGGCTGCCGCTCCTGAAGCGGTGCAGATCGTCGACTCTACCTCTCCCTCTCCCTCTCCGGGACAAGCCGCAGCCGAGGTGGAGGAGGCCGAAGCCGAAGAATGACGCGGGGATCTGCCCCGGTTTCCGCTTCTTCTTCTGTTGTAAGCCCTCGGCCAAGGATATGGCCGGTTTTTGTACTTCCTTTTCTGTAAATATAAGGAATGTTTTCGGCTTTACCTTGGTGTTTGTGTATGATCGACCGAATATGGCCCTTCAGAAGCCTGAGATCCTGTCATCGTTCGCTATAGCTTGTAAGGCCGAGACCCGATGTAGGTTCGGATAGAATGTCGCCATAGTACTCGGCCGGGGCCTTTACTAACGCGGTCCACATGATCTGAAGGGACATCTTGCCGCTTCTGATGTATTTCGGGTGGCCGAAGCCACTCATGCTTCTGCTTATGCGAACTTAGATATACCCTGCCGCTTCCCGAACCAGTATACGTGGCCGGAACCACCTTCGGATCAAGGTATCGGCGGGCTTAGGAAGAATGCCATGTCGCTCCCGATACGGTTTGCATGGCCGAAGCCACTCCCGGTATGGTTTACACGGACTTGGAAAGAATACCATGCCGCTCCCGATACGGTTTGCATGGCCGAAGCCACTCCCGGTACGGTTTACACGGACTTAGAAAGAATACCATGCCGCTCCCGATACGGTTTGCATGGCCGAAGCCACTCCCGGTACGGTTTACACGGACTTAGAAAGAATACCATGCCGCTCCCGATACGGTTTGCATGGCCGAAGCCACTCCCGCTTTGTCTTATAGGGACTTGAGAGGTATTCCTCGTTGCTTCCCGACCCGGTATGCATGGCCGAAGCCACTCCCGGTACGGTTTACACGGACTTAGAAAGAATACCATGCCGCTCCCGATACGGTTTGCATGGCCGAAGCCACTCCCGGTACGGTTTACACGGACTTAGAGAAATCATGCCGCTTCCCGATCGGCACGGGTTATTCGCGGATTTGTACCTTGCCGCTTCCCGATCTTGTATACGTGGCCGAAGCCACCCTCGGATCAGGATTACCTGCGGACCTTTCAGAAAAGCCATGCCGCTTCCCGATCGGTACGGGTTATTTGCGGGCTTATACCTTGCCGCTTCCCGATCCTGTATACGTGGCCGAAGCCACCCTCGGATCAAGATTACCTGCGGACCTTTTAGAAAAGCCATGCTGCTTCCCGATCGGTACGGGTTATTTGCGGGCTTATACCTTGCCGCTTCCCGATCCGGTATACGTGGCCGAAGCCACCCTCGGATCAGGATTACCTGCGGACTTTTTAGAAAAGCCATGCCGCTTCCCGATTGGTACGGGTTATTTGCGGGCTTATACCTTGCCGCTTCCCGATCCGGTATACGTGGCCGAAGCCACCCTCGGATCAGGATTACCTACGGACTTTTTAGAAAAGCCATGCCGCTTCCCGATCGGTACGGGTTATTTGCGGGCTTATACCTTGCCGCTTCCCGATCCGGTATACGTGGCCGAAGCCACCCTCGGATCAGGATTACCTGCGGACTTTTTAGAAAAGCCATGCCGCTTCCCGATCGGTACGGGTTATTTGCGGGCTTATACTTTGCCGCTTCCCGATCCGGTATACGTGGCCGAAGCCACCCTCGGATCAGGATTACCTGCGGACTTTTTAGAAAAGCCATGCCGCTTCCCGATCGGTACGGGTTATTTGCGGGCTTATACCTTGCCGCTTCCCGATCCGGTATACGTGGCCGAAGCCACCCTCGGATCAGGATTACCTGCGGACTTTTTAGAAAAGCCATGCCGCTTCCCGATCGGTACGGGTTATTTGCGGGCTTATACCTTGCCGCTTCCCGATCCGGTATATGTGGCCGAAGCCACCCTCGGATCAAGATTACCTGCGGACCTTTTAGAAAAGCCATGCCGCTTCCCGATCGGTACGGGTTATTTGCGGGCTTATACCTTGCCGCTTCCCGATCCGGTATACGTGGCCGAAGCCACCCTCGGATCAGGATTACCTGCGGACTTTTTAGAAAAGCCATGCCGCTTCCCGATCGGTACGGGTTATTTGCGGGCTTATACCTTGCCGCTTCCCGATCCGGTATACGTGGCCGAAGCCACCCTCGGATCAGGATTACCTGCGGACTTTTTAGAAAAGCCATGCCGCTTCCCGATCGGTACGGGTTATTTGCGGGCTTATACCTTGCCGCTTCCCGATCCGGTATACGTGGCCGAAGCCACCCTCGGATCAGGATTACCTGCGGACTTTTTAGAAAAGCCATGCCGCTTCCCGATCGGTACGGGTTATTTGCGGGCTTATACCTTGCCGTTTCCCGATCCGGTATACGTGGCCGAAGCCACCCTCGGATCAGGATTACCTGCGGACTTTTTAGAAAAGCCATGCCGCTTCCCGATCGGTACGGGTTATTTGCGGACTTAGAAGAGCCATGCCGCTTCCCGATCCGATTTTTATGGCCGAGGCCACTCTCGGGTCGGATTTGCCGCGGACTTAGAAGGAATCCGTTGTCGGACACGGTCTTTTCAAAAGAGACTTCATTCATACCTCCCGGCTAAAACCCGGGTCTAATTACATGAGGTGCCGAAGGTACTCCGTATTTCAGGTACAAGGAAAAGTGAGCCCGAAGGGGTCCTTAATCTGCGGGCCCCTCGGTCGTGTTAGAGGCATGGCCTTGGAAGAGATCTCTTTGGATGTTGTCCTATTGCTCCGAGGTCCTCCAGTTACGCCTTTGTCGAGGCCCTTTCTACCGGTACAGTGGCAGTTGGCCCTCTCTGATGAGGCGACCTATCTCTTCCTGAAGGAGCCGGCATTCATCAGTCGTATGGCCGGTCTCCTGATGGTATTCACAATATTTGCTAGGATCCCTTCGTCGAAGATCAGTTTTCATGCGTTTCACCTCGGTCAGCATTTGGGAAGGGGGAGCAGGTAACGGTAAGTGTCGTGGCTGCAAACCCCATCGCTTGGCTCGGATCCACTTCTTTTGACATCGCCCACACAGGAGCTCTTGACTCGCAGGTTGATGGTGAGCCGCTGGAGGGGCAAGTGATGCCGAAGGCTCGTCGTTCACCGAAACGGCCTCGTCAACGGAGACCTGCGAAGACGCTGGCCGAGGCTCCTCGTTCTGTACAGGGCGAAAGGGAGGTGCTGGTTGGGGGAGTTGACTCAATACCCCCATATATTGGGCCATGGCAGACACCATGCCTGCCAAGGAAGTAACAGTGGCAGTCAGTACGGTCATTTGCTGTTGAAGTTCCTCTATCCGGTTGTCTCCAACAGTAGACCCTGTCATGGTTGGTTGAGTGGCGCTTGCTGGAGCGGATGAAGTGCCTTCGGGAGGCAGAGACTGCGCTGGGACTGCCCATGTCTCTGCTTTGGCCTGCTCGGATTGTCGGGTTTGTGACATGACTTAATTGTTTGTTTCCCACAGACGGCGCCACGTGATGTAGACTGGATCTATCACGACCGGATTCCGAGGCTGGAACCCGAAGAAGTGGATCCGAAGCCGGTTCGGATCGGTGCTACTGAGGCCCGACGGGGATCCGGAAGGCCGAGGAGGCGCAGGCGAAGACGAGGGTCCGAAGGCCGAAGGGCGCTTCGGTCGGTGCAGGCTCGTCTCCGGGAAGTCGGGGCCGAGGCTCCTTCGGCGGGCGAAGGGGCGGCGCGGATGAAGCTCCTTCTGGCTGTATTGCCGATAGGCGATGAAGCCGAAGCCGACGGTCTGAGGCCGGAAGGGTCTCGGACTCGGCTTGCTCTTGGATAGTGAGTCCAAAAGCCCTTTAGCCGGACGAGGGGACAGCGCGGGGCCGAGTCTCCCGTCGCGGGGCAGCCGTCGCACGGCGTCGAGACCAGGGAGAGGAGTCCGAGGTCGGCGGCCGAGACCGACTCGGAAAGGTCGGCGATGATTCGAACCGAGCTCCTGCAGGAGGGAAAGAAGAAGAAAGACCGGTCAGCAGGAGTCCCGGGCTCTGGCCCTTAGGAACCCCCTCCGACGGTCAAGTTAGCTTCTGAAGATGATTCGATTCAGAAGACAAAAAGTAGCTTTAATGCTATTTGGACCGTAGTCCTTAAGGGTCTCGGAGGCAAAGAGATTGCATCCCTTTGGCAATAAATAGCGGTGTATTTATAGCAGAGGATAGAGGTTGGTTAACGGTGGTAGCCGATATAGGACTATGTTTGGGCTTACTGGTAAACCGCCATAGTGCCTGATCCGCCACTGGAGTGGGCCGGACTCGACTATCGGGCCGAAGGGGGTTAGGCCGCCGATGGGCCGAAGCCTGCTGGGCCTAGGGCTGCCGCGCTGTTCCCGGGCCGTAGGCTGATGGGCCGCTGACGGGCCGAAGCCTGTTGGGCCGAGAGCAACGGTGCCGCTTATGGGGACGAGGGCTGCTGGGCCGCTGATGGGCTGGAGGCTCCCGGAGGGCCTGATACTGCTGCTGTTGGGCTGAACGGGGTTTGGGTCTGCTCTAATGGGCCGAATCGGAATCTGCCTCATCAGTATGTTTAATCTTTGTCTACATGGGAAGAAAGAATCATCATTAGAGTAGAGATTGTCATGAGAAAGAAGAATAGTTTTTATTTATTGGATTAATGATGTGGTTAATAAGGATACAAGTGGACCAATAGGTAGTGGTGGATCCAGCGTAAACTCAGTGAGGTCCTGGGACCCTACTGGATTTTGTCAAATGCATTGACCCAGTCCAAGACAGTCTAGTTTGAGATCCCACTGACCCAGTCAGGACTCAACTGACCAGATTCAGGACATTATATGGTCCAATCTAAAATTCTACTGACCCAACTATACTTATGACTTAATGTCCGAATGACCCCACTGAACAAAATTTTTACGTTCGCCACTGCCAATAGGGAAGGTTAGCATACCAAGAACGTAGAGAAAGCCAAGCAGACAATCCAAATGGAGGGTTGGAGTTGGAATTCCGTTAGTCTCTTTGTGTTGTGATCTCCTATTTTCTTGAACATTCATTGATTATTTATCTAACTCCTGAAATGACTTAGAAGTTAAAAAAAAGAGAGAGAGAGAGATTCTTTTCACTCCTTATTTAGTAGGGATCCCATTCCCCAAATGGGAGGGATGTGGTGCATGAGAAGGTGAGTACTACTGATGTGACACCCTTCCATCTGGCATTTTAACTTGTTTTAAAGATTCTTCGACTCTATCATTCCAATCCACTCCCAAACAAGAGGTTTCCCTTCAATGAGGTTTGGGTCAAATAAGCACTGAGTCATCGATGAGAGAATAGGCGACTGACGTGAGTTAAAGCTAAGGCAACAGTGTACACACATACGTAGCGTTCACGGGATGAGTGAATGAGATGACATCATGTTAACAACAATATTCTTGGTGAACGGGGGTACTAATCAGTGAGTAGGACTTGCGCTATCGTCACCCGTGCGTAGTGTGAGGTGTCTCCGGTCCCCCCCGGTCAAATGATTGAAAGTTGATTGGCCTCTGATTCGCTAATTATTTGGACATTTGATGGCTACATAAGTTCGTGGTTCCACTTATCCCTGTTTGATCGAGTGGAAAAGATATGATCCTTTACTGTTAATAGCTACTGGGTAAATTGACTCTGAGTACATGTCTACAAATTCTAATAATTAAGTTACACAGTATTCCTCCTCTTAATTAATTGTTTCCTTATCGGTGAATGGTGCCTTTCACTTTTGTTTGGAATGTAGGATATAAGACAGAATCCCCTCAGGGCTGAGGAGACTCGGTCGGTACATTGGAGGGAGGGGAAGGATTTAAAAAAAAAGGTTTTCGTTGAGCTGGAAAACTTGACGGCACCCCTTCCCCTTTTAGTGTATTGATTGAGTCCTCTCAGTCCTTGTACTGAGGGAATCCAATCTCATAGGATGAGTGCTGATCTTCTACGGTTTCCGTTGGACTGTAGAAGATCAGTAAAATAGAAAGGGAGAGAGAAAACCGGCGAATTCACGGGGTTGTGGGCGAGGGGTTTCATCGGTTTTGCACTCCCTCCCCCCACTTTACTGACCCTCTAATCCTCATAGGATATGTATCCTTCAAGAGGTGGCGTGGGAGGTAACCACACGGAACTTTTCTGCCATCTGATCAGAGGTATACGTGAGACACTAACTTGGCTGTTGAGATGTCATATATACATGAGAATTGAAACGTCCATGTAAGTAGTAAAACTTTGAAACTTCTATATATTACTATAGCACACAGCTCACAATATTTAAAGAAGCAGCCTTTTTTTCTCCTTGGCCATTATTTTAGGGTTCCTCCAAGCTCCAGCAGCACGCGCAGCTTTGAAGCGTACGTACGCCATTCCAACACTGAAAGGATATACCATGGCACCTCCAAGTACTAAGCTATTCTTTTTGTCATTTACAGTTCTCCGTTGCTCCATGCTACCTCCTATCTACATGTACAGTACAAACACCATAATTTACAGTTTACATAACCTAAGAGTAGAGGTATATATATATATATTCCAACAAGAGCTCCAACTGCACCACGCCAACTGGGGGGAGCTTCTCATCATCCCAAGATAGTATCTGGGACATAGCTGCGATTCTCAAGGTCAGATCATCAAGTTTTAGAACAGTAATCAAAACAGGCGAACCGTGCGGCACACCAGCGGCTTCTTCATCTCCATCGACAGGCGCAGCTGCTCGGAGAGGACGACCGGCCGGCCGGGGAGCCACGCATAGTGCTGCAAGAGCCTAGCAAGCCACAGGTGGACGGTGGCGAGACCCAAAGCCCTGCCCGGGCAGGCCCGGCGCCCTGACCCGAACGGCGCCAGGCGGAGATCGCATCCCATCACGTTCACATCCTCCTCCAGGAACCGCTCCGGCCGGAAGGCCCACGGGTCCTTCCAGATGGAACCGTCATGGGTTATGGCCCACATGTTGACCAGCGCGGTGGTCCCGGCGGGCACGAGGGTCTTTCCGACGTGGACGTCGTGGATGGCCAGGCGGGCCCAGGAGAGGAGGGGCCCCGGCGGGTGCAGGCGGAGGACCTCCTTCACGACGGCCCGCAGGTACGGGAGGTGGGGGACGTCGGAGTCCCGGATGGGCCGCCGGCCGCCGGCGAGGCTGCAGTTGATCTCTTCTTGGGCCTTGGCTTGGACGTCCTGGTGCAGGACCAGTCTAGCCATTATCCACTCCAGGAGGATGGCAACGACATCTGTTCCCCTAAATATCATTTCCTGCAACAAAGAAACTTGTAGATATATAGATACACAGATAATTGGACGCAGATAAAATGCTCTCTCTATATATATAGTGCTAGTATACTGTCTTAACATTTGACACAATTTGGCCGTACAACTGTCTCAGCCGTCTGATCAGGCTAAAAATAAAAAAAAATTTGCGACGCTTTTGACGCAAAATTCACGGGAAGAAGAGTTGCATGGGTGGTAGAAGGAGAGAAGATAGGCCGTTGGATGCCCATCCAATGGCCAGCACGTTTGTCGCCCAGAGCGGAGCATTCCGCGTTGGACTAAAAATGTGAAGGAGGCACCCAGCATTGGGGACCCTTCATGTTTTCCGCCCAGCGCAGAACTGTCGCCGCATTTGGTAGGAAACGTGCAGTCATCGAGTTTGTATCGGAGGCTTCGTTGGAATATGATCAGATCATTTTGAGTTCTTGATCGTATTCTAATGTCTCTTATATATATATATATATATATATATAGGAAAGTGATGCCCTAAAATCGAGAAAGTGAGGGTGAGAAAATATCATCTCATTTTTTTCCACCCGTTTTGTCACCTTCGTTCGTGGTGACCCACAAAAAGCAATACTTTTGAAAAGCTCGGCGCTTTTGTAAGGTTTGCTGTTCCTCATACCTATATATGTAGGTAGACAGCTGCAATGAAGAGAAGAGAAACTAATGACAAAAAAATGTGACGTTTTAGCATTTTTTACAACCAAAATGATTTGATGACACAGGTTTGTTGACATATTTTATTAACATTAAGAATATCAAAAAATATTCACCTTCTCTCAGCCTCACTTGATAGCAAAATCCAACACAATAAGCCTTTTTCTATTCTCGAAATTTTCTGACATCAGAGAACACTGGTAAACAGAGTAAAGGCAATGGCTGTGCTCAATAGATTTGAAGTGGCGTAGGCTTATCCCATGGCAGGTCGCATCCCCAATAAAAGCGGAGGATGATATCTTTGTCGACCTAGACAAGACGCTATTATCAGTATTCAATCTGCTGCCACAAGCGGTTCGACACGGGTCTCTATCGAATAGAAAGCTATACATGCTATCATGGGATTAGACACTAGATTACTGTGACATAAGATTACATCTCTTTGGATTGCACCCTTCCAGCACTCCATTACTCTGAGGACCCCACCAATATGCATATCACCTTCTTATTACAGACGAACCGAGATTGTCTGCGGTCCTGGTTGGACCGTAAATGATCAGTACACGGGGGTAGAGGAGAAGAAAGAAACCCGAAAAACACCATGTCCTGACCCTCCTGAATTTGCTTCCGTCCCTCTCCTCCGGTGTGTACTGATTTTTTACGGTCCAACGAGGATCATAGAGGATCCGGACTCATTACAGAAAGATGCACTGTCCTCCCGCCCGTACAACCCACTCACACAGTAGTGTCACACAGTCAGCAGTCTGGATAGACCAGTCTCACTGATTTCTTGTATTAACTATCCCACTGTGCTAGTAGACACTGGTTTTAGTAATACTGCAAAATTTTGATTTTAAAAGCGTCAATTATAAAATCAATAAAAAATAAAATCTTTGATTTTAAAATTAGTCATTTTGAAATCATCGGTTTGGTTTACGGTAACTTTAAATTACCAATTATAATAAGATAAAAAGAGGTTTGAAAAGTCATCGAATTTTGAAATATGGTAATTCGTGACATTTCAAACATACAAAAAATAATCCAAAATATTATTTCATGATTATTTATGACATTTTAGGACGTACCAAGTGATCCCTAAAGAGAAGCCTAATTAGGTTTAGATTTAATATTAGCTGTAGTGGTAACTTAAGGTCTCAAATTTATTGTCCCATGTTATGACCAATTTCTTCCATAGATTCAATGTGATGACGGCACGTATGCAAATCTTGCAGGAAAAACACAAACAGGCAAACCTTGACGGAGAGATGAGTTTCCATTAGTTTAGAGAAGCATGTCAGTAAGTTGAAAGCGCATCAATAAAGTTCCACCAGATAACTATTTAGAAACAAAACAATAAATAAACCAAGTGTAAGATGGCATTAATTTTAGAAAGAGCTGTAGCTTTTCATTTCCTTACCCAGAGAACCGCTATGATGTCAGAATCACACAAGCTTTCTTCCTTGGGCAGCGACAATAGAGAGCTGAGGAAGTCGTCTCCCTTGTGCAACTCATGATCTCTTCTTCTTCTTCTTCTCTCTTCTATGGCCTCCCGGAGGAGACTGCTTACCCTCTCAGCCAGCTTCCTGCACCTCTTCCCCACCCCATGGAAGTCCAGAAGGCCACCCATGGGGAGATGGTCCTCCCAGTTGAAGGTCCCTATCAAGTCATACCCCTCCTTAACCATCCCCTCCAGCTCCTTCTCCCTCTCCTGCCCGAGACAGTCCCCGAACAGGCTGCCCACCATGCTCTCCAAGGAGCCCCTCTGCAGCACCCGCCTCAACTCCACCACCCCTCCGTTCTCCGTCTCCTTTCCCACCCTCTCGACCATATCCCCGGCCACCCGCTGCCGCAGGCCCTCCAGGGCGGCTATCCTCCGGGGGCAGAACATGTTGGCGGCGGCGAGGCGGCGGAGGTTCCGCCAATACTCGCCTGAGGGGGCGAACCCGATGGCGCGCTCGAACATGAGCAGCCGGGCGGACACCTTGAGGGGCCTGTCGGCGAAGGCGGCCCCGCAGAGGACCTCCCGCGCGGTGTCTGGGTGGCTGCTGATGACCACGCGCGTGGCGCCCAGGCTGACGGCCATGAGGCGCGAGTCGCCGCGGGACGCCGCGAGCTCGGCCAGCCTGCGGTGGGCGAGGGGCCCCATCATGGCCATGCACCCCAGGAGGGGCCAGCCGGCCGGCCCCCGGACCCTGGTGGTGGGGTTCCCCGCAGCGGCGGCGCGCCATGCAAAGCCGCCCGGGACCCGCCAGGTGCTAAGGAGCAGCGGGAGGAGGGAGGCGAGGAAGATGAGGAGGGGCCATGGGGCGTGGTTGGCGGCTCCAACGCACAGGATGAGCAGGCAGATGTTGATCGCTAACTGAGACTTCATTTCTTCACGTGTGGGGGGGGGAAGAAGTGTGTTATGTATGAAGAGGCTATTGGAAACGGCTGGAGAAGGAAGACGGTTTGTTACTGTCATGGCAAATTGGCAAGCAGGGTTGGTGTGTATTTATAGGAGGGAAAAGGAGAGCATGTGGGACACAGAATGTACGTGTGGGCGTGGGCGTGCGCACGCGTGCGGCTGAGAGAGAAATAAATAATGAATAAAAAGCAAATATACTCACACTTTTGAGTGGATGCTTCTTTTTAGAGTTAGGATTTTCTCAGTTTGGACAGTAACCAGTCCGTGTGTAAAATAGTTTCGCCGGTCGAGACGTTTTCCTTCGAAATAACTTTTTCTGATTTTTCCATTCAGCATGTTCTAAATACAATCAAGAGTACAAGATTAATACTATAATTTAAAATACACCTCAATGTAATACTCGTACAATAATTTTAGGTTGTATCTAGGTGTACATTAGGAGAGTATTTTAAATTATGGTTGTAATTTTATGCTCTTGGTGGTATTTAAATCAAAAAAAATTATCCATTTCGGTGGGATACGTCTCGAACGATGAAACTACTTTACACATGACGCCTTGGGACTAGTTACTGTGGGGGAGTCCAGCATAAAATGGTACTGAGAGGATCCGGACTCTTCTTTTTAAGAAGAGGGATGTTAGTATATATTCTTGGGTCACGTGTCTTTGCCGCTGCAATAAGACTTAAGTATCATGCTAATTACTTTTGAGTTGTTATTAAATCCTGCCCCACTTTGTTTGTAGAATTAGAATAATTAGATTCCTTATTCTTAGAATAAGGTTAATTCTAGTTTGATAGGTGAAATAGTTTATACCGCGTTAGAATTGTTTGTACTAGAATAAGGAGAATAAACAATTAGACTATAGACCTAAGAATTGCTTATCCTTCACATTTCGTTAGTGGGTCCTACATAACTATCAAAGTTAAACGCCTCCTATTCTAGTATACGCTATTTCATATAAGTAATTCCGGATAACCTATTATGCAAACAAATTGAGCTAAGGTGAAAATAAGAATTTTCATGTGGCACTTGTCACGTTAGAGGCACGGCAAAGGGGGTGACTCTTTAGCTCTCTTTTTCGAAGAATTAGGATTCTACACTTAGGCTTGAACACAACCCCAAATCTAACCAAACCAAACCAAGTCACTCGATTTGGTTCAATTTTTTAGGTTTGAGTTGAATTATGCACAACCCTACCTCCAACTACAAACTATATAGTGTCATTTGCGAAAAGGTCTTCCGAACGAAACTTTTTTTATTCTGTATGGAAGAATTTTATACAAATGTTCCCCCGTCTCCGCTCTGAACTTACAGATTACGATTAGTAGGTGCGTGGAGCTCAATTCTCTTCTAAAATTGATTAAGGTTTTCGATTAAGGGATTGTTCATTTTAATATAAAATTAAGTAATTCATCAATTTCAAAATCACTATTTTAAAACCTGTGCAATAAGGGAATGTTTAGATTTAGGGTGAGTTTTCTTTGAAAACCAAAACAAGGAAATAGGCTGCCAAATGAGCAAACAAGATCCAGACATGACTGTTTTACGTCGTATAAAAAAATCCAAAGTATTATAAAGTAAAATATTATTTTAAAATATGTTATTTTATGTCGAAACAAACAATTTGCATTGAACTGCTTGCTAAAGAAGATGTCCGTTACATTCCGCTAATTCTCTACATGTGATAAAATTTGTGATCGACACCAAAGTAAGTGATGGGACAGAATTCGATTCGGCCCAACAGCGGCACTCGGCCCAACAGCAGTCCAACAGCGGCCCTCGGCCTAACAGCGGCCCAACAACGGCACTCGGCCCAACAGTGACACTCGGCCCAGTAGCCGTTTTCGGCCCATTCCGGCGGATTACTAGGCATTATGACGGTTTATTAGCAACCTAAAACATAGTCGTATATCGGCTGCAACAACCAGATAACCCCCATCCTCCGTTATAAATAGAAGGCTATTTATTACAAAGAGGAAGACATGCACTTAAGTTTCTTCCTTCCTTCTTTCGTTCTGAATCGAATCTTCTTTAGAAGCTAATTTAACCATCGGAGGGGGGTTCTCCTGGGCCGAAACCCGGGACCCTCCCTGACTGGTTCTTCTTTTTGCAGGGGTCTCGGTTCGAATATTCGCCGACCTCTTCGTCCGGGTCAGCTTCGGCCACTGGTCTTGGTTTTCTTCTTCTCATAGGGGTCTCGGCCTCGTTATTCACCGACCCCTTCGTCCGGATCCTCCTCGGCAAATGGAGCCTCGGCCTCGCTCTCGGCTTCGGAGCTCCGGTCCCGTACTCTGTTCACGTCTCGGTCCGGATCCCTGTCGGCTCTTCTCGGTCTTCTAGTTACTACCTCGGATTCTAATCTCGGAATCCGACAGTGATAGTTTCGGCTACATCACTTGGCGCCGTCTGTGGGAAGCCTGACAAAAGGTCATGTCTCATCGTCCGGTGACTAGACGATCCGGCCAAGACGAGGCGGAGAGGCGAGCGACTCCGGCGCAGACACTGCACGCCGAAGGTGCTCCGTCTGTTCTTCCGCAAGGTTCCGTCTTCCCAGCAATACCGGAGCCCCTCGCTCCCAGGGACGACCGAGTGGAGGAACTCCAGCAGCAAGTAGCCACACTGGCCGCTACTGTCACCTCTTTGGCACCACTGCGGGATATGGTGTCTGCTATCGCTCAGCATATGGGATTGCTGAATCAGCCCACACAGCAGGTACCGCCTCCCCCTCAATATTGTCCTACTGCTCAGGCTGCAAGGGGACAACCAACACCCTCGCGGGCGTTTCACGATGAAGCGGCTTCGGCGCGCAGCGAGCCATTCGGGCCGCAAGGTCGAGTTCCTCGCATCAGTCATATTCTGACAGAGCCGAACAATGCTTCGTTCGGATTTCATCCGACCAAGGCCGAAGGGCGTTCGGCTACCACTTCAACCACCCTGGATCTGGACCGGCGACTGACAGCGATGAGGAAGGAAATGCAGCAGATGGTATCCCGACTGTATGGAGCACCTCTCGCCAGCACTATCTTGGAGCAGACTCCTTTCTCTCCAGAGCTTCTGGCCGTCGAGGTACCTTCCAACTTTAAATTGCCGAAAGAGTCTCTGTATGATGGAATGACAGATCCAGTCTGCCATTTCCAGAGGTTCAATTCTTACCTCTCCGTCCGAGGGGTTTCTGAGGCAGTCCGCTGCCGTCTCTTCCCCCTTACCTTGGAAAAAACGACCTTAACTTGGTTTGAAACGTTGGCTCCCAATTATATTCATTCTCTAGTACAGTTAGGCCAACTGTTTATCGACCAATTTTATGATGCCACTCGGCAATGTAAAATTTCGACCAGTCTGCTTGCCATTCGGCAAGGACCGACCGAGATCCTTCAAGAATATTTTACCAAGTTTCGGACCAAAGTAGCCTAGATTCCAAACCTAGACAGTTCAATTGCACTCTCGGCCATAATCAGTGGATGCACGGACGAGGGGCTTCTCAGCTCCATCGGAAAGCGCCATCCTCCCACCTTCCAGGACCTGGTGGCTCGGGCCCATAAATATATCAACCGGGAGGCCCTGATGATGTCCAAGGGCAAAAGTTCTGCCGAGATAGTATCGGCGATTACCCCTCCAGCAGTACGTCCTCGCCCGGAAGATCATGAACCCTCTCGCAAGCGATATCGGAGAGAAGAATGGGGCCGAGACAAGCGCCGGGATCCGCAGCAACGATATCTACCGTTACCTGCTCCACCCTCCCGAATGCTCATGGAGGTGAAAGGTATGCTTCAGCAGCTTGAGCGCATCAAAACTGATCCTCGCCGAAGGGACTTCCGGAAATATTGCGAGTACCATCGGGAAACTGGGCATTCGACTGACGAATGTCGGCACCTTCGGGAGGAGATTGATCTCCTCATCCGGGAAGGCCGCCTGCCGCAGTACCGACGAGTGCAGCCTCAACAGCGGCAGAATCGAGACGCCCCCAAGATGACAAGGCAACGTCAACTCGTGGATAAGGAAGCACCACCTCAACTGAAAGTAACTTCGGCCCCGGCAGAAGCATCACACCAACGACCCAGTGCTGGGTCAATTATGATGATATTCGGAGGACCGGGAGAGGGAGCAAGGCGTCGTCGAGCCGATGAAGCGACAGAAGTAGCATCGATCGATGCCAGGACGAAGCAATCTCGTCAAGAAGACATCGTCTTCGGCCAGGAGGATCTGACCGACGTTCAGGTCCCTCATGACGATGCCCTTGTTGTAAATGCTGTAATGAAAAGTTACGATGTTCATCGTATCTTTGTTGATAATGGAAGTGCTCCCAATGTACTTTTTTATGATTGCTTCCTGAAAATGAGTTTGAATGAGGCTGATATGAAGCCTCACCGGGGGCCTCTGTTCGGTTTTAATGGTGCACCTTGCCGGGTGGAAGGCATCGTCCGACTACCTGTGACCCTCGGTACAGCACCAAGGCAACTAACTATTGAGACGGATTTTGCTGTCCTGAAGATTGATTCGGCGTACAACGCCATTTTTGGCCGAAGGTTGATCGGAGGAATTGGAGCTGTGCCTTCGTCCTTCCATCAGAAGCTGAAGTTCCGTACTGGTCATGGAGTCGGCGAGGCCAAGGGTAATCAAGAAGCTGCCCGACAATGCTATATGATTTCGGTCAAAGGGAAGGCTGCGGCCGAATCCCTTTCGATCGAATCTTCAGCCGAAGCATCCCCAGGAGAGGAACTTACGACCGTTCCGGTTCCAAGAGGGGAAGGCCGAACACTGATGATAGGTTCCGGCCTTGAGAAGACTGAAGCCGAGAGACTTATCAACTTCTTGAAGGAAAACCTCGACGTCTTCGCCTGGTCTCCTTTGGATATGCCTGGAGTCGACCCGGAGGTGGCAGAGCATCGGTTGCACGTCGACCCGAATCAGCCTCCGGTCAAGCAGAAGCGGCGCACCTTCAATCAAGAAAGGAGGATGGCCATCCAGGCTGAAGTAAAAAAGGGGTTAAACGCGGGACATCTCCGAGAGGTGCATCACCCCGAATGGATCGCTAACGTAGTGATGGTGCCCAAAAAGGATGGCAAGTGGCGAATGTGTGTAGACTTCACTAACCTCAACAAGGCTTGGCCGATGGACAGTTTTCCTGATGGATATAGGTGTCCTCTAAGCCAATCATAAGGCACCTATTTCAATCTGGTTCACTAATAAATGGCATTAAATTCATTATGTAGATTGGCATATTTATATTTACGTATAATGAAGTCCATGAATATGTGCAATAGTCATCAGATTATGATGAGATCATAATAATGAGACTGATGACTTATAAACACATATTCTTAATTGTTCCTAGTCGTAGGATGTTTGAGAAGGACATCAAACATCCGGTTAGACTAGTACAGGTTATTCCAGCTCATATGATAAGGGTGACTGATCTCGTTAGTTACTAGTGTGGAGACACAATGGTAAACCTGTAGGTGCTCATTGGAGAATGAGTTCACTGAACTGATCCGACATGAATCGCCGAATGGTAATTTACCTGACTGTCAATCGGCTTGATTCATCGTCACAGTAGCGTGGTTGATCCTTGGACTTGAGACACCAAAGACACCTTGTCGGTGGACTTCTGGACTTTGACCTTGACCTACGAATCCCTATCCACAGGATCTCAAATAGTCAAGGATCGGGTCCAGCGGAAGACCTTCGAAGGTGATTGTGTGTTCAATAGAGGATCGTTCGCTCTCAGGTAACTGGAGAGAGAATGCTCTAGAGTAGATCCGCAGGAGTCTCTGGCCAGAGCAGAAACGATATCAGAAAAGTGGTTTTCGGATATTGTACAGCGGAGTCTGATTCAAGTGAGTTGACCATCTAGGGTTTGACAGTTGACCATACCCTAGGTTAACTCGAGAGTATTGTGAGAACGAAGGATTATAGCCACGTGGTAACTGTGGACGGACAGGTTCCATGAGTGGGTTGCTGAACCCCATTACCTTCCGGGATCATGCGGTGTTGCTTGGCACCCAACTTGATCAGAAGTCCGACCGAATTTACATGCGATGATAATTCGGTTGAGTAATTAGTTAATATATAGATATTAATTAATTACAATAAGTCAATAACTAGTTATTGGACTTAACGGGCTGAAAACTGGACTGGTAAATGGGCCTAGAGGGTCACACGCAATAAGATTCTCAGTCGGTGGTACATAAGTGGGATTTATATTAACTCGGGGACTTTTGTGCAAAAGTCGCGCCGACTTAATATATATACATGCTGTTGAGAAACCCTGGGCCAAGCTCCAGGATTTCCCTTGCTGGCCGTCATCCCTCCTTTCTCTCTCCTCCTCTAGGCGTCCCGTTCGACGCGCTAGAACAGCTTCCGTCTCCGCCGCGTGTGATTCCCGAAAGTCGGGAATTCCCGTCGGCGGGATTTCCGCAACCGTTGCGGCGACGGATCTTCAGCGAGCGAGCTGTAACGGACGAGGGATCGAGGACGAACCATCGCAGAGGATCGCGTGGATACCGCTGGAGGCCGGACGCTTGTGCGGCTTACGGCATCGCCTCGATGGAACCGAGACGGAAGCGGATTCGAATCCGCGCACGGTAATCGGATTACTTCTCGTAGTTTTCGGTTTGTGTTTTTCGTTCCGAATCGGATCAGCGGGCATCAGGCGGGATAAATTTTTGTTCTTCGTTTTCGCTGCGTTCTTCGCGTCCTGTCCGGATCCCAACATTTCCGCTGCCTCGGATAGACCAGATAGTGGACGCCACTTCCGGCCATGAACTGCTCAGCTTCCTTGACGCCTATTCAGGCTATCATCAAATCCGACATCCGGACGACGAAGAGAAAACAAGCTTTACAACCGATCTCGTCTTATATTGCTATACTCAGATGCCTTTTGGCCTGAAGAATGCTGGAGCAACTTATCAGCGTCTCGTCAACAAAATGTTCGCTCCGCATCTCGGCCGAAACATGGAGGTCTATATCGACGACATGCTGGTAAAGAGCCGCGTCGCTGCTAATCACTTGGCCGATTTGGCCGAAACCTTCTCTACCTTGCGCAGGTATAAAATGAAGCTAAATCCTGTCAAGTGCGCCTTCGGCGTGGCCTCCGGGAAGTTCCTCGGTTATATGGTCACCTGTCGAGGGGTGGAGGCAAATCCCGCGAAGATTGCGGCCATCATTCAAATGCGCCCTCCGGCGAATGTCCGAGAAGTTCAAAGGCTAAATGGGAAATTGCTGCATTAAGCCGCTTCATGTCAAGGGCGGCGGATCACTGTTTCCCCTTCTTCAAGCTGTTGAAGAAGACTAGCAATTTCTCCAGGACAGACGAATGTCAGTCGGCCTTCGATCAGCTAAAAACTTATCTTTCCAATGTTCCTGTTTTATCTAAGCCGGTCCGAGGAGAGCAACTGTTCGTTTATCTTGCCGCTTCTGAAGCAGCTATCAGTACCGTCCTCGTCCGAGAAGAAGATGGTGTTCAAAGGCCAGTTTATTATGTAAGCCGAGTGCTCCACAGAGCGGAGCTTCGGTATCCGGCTCTTGAAAAGCTGGCCTTGGCCCTCGTCGCTTCCGCAAGGAGGCTTCGGCTCTATTTCCTCACACATTCGATGAAGGTCTTCATAGATCAACCTTTGAAGCAGGTTCTCTCTCGGCCGGAAGTGTCCGGGAGACTAGCAAAATGGGCGATCGAACTGGGGGAGTTCGACATCTCTTATGGGCCTCAGACTGCAATAAAAACTCAAGCTTTGGCCGACTTCATTGCTGAGCTCACTCTCGAATCATCTTCGGCGCTTCAGCCGGAAATAATCAGAGCAAGTCCTGAAGCCGAAATCACTTCGGCTCCTTTGTCCTCGGCGGATGAATGGCAATTATACGTTGACGGATCCGCATGCTCTTTAGGTAGTGGCGCCGGGTGGATCTTGGCATCTTCAGAAGGGGTCGTCACAGAATACGCTTTGTGCTTCACCTTCCCGACTACTAATAATGCCGCCGAGTACGAAGCCCTTATATCAGGCCTTCGGGCCGCTAGAAGGCTTGGTGCGCAGAAGATAAAGGCATTCAACGACTCTCAGCTTATCGTCAACCAAATCACCGGGGAGTATGAGGCCCGAGACGCACTGATGACGTCCTATCTCCAAGTAACTCGCAAGATCATAGCTGAATTCATTTCTTTTGAGATCGTGCAGATCCCTCGGGCCGAGAACACTCGAGCCGATGCCCTTTCTCGACTAGCATCAACTCAAAATGGGGGAGGAGGCCGAATGGTCTTGGTAGAAGAACTATCTGAGCCAAGTCTCAATGAATCCGAGGTCATGCAAGTGAATGAGTTCGAAGGGGAGACCTGGATGACTCCCTTAATTGCCTTTCTCCTCCGAGAGGAGGTCCCGTTTGATCAAGAAGAAGCGAGACGCATCCGGCAACGCTCCTCTCATTTTCTAATTCTAGATGGTATGTTGTATAAGTCCTTCGGCCGGCCACTCCTCCGATGTCTCGGCCCGGCCGAAGCCAATTATGCCCTTCGGGAAGTACATAAAGGAATCTGCAGAGCACATGCAGGAGCAAGGGCATTGACCCATAAACTCTTAAGGCAAGGGTACTGGTGGCCGACACTGCGAGGGGACGCAGCTGCTCTCGTCCGCTGCTGTGACCAGTGCCAGAGGTGTTAGAATTGGGTGGCCTCAAAGCCAATCATTGTACATTCTAGTTCAGATTATTAATAAAGGCAATTATTTCTTCATTTAATAGTTCTCGCAAACGACTATCGTAATGAAGGTCCATAGACATATGAATGGGATATTGAATCATGATGAGATCATGATAGTGAGATCAATATCCTCAGTCAATTGTCTTAAACAGTTCTCGATCATAGGATATTTGAGATGGACATTAAATATCCGATAAGATCGACACAAGTTATGTCTGCTCATGTGATGAGGGTGAATGATCTCACATTCACTCGTGTGGTGA
This sequence comes from Zantedeschia hybrid cultivar, assembly GCA_030544215.1. Taxonomy (NCBI): domain Eukaryota; kingdom Viridiplantae; phylum Streptophyta; class Magnoliopsida; order Alismatales; family Araceae; genus Zantedeschia; species Zantedeschia hybrid cultivar. Next base: position 24,535,938 of record JARZZO010000011.1, on the reverse strand, counting down.
CACTAAGACAAACAAGTGGGTGCTCATTAGAGAATGAGTTCACTGAATAGACCCAAATAAGAATTCCTGGATGGTAATTATACCTATTAGTCAACCAGGGAATTCAATCGTTGCAGTAGCACAGTTGTGTAGACACGCTAATTTTGACATCATTTTGAGTAAATTTCATATCATATAATAATGCCTCAGAATGGTCTAATATTTAATCATTAATTAATTTTTATTAATATTTTTGAGTGTCGGGTTTAACAGACATGTTTAAGTTAATCAATTAAATTGATTTTAGCTCAAATTTCAGTTAAAATATGAAGAAGTCTAAAAGACGTCCACCTGTGTAGACGCTATTTAGATTTTATTCATATTTTAACGTTTAAATTTGAATTTTAATCAATTGATTAATTAGGTAAAAGGCGTCTGTGAGAGTTGACGCGTTTTAGGTTTTCTAAGCTATTTTAACTTCTCTTCCGGATGTTTATCCTTATCTTAATTAGTGTAAAAGACGTCTACACATGTGGACGCGTTTTACCTGATAAAGATAAAGATAAATTTTTCCCAGATATTTATCCTTATCTTAATTAATTTGAAAGGCGTCAGTCATACTGGACGTGTTTTAGATAATTACAGATAAAGATGAATTAATCAGTATTTATCTGTTAGTTAAGACGGATAAATCCGAAGTTTTTTCAATGTTAATCACGAACGCAGAAGAAGCCTATAAATACCTTACATGTTGAAGAAAAAAAAAGAGAGAGAGAACATAATCTTGAGTTGAATTACTGGAGCGATAGCGAATTGAAGATTAAAGCAACAACGTCGGAACGCTGAAGCGCTGTTTCCAGAAGTCGGCGTCTTTTCAAGAGTCTTCATCCATTCAAGAATTCAACAATTGGGCATAAGTTTTTCATATCTGCAATTTCATTTAGTTCTACATTCTTCAGCATTCACTTCATGCAAACACACACAACACATTCATCCTCTTCAAAACCTACTTGATTAAGGGGTTTCAAAAGCCACTCAACAAGTAAGTTTGCTGTTTAATTGCATGCTTAGCATCATGATTAGAATAGATACTACTTTTGCTTAAAATTTTCATAATTGTTTCTTTATCTCATTTTCTTTCTATTCCTGCTGCACTCAACAACAACGAGAGAATCAAAAGGAGCAAATCAAGCACAAGTCAAAAGGAATTTTTGGACGATCCTCAACCTCAACCTCAACCTCAAATTTCAAACTCAACAGCAAGAACAAAAAGCAAAGAAGGGCTCTCTTTATTCAGCCGGCTGAGGAAGGGGAACCAAGGACTCCATATCTTCCGCGTTTAAACAGGTAGGCGATCATACTTCTTTTGAAACTTTTTTAGTTAAAAGTTTCTGGCGATCACTGCACTTAGTTGCTATTTTTAATAGGTTTATTTTACACTAAATAACCTAGATTTTTCATGATAATCACACGGTCATTCTAAGCACTCACAAGTTGGTCCTTTGACCTGAGTGACCAATGATACCTTGTTTATGGACCATTGTATCTTGATTCTCTGACTCGTGGACTTTAACCATTAAGTCCACCATAATCGGTCTTTCAGATACAGTGGAAAGCTTGCGAAGGTAATTGAGTGAACAACAAGGGATCACTCACTCTTGGTATAAGACTGGAGAGAGAATGTCCTATGGATGTGTACACAGAAATCCCTGGCCAGGGTCAAATGAAAGAGATGTCTTTCTAGATATTAACTGTGTACTGGAATCCATCTGGATAATGCGATAGAGGGTTTGACTATAAAACCATACCCTTGCGTTATCGGGACATTGCATGAGTGAAGGATTATATCTGTGCGGCATATGCAGACGGAAATGTTCAATTGAAGGGAACAATATCCCTTATATCTTCTGGTATCATGAGGTAGTGTTTGGTGCTGTTCATGATCAGAAGGCCAAGTGAATTAATCATCGGATGATAATTTACTTGTTTATTAAATTAATCATTTAACATATGATGTTTAAATGTTAATTAATAAATATTAAACTCAAGAAACAGTTCTAAGTTTAATGGGCCTGCAACCGGACTGATATATGGGCCTAGAGGGTCACACACATAAGAGTTCTCGTCAGACGGTGAGAGATGTTAAATTTCATGCTTATCTGGGTTTTTGTGAAAAGCTGTAGGATAAACATGAAGATTTAATGGAGAATTATCCAAGGCCAAACTCTTGGATAATCATGAGGATTAATTGTTGTGCTTATCCTTATTTCTATATAAGGAGGGCCAAGGGGGAGTGGTAAAAAGTTAGTTGGACGAATTTTTACTCCCTAGATTCTCTCTCTCCTCTCTCTCTCTCCTTCTCGGAGTGGATCTGTCTCTCTCCGCGCATGGTGGATTTGAGATCTGGTCGGAGCACTCAAGTCGAGGAGGAAACCGCGTCTGCTGCGGGAACTCGTGTGGATACCTCTAGAGATCGTGCGCGTGCGCGATTACCGAGTCGGCATCATCCACGGGAGATTCGAAACCCCGCAAAGGTAAAGAATTGTTCTTCCCGCTTAGATTTTAATGTCCGTTTTACGACCCCAGCAACCGATACAAAAGGAATCATTTTATTTCCGCTGCGTTCATGACGATTCCTTACAAGAGGTACAATTCTTTCATTCACCAATCAACAACCATTCTAACACCTTTGTTAGACCCTTGGCCGTTCGCCCAATGGGGGATTGATATTTTGGGACCTTTTCCCATTGCCACCGGCTAGAGAAAATTCCTTATTGTAGCGGTGGATTATTTCACCAAGTGGGTTGAAGCCGAGCCCCTTGCGTCCATCACAGATAATAATGCATGGAGCTTCATATGGAAGTCCATCATTTGTCGCTATGGCATCCCTCGGACAATCATCTCAGATAATGGCAAGCAGTTTGACAGCCATCGGTTCAAAGACAACTGTGCAAGCTTCGGTATTCTACATAAATTCGCTTCGGTATTCTACATAAATTCGCTTCGGTAGCACACCCTCGGATGAATGGCCAAGCCGAAGTCACTAACCGAAGCATATTACGAGGACTGAAGATTTGTCTCGGCGAGGCTAAAGGCTGATGGGTCGAAGAGTTGCCAAGTGTTCTATGGGCTTATCGAACAACAAGCTGAACCCCTACCGGAGAAACCCCATTCCGAATGGCCTACGGAGTGGAAGCTGTTATTCCTGTTGAAATCAGCCTACCATCGCCTAGGTTTCTTGCTTATGATCCGAAGGATAATGATGAAGCCCTGAGGGATCATCTTGATATGATAGAAGAAACGAGGGATCAAGCTCGCATTCAGCTAGCGGCATATCAACAACGCATGGCGAGATATCACAGCGCTCGAGTGAAGCCTCGAAGTTTTGAAGCCGGAGACCTCATGTTGCGGAACGCCCATGTATCCAAGCCGGCCGAAGCCGCAGGGAAGTTTTCTCCAAACTGGGAGGGCCCTTATCGGGTAAGAGAAGTAATCCGACGAGGGGCCTATCGGCTAGAGGCTCTTTCCAGCCAACCTCTCCCTCGCACCTGGAATGTAGAACGACTTCGGCGCTATTTCATGTAAGGCGTTTTCCCGGGATTCAACCGGACACCTTGAATGAATATTTTATTCTGAAATAGTGTCCGACATTACTCTAAGTCCGTGTAAACCGTACCGGGAGTGGCTTCGGCCATGCAAACCGTATCGGGAGCGGTATTACTCTAAATCCGTGTAAACCGTACCGGGAGTGGCTTTGGCCATGCAAACCGTATTGGGAGCAGCATTACTCTAAGTCCGTGTAAACCGTACCGGGAGTGGCTTCGGCCATGCAAACCGTATCGGGAGCGACATTACTCTAAGTCCGTGTAAACCGTACCGGGAGTGGCTTCGGCCATGCAAACCGTATCGGGAGCGGCATTACTCTAAGTCTGTGCAAACTGTACCGGGAGTGGCTTCGGCCATGCAAACCGTATCGGGAGCGGCATTATTCTAAGTCCGTGCAAACCGTACCGGGAGTGGCTTCGGCCATGCAAACCGTATCGGGAGCGGCATTACGCTAAGTCCGTGCAAACCGTACCGAGAGTGGCTTTGGCCATGCAAACCGTATCGGGAGCGGCATTATTCTAAATCCATACAAACTGTATCAGGAGCGGCATGGCTTCGGCCACATATAGGACCGAACTCGGTTATCTACTTAGAACGATATGCCATGAAACAAGCAAGTACAAATCACCTCTATATATGTGAGTACAAAAGTAGGCCATGTGCCTGGCCTCGGCATCTTAAAAGCAAAAATAACCGGGACAAGCCCCCGGATTAGCTATCGGCGTCCTCGCCATCCACATCAACGGGAGTGTAGCCTGGGGACGTCGTAGGAGAAGCATGGTCCGAACCCACCGCTGCATCTTTCGGAGAAGTCGGGATCCTCTCGACCTTGAGCTGTCGCCACCAGGCTAAGAGCTGATCACCTTATTCTTTGGTAGGGAAGCCGAAACCCGTCAGATCTGTGTCCAGACAAGCCTTTTGGGCAATGGCCATCCCCAGATCAAACATGGTCGCGGCCGCCTTAGCCCCGGCATCGAGCGTTTCATCAGCATATTCCCGGCCCTCCTTATAACTCGCCACGGCCGTGCGAGCGACGTCGTCAGCTTCCTTGGTCTTGGCCTCCAAGTCCGCCTTCAGGGCCGATACAACTTCGACGTGACGGCGGCGGTCCTTGTCTCGCTCCTTCTCCTTGTCCTGGATCTCGGCCTTTAAAGATGCGATCTCTGCTCGGGCCTGATCCAGTTGATGTTCGGCCTTCTTCTGGGCCTCGGCGGCTATATGAGCCACCTCTTTTTGTCCGTCTAGGTCGGACCGCAGCCGCACATTTGCCCCAATAAGGGCATCAATGTTAGCCTCGAGGTCTCGTTGCACTGAGGCCACCTTGCCTGCGGCCAGCTGGTCCGAGGCTTGGTCGACATCCTGAAGCTTCCGCTGGATGAGGGCCTGACGGTGAGCGAGAGCCCCACACATGACCGCGGCCTACAACAGAAAGAAAGAAAAACGTGAGCCGAGACGACTAAAGAAAACAGCGAGAAGAAGTGAGGACGAAGAGAGAGGTCTCACCTGGATGGCGTGTCGGACACACTGCAGGGACAGGCCTTCTGAAGAGAGCTCTCGGATCTCGTCTCCGGCCATCGGGATGGTTAAGTCCCGAGCCAGGCGCAGGCACGTCTAGGAGTCATCCAGACTATCGTCTGTGAAGACCCCTGTGTCCGGGCGCCATGGCTCGTGCCCGTACTCCCGAGACATGTGGGTCCCGACCGCCCCGAAGGGATACGACAACACCGTATCCGCCGCGGCGCCTGTAGCCGAAGGAGAATCGCCCCCCCGCGGCTGGGGAGATGATGAGAGCGGAGCGTCCCGTCCCGAGACCGGCTTCTTGGTCACAGGGGCAGATTCCCTCTCGTCGCGGTCGTCCTGGCGCTTCCGCTTCTCGGACCGTTCACTCCCCCCGGCGACCGCCTTCCCCTTCCGTCGCTCCCTCTCGAGAGCAACGGCAGCCACACGGCCTTCGGCGAAAGCTGCTGTCTGCCTCGCCGGCCGAGTGCCCGGGCCGAAACTCCTTCGACCGACCTCCCTTCCGTAGGCCGCGGCTGGGACGGTCGAGATGGCGCGGGCTGCCGAGAGATCCGGCTCATGAGGCCCCTGAGACCAGACATTCCTGAAAGCATAAAAGAAGAAGAGTTGGGAAAAGTTCAACAATAATTTTATGACCCAAAGCCGACTTACCCCCGGCCATTGCTTCAGCGCCCTCTTCGGACGGACGATGGACCTCGGTCGGAGCCCTAGTCACGGTAGCCCTTGCCTTGGCCTCTCCCGGGGCATCTCCGGGAGGAAGGTAGGGAAAGGCCCGGGCAGGAGAGTGCGACGGATCCGGCTAGGCTCCCATCGCTATGAGCCTGTCCTCGTTCTCGAGAAGCTCAGCAATGTTGTACGGAGCGTCATCCTCGAAGAGGTGGGCGTCAGCAAGCTGTTCGGGGTTGAGGGATGGGCAGTCAGAAATGCCTTCGGCCAAGGGCCCCCATTCGGTAGGACAGGGCCAGATACCCTTATTCCCCTCCGGCAGAGAAACAAAAAAGAAATCCTCCTTCCAATGATGAATGGACGAAGGCTTCCCGGAGAAGATCCCCCGGCCGAAGCGGGGAACGAAGCAAAACCAAGAAGACCTCCCCTGAGGTTTAATTTTGAAGAGATAACGGAAGATATTTACAGAAGGGACGAGGTCAAGAATAGAGTTAAGAGCCAAGAAAGCGTAGACCGTCCGCCAGGAATTCGGAAAGAATTGAGACGGAGCCAGTCCATAGAAGCTCAAGAGATTTACGACAAAAGGATGAAGGGGAAGGCGAAAGCCTGCCCGGAAACTGTGCTCGTAAATCGAGAAGCAGCCCGGCCAAAGGGAATTGGCTCTTGTACGCCTCCCAGGCCGAACGAGAATCATCCAAGAGGGAATCAGATAGTAGTTAGTTATGCTCTTCAGTTCATCGACACTAAGGGCGCAAGCTACGTCCGAGACCTTCTCGGCCTGACGACAGTCGGTTGTGGAAGGCTTGGCAGCAGTAGGGACGGGTTCTGCCTCGTCCGCCATAACAGAAAGGAAGGAGTTTGAGGAAAAAGGAGACGACAAAGAAGATTGGGGAGTAGGTCTAGACGAGGAGCACGACGAGCCGCTTTCGGCCGAAAATTTGCTCTCGGCCGAAGTAGAACTACCGGACATGAATCAAAAGAAGAAAAGGCTGGAACTGAGGCTTACCCTCAGACTAGGAACTCCCCGGCGATGGACAAGACGTCCCCGGACGACCTCGATGGAACACTTGCGGCCTGAGAAGAAAAGACGTTCGCGGCGCTGCTCGCAGGAACACTCTGGCGCGGAGAAGAAGAGAGAATGCGAAGGAACAGTGCTGAGGCGAATGAAGCCGGTATTTATAGGAGAACCTAGGGGGGTCAGATGGCAAACCGACGGCCGAGATCCTTCAACCTTTCGGCTCCGCCTCCCTCGGATGTTCGACTCGTGTCCCGTCCCTCGCCATGATGACGAGCGGGCTGCCGGATCGAAAAGAGGCGATCAACGGCCGGAAGCGGCCTAACCCTTCAGCTATTCCTTCGGATGCTCACCACGCGTCCCGATCCTCGTGTTGGGGGCCGGATTGGCGGTGATCCAGGTGAAGTTTTGGGCAGAGAGCCGAAATGGCCGCGATCCAAGTGATGACTGTTGACGGTTGAGATCTTTTTGTGCTTTCGGCTATCCGGTCGGATGTAAAACACATGTCCTGTGTTTGTTGTGATGCAACTATGAAGGCGGGAGATTCAAAGTCATTTCCGCCCTCACTTGGCGTCCCAGAGTGTCCTGATAACCTTGTCCTTTCACAAATAGGGACGAAGGTATTCGTCACCAAGTCTCGGCCTGAGACGAAGGTATCTGCGAAAGGGTCTCGGCCTGAGATAGGGCTGTTTGTCACCGACTCTCGGCCGACTTGAGGCGAAGCCGTGTCTCCCAGTTTTTAAACGGGAATGAGAACAACCGTTTTAAACGAGAATCATGTCAGATTTTATTTTTCCGTAGGGGCTTCGAACTTTACTCTCGGCGTTTTATAAAATTGAGAACGACGAGAGTAGGGGGCCATGTGATGGGGCAGAATCCGATTCGGCCCAACAGCGGCACTCGGCCCAACAACGACACTTGGCCCAACAGCGGCCCAACAACGGCCCTCGGCCCAACAGCGGCCCAACAACGGCACTCGGCCCAACAGTGGCACTCGGCCCAGTAGCCGTATCCGGCCCATTCCGGCAGATTACTAGGCACTATGGCGGTTTATTAGCAACCTAAACATAGTCCTATATCGGCTGCAACAAACAGGTAACCCCCATTCTCCGTTATAAATATAAGGCTATTTATTACAAAGAGGAAGACATGCACTTAAGTTTCTTCCTTCCTTCCTTCTGAATCGAATCTTCTTCAGAAGTTAATTTAACCATCGGAGGGGAGTTCTCCTAGGCCGAAACCCAGGACCCTCCCTGACTGGTTCTTCTTTTTGCAGGGGCCTCGGTTCGAATCTTCGCCGACCTCTTCGTCCGGGTCGGCTTCGGCCACTGGTCTTAGTTTTTTTCTTCTCATAGGGGTCTCGGCCTCGTTATTCTCCGACCCCTTCGTCCGGATCCTCCTCGGCAAACGGAGTCTCGGCCTCGCTCTCGGCTTCGGAGCTCCGGTCCTGTACTCTGCTCACGTCTCGGTCCGGATCCCTGTCGGCTCTTTTTGGTCTTCTGGTTACTATCTCGGATTCTAATCTCGGAATCTGACAGTGATAGCTTCGGCTACATCAGTAAGTATTGACGAAGACTGACTCATTCATCGAAGACCTAAGGTCCGAAAGTGAGAGATCTTTTTGTAGGCTTTCATTCTTTATTTGTTTGTAATCTTTCATTATTTTAACTCTTTCTTGGTGGTAACCCTAGTTAAGATGGGGGTGTTGTGTTGTGGGGGAGGCGTTCTGATACCAAGTAGTGCCTGGCTATATATGAAATATAACTGCACAATGATCCACAACTTTACACTATATTCACTGTTGGATACAAGTGGATGGAAATGGGATGGGGTCATGTTGTCCCTTAACTGTTTTGGACCCCATGGCATGGACCAGCTATCTACTCCCATCCACACGATGTTGGTTTGGATCCGGATGCCGATGTGCGTCAGATGAAGTCGTATGCATCATGATGAATTGATGGGTCGAATGATCTATCCTCGACATGCATGTTGCCCGGTCCATCCATCTTATTTTTGAACGGGTAGTCCAAATGGCTAAGGGAAACATTGGGGAGGGGAAACCTAAGGGACGTCTTGGTTTGAAGCTCGGCAAACAGTCGGAGTAAGCGTGGGATAGGGAAAGTTATCCGCGAGAGGCCCCTCGCGGGGTCGAACCTGAAGTGCTCGGCACGTGGCAGGGAGTGGTGTCCATCATGCTACACACATGGGACACCCGATCCATCCATCAGCCCTGTCAGCAAGGCATCATTCGAATGGAATCCCATAAGCTAAGTGATTTGAGGGCCTGAAAGCTGCCCCATATTAATCGAAATGAGATCTCATTTTTGCGGCTTAATACACCCCCATCCATCGAGTCACTGAGTCAAGAGTGAATTTAGTACTTACAATATTTCATATAATAACTATTTGATTCATTGAGTAAGATCTTATTAGATTGCTAAAAGTAAAGTCCAAAGGATCCTGCCTCACATTCACTGCCTTTACCAACATAGCCTTTGGACTTCTTAATAGCGAAGATGAGTCCACATCTTTTATGTCTCTTGATTCTAACTCTCTCGGCAATAATACCTCCTTAAATTATGACTTCTCTGATTATTTTGTCCACTCGTTTCCAGTTTTATCCTCTCTAAATTTTAAAATTTTTTGTTTAATTAATCAATAATCTTGTATATACATTACTTGAAAAAGTCTTGTAAGAGAATAGCTCCAAAAGTCTTGCAAAAGAATCTCCTTTTTAATTGTTGAAAGTCTCACTAAGGATTTCTTAAATAGTAAGAAAGATGTACGTAAATTTTATATTATTAAAATTTTTAGAATTCACAAAAAGATTAAGATTTTAAATATCTCTTTTAATAACTTCACATATGTAAGAGAATATAAGAAATATCCGTCCTTCTGCTAACAGGATCTATTGAACTTATAATTAATTAGATACTTTCTATGAATGTCAACTAACTATCTTAAGTAAATTGATCCCAGTTGTTCACTCATTTGATAACTAGAATCATTCTTTGATAAATGATCATTGAGTCAGATTCAATAGAATCTGATCAATTCCTTTTTTTTGTCGTTAAGGTGAAGAACCGAGCCAAGCTTTCTCTTTTTGTACATGAAAAAAATTCCTTAAATGATCAAATGATCCTTGTACATGCTGTTGACCATTATTGTGGGCTACATTTTATCTGATCTAAAGCAGGTTACTTAAGAGTGTTTGGACAAAGAGTGCACTTCATCGAATCGGGATTGGCTGATGCTATTCTAACTCCAAGGTATTCCCCTTATCATCACTGTCAATGCTTCCGAATCATTATAATAAAAGTTTTAGTTCCACTTTGTTTGCAGAATAAGTTATTACATGAGACCCACTGACGAAATAACGTAAACTAAAATAAGAAATGTTTCGGTTTTATAATTTTGTGGGCCCATTGACGGAATAAGAAGAATAAACAATTCTTACTTATTTGTTCTTATTCTTCTCCTATTCTTCAATCAAAGTGGCACTTAGTGCATTAAATACAGTTGGATGATTGGGAGATGAGGAGCACCTTAAAGAAGTTAAAAGAGTTAACAAATACTTTCCAATCCGATGAATGCCGTTGTGCCCACAGCCGTAAGTATCTATCCTGCTACAAAGCTCGCAATATCTAACACGTAGCTCGATAGGAGGCGGGATCATGTACCATCTGATCCTGCTGCTTGCACAATCAGACGGTCCTAAATCATGTGGGCGCTAGCACCCTCAAGAGAACGGTGTATAGCCTCGTGGCCATCTGATTATGCCAAATGAGAGGCACGGCTCTTTGCAAAACTTATCATATCGATCTCCTGGCCATTGAATACAACTCGAGTGTTTTTAGCATTAGGAGTAGGGTAACACTTGTTGCATTATGCTGGCGCGGGTCTACGTTGATTGCACCACGTCGCCGCTGCCAGATCAGATGGCAACGGATACTATATATATTTTTAATTTTTTAAATTTATTGATTTGGAGATCTATCCTAATTTGACATCTGTATCATCTAATTTTTGATTGGATGGTTTTAAAAAAGTTAAAAAAATTAAAAACGCACACTAACATGATCTGACGCTGAATCACAAATGCAGCTTGTTGCTACATCACTGGTGGTGCAGTAAGTATTACTCTTAAAAGTATGTACTTGCGTAATGCTCCTCAAGGCAAAAGATTATTAAGGAGGCTTAAAAGAAACAAAACATTAACTATTAGCCACTAATCTTCTCAGGAGCCGGGAGGAGACTTTTCTATAAGTTGGGTGCAAGCACTAATCAACCAGCTCAGCCTAACCAGAATAAGCAGTAAGTTGAGCTGCTCAGGAATCTGATTTGACTTTGGTCACATCTCCATGTATATAGAAATGGCTGGCAGCTAGATGAGATGCGTTACAGCCTAACCTCCAAGAAAAGTTAGTAATCAGAGGAAAAGTAAAAACAAATCATTTGTCTGAATATAATATGAAACCCGGGACCTAGGGGCCTCTGGAAGGGTACAGTCTAAGCCCTAAAGTCCACTTGGTTTTGATTGAAGAAGCTCAAAAAGTGACACCACTAATACTCCCATTTCATCTTCCAGGCCTATTATGCCATCCGGCGGTACAACCAATATTAGAATTTTTTTTAAAGTCTCCAACATGTCTCACACACTCATATAATTCGATTTTTGGTCGAACATCTTCAACAAAAAGATGAAAATTTAAAAATCCAGCCCAATGAATGGTAAAAAAGCACATATTTTTTGGAATGTCTAATATGAAATCGAATTATAGGGACATGTAGGACAAGTTGAGCGGTTTCAAATAAATTTTCAAAACAGTTTTTTTTTAAATTTTGACTGCACCTCTAGATGACGTAATAACATCTAGTAGTGTAGCAAGTTATTCTCCTTTCATAAAGCTCAAAAATGATCCAAATGAAATAAGCCTGGAAAGAGAATCTAATCAGATGTATAGGGAGTTTAGTCTTCAATTTTTAGGAGTTTGAGAAAGAATGCACAAATACGGAATGAAAAAAGAATAATTAATATTTAACTGAGGAGAAGATGAGAGTACAAAATGAAAATATCTAATTAGGAATAGTTTGAGTGTTTGAATATTATTTATGAAAAAAATTAGACATTTAACAACAAGAAACATTGAGATAGAAAACAAGCAAGTGACCCGACCTTGAAGTACCTATAAACAAGGCGGGAAAAGAGAAAAGTTGATTGATATATGTTGAGCTTGATTTGGTTTAATAGTGTTACAAGGATTTCAATAGAGACAAACCAAACCAAACTATAGTTTGAAATGAATCTAAATCGAACCAAAATTCTTCAAATCAAATCAACATGCTTTAGTCTACTTTGGTTTGTAGCTTAGTTTGAGCTTCTACTATATTTTAACATGTAAACAGAACAAAGTCAATAACTTTGCTAAGAGAAATGCTATCATACCACTCTGTTTACTACATTCGTTGGGAATTATTTGATTATTTGATCAAATAACTTTCATTGAATGCATTAATTATAACAAAAGTTGTGTCAAAAGTGACTTCAATAAATGACTGTTGCAAATAGTGTCATAAAAAAGTGGTATAATAGCATTTCTCCTTTAGTAATTGATTTCAACTTAAACCTAAGTTATAAACATTAAAACGTCATCAAAATATATAACCAGGGAGCCTTTTATAAAATCCAAATCAAACATTTCCAACATTCAAAACCCCGTAAATTTCATTATTTTTTAGGCCTCCTCTGTTGTGCTGTTTGTTTTGGTTCAGTTTATAAAATTTTGAAACCAAAGAAATCAAATTATAACATTTAGTTTGGTCTTAAATTAAATAAAAAAATCATTTTAAACAGAATTAAGGAATTGGTTGGTTCAGCTTAGTTTACGCAGCCTATTTTTTGATTTTGAACTAGGAGTTCATTTGGTCTGCAGTAAAACACAATTCAAAGGAAAATACTTTTCTAAGAACAAGATTTATCACGAAAATGAAAACATAATTTATTAGTTGAAATATAAAAAAATCATTTAAAAAAAAACAGCTTCATTTGTTTGTTTTCCTGTAAGTCTCCTAAAAGCTGGTTCCCATGGAGGTGAGGGAGCAAAGGGGCCTTGGGGACACGTCTAAACAGAGCATTCCAGTAGCTGCAGCACTCGGTGATCTAAGATGGTTGCCAGTGAACCAGTTGTTTAGAGCAGTTGGTTCATCACCTCTTTTTCAAAAAGGAGGTCTCAGGTTCGATCTTGGTTGGGACCTAAAAACCCTTCAGTCATGCAGCCCTAGTATTGTTGGAATTATCTCTTGGTCTGTGGGATTTCTTTCCCAAAAATTAGACGGACCTGAAATTGTCCTCTAATTAAGCGGACCCATTGACCTGACCGAAATTATCTCCAACTTTGAAAAAAATTTCGAATTCCAAATTAAAACTCCGATCGCTTAGAAATAGTTGTACATAATCAACCTCTGGACCCTTTCAACACAAAAAAAAAAAAAAGGAAAAAAAGAAAAAAGAAAAAATGGTTGCCAGCCAGGAGAGCTCTCGAGAGTCTGGTAGCGTCCTGTCAATACAGGAAAACAACACTCACTGGGGTAGGAATTAGGCAGGGTGACGCAGATGGCCATGATGTCGCCAATCCGCTACTCGCATGCCACGACGGTGGAGGTGGCCTCTGCCAACAGGGTTGAGTTGGTCCAGCAGGTTGCCGCCGGGGTCGGCAATGAGGAGCCTAAGCAGATGTTGGGGATGATAGGCGAGCAGGAGGCACGACTGTATGCGGCGGCGGATTCAACATTCATCTAATGAGATTTATTTTACTGGATTTTGTTAAATTCATTGGCCTAATTTAAAGCACTCTAATGCGCGACTTCACTGACCCAATCTAAGACTTCATTGATCTAATTTAAGATCCCATATGACCTAATCCAAAATCTTACTGATCCATCCATACTTATAACCTTTATCCAAATGACCACGGAAGACAAAAATTTTATATCCGCGACTATTTAGGACGCACCAAATAACATGTTACTGAAAATCGACGTCCGTTTCTTTCAGGTAGATGTCAAAAATGAGATTTGTCCATAGTCAACGGAGCAATGGCTTAATTTTTACCCATGCCCAAATGAGCTGTCCAAATGAGTATTTCCCCAAAAATTGCACGGGCGGGTGTTTTATACTTTTTACCAAACGGACCTTAAGTTACATTAGTCCTGAAGGGAGGACAAGTTAAATGAAAGGGATGGAGAAGAAAATAGGATCTTTTTGCATGAATTTCTCAGAAAAAAAGTTTGTTTAGGAGAGAAGACCACTTGAAATGTCAGTACCATAAATACCTTGCAAAAAGCAAATACACAGTCAAGCGTTCCCCAGACTATATATTCGATTAACGCAGTTAAAATTCTCGAATATGGGTTAGTTAGCTAGTCAATGTAAGTGTGAAAATGTCGAATGTGGCCCTCGCAAAGATGTGACCATTAAGAGGACCTCATCAATACGACTTGTGAATATTTGGAGCATGCTTTTCTATTTTCTGAATGTTGGGATATGGAGCTATCAGTTGATTGAATAGGACCGTATCCAACAGTCGTTGGACGAAGTCTGATGATTAAGGACAGAAAAGTCTATCGGTATCTGTTACCAGTGGGTGGTGTGAGCACCTAAGGAGAGTATGAGTCTCTCAACCAGTTAGAGTTGCTAATAATTTTAATCTCTTATAAGTTGGTCTAATTCTTTGTAGAACCCAACGTGAAATTAAAGTTATTAGCAACTCTAGTTGGTTGAGGGACTCACACTCTTTTTGGGTGTTCACACTACCCACCTGCAACAATACCTTTCCTCTTACAAGGCCGACGCCCTCGTCGGCTAGGTACCGTACGAAGTTATGTCCTTTCATACGCAGCAAGTGAAATGTGTATTGATACGTCACGTTAGACCGACAAAGGTTGAGCTCAGACACCAAATTACTGTGCTCCTTGCGCGACTTACGATCTAGACCAGGCAGAAGAGTTTCTGCCCTTTTTCCTCGAGCTTGAGTGATCGCCGTCAAAATGGATGAAAAACATAGAAGAACAGAAGAAGAGCAACAGAAGAATAATAGAAGAACATAGAGAAAGAAGGGGAACAAGAATGTTGTAACAGAAGAACTGAGCATCTCAAATTGACCTACTCATTCCCTCAAATCCCCTCTTATTCATAGGGCCTTCATACAAACGGATTTGGGTACGTATTACCAGCCATCCAACAACCCATCACAACTGCCAACTAATTGGTCAAAACCGAAAACAAAAACAGTTCAGAGCTGGTTTAAATAGCCGTTATGACCGTTGCTACACTAATGCTACAGTGTTATTACAAAAACTTTGACAATGGCCCTCGTGCACATGGGGGAGGAGGACCTAGTGTTGAGTCAGGACTCTGCTCGATCAAAGATTGAAGGTTCGCGTGCAGTTTGAAAGGCCATCCAATTATAATTGAATAGTCCGCACAGACTGTATTCCAGCATTCATATATGTTTGTCAATTTAAGAGTTTTTATGTAAACATCTTTTAATAAAACCAGCTAAGTGAGACACGTGGCTTCATCTCTCGACTTTCATTTACGAGGTCTTGTGGTCATGTTAGTCGGAAAGTTAAAACCTACTCTTGTTCTTCGGTCTTGTGTGTGGTGGGATTATTTCTTCCTGACTGTGAAAATTATCGGAGCTGCATAAAATTATCTTTCTTTGGGAGGAAAACATTGGGTTTTGATTGAAATTTAACTCTAGTCTAAGGCAGTATTTGGAAACCATGTTTGCCCGAATTTTAATCATTGGAATTGGGAGACAACGTCAGTTATGTTACCGACCAACGTTGGGTTGCCTTGGATTGCTCTTAATCTCTCTTTCCATCCACATGAGAGAGATAGACTCAAGTCTTTCCTCTCTCCTACTTTTTAAGAAGCAGTTGGAATGTTACTTTTGGAGAGGAAGGCAGATTTTAATGTGAGCTGACTTTTGTGCCCTTATCATCTTTTCCTTTTTATATTTATTCTCTCTCTTACACGGTTGAGACAAAATAGGGGCAATCACGTAAAATTCATTTCCATAAACATCTCCTTCGGTTCTGTATGAATAGGGTCCGACGACGTCACGAAAAATCTCTAATTTTTGGCAAGTCTCTGCAAAAGATGATTTTGCACAATCTATCTTTTTTCTAATGAGTTTTCAAATGCTGTCTAAATTAATACATGTACATATTCGGTCAACTGAATCACCCTTACAAAAGTATAAATATCTTTTAACAGAGGACTGCTCGTACAAAAATCTCAGGAAACTGTATCATATGATAGGAATCAGACATTCGAATGTCTTGAAAAATATATAGGACAATAGAATGAGTACGAACATGCTTTGGGTTGGATCATTGGATGCTGCATTGAGAAGACAGGCATTGATTTAAGGGTACGAAGATGCTATTAGATTGTGACGAGACTTCCATATCTGCACAGGGAATGTGAAACGGTACGGGTGCATGGTGGAGGCTACATTGGAGCAACTTCCATGCGAATCTGACTCCTTAATCAACAAGAGAAATGAGAAGGACCTAATCTAACAGGTGCGATTTACCGAAAGCTTTACAATCCAACAAAGAATCATAGTACCTTATGACATGATGGAACCTATCATCTCCTATTGAAACCCACCATCACACCAAATGATTTTTGTTTGGGAGTCCAGAAGACTAAATCTTGGGGAGTACACCAAAAGTTTGTCTCCTTACCGGCATGGAATCCGGATCAAATCTATTTGATGCAACGTATGCAGTGGAGGTCCATTGTAAGGAGATTGGTATCAGAATGCCACCCTGGTGAGGTAAACTCTCCCTTTTTTTGGTTCATCACTGGGAGAACTAGAGGTACCATTTGAGACCTCTTTATTCTTGAAGTGTATATCCCACTCATGCTGACAAGGCCCTGATTTACACACATTGCGTTGTCAACTTTTATTTGTCTTGCCGAAAGTAATCTCAACATCGGTTGGTAGTAGAGGTCAATCATTTCTAAAGATGACACATCTTAGATAAGACTAGTTTGCTCATAATGAGGACCTCTAGTGGCACATCACATGAAATTAAGTTTCACTAATAATGAGGATGGGTTCAATTAAGGTACAAACAAGGGAAAAACGATTAGGTAATTAATAATGAGGACACACAAAAGAAAAGAAAAATGCTTTGAAAAGAAATCTATAGTTGGATGTAGTACGACTGATCAGGTTATTGTTTTTTGTTTTCTTTTTCTCTTAAGTTCTTCACCCCCTTCCTCTTCAGTGGAAGATCAACCTTATCACTAAAATTTTATAATGCCACCCTAAAGAAAATAGATTTTCTGTAAACTAAAATTAGTATCACCTCTTTAAATGGTGCCAAGAAATAATTATAGAATATTTTGTTCTTAAAAGAAACATCTTTAGCTGCTCTTTATCTACATTCATCAGGTAATTGATATGTTAGGACTCTATAAGCAAAGTAGTTTCGACTTCCTCTAAATTGGACTCGTCTGTATCCCTCAACGCAATGATGAGCAAGGAATCTACCATTCACTAGATTTTATCCCTAGTAAAGGAAACCCTCAACGCAATGATGAGCAGGGAATCTACCATTCACTAGATTTTATCCCTAGTAAAGGAAAAAAGAAACACATGCATTGATGTTTACGATATAATCAAATGGATACTTCCACAATTTTTTTATCTACTCTATACCCATCAAATCTTTGCATAAGCTTCGAAATCTCTAAAATTTATCATAATATTACAATACACTCAACATGGTTAATTATCATTCACTATGCAAGGATATTCGAAGAATGTTCGTTAACATTCATTGGATTTTATCCCCAACAAAGAAAAAAAGAAACTTATGCATTCATCTTTAGGGATAATCAACTGTATGCTTCACCAATCTTTTCTGTAATCTACTCCACACCCATCAAATATTCATATAATCTTTGAAATCTCAAAAAATTTTCAGAATATTACACATACACTCAACATGGTTAATTATCATTTAGTATGCAAGGATGTTCGAAGAATGTTCCTTAACTTTCAAATAGCCTTAACATTGTTAACAATAGGGAAATTACTTATCTAACCTTAATTAGAGAAAAATATCACATCTATCTCTTTTCTCTTTGAACATTGATTGCTCTCTCGCAACATCCTCCTCTCCGACAGTTATAGAGAGCAACCGTTCTTACTATCCTTAACATGTGTCTTAATGGGATGCTGGTGTTAAAGATAGAGTTTCAGTGGTATGCCAGTGTTGAAGAGGCAGTGACTATTACACCTAGAGAGTGTTAGTCTCAAAATGTGAGACTTGCCCCTAGTCTTAAGACATAAGTAAAAAAAGGCTTTCGATAAGACGACATAAATCCTATACACCATATTGTACCATGTTAAGATGAGAAAATCATATTGTACTATATTATAACCTTTTCAAAAAAGCATAATCGGAACCTATATCATACTTGATTTAATAAACTATTAAAAAAGGGACTATTATCACATTATGTTATCTTTTAAGTAAAAATAAAAATTATGAAACTTAAATTTCTTCCAAGATATAGATAAGTCATTTCTGAATGATGTCCTCTAAAGTTCAAATCTTATGGCATTTGATGTGAACAATGGCCTTCCCTAAAGTTCAAATTTCACAACACACATGCCCAAATTGTCTTCAATTTGGCCAACCCAACTCATTCCTCTTGAAGGAAAAATAGACAAAAGAACGCTACTTTTTGCTAGTCTTTGGAATTACATTTGGGACTAATTTTAGTTCATGAAATCTTAGTGCTATAATATCCCAGATATTGTTAGTCTTAGGTGGCCTACAAGCCAATCTGACTATGTAAATCTCGTTCATTTTCTTAATATAATGGCATAATATTCATTGTGTATAAATCGTATTAATTATCGTCTCATAAT
Source organism: Zantedeschia hybrid cultivar (assembly GCA_030544215.1). Taxonomy (NCBI): domain Eukaryota; kingdom Viridiplantae; phylum Streptophyta; class Magnoliopsida; order Alismatales; family Araceae; genus Zantedeschia; species Zantedeschia hybrid cultivar. Next base: position 24,517,191 of record JARZZO010000011.1, on the reverse strand, counting down.
GAAGTCCGTGAATATGTGCGATAGTGATCAGATTATGATGAGATCATACTAATGAGACTGATCACTTAAACATACATATTCTTAATCGTTCCTAGTCGGAGGATATCCGAGAAGGACATCGGATATCCGGTTAGACTAGTACAGATTACTCCTACTCATATGATGAAGAAGATTGATCTCATAAGTCACTTATGTGGAGACACTAAAGCGAATATGTAGGTGCTCATTGGAGAATGAGTTCACTGAACTGATCCGACTGAATCGCTGGATGGTACTGTACCTCACTGTCAACGAGCTTGATTCTATTATCGCAGTTGCGTGGATGATCATCGGACCTGAGACACCAAGGACACCTTGACGGTGGACTTATGTGCTTTGACCTTGGTTTATGAATTTCTAACCACGGGATTCTAAACAACCAAGGATCGGGTACAATGGAATACCGTCGAAGGAAATTGTGTGTCAATAAGGAATCATTCGCTCTCGGTACGATGAGAGAGAATGCTCTAGGAAGGATGCGTGAAAGCCCTTGGCTAGGGCGGACAATAATATCGGGAAAGGAGTTTTTCAATATTCATCAGCGGCATCCAATCCAAGTGAGTCGACCGGTTAAGGGTTTGATAGCACGCCATATCCTGAGTCGACTCGAGAGCATTGTACGAATGAAGGATTATATCCACGTGGTAACTGTCGGCGGAAAGGTTCCAAGAGTGGGTTACTTAACCCCAACACCTTCTGGGTTCACGCGGTGTTGCTTGGCACCCAACGTGATCGGAGGCCCGATCGAATTCGATGTGCGATATCAATTCGATTGATTAATTAATTAATAAAGGGTTATTAATTGATTAATAGAGCCATTGAGGAGTCACTGGGCTTATTGGGCTATTAATTGGATTGATAATTGGGCTTAGAGGGTCACACGCAAATGATTCTCAAGGCGATGGATAAATAAGTGGGTTTTATACAAACCGGGGGTTTTTATTAAAGACCGCGCGGTTAGTATAAAATATAGCGAACGGGCTTAGCAGGCCAAGCTGCTGTTAACCCTAGATGCCCCGCCTCTCTTTCTCTCTCTCTCTGGTGCCCCAGAAGAATCCAGATCCTTGGATCTGCTCCGCCGCATCTCCGAATCCCGTTCGACGGGAAATCGTTCGCGCGTTGCGGCGATCGTTGTGGCGAACGACGGAGACTTCGTGGGCTGCGAAGAATGAGGAACGAGAGGATTTCCGTCGCGAGGAGGATTGCGTGGAATCCGCTAGAGGCCGGACACTTGCGCGGCTTGCGGTGTCGCACCGGCGGAACCGAACGGTTGCGGATTCGAATCCGCACACGGTAAGGTTTCGATACTCCGATTATCGAGGTTTTAGTTTTTCGAAACGGGATCGGATCTCTGTTTTATTTTTATTTCCGCTGCGTGAGAGATCCAGAGAAACCCGAGAACTCAACAGATATTACGCAATCAGATTAGTCTATTTTAGTTAATTAGGTTGGATTTTAGTACTTGATTAATAAACTATTTAAACGGGGACTTCTATCACATTATGCTATCTTTCAAGTAAAATAAATAAATTATGGAACTTAAATTTCTTCTAAGATAACAGATAAATTTTTTCTGAATGATGTCCTGTAAAGTTCAAATGTTATGGCATTTGATGTGAACAATGACCTTTCCTAAAGTTTAGATTTCACAACACACATGCTCAAATTGTCTTCAATTTGACCAACCCAACCCATTCCTCCTGAAGAAAAAATAGACAAAAGAAGGCTATTGTTTGCTAGTCTTTGGAATTACATTTGGACTAATGTTAGTGCATGAAATCTTAATGTTGTAATATTTTAGACATTAGACAATTAAATTAGTCTAATTAAGTTAATTAGGTTAGATTTTAGTCAGTTTAATTGGGTAGAAAATTCCTCAACGTATAGCAGGTTCCGAGTAGATAAAACTCATAAATTTGGCTAAGTCTTAATTAATCAATTAGAAGAGCTAAAAGAGAGTCTAATTAACTGATAAAAATTGATTGCAATCAAAGTTAAAATAAGTTATGTAATCGAAACTAATATAAGTCTTATAACCAAATTTATGTTACTAAGTTAGGTAATCGAGCTAAGTTAAGTTAGTAATCAAAGATAAATACGCCTTATAATCGAAGTTAAACTAAGGCACAAAATTGATTAATAGAAAACATATAATCGATTAACATAAGTCTTGTAATTGAAGTCACAATAAGTCAATAATCGACTAAGAAAAGGCATGTAATCGATTAGGTTAGGTCATGTAATTGATTAAATGAAGACTTGTAATCGATTAGATGAATAACTTGTAATCGATTAACTGCATAACGTATAATCGATTTGTTAAGTAACTTGAAATTGATTAACATGTTGATATGTAATCTATTAAGCGAAACCCATGTAATCGATAACTTAAGCTTGTAATTGATTACAATTGATGTGTAATCAATTTAATGTAACACATATAATCGATACCTAGAACGCATGCAATTGATGTCTTAAGCCATGTAATCAATTAACTGAGCTATACATATAATCAATAGACAGAACATATGTAATTAATGACTTAACCTATGTAATTAATTTTATGGCTGAAATTTAATTATCAATTACACTTGTAAAAAGGCTGATATTTTATAGGTTGCATATGCTGAGCCATAGTGTGTTTCAACAATTAGATATTTAGAGATTTTCTTAAATTCTTAGTGAGATTTTTGATCAATTAGGCATCGCATGTGGGACACTTGGCATTTTAAATTTTAGCAAGTGGTATAGTGATAGATTTGACTAGTCTACCAGTGGGCTTATAAGTCATTTTAGTAGGATTTTCCCATTCTTTCCCACGGTTCTTCTTGGGAATTTGGCTGAAAAGAGGAAGATGTTACAGAGTTGTTGGGCTCGGGTTCTTCTGGGCAGTGAGATTTTTGAGAATTTTTACTTCAGAATTTTAATTCAAGGCATGTGCATGATAAACTATTCAAATTATATATAATTTTAAAGATGTTTTGGATAATTTGAAGACTGTGAATTATATGTACTTTCTAATTTTTCTGTTAAGAATTAACTATCAAATTTAATATATTCAAAAATTAAATTATCATATGCATTATTTTGTATTCAAAATTTCCTTCTACCTGTTTTAGAAAACTGTGATAAACAATATGTTTGTTTTGAAATTTAACAAAATGTAATGTGCGTGGATTGTACCATCTTAAGGTAATTATATGGATGAACCCATAGTAAGTGTTTGATGTGGTAGTAGTCGTTTATGACCTGGTAGACAATGAGAATTATGTTAAATCATGAAGCTAAATTTTGCTTTAGTGGAGGGTGGGGAATGACCCCCGATCCTAGTTGTTTGTATCAAGATCAGGGCAATGCAATCATCTAAGTGACTGGAGTGTGTATGACACCTTACGTTCTACTTCAGACACCTGTCCAAAGCTTAAGATTGAAATTTAATAATTATGTGCGTATGTGATTCCTTCAAACATGATGTGATCGGCTGAAAATGTGTATGTAATTGCATGAATTGTAAGCCTTTGGATCAGAAATGTACTCTTTGATTTGTTAGAATTTTGATGAAATATTGAGTTGTCTTAATTTAGGAACTTTGTGCTATTTATCTATCTTTGACTTATGATTTAGCATGTGTATAACCTGTGAGATTTTAATACGGTAACACATGAATTGTGAACCTTATTATTTACTATGTAACGACCCGCCACCTTATAATCGGAGATCCGATTACTAATGGGTACCGAATCATTAAAATTTGGCGCCAAACCAGGATCTCGATGAGTCTGAGAAATAAATGATAAACTAAGCTAAACATCCACATCACATTAAATTGTAAAAGAAGTGCATGAATTAAAAATTATTACAATTCGACTGGAAAATTATTAAACATCCACATCACAATTCGAATTGTAAAAGAAGTGCAGGCCCAAACCAAAGGGTTCGACACCGAAACTGACCCGATAACTGTATCCGAAACCTCAATCCTTACATACTAAGTATGTTTTAGTTTTGATACCTGATGAGTCTTAGACTCATGTTGGATTAGTTGATATATTTTCAGAAGATTCCAATAGGAGGTTATAGGAGGAGCTTGACTGGAATTTTTGGGACCTAGACTTAAAAGTTTCTGCAGATTTAGAAGTAGGTCTAGCTATGGGTGTAGTTTCAGTTTATGTTGTATATTTTGTAAGACTTCAGTTGTAAAATTTTGAGACTCTGGTTGTATGATCTGGCAAGTAATTAAACATGTTTTACTTCAGTAGATTTGGTATAGTTAGATTGTTGTGTGGTTGGATTCGTGTGGATAATTTGGCATTGTGCCTTGCAGGCTTCCCAAGACCACAACTTAAGTAAATGTGATTTTAGGTGACGTTATCCGAAAGGAGATGTCAACCTGACAAGAATTCTAAAAAATTTGGCTAAAGTGTTTTCAAGTGACATTACCCGAAAGGGGGTGTCAACTCGATAGGAATTCTAAAAAACTTGGCTAGGTCCCAATTAATCGATTACAGGGCTTAAGTCATCAATTTCATGCATTTCATGTATCGATTATATGTGTTACAGTTAATCGATTACACATCAATTACAAGTTTAAGTTATTGATTACATAGGCTTCGCTTAATCGATTATATATGTGTCTGTATATTGATTTCAAGTTACTCAGTAAATCGATTACACATTATATAGTTAATCGATTGCAGGTTATTCACCTAATCGTTTACAAGTCTTCACTTAATCAATTACATGACCTATCCCAATCGATTATATGCCTTTTCTTAATCGATTATTAACTTATTTTGACTTTGATCATAAGGCTTATATTAATCAATTATCTATTTTTTAGTAGTCGATTTTATGTCTGAATTTAACTTTGATTACAAGGTTTATTTATCTTCGATTACCAGCCTAACTTAACTCGATTACTTGACTTATCTTTAATCGATTATTACCTAACTTAAATTCGATTATAAGGCTTATATTAACTTGAATTATAGAGTTTTTTAGCTTCCATTACAACTTATTTTTATCAGTTAATTGGTCTCTCTTTTAGCTCCTCTAATCGATTAACTTGGACTTAGCTAAATTTTTGAGTTCTGTCTATTGGTAACTTGCTATATGCTAAGGGATATTTTTCCAATTAAACTGACTAAAACCCAACATAATTAACTTAAGTAGACTAATCTAACTATCTAATATCTAGGATATTATAGGTGGTCCTTAAGGATTTTATACCAACATTTGTAAGTTACTTTTACTTTCTACTTTAGACATGAAAATTATTGAATGAGAGTAGATCTAACTAACTTTGGATAGTTGTATTAGTAAATTTCTCTCTAATAACCTTTTTTTTTCCCCTAATCTAGGAAGCTCTATTCTAGAGTTTTTACTTGAAAAGCAAAGAAAGGTAAGAAAACTTGCAAGGTCAAATGTGCTACTCTCAAAATAATTGAGTTGAGAATTGGGAAGCTAAAAAATGCGTCCATTTGGAAACTATGACAAACATGTAACCATGGCATAACCATTAGAAATCTTTACACAAATAGTTCACCTTTTTCATTATCTTATAAAGCTCTTAGAAGATTAGATTTCTTGTTAAAGAAGCGGATTGTGTAAATATTAGATGTTTAAAAATGTTTGCAATATTTTTCTATTCCTTGTCCTTGCACTATGAAACTATAAGGCATTATGCTAAAAAGTCATACAAAAATCTAATTTTTCATTCATATGTCATGAAACATCACTATAAATTTGTATGCTCTCCTTTTATAGATAATCAAATTTTCAATAATCGAACTTTTCATGACAGGCTTTAGGTGATGTCTTTATGATGGCAACGAGAAAGGGTGTATCTAGTGAAGCGGGAGAAGGTACAAATAGTGACAATGCTTGTAGGTAGAAGAGATTTCCAACTTTCCCCAAAATGATACTTGTTTCACACTAATTTGCATCGATAGAAATAATCAACACATGATCCTAGTTGAGACTTTCATTTGGTAACAACACAAGTGACTAGAATAGAAGGTTATCCAATTGCATGTGCCAAAAACCTATTTGGCGTCCAAAATATTCAAGAGGTGAAATATTTGAACAAAAGACAATGTACTTAGGTGCCTCTTATTTCATGCTTGTTCTTGAATAAAAGAAAACGTGTTAGATATCATATATCTTGACCCCATATATTAAAATTTTTCTTTACCCAAAGCACTTTGCCAAGAAAAATGGCAAAGGCTAGGCTTATTTTTACAAAGCGAATGTTATGAAATACATACATAAAAGAATCAAGAAAGCAACTTGTCCTCCATGCAAGGGGAACAAATTCCCCCTCGTTCAAAACCAACAAAAATATAAAACGCAACAAAGAGACCAAACCATAAAAGGACACCTCCTGGCAACCTTGTTCATGACTGTTCCCCTTCATATAAAGTTTCCTTTCTTTTGTACTGCTACTTGCAGCCGATTGCTTTCTTGCTCCTAAAAAGTTTCACTTGTTCTCAAGTTTGATTTTTATGAAGAGCGTTCATCTCTTCTTATACAACACTTAGCTAGCATCCAAAATATTCAAGAGGTGAAATATTTGAACAAAAGACAATACACATAGGTACCTTTTATTTCATGTTTGTTCTTGAATAAAAGAAAACATGTTAGATATCAGATATCTTGACCCCATATATTAAAAAATTTCTTTACTCAAAGTACTTTGCCAGGAAAAACAGCAAAGGCCAAGCTTATTTTTACAAAGTGAATGTTATGAAATACATACAGAAAAGAATCAAGAAAGCAACTTGTCCTCCATGCAACGGGAATGAATTCTCCTTCATTCAAAACCAAGAAAAATACTAAAATGCAACAAAGAGAACAAACCATAAAAGGACACCCCCTTGCAGCCTTGTTCATGATTGGTTCCCCTTCATATAAAGTTTCCTTTCTTTTGTACACCTACTTCCAGTTGATTGCTTTCTTGCTCCTACAGAGTTTCACTTGTTCTCAAGTTTGATTTTTATGAAGAGTGTTCATCTCTTCTTATATAGCACTTAGCCACATCTGATTGTCCTTCATGAAAAGTACACGGGTTAGAAGATTTAATAGAAACACATATGCAATTGTGTTCCTTAATTTTAAAGGCACTTGAGTTTCTCTTCTGCGCCAATCCCCTCCCCTCCCCTCCCTCCTCCCTCCCCGTTTGCAATTGAGTAAGGCTCTTTTTAATAGAGTTATATACTGATCTCATCTTCATGTAAAGATTCTTCTTTATCGATATTTTTTACCGCTTTCTTTTATACCTAGCTTCATCTGAACCGAGGTCTTAGGATTTTTTTCATCTTACCCCTAATGTTAAAAATTTTCTTCATTGTGAAAGCTTCATCAAACACGATGTCCCTACTAAGATCCATTTTGTAGATAACAGAGTTTCATAGCTTGTACTCCATGTTACAGATGATAGAGTTTTTTAGCTTGTACCCTTCATGCCAAACTTTATAAATGTTAGAGTAATCAACTGGTTTACCAGAGCATACTTCGTAGAGTCTTGAGTTCCAATCTTGTTGAAGGAGATCGATTCACCAAATAGCATGTGGTGTTAATAGCCTCAACTTAGAATTGTTCTAGTAGGTTGGCGAATAACCTCATGCAACGAGCTCTTTCTAGAAGAGTCTTGTTCATGCTTTTAACCACCCCATTTTGCTAAGATTTCCAAGGAATAGTGTAATGTCAAGTGATGTCTTTCTTCGAACAGAAATCCTCAAATTCTTTTGAGGTGAACTCACTAACATTGTTAGTGCGTAGATACTTGATATGTTTACCTATTTGCTTTTCAACCTTGGCATTCCATCCTTGAATTTCTTGACTACCTTTGACTTGTGCTTCAAGAAACAAACTTATACTCTGTTAGGTAAGTCATCAATAAAAATAATAAGGTACTGGGATCTTCCAAGAGACTCTACTGGGGATGGTCTTTAGACATCGAAGTGCACAAACTCAAGAATGTTCTTGCTCCTTTTGGTAGAAATGACAAACTTTACCTAACATTGCTTGACAAGAACACATGATTCACATAAATCAAGTCTATATGATTTTTTACCCTTAAGCTACTTTCTATTATGCAACTTCAACATCCTCCTCTCACTCATATTGTAACGACCCGTCACCTTATAATCGGGGATCCGATTACTAAATGGGTACCGAATCATTAAAATTTGGAGCCAAACCAGGATCTCAATAAGTCTGGGAAATAAATGATGAATTAAGTTAAACATTCCACATCACATCAAATTGTAAAGGAAGTGTAGGAATTAAAAATTATTACAATTCGACTCGACTCAACAAATAATTACATATTCCAACTGAAAAGAAATAATTAAGCGTACAGTCCTTAAAGAAAAATAACAACTACATCGGGGCATATCTCGGAACAGTGGTTGCTGGCGCCCAACCCGAGACAACACCCTCCACGCTACGCCTGCCTGGAACCCTCACCTAAAAACCGCAGGGGTGAGTCTCATCGAAATGGACTCAGTAGGGATCCCTCGATCCCCACCACCCACTCACGCACCCACAAATGTAACAACACAAATATAGGCAATTTAAATAAATAAAGCGTTAAACACAACTCCCAAAGATTCCCAAATTTCGATATAAAACACATGCATTCGTAAATACAACATGCACAACTCTAAAACTACCCTACCATGGAGTCCACAACCAGCGTCTCGGCTAAACACACAAACTACGCGGCCGAACGCGAAAAACACCGACCCGCTGGGACCAAACAGCAACCCCTCGGATAGCGCGCTGGCTACTCCGGCCTGTCTAGCTCTAGGTGGTTCTGCTTCCCCTAGCATGAGTAACACTCCGAATGTATCACTCCCACACCGGTACTAGCTATATCCCGGGGTACACCAGGTGACCCTCTCTCTAGGCGTCACCCCACCACTCCCACACCAGCACTGTGTCACTCCCACACCGACACAGGGTGCCTAAGCGCTAACAACTGATACTCTAGGTCCACGGTCGCACGAAACACAACATAGTGCGATCCGATCACGTAGAAATCCTCGTCATAAAGTACGTTTTTCAAGTATGCATTTAACCAAACTATCTAACAATGTAAATACATGTTAATTTTATGGATTAATGAGGTCCTGTCTTGAATCGCATTGCCTGTGGCCGACGTCATTCAAGACCCGTAAACTGGTTTACACAAAACTGTCCTCGGGAGATAGCCTAAATAGTGTCGTCCTTGGCAGACGCTATATAAAATGGCATCGCTGTCGCCAAACGCTATTCAAGATAGAGACAGAATCCCAATGATGTGTTCTTTTTGCTACATTTTAGTTTCTTTGTTGCTTTGACTAAGGGAGAATTTGACGCTTCCCTTGCTTAAATGCCTCACATCGAGAGAGGCGGAAAATGCCGTTGCAAAGGTCCATAAGGGCATATGTGGAAGCCATACGGGCCTAAAAGCCTTGGCTTAGACACTGCTTCACCACAGATATTGGTGGCCCACTATGACGTGCGATTGTGCCGAGTATGTCAAGAAGTGCCCCACTTGCCTGATTCGCAGCCTGCTCCATTGACTATCGGTAACAGAGCTTCATGCCGTCACCAAGCCACCCATTCTCCATGTGGGGGATTGATATCTTGGATTGCTTTCCTAAGACTACCATACATAAACAATTCGTGCTGGTCGGGATTGATTACTTCACCAAGTCGCCCAATGTTATACCCCGTATTTTTACAACTATTAATAAATTTAATTAATTTAAATTAGATCAATTAACTAATTATAAGAGTCTATGATTGAGCTTAAGTAATTTAATTTAGTCCAATTAATTTAATTATGAAAGCTCAACAACCCAAATTATACTACTAATTTAGTTCAAATTCCTTGTTGATGTATTAGACAACAACATAGTAAAATAATTATAACTTTCTATAGAAAATTTGGATTAAGGCATAATTTATATTATTAGAAAGATAATAAAAAGATCCATAATTTTGTAGAAGACCATTTTTACTAATTAAGATGTTTTATTGGTCAAAAATATCAAAGATAAATTTTAGAAAGGGCTACCCATAGAGAACAAGTCCTAATCGGATTAGGATTTGAATTAGAAAATAAAAGATGGTATAATTAATGTTAACCATGACCTAAAAAGTTATGTATAACATATTTGACTTAGATTAAAAATAAGACATAATAAATGTGAATATAATTAAGATTCTAATTAATGTGTAGAAAGTCATAATAGGAATCCTACTTGGATTATGATTATGTACACAGATTTACTCGACATAGCCCTAGTATTTTAAGCATAACTCTATGCATAAGATTCATAATTAAGTAAGAAAACTCCCATTAGAACTATGACACAACTGTATCGAAGTTTTATGAAGAACATATATTTAAAATAAGTCGTTTCCTAATCGGAATCAGGACATCTTTAGACATAAAGGAACTCTACAAGATGTCTGAGTTCGGAGTACTCAGTACAGCAGGTAAGTAAAATAGGCATATCTTTTTGTATAGAGGTTGAAAATAGTGAGATTGGTCGCATTGTAAAGATATTAAAAAGTTTAAAACTTTGAAGAAAAGAGTTGTTCTTATTTCAGACGTAAAGGTCTTCAGAAAAGGAAACTGCAGGTAGCGTGGCAGAATTCGATTTGAACTAGGAAGTGACTTTGACTTGGAGATTAAGTTATGGGGAGTAGAAGTTCGACTCTAGTAAAGAAAGGAGGTGTTGATGGTTATATTAGGAGAATAAATGAGTATAAATAGAGTCTTAGGTCGTGCTCAACCTCTATAGCATGCAACTATATTCTAAGGGTTAAGTTCATGTAGTATTCTTGAGAGAATAAAGTTGTTCATAGTTATTTCTTTTAGAGGTTTGATTATAATCAATGTTTTGTATTATTAGAGGTTTAGAGAACGTGAAGAAGAGCTTAGAGAATGTGGGAAAGAGTTTAGAGGAAGAAGAAATCATAGATAGATAGCAAGGAAGCCATAGGAAAATCAAGAGCCGGTCTTTCTTCAAGAGGTAGGTAGATAACTGTACACATGATCTATTTAGTATTACAAAACTATGTTATTTTCAAAAGTTTTCAAAAGCTAATAAATTGGTAATAAATTTTATTTATATGTATAATTCATGATATTCAAGTTTCAGATTTTGATGATCTTCTTTTCTATTTATTCCATGATTATTATCTCAGCCTATGTAATATGTCCGTTCAATCTGTTCTGTTTCAAATTATGATCACACGAGTTACATATATTTGTTATCCTTGGTACGATGCCCAATTGAGTTGAAATTTTGTAAGTAGTCTATTTTTAAAGTTATATTCATGAATAATAAATTTAATAATTTTAGGAGTTTTTTTGGATATTTATTTCATAATATTATTTTCAGACTATACAATATGCCAAGACAGTTTTGAAATCTCAACTTGTGAATCCTATATCTCATGTGATTCACGTCCAAATCATACAAAATTTTGTATAGACCTTTTTTATATTATCTTTGACTTCTCTGTAAAATTTGAGAATTTTATGACTTCGTTTGATACTCATTTTACCCTCTGTTTTGATTTTCTAGAATTCTATTTAAGTTGGATTCTCCGAATCAAAGTGAGAATCCAAAATCAAATCAAACAAATTCATAAATTGATGAAACTTTGGCCACACTATAAATAGTATATTTTTGACATGTTTGCCAAGTTTTATAATTTTATGAATCTTTTTGATATTATTCGGCCTATTTGTTAATTTGTTAGCTTTGAAAATTAGTTTTGATGGCCAAAAAAAATATGTTTGTTATTCAAAAAATTCTAAGAAAGTTTTTTTGACTATCGTTTTTGTCCAGCAACCTATTTTGATCAGCTTTACTCTGATTATCTATATATATGACTATGATGACTCTCTAAGTGACTATTTTGTATATAAAAAAGTATATATTTTGACTTTTATATATACGTATTAATTTTATAATTCAATTTCAGATCTATGCTCATCTTTTGTCATCATTTGATCTCTGTTAATCTGATTGTGACATAATTATTTGACTTTACTTGGACAATGCCATCTTAAGGAGATATTTGGCCCGATTATATTATAAGCATCCATATTGGATATAGTATTTTGTTTGGAACCCTAGGGCAAACGGGTGGAATCCTAATTTCTGGCCGGTTAAAACCAAGGGACGGCAGTACGTAACGCCCTGGCGGTTTGGAGTTGGCTGGGACTTTGACTTCCCAGTTTTGCGCAATGACTAAGACATTTGCATCATTTGCATAGATGCTTTGATATTTGTTTTGTTTGGCTCTTTATGTTGTGGTTTGGTGCATGTCTGTTATGATATGATTTGATTTGTTTGATTGGCACATAAGTATGAAATCCTTACTCCATATGTTCATTTGAATTCAGCTTAGTCATTTGAATATTTTGATCATCCTGTTCAACTATCTCTTTGCAATCATATGAATCTGTCTTAACTATATGATCCATGATATAAATATGATTTGATAAGCTACTACGCCATGATATTTAGTATTTGATATGACATGTGCTTAGGGGACGGCAATACGTAACGCCCTGATGATTTGATATGTTATGTGATACGTTCTGATCATGGTTAGTAGAATTTGATATGTCTGATATGAGTTCGATCATACCATATATGCTATATGTTAATTAATCTATTCATGCTATTAGAAAACACATTTGATTTGATAAGCTTATATTTGATCATGTTCTTATTTGAGATATATGTAACTGTGTAAGATCATGTTTAGTATAATTGTATAATGTGATTTGTAAAATTTATTATATGTTAAATCATGTGGATGGTTTGAAACTAACTGAGTGGTTGTACTCATAAACCCTATTAACATTTTTAGAGTCTGAGAAAGAGAATCTGGAATATGAGAAGACTTCTGATTGAGGCATTTGACATCTTCAGTAAGTTATTAGATTAAAATCTACAGCTTTCTTAGACTTGATGTAATAGGGATAATGAGAGATTGATATACTTTTCTTTATTTAGTGAGATTTGCGAATTTATACACAATTGATGAAAATTATAATTTGTGAACTTCGGTATTGACTATATTTGCATATTTTAGGTTATTTGATGGTTATGACATTTATTTAAAATCGCCTTGTGGTTGTTTAGCTCTCATATCTGTTCGTTATGATGGAATTTGTTATGAGATTACGTGGTCGGATTTCAAGCTTAAAAAATAAAAATAAATCGGATCCGGGGCGTAACAATATGGTATCAGAGCAATTATGAGAGTTTAAACATCCACAACCATCTGATCTTAAGCTATACCGATCGCTCTTAAAGAATATGATGAAGTTTAAGATTAATATGATCTTGGGTTAGATTAGAAATTAAGATGATATCTCGTTTTAGGTTATGGTTATGACATTTGGGGTAGGTGATTGTAGATGTTGCATTTAGCCGATTCTAACAATTAGACTTATATATAGAGAATTCTTAGTATAGATGGAGATTAAGAGGGTTAAGTTAAATCTTTTAAAGGGGAGAGCCAGTTATAGGATGTATATATTTCTACCACTTACATCTTTCCACTAGATTTAAACTATTCAATATTGACATATTATTATCCTTGATTTTTAGATAATTAGTACTAAGAGATGCCTTGACCACAACATACATTCATAAATTTAATTAACATTGTCTATTCATCTACATTTACTTATATTACTTGAAAACTAGAAAGAGTTAGTGAACACTTTAAAATGTTAAGATAAGTTAGTACCCTTAAATTTCATAAATGACTCTTATTTAAGTCTATGATATATGTTTGGTTGGATATTGATGATCTATTTTGGGATACGTAACTCGAATCATACTATGTCATTGATCATTAATACTTGTACGATAAAGTATAGAGACCACATTGGATATGAGTTTATTTAATAGTAGTACTATACCATAAATGTATCATCTTAATTTATTAAAATACTAAGAAGATACTTATAGACGTGTACATAATCCTTTCTAAGTGATCTATTAGGCCATCTATAGGCATATACTTAAGTCCTTCTATGCTCTCCTTTAGGCTTTACCTTTAAATATAAATATAAATTCTTCTAATTCTGTGCTGAGTAAATTTACTAAACATATATAATATGTAAATTAGCTAGGAGCGTAGATCTATGAAGAATATTTGGGAGCTAAACACATTATCCTAATTACGGACTAGATCATCTTCTTAAAGCTACCAAATTGGAAGCAGAACATCAATGACTTATGATTTCCATTATATCTCAAAAATATTGTGATTGTTTGAAGTATATATGAGTTTTAGCAATGTAATGTGATCTTAGGACGCTTATGTATCTCAAGTTGAAAATATCCATAAGAATTAATTGACATACTCTTATGATATTCAAAGTGTTTGTAGAGAGTAATTATAAGCCATGATAAGGTTGAGATGATGATAATCTATATTCTAATTATCTTGGTACATACTCAACTATGTGAAAGTTAGTTAATCATCGATCTCTTTTCACCCTATGTCTTTAGTTATGTCAGGACAAATTTATCTATTGATTAATTAGGTTGATTAATTAAATCGGATCTCAAGTCTATAAATATATTAAATCAAAAGTATATATTAATCATATTACAAATGCTCCACAAGTATAGATCTATTTGTTGTAGTGACCTGATCTTGATTAAGCAAGCCCTTAATCGTATTCTATGGCCTTAGAAATTAGTATGAATAATTTATTAATACGAAGGTAGATTATTATAATCTATCAAATTTCGAGGACAAAATTTCTTTAAGGGGGAGAGGTTGTTATATCTCGTACTTTTACAACTATTAATAAATTTAATTAATTTATTAGACCAATTAACTAATTATAAGAGTCTATGACTGAGCTTAAGTAACTTAATTTAGTCCAATTAACTTAATTATGAAAGTCTAATAGTCCAAATTATACTACTAAGAATAGCCCACTAATTAAATCATATAAGGAACAATTGACAATACTACGTATAGATCAAATAAGAGAATGATACAAAATAGGATCTTACATATATCTCATATCAAATCGGATGCATTTTCTATTATTCTGAAACAAACATGCTAATTCATAATACTTATCACATATATCAAACTTTCTTACTTGCTTGAAAACAAACTACTATCTATAAATATATCATATAATTCTTCCAACATATAGGAGACACATAGTACATAGCATATGACTCAAAATATAACTAATATCATATAATCAAGTTAAATATTTCAAAATTCAAAATTTTAAAAATTTTAAATCATAAAATAGATTTATATTGCCTTAAAATAAATTCAAATGATTCACATATGTGTATCAAATTATCACAATTCTATATCTTAATCAGACAAGCATCCTAACCACAACATAAGGAGCCATAAACACACATATACCAGATACTTAAGTAATAATACAAAGTCTTGATTACTACGGAACCAGACATCACACATATCCCATCACTACACCATACGGAAGTAGGTTTCATGGATTTTACTCATTGACCTTGGATCACATAATATCCTATCTAACAAGGGCGCTTATGTTAGACTCGAGCCACATAATCCTCTTAAGATGGCATTGTCCATCTCACACATATTAAATTAGATGGCACATGTCTTATAGAGATTAGAATTCATCATATACAATGTTCCACTATGTAATTAATGTAAAACTGATTCCATCAGGTTATATATACATGAAAAATATTTATAATTTTTTTTTTTAAAAAAATTGAATACAAAATATACTTTTCACATGCCAAAATCTATTTTTCAGAGTTGAAAATTCATTAAATACGGTGAATATTAATAAACATAATTAAAAATTCACAAACTGGTAAAACATGATATTCAGGGTGAAAATAAAATACTTGCAAAATTTTACTAAATCGGAGATCAAATGAGTGTTTTTCAAAATTCAAATAGCGAGTTTAAAACTTGAATCAAATTTATTAATAACAAGAAATAAATTTTCAAAAATTATAAAATTTTGCGGTCCAATAGATTTGATATAAAGAGACGTATGATTAAAATTTCAAATCATTTGGATTATAAATAACCAACATCTAATCATTTAAAATTCGTGCAGATTGCTAAATTAATAGTTTCAGAAAATTCAAACTGAACGACATATATTCCTGCCGTTCAATAGAGCCAACGGCCAACTTGGCTGCCATTTAGTATTTTGGATGGCAAGCTTAGCTGTTGTTTAGAATACTGAACAACAAACACTGCTGCCGTTTAGTTCTCCTGGATGGCAATCCATGTGGCCATTCAATAAGGTAGACGGCAAAGTGTGTTGCCGTCCACAAGAGTTTCCAGGCAGAACGCAGATAGTTCAGATTTTTGACAAATAATTCGTATATCTAATCTATGTTTTGGATCATAAACACAAAGAATATGATGCCATACTTTCTTTTTGACTACATTTGAAATCAAAATATTAATTTTCATATTAATATAAATTAATCCATATTTTGGAAAATCATCACCAACCTCTTACGCTAAAATCCCCAAAGTTCGAAACTCACAAAGAGATCTCGACTTCCAGCAAGAAGTACTGCTTCTTAGCCTTCCTCCTCGACCTCCAATGCTCCTAGAAGATTAGAGAATTACGAAAATATAAGCTTTACTGAAAAGCAACATTCATCTTCGTCTCTTTGTTCAAGAACAAGAACAAAACACCTACCTTTCACAATGGAGAACGACAGCTAAGGTTAACTACGCCTCCAGCCACATATAGAATTAATATCCAACTTTTGATCCTAAACAACCTCTACAAACCACCTTTGGATCGGATTAAGCTGCCCTTTCACGAATTAGAGAAAATCCTACTCCAAATCGGACTCTTCTCTCGCAACTCTACCTCCCTTAATTGAACATTCAATTTTTCGGCTTAGTAAATAAACGAATTAGCAAAAATGGTCTTATATAAAATTTTAGACGATCTGTTCGAGCTCTTTCCAACGGTACCAACCACGCCAAAATCTGAGTTATACACTGAGAGTTATCTCTAAAATAATGACCTGCCGTCTTAGGTACTCGAACCCAGAAAATTCGTAACTTAATGGGCTAAACCATCTATGAAACTAAGTTAATGGGCTTACTCAATCAACCATACTACACTATATCTATCCATTTAATTATTATTATTAATATTATTATTTATTTATTATTATTTCTGTTTAAAAAAATACAAGGTATTATATCCTCTCTCCCTTAAATAAATTTCGTCATCAAAATTTATTATGCAAGTAGAGTATAGAATCGCTTACCAAACAGTTCCGGATATCTCTTCTTCATATTTTCCTCCACCTTCCATGTCGCCTCTTCCCTAAAATAATGCTTCCAAAGAACCTTAATTATAGGAATCGTCTTAGTCCTTAGCACTGTCTCTTTGTGAACAAGAATACGAATATGCTTATCTTCATATGACAGATCCGGTTGAACTTCTAATGGTTCATAATCCAGTATATAAGATGAATCAACAATATATTTTCTCCGTATGGAAACATGGACTAGATGAACACCATACAAGTTCGGTGGCAAAGCAAGCTTATAAGCAACCTATCTAATACGCTCCAAAATATCAAATGAACCAATATACCTTGGACTCGACTTTCCTTTTCTGCTAAATTTCATGACTCCCTTGGTCGGTAAAACTTTCAAGAAAATATGATTTCCCACTTCAAACACCAATTCCCTTCGCTTATGATCAGCATAGTTCTTCTGTCGACTTTGAGCTGTCAAAAGTCGCTTCCTGATGATATCATTCTTATCTAAGCAATCCTGTACAAGTTGTGGACCAATCAACCTTTTCTTTCCAACTTCTTCCCAACACAAAGGTGATCGACACAGTCTACTATACAAAGTCTCATACCATGCTATACCAATATTAGCATGATAACTGTTATTGTAAATAAATTCAATCAACTTCAAATGATCATGTCATTTATCCTTCCACTCAATGCTACAGGCTCTTAGCATATCCTCAAGTGTCTGAATTATTCTATCTAATTGTCCATCCGTCTGCAGGTCGAAAGCTAAACTGAACTTCAATTGTGTACCCAAAACTTCCTGAAGACTTCTAGAACCTCGCAGTAAAATGAGCATCACGATATGAGAAAATGGATACTAGAACTCCACGCAACCTCACAATCTCCTCAATGTACATTCGAATCAACTCCTCTAAAGAAGTCTTCTTATGCATAGCTAGGAAATGAGTAGACTTAGCCAATTTAGCTACAATCACCCAAATAGAATCATGCTTCTTCCTAGTCAATGTTAATCCTGTCACGAAGTCCATAATAATGTGTTCCCATTTCCATTCTGGTATGTCCATGGCTTGCATCGGTCTTCTTGACCTTTGACGTTCAATATTCACCTGCTGACAAGTAAGACACTTGGAAACAAACTCTGCAATATCCTTCTTCATGTCGGACCATAAAAAATTTCTCTTCTTGTCTTTATACATCTTAGTACTCCTGGGTGAATAGAAAATTGAGATTTATGAGCCTCATTCAATAATTCCCTTTTTAGCTCCTTATGTTGTGGAACACACAACCTTCCTCGAAATCTGATAACTACATCAACACTGTGAGAAATTTCGACCTTACTAATCAATTCTTGCATCAAAGGGTCTTGCTTATGAACTTCCATAACTCTCTCCATAATCACAGGTCTTGTAGCCAACTGAGTTAGAACACAATGCTCACCTTTAACTTTTGGTTTACAATCAACAACATCTTCAAGCATCTCTCAATCTCTGTGTAAAGACAAGGCCATAAGCTTCCTGCTTAAAGCATCAACAACCACATCGGCCTTACCAAGATGATAATTTAGTGTAAACTCATAATCGTTCAGAAATTCAACCCATCTTCTCTTCCTCAGATTAAGCTCCTTCTGTGAGAAAATGTACTTCATGCTCTAATGATCAATAAAGATCTTAAATTGCACTCCATAAAGATAGTGTCTCCAAATCCTCAAGGCATGAACAACAATAGCTAATTCCAAATCATGTGTCGGGTAATTCTTCTCGTGATCCTTTAACTGGCGTGAAGCGTAAGCCACAACCTTCCCATTCTGCATCAGCACACAACCCAAACCTTTTTTAGAAGTATATGTATAAATAACAAAACCGTTTGACTCACTAGGTAAAGTCAAAACTGGGGTAGTGGTAAGTCTTATCTTCAACTCTTGAAAACTCTTCTCACATTCCTTAGACCATATGAACTTGACATCTTTCTTGGTAAGCTTCATCGGAGCTGCAATACATGAAAATCTCTCAATGAAGCGCCTATAGTAGCTTGCCAAATCTAGAAAACTCCAAATCTCTGAAGCATTGTCAGACATCTCCCAAGAAAGCACGGCCTCAACCTTAGCCGGATCCATAGATACACCATCCTTGGAAATCACATGACCAAGAAAAGAAACTTGCTCCAACTAGAACTCGCACTTGCTAAATTTAGCATATAATTGATTCTACCTCAACAACTCCAAAACAATCTACAAATGCTATATGTCTGCCGTAATACTAGGAGAGTAAATCGTGACATCATCAATGAATACCACAACAAAATGATCTAAATACGGTTGAAACACCCTATTTATCAGATCTATAAAAGCAGCAGGGGCATTTATCAGTCCAAAAGGCATAACCACAAACTCATAATGCCCATACCTAGTCCGAAAAGCAGTCTTAGGTATATCCCCATTCTTGATCCGCAACTGAATAATACCCTGACTGAAGATCAATCTTGGAAAAGACCTTCGCCGACTATAGTTGATCAAACAAATCATCAATTCTGAGCAAATAATATCTTTTCTTGATAGTCATTTGATAAAGCTGGCGAATATCGATACACAACCTCATTAAACCATCCTTCTTGCGTAGAAAGAGCACTGGAGCTCCCCAATATGACATACTGAGCCGAATAAAACCCTTATCAAGCAACTCTTGCAATTGCTTCTTTAGTTCTGCCAACTTCGTTGGGGCCATACGATACCGAGCCTTAGAAATAAGAGATGTCTCTAGCGTAGGGTCAATGACAAAATCGATCTCCCGTAAAGGAGACAATCATCTGGAAAAACATCAGGGAACTTCCGAATAATATCAATATCATCAATAGATCTCTCACTAGCACCATTTGATGGAACCACCACTACACTAGTCAAATATCGATGACAACCCATTCTAAACAACTTTTCGGCCTTGAGTGAAGAAACCATAACATGGCCTGATCGATGCCTAGGGTAACAATAAATAAACTCCTTCTCACCAGGCTCTCGAAATATCAACTTCTTATGATGACAGTCTAACAAGGTAAAATACTTATCTAGACAGACCATGCTCAAAATAACATCAAAATCTACCATCTTGATCATATATAACTCAGCCGCTCCATCTCTATCCCTAAGGTTAACAACAACAGAAGATATAATGCGCATAGTGTGAATCTCCTCTCCATAATTGTAGCAACTATCAATAGATGTGCAACATCTATCGGTCTACTCTTCAGTGATTTAGCAAAACTAGCAGATATGAATGAATGAGTAGCTTCAAGATCAAATAGCACCTTAGCATGAACATCATCAATAAGAATAGTACATTTTGCAATAATAGGAGTCTCCTCAGCATCTTCTTTAGTGAGAGCATAAACACGTCCTTGAGTCTTGCCCTTCTTTTGTTCTTGCACCAGTTGAACTTTGGCCTTCAGGCGGCCTCTGACCATATGCCCTGGATCACCACACACTAAACACTTACTAGTTGCTCTCCAGCACCCTGTCCTACCATGTCGCCGTCCACATTGAGTGCAAGCAGTTGAATCAAATGCCTTCGATGCCGGACCCCTCGCTGGTTGGACCCGAAACTTCTTGTTATCCTTGCACACAAAGCTAGCTGGTGTACACACTTCTTTTGTTCTGACCCTTCTGCTCTTCCATAAATTTCTCATACTCATGCTCCATGTTGAATGTTGTCCTCATAGCAGTAGAAAAAGTATGAGGTCTTAAGCAACAAACATAACGTCGAATGGTATCTTTCAGACCCTTGACAAATTTCTTCAGCTTTATCTTCTTATCATCATAGATATGGAGTGCATATTTTTCCAACTCGGAGAACTTCGTTTCAGAATTAGCCAGCGGCATAGTGCCTTACACCAGATTGAGAAACTCCATCTCCTTCTTATCTTGAACATGATCAGGAAAGTACTTCTCACGAAAAACTCTAAGAAACTCCGCCTAAGTAATAATAGCATGACCCGCAAACACAGTCCTCTTCATGAATTTCTACTAGACATCTGCTCTCTCTTGTAACATGAAAGTTGCCAGATTGACCTAATCATCTTTTGGACAGTGAATCACAGTTAATATCTTCTCCATCACGTTGAACCAAGTCTCAGTAACTTCTGGTCGGCTCTCCCCTTTAAAGGAAGGAGGATGCAACTTGTTGAACTATTCCACCATAGAGGTCGCCTTAGGCCCATGGGGCTAAGCCTGAGTCTGCAAAGCCTGCACAAGTCCCTGAAAATTCTACATAAACCCATTGAAGTCCATATTGATTGGCAGTACGCTGACCACACTTTGGCCCTGGGTTGCAGAAGAACCTTCCTACACAGGGGTATCCTCAGAAGATGGGGGCTGAACAGGAGGAACCGCAGTAGTACGACAACGCCTTGACATATCCTGAGAACCCAAATACCTCAAATAAGCTCCCAATCCAACAATTCAGCACTTCTACTTCTATCTCAAATCAAAACTTAGTTATTCTATTACCTATATACAATTTAAGATCCCAAATTCATCAATCAACTAGCTACGCTTAATGGATCTGATGGTGTGGAACTCAAAATTGCTTTAATTCCATGTTCTGTAATGCCCCGAATCCTGTGTCCAATCATATCTAACTTCCGATGGAATTTAGAGACGTTACAGGTACGGAACATAACATATACATAACGAAAATGAGAGAATAATAGTCCACAAGGCAAAAACAAATAGTCATCCATCGTAAATTTCAAATAATAATAAGCCAACGCAATCCACAAAAATCTAATAATAAACAACTATCTCTGAATAATATAAACAACCTCTCACAAGTCCCTAAGATCTCACAGTTACATAATACACTCAATTACTCTTACTACATCAATCTACTAAAATGAAAAGAAATTTCACAATTAACCTTAAATCCAATAGCTCCAAATAACTTATGTGCTTCGTGGTCAGAATCAAAGTCCAACTCTCTGGCCACCTCTCTTGAAATTTTTTTCAACAAAGTTACTAAGTGCAAAATTCAGTTGACATCATCCCCTCCACTGACTAAACATATAATAATTGAAATTCTCATGATAATTGAATCATATCATAAACAATTGACAATGTTACGTATAGATCAAATAAGAGAATGATACAAAACATAATCTCACATATATCTCATAGCAAATTAGATGTATTTTATAATATTCTAAAACAAACATGTTAATTCATAATACTTATCATATATATCAAACTTTCTTACTTACTTGAGAACAAACTACTAGCCATAAATATATCATATAATTCTTCCAACACATAGGAAGGCACATATCACATAGCATATGGTTCAAAATTTAACTAGTAGCATATAATCAAGTTAAATATTTCAAAATTCGCATTTCTGAAAATTTCACATCATAACACAAATTTATACTGCCTTAAAATAAATTCAAATGATTCACATATGTGTGCCAAATTATCAGAATTGTATATCTTAATCGGACAAGCATCGTAACCACAATATAAGGGGCCATAAATACATATATACCGGATACTTAGACATTAGTATCAAGTCTTGGCTACCACGGAACTGGAGATCACACATATCCCACCACTGCACCATACTGAAGTAGGTTGCATGGATTTTATCAATTGCCCTTGGATCACATAATACCTTATCAAATAAGGATGCTTATATTGGACTCAGGCAACATAATCCTCTTAAGATGTCATTGTCCATCTCACACATTAAATTAGATGGCACATGTATTACAGAGATTAGAATTCATCATAATTTGAAATTAACATTAATCATATAGCCAATGATATATATATACACAAATAATACCCTTTTCATTAAAAAAATATTTTAAAGGCAATAAAATATTGTACTATGCAATTAATGTAAAACTAATTCCAACTAGTTACATATACGTGAAAAACATTTCTGAAAATTTTCTAAAATTTTTTGGATACAAAATATATTTTTCACGTGCCAAAATCTATTTTTCAGGGCTGAAAATTCATTAAATAGGATGAATATTAGTAAACATAACTAAAAATTCATAAAACTGTTAAAACATAATATTTAGGCTAAAAATAAAATACTTTCAAAATTTTACTAAATACAGTGATCAAATGAGTATTTTTCAAAATTCAAATAGCGAGTTTAAAACTTGAATCAAATTTAATAACAACATAAAATAATTTTTTAAAAATTATAAAATTTTGCAGTCCAATAGATTTCATATGAATAAACGTATGAGTAAAATTTCCAATCATTTGGATTATAGATAACCAGCAAATGATCATTTAAAATTCGTACAGATTGCTAAGTTAATAGTTTCAGAAAATTCAAACTGCACAGCATGTACTCCTGCCGTTTAGTAGAGCCGATGGCCAGCTTGGCTGCCGTTCAGTATTCTGTACGGAAAACTTAGCTGCTATTCAGAATACTGAACAACAGATCTTGCAGCCATTCAGTTCCCTTGGACGACAGTCACGTGGTCATTCAGTAAGGTAGACAATAATGTGTTGTTGTCCACATGGTTTTCCAGGCAGAACGCAGATAATTCAGATTTTTGACAAATAATTCACATATCTAATCTATATTTTAGATCATAAACACAAATAACATGATGCCAGACTTTTCTTTTGACCACTTTTGAAATCAAAATATTATTTTTCATATTAATACAAATTAATCCATATTTTGGGGAATCATCACCTATCTCTTAAGCTAAAATCCCCAAAATTCGAAATCCAAGAAAAGATCTCGCCTTCCAGCAAGAAGCACTACTTTTTAGCCTTTCTCTTTGACCTCTAATGTTCCTAAAAGGAAAAAGCATCACGAAAATATAAGTTTTACTTGAAAGCAACCTTCATCTTCTCTTTCTTCAAGAACAAGAACAAAATACATACTTTCACAATGGAGAACGATGGCTAAGGTTAACTACACTCTCAACCACATATAAATAGACTTAACACCTTACTTCTGATCCCAAACAACCTCTACAAACTACCTTTGGATCGGATTAAGATGCCCTTGCACGAATTAGAGAGAATCCTACTCCAAATCGGACTCCTCTCTCGCAACTCTATCGCCCTTAACTGAATATTCATTTCTTCGGCCCAGTAAATGAATGAATCAGCGAAAATGCTATTCTACAAAGTTGTAGATCTCTTTAAGCTCTTTCTAAACATATCAACCACGCCAAAATCTGAGTTATACATTGAGAAGTATCACCAAAATACTGACCTATTGTCTTGGGTATCCCAACCTAGAAAATTCCTCTAACTTAATGGGTCAAACCATCTATGAAACTAAGTTAATGGGCTTACTCAATCAACCATATTACACTATATCTATCCTTTTAATTACTATTACTTTTATTATTTTATTTATTTACTATTATTTCTGTTTAGAAAAATACCAGGTATTACAATTGGACTGATACAGAATGCCAACAGGGCGATCATGTAAGGGATCAAAACTCAATTACAGGGCGATCAAAATTGGTTGGACTAGCTCCGTAAGGTTCGGTGGTCCTTCCAAACCATTGTCCAAATGGCTATAGGGGAAACCCCTTATCTCCTCGCCTTCAGAACGAATGATGTGATTTCGCTCGAGCTCGGGCTGCATTCCACTCAAATCCAAGAATAGATGAGGCAACAAACGATCAGAGGCTCAGAGAGAACCTCGACCTCGTTGGAGAAACTAGGGAAGAAGCCAGGATTCGTATGATCAATTATGATGACATGACGGCGCACCTCTACACCAAGAAAATCCGTCCAAGGAGCTTCCACCCTGGCGACCTTGTCCTACGAAGTATATATGCCTCCAAGCAACTGGAAGTAGGCCGCAGGCTAGCACCCAATTAGGAAGGACCATACGTAATTGCCAAAAACTATGGCAATAGAGCATATCTCCTTGCTTGACTAGACGCAAGCTTCTAGACAATAAGTGGATCAGTAGATTCCTTTCAACAAGTACCTTATCGCTCGGCATCGGTGAACAAGCAATCGAGATCAACAAGCTTTGATCAACCACAATTAAACGTCGATTGACCACAGTCGACACAGATCAACACCAAAATCGCTTGTTTTCCTCCTGCCAAGCCACGCCTCATAGGGAAGGGGCTCCCCACCCTTATATGGGATAAAACTCACTTGTCTTCCCCTTGCCAAGTCAAGCCTCGTAGAGAAGGGGCTCCCTACCTTTAGATGGGATAAAACTCACTCGTCTTCCCCCTACCGAGCCATGCCTCGCAAGGAAGGTACTTCCCACCTACATATGGGATAAAACTCGCTCATCATCTCGTTGTCGACCTCGCTCACAGGGAAGGGGCTCCCCACCCTGTTGAACCACACCTAGGAGGGAAGGGGCTCCTTACCCTTAGATGAGATAAAGCTCGCTCATCTTCCCCTTGGCGACCGTGCTCACAGGGAAGGGGCTCCCTACTCTCAGATGAGATAAACTTGCTCATCTTCCCCCTGTCGACCTCGCTCACAAGGAAGGGGCTCCCACCCTCAAATGGGATAAAACTCGCTTGGCTTCCCTCTGTCGACCTCACTCATAGGGAAGGGACTCCCCACCCTCAGATAGGATAAAACTCGTTCCTCTAGTCGACCTCGCTTACAGAGAAGAAGCCTACTAGGGGACCGAATTCGTTAGCGATATTCCAGCGGCCAATAATTCATAAAAAATAATGACAATTTGGCATTATCAACTTGATCAAAACCCATGCACCCTAGCCTAAGTTCCGAACAAAACTTATCCTAGTCGATTGAGGGAATGGGGGGAAGGTTAGTTGGATACACCATTCAAAAGTACGTTTCATTTAAACAAAGTGTATCATCTCGCCCCGTCTTCTCCTATGCGCCCTTAGATAAAGATAGCTTCTTCGGGCACTTTTGCCCCTGCCTAACTGGCCGCTAGCAAATAGGCCATCGGATTCAACCGGGGTGGCCTATGGAAAAGCTTATGCTTGCGATCCCCTTCCCATGGTGGGTGAAGGAGTCGACCGCCGAGCTAACAACCTGGTTCTCACCACCCAACCCCACCGCCAGGCCTTGGAAGGCAACCTTCACACAACAGCACCACTCTGTAACGTCGATGCAGCTGCTGCCTTCTCGGCCTCCTCACTCAGGTGACCCTGAGCTGCTGTTCCTTCCTGTGCCTAAGGTTAGCCCATTTGACCAAGCAATGCTTCGGCAACCAGAATGGTGAACCACGGGCGGGAACCTCTCTTCCCCTCTCTTCTCAATCGCTTGGCCAAGCGAACACGCGATCGAGAATTGTTATCGCGATGGTGGCGTTCATAGTCCAGTGGGACTCCGAATTAGGAGAATGCCCCCCCACAAATCTCGTGACCACACTATTGCCTGTGCATTTGAGGCGAGCCACATGCCCACAATAGATGTTCAAAGGGAAAAGTTATGAAACGAAGCTCACCCAGCAGCGTAAACTAAGTATAGAGCAAAGGAAAACTTACGGAGGAGTATCATGGCCGCCCTAAGGCCACTCGGTGGCCTAAAGCTCACCATCAACTCAAAGGTTTGGCAAGATTAGATCCGTGATGATAATGCGCCTAGGTGACAACAACAACGCCCTCTGATCAAGAGTGCCACCAGCACATGGATTCCAGAAGAGAGCCGAAGGCACCCACCATTTTTGAGACATGTCGCAATGCATAAGCAAGGGTCCTTCTCGCCCCAGGCATCGGGATACTTCATCTCTAGGACCAACAATCTCAGACATTAGGAGACCTCGCCTCCAGGATTAATGGTTCCTCCTCTCGCGTCGCAGTCATGAGCGGATTGAAAGACAATGGCAGGAAGCTGCATGATTACACTCCCTCATAAGAAGACGGTAAGTACCCTTGAGGGCTTGCGCAGAAGCAAGTGGTGCTGGGTGGTTCTTCGCAGAACCCTGCCCCTCTTCTTATGGGGGGACATCTCCCCTTGCGATGGTAGTATGGTCGTCACCCGAGGGGATAGGTCAAATAAAAAAAAGCAAGGGCCTGAAAAGGCTTGAAGGGACCTATCGGGTTTGCAAGACCAAATTGAATCGATTGTGGTAGAGTAAAGCTGGAAAAAGAGAAGATGTGTCAGGAAGCATCTTGCCATCCTTAAGACGCGTGGTAGGAGGGGGCACCTAAGACTCTTTGGTGTCCTTTTAATGGCCTTGCCCCATCACTCCTAGTAGACAAGAAGACCTCTTAGGAACCCAGTACGGCTAAGACTGTAAGGATTGAGGTTTCGGATCCAGTTATCGGGTCAGTTTTCGGGGTCAGATCCCTTAGTTTGGGCCCTGGTAGGGCTGAGACTTAGTTTTCTTTTCGCGTCGAGCTTGCTCGACGCGGTTTAAACGGCGTCCATCAATGTGGACGTATTTTAGGCTGTGCCACGTGGGCTGGCCTTGGGGTGTGAGAGTACGGCCTCGGTCTTATCGTCTGAATGGCGTCTTGTATGGACGACGCGATTTAGAGTACGATCTTGCTTTGTCAGAATATGGCCCAGTCTTGTCATCTGAATGACGTCGGACTTGGACGATGCGTTTTTTTCAGCTTCTGTTTGACCCCGCGAACCCTCCCTCCTTTCCCTCATTCTCTCCTTTCTCTTCTCTCTCCTCTCCTCCCTCCGACCTCCGGCGAATCCCTTCCCCCTCTCCTTGCTTTCCTCCCTCCATTTCTTCTCTCCCTCCACCCCATCAACCTTCTAACTCCCACCACTACCACCAGCATCTCCTCCGCGGCATTTTTCTCTCCGGACGGCAGCCGACGTCCCGGTGGAGTAACGGTGTCCACAGCGGTACCGGCGGCGGCGTGTGGCGAGGCGGGTTGGCGGCATGGAGCTAGGAGGAGTTCGAGAAACCAGTAGGGTGACGATCCCCGTTGTATTTCGTTTAAAAACCATGTTTTTCCCGCTTTGGAACATGTTTAGGGGTTTTCTTGGGGTGAAAATACTAATTGCATGTAATGAGAATTTGGGTGTTTTAATGGGTATTTAGGTTCTTCTCCTCCTTCTCCACCTTTTTAGTATTTTTATACGATTTGGGGGAGGAAATCTCACCTCGTGGATTAGGAGATAGCGGAGGAAGAACCTGTCTGTGAGGGTTAAATGGCGTTGGAGGACAGCGACGCCTTTTAGAAAGGCTGCTTCAACCTGCGACGCGATTTAGCCTAAATAACAGACTCTGTCTCTGGACTGATGAGCATCCAGGGACAACGACGCCTTTTGAACGGCGACTTCCATGCTCGACGCGTTTTAAAGTAAAATCACCCCGAGGTCTGTCTCTATTTCTGTCGCTATCAGGCGACTAGGGACAACGGCGCCTTTCAAAAGGCGGTTACATATGACGACGTGTTTTAGGCCAGTTTTTTTATATGAACTAGTTTAGCAAGCTTGAATGACGTCGGCCTTGGGCGACGCGATTCAAGCTAGAATTCCATTAATCCCTACATTTAACACGTATTTACATTGTTAGATAGTTTAGTTAATTGCATGCTTAGAAATGTACTCGATGACGATAGATTCTATGTGATCGGATCGCACCGTGTTGTGTTTTGTGCGATCGTGGGCCTAGAGTGATAATTGTTAGCGCATAGGCACCATGTGTCGGTGTGGGGGTGACACGACGCCGGTGTGGGAGTGGCGGGGTGACGCCTAGAGAGAGGGTCACCTGGTGTACCCCAGGATATAGCTAGTACCGGTGTGGGAGTGGTACATTCGGAGTGTCACTCGTGCTGGGGGAAGCAGAACCACCTAAAGCCTGTCAGGCCGGAGTAGCCAGCACGCTATCCGAAGGGTTGCTGTTTGGTCTCAGCGGGTTGGTGTTTCCCACGTTCGGCCTTGTGGTTGGCGTGTTTTGCCGAGATGCTGGTTGTGGGCTCCGTGGTAGAATTGTGCATGTTATATTTCGAATGCATGTGTTTTATACCGAAATATAGGAATTGTGTTAACTGCTTTACTTGCTTAGATCATCTATATTTGTGTTGTTGCACTTGTGGGTGCGTGAGTGGGCAGTGGGGATCGAAGGATCCCTACTGAGTCTTTTTTATGAGACTCACCCCTGCGATTTTCAGGTGAGGGTTCCAGGCAGGCATAGCGAGAAGAGTATTGCTTTGGGTCGCGCGCCAGTAGCTGTTGTTCCGGGGTATGCCCCGATATAGTTGTTATTTTATTTTCTAGCTTGTATGTTTAATTATTTCCTTTCAGTTGGAGTATGTAATTATTTGCTGAGTCGAGACACATTGTAATAATTTTTAATTCTTGCACTTCCTTTTAATTCAATGTGATGTGAATGTTTAGCTTAGTTTATTATTTATTTTCCATACTTATCAAGATCCTGGTTTGGCTCCAAATTAATGATTCAATACCCATTTAGTAATCGAATCCCCGATTATAGGGTGGCGGGTCGTTACAAGGACAATCTTGTGACCCCCATTTGACAAAATGTCAACTCGGTCGGACAACCATCGGGTCACCGGCCTAAGCTTTTGACGTAGCTCAGCCTACTTGGTCAAAAGGAAAAGGTATGTTGCATACAACTCAAATAGCTCCTTCTATTCCAAAAACATGTTTGTATTCTAGAGGTTCGACGTACAAGCCAACAATAAAAAAGCAGGGGTGGTGGTGGTGAAGGGTGGATGCCCTAGGCCGACTAGCCTTCCCCCGCTGTTTGCGTCAATGCGCGGGCCGCGCATGAGTCATCTCTAGGAGAAGCGATCTCCTCCGCTCTCTCTTCAAGAGGGAACCTACCCTCAGATGCTTTCGGGATGTCCCCTCGGGCTCTCCAGCAGAAGAAAGCAGCACTTGGTGTTTGCGAAGTTGGCGTTGTAGCCCTCTTCCCAGGCGCGGTCATCAACCCTTACATGGTGGCACTCCTAGACACCATGCTAAGCCTCTACTTCTCTCTATCGGGTAGCACGATGAGCCCCTCCAGCCTCCCGAAAGTGCTTGGAGGACGACTCCTTCTGGACGGCTACCAAAAGAAAGGGAGGAGCCACAGTTAGCAGACCAAGTCTCATGACTACATAGACAAAAGTAAACAATTACGGGCGAAGAAAAACGCCCAAGAGGGAGAGCCAGGCTGAACAAGTTTGATCACTGCAACCCCTCCTCGATAATCTGTAGGCTGATATCGACGGGAGGACCCACCGAAATGAGGGTGAGGGTGTACAAACCCTCGTACGGTAGCAAGGATACCCCCTGCTCAAGGGGGGCATGGTAGAGAGATCTTTGAAAAGCATCGTGGAGGTGACGACCGTTTTCAATCAAGCATTCTAGTAATTGGGGATTTTTTTTTGGAACTCCTATTTTGACACTTCGACTTGAGATTTTGACCCTTCCCTGCTAGTGTGATGTTCTTTATCATTATATTGTTTTGTGATTTTTGTTTTGCAAAGAACATGTCTGTAGTTCTGTAGTGATTTTTTTTTTTTTTTTTTTTTACAAATAACATGTCTCTTCCTCGCTGGTTAATTTGTCACTTTGATCCTTCCTTGTTTATTATTTTGATGGATATCAGCAACCTGTACTCCTTTCCTACGAGTTATTTTCATCTTAATTGATATGATGTGATCCTTCCCCACTGGTTAATTTGTCACTTTCATCCTTGGTTGTAATTTTGATGCATATAAGCAACATGTGCTCCTTTATATGACATTTTATAGTTCTCTTGATTTCAAATGTTTGATTAATTAATTCAATGGATAGAAAATAAAGGAATAGGTCCTTATGATCATATTGCTTCCTTCATATGACATTTATAGTTCTCTTGATTTCTGCGAGATTCAACTTGAACGCATGCATGGTTTAAGAAAGGTAATTCACTACCTAAGCTATACTGCATTTCCCAGTTAATTTGTCACTTTCATCCTTTCCTGTGGGTTGTTTTGATGTTAATTGCTATCATGTGATCCTTCCCCGCTAGTTAATTTGTCACTTTCATCCTTCCCTGCTACTTATTTTTTATAATTCTTTGGCAATGCACTCATTATAGGAAGATCCTTTTTGTTAACATTATGCACTAAGCATGTTTATCATTCGATTGTACTCATTTTTGAAACTATGGCTTCAAATAGTATGAATAAGGCTATAGTTGCCAAGTGGAGCTTTGAAGCGGACTACACTTTGCTTGGCCTATTAGTAGAACACAAGCTTAACGACGATGGCTTCGCCAATGAGAATTTTACAAAAGAGGCATGAAGAACGACCGTTGTGAAATTCAATGAGGCCTCTAAGTGGGTTATTCTCTCCAAAATCTGAAAAATAGATCCAAGAATTTGAAGAAAATCTATGTTGGGTTGGGGATGGGATGATGAAAAGCAAGTGCCCACTCCCGATTCTATTAAGACTTGGGATGACTTTTTGGCGGTATGTAACTAGGTTTCTTAGTCCTTTTCTATAAGTCCAATAATGAACTTGCAATAACATGCACCACTCTTCATTTTTTTCAGACTGATAAAGGATACAAACAAATTCAAGGCAAGTCATTCCCTTTCATGGAACAAATGGACCTACTTTGTGCTAGTTCATTAGCTAGGGAGGACTTGGTTGTCCTTGATGTGGGTAATTCTTGTATGTTCAGGATGATGTTGTGGAGGATGAAGAGGACACAGATGTAAACATAGGTTTAGATTTCAATTTAAATGGACTGAACATAAACAGTGTTACACTTGAGTCTAATGTTTGACAATCAGCCGTTCAAACTCCCACTAATGGCCGGAATGAGAATTCACTTGTAGGATGCTCTTCCATTTTATGAAGTAGTAGTAATGGTAATAATAAGAAGAAGCGAGCTGCACAACAAAATAATGATGTACTTGAAAGATTGGTTGTATTGGGTGAGGAGAGACTAGGTGTGTTGAGGGAGATGCTACAACAACAGAAAGAAGTTGCTCCCCCACCCATTTATGCAACATTAGAACAATTGATGTTGGTGGAGAGAATTCCTAATATTTGCTTTTACAGGGCTGTTGATCAATTGAATTCTCCTGAGAACTGAAGCATGTTCTTATGTCTATTGGAAAATATGAGACTTGGATGGATCATGAACTGACTAAGTTTTATGTGATTTATATGATATCCTTTTTCTATTTATATGTTGTGATTGAATAGATTATTGATCATTGTTTAATTTCATTATCATTGTGCCATTTAAGCTTATATTTCTCTTGTATGATTTTATGTGCATTTTTTTAGAATATAGGCATCATTTTATGAATGAATACTCCCGATGTTACTTCACATTCCTTTGATCTTATAAGGTTGATGATGGAGGAGGAAGAATATTGGGAGGAAGTCAAACAAGTATTAGTTATTCAATCGACCACATTTCTTACTACTTTCCCTAGTAGACCAATCCCAAGGTCAATGCATATCAATGTTGGTCGTGGACATAGATGGGTGAAGGAGTTAATGACTGGTCACACTGGTGGATCATACTCAAATTTTAGAGTACACTCTCTTTATTTTTTATTCTAAAGAATAAGTTGTTGGAAAGGGATCTTATAGAAGACAACAAAAATATGTCCGCCACTGAACAGTTGGCCATTTTTCTTCTTGAGATTGGGCATGGTATAGGAAATAGATACTTCGAGAATTGTTTCAACATTCGGGTGAAACAGTAAGCTGAAATTTTAACAAATACATTTGCTTTTAACTTTACTTAGACTTGTGCAATTAATAGTGGCATTCGCGTATCATCAAGTGTGATTAATATTAGAGTTTGCATTTAAGTATAGTGATCACAAGTGGCCTTCTTATTAATTTCAACATAATATTTCATTGCTAATACCAACCCTTGTTAATTTCAAGTGACATAATATTTCATTGTTAATACCAACTCTCTACATTATGGAGAATAGATTAATAGTAAGCATAGACAAAGTATGAAAATAGGTAAATGACATAATATGGAAACTAATATTTGTAGTTAGGGTCCAACTTCTACACTGGCAGCCGATTCTACACCGGCAACTGGTTCTAATTCTACACTGGTTGCCAGTATTTTTATTTTAATTTTTTTTTGGGTCGTCCTCATGGTGCCCTATATGGCTGTACAATATGATCTCGGATCGGACGACCTAGAAAAAGATAAAAAAATCGAAAATCGACCCCAAATGAATAGTACTATTTTTTACAATTCATTTGAGTTCGATTTTCGATTTTTCATCTTTTTTTGTATCGTCCGATCCGAGATCGGACTGTATGACCATGTAGGGGGTTTGAGCTCGACCCAATAAAAAATAAAAATAAAAACACCGACAGTCGGTGTAGAACTGGCTGCCGGTGCAGCAAGGTTTACTCTAATAGTTAAGACAATATAAGTAAAATAGTTAACATCTAATATAAATATGTTATTAATATTAGGTGGGAATATTGTTCTTAAATAATCCCCAGTGATACCAAACACATGTAAGAATAGGGATGGGGATAACTTAAGTCGAGATGACTTATGCTTATTCCCGCTTCCTCTTGATACCAAACGACACCTTAGGTTTAAGGTTTTAGGGTTTAGGGTCAAGGGTCTAGGGTCTATGTTCATTCACATGAAATTGTTTAAGTTAGAAGTAATCTTATCAATACCCATTTTATGATAATTACATTTTATACATACAATGAAAATTTTATAATTCAATTTTGTTATGTAAAAATGTGTAGATTATATGTTGTCCAATAATTGAATCTTTATGTATCCGTTTTCGATAATTTTTAAGAATAAAATTAAAGATGTAAGTATGTAAGAATAAAGATAAAGTCAAAGATATACTTTTTATTTTAAAGATAAAAATAAAAATAGGATTTTTTGTAAATAACCTCCTAAAAGATGTCATATTTATAAATAACCTTCTACGTAATTCATATTTGCATATAACCCCCTTAATTATGTAATTTGTTTTAAATTTCACCCGAGTTAAAATATGTTTACTCAACATAAAAATAAAAATATTTTTATGTTAAATATATGCAAGTAGGTTATGAATAGGTGTTTATGAGATTTTTCTTATGAGATGTATTTATTTTAATTGAAGATATTATCTAATAGTTTTCATATATTCTACATAAGTAACAATATTCTAATTTAAGTGAAATTTAAAATAAATCGACATACTTGAAGGGGTAACATACAAATAATACTATAGTTAAAAGGATTATATGTAAATACGAATCATACATGAAGTTATCTACAAATATGACATTCTTTAGAAAATTAAAAATTAATAAAAATATAACTATTATCTTCGCCGTTAAATAATATTTATATCCTAATCCAAGTGATCTCGATCCGTGGTCACCATAAGTCAAAAGCGGCACGATTCTAAAAAAGAGATCCTCTCGGTACACACGTTTAGATTGGAATCTAATAGTACTAAGAAGAGAGCGGGCCAAACATTCTAAAAACACCTCGCATGTGATCCTAAAATTTAACGAATACCTAGATCCTTTCATTACTGCTGAACTCGTGATCCAAATATATATTGAGAGGAATTTTTCTGACGGCGACTGCTCATGGGGTGTTATCCCTCATTAGTGTGCAGCGTCACCGGTGCGCGTCTCGCCGACGAGGTGATAGCCAGTGGGCCACGACCTGCTTTCCCGTACCCAATCCCATTCCCTTGCGCACGGCAGCTGCCGCGTGGGCGCTGAAGCCATTGGACGGTCGCCCTCGTCGGCGTCCTCCACTACCCGCCCTACCGCGTCGACCCTGCTGAGCTTTCCATGTTCAGCTCCCTTCATCATGCCTCTCTCGATCCCGGCCGCCCAGTTCACTACGGACGACACACAGTGCCACATCTGGCGCCTCTCGTCGCATCCCTTCTCCGTTCCCATCAAACCATCACGACTACGTCCACCACCACCACGACCACCACATCCCTCCCTCCTGCGGCGTCCTCATCCTTCCGCTCCACCGCGACGTCCGGAAGTTGACCGTTCGTACGGTGGGCCGGGGCGCCGGCGAATGGTTGACCGCACGGATCGCCACGACGCCGACTGGTGGATACGGTAAGCTCATCACCCTGTCGGCCACTGGTTCACGTGGGGGGTGGAGGCCATGGGTGGTGTGCTGTTACCGCTGCTATCCGTTGGAGTGGGGGTACACCGCCGTCGGCGTCGGCTCCGCTGCCGGGCCACTAAGAACAACCGGCGGACAGGAGATCGATAAATGGGTCACCGAGCGACGACGACGGTTAGGTCTGTCCATAGACATGAGAGAAGACAAGCACTCACTTGTGCCGTCACAAAGACACCGTTATAGTACTAGTCGAGAAGACATCTACTGTGCCACGGAGAATCCGGTTTCTCTTAATATATGATTGGATCGAGTCAGGTCAATACAGAAAAGAGTCGGTGGGACCCGCTGAATTGAACAGTATGATGAAAACGGAATTTTTCAAAATCTCAACTTTCCTTTTCTCTCTGCACTGACCGAATTCGGTTCAATAGAAAAATCAGATCCTGCCACGAAACGTCTGACTTACAAACCTTCTGTAACACAATGTTAGGTAAGCCATGCAGGAGCACTGAGACGTGATTTATCAAGAGAAGAGATCCTTTGAGTGCGGGGTTGGACCGTACTCATCAAAGAATCCCTTCAAACCATGAATGGCAGCCCAAACATACGGTGGGTGGGGGGTTATCTAATGCTAGTCTTTACGTTAAAAGAATAAAAGCATATTTATGGGCCAGTACTGCAAGCCCGACACGCATGCATTTTTTTTTTGCGTTTACAACCATTCGATCAAAGATCTGATAGAGGTAAGTTTTGAGTAAATTTCAAATTCATTTCTTATAAGAAGAAATATATAGCATGGTGCCATCGGCTGTCTAATTTCCAAGATCGGACGGTTGAGAACCGGCTTCCACCCGATGGGACGAATTTCGACTTGGCTGTTCCTTTCCCTCCGGGCTCAATGCACATGCACGTAAGCAGGGATAAAGAACTACAGGAGTTCCCTCTCCTTGTCGATTGAAGCGATCAGAACCGAAGAAAATGTCCAAAGAGAGTACTGTGGCGAACTGGCGATGCGGGAGACCTTGTTCCTCGCTAATCATGGTATCACACGGATGGTCAAACCATGCACCGCATGTAGATAGACTATTAGGAGACAGCCATGATGCCACCGGCCGCACCCAGCATTCCAACATGGTAGTGTGATTTCTTCATACGGCATTAGCTCTCTCATGGGTTGACATCTCCTGCTCCAAGTGACACAAACTGGAGAACACCAAAACCAGTTGTCCGAACCAAGACAAGAACAGTTGGGAACGTGCTCTCTCTCTCTCTCTCTCTCTCAACATATACAGAGAAGAAACCAAATTAGAGGACGGTCGGAGACCCTCGAATGAATGGTAGCCGTCAAGCGAACACCAATAATTCATGAGAGGTCATGTCATGGGGAGATCTGACGACAAGTCCACAGGCGAGCCACCAGAGCATGGACTCCACTCCCAAAAGTAGCCTATCGCTGTTCCTCGTGTAAAATAATCTCTATCTTTGCGATCTTTTAGACAGTTGGTTAGCTCGACCACTCAGTTTTGCCGGATCCTTGCATTCCTTAAATATAGCCATATCTGGTTTGATTTATAATGATGATAATGTCAACATCCACGACACTGCTCGTTTTAACTGTTACTATCATTGCTTTTTAATATCGAAGCAAAAATCTTGTGGGCCCTGACCTGCATTTGAAGCCAATCCTGCTGGAGAGAGAGAGAGAGAGAGAGAGAGAGAGAATATGCAGCCAATCTCCATATGGTGATTGAGATGGATGTATGAGAAATGGCTAGCTACAAAAACCTGATCAGGATGGGTTTCAATAGAGTGGATGCTTCTCTAATGAGTTCAGGTTAGGTGATTAAGATAAATTATCATAACATACGATAATTCTGGTGTAATGAGATCGAAAGTCGATGAGATTCATGCCTCTATCTGTAGTTGTATTAGTCGATGAGATTCATGTGGTTTAACTCAAGGAGATTCATATCCAGCTGATGTTACTGATGTCAGATTGACCAACTTTCTCTTACCTGGAGATAGGGGTGTCAATTGAACGGGCCAGTCTGTGGCTCAACTTAACCCAATTTATATTAAATAAAATTAGACTGACCCTATTATATAAATTGGGTTGAGTTTAATTTGGATTGACATTAGTTAAATCTAGACTGAATTGGACTGAAAACGGATTGACCCAATTTAATTTATTGACTTTTACAATAATCATACAAAAAGTAAAATATTTTTAACAAACTATTTATAAATAGGGCCAACCCAACCCAACCCACTCATTATTGAATTTAGGCTGAATTTGGTTAAACTTAGACTGGACTAAAATTGGATTGGATTATTTTGAATTTGGATTTGACCCAAATTATCACATAACTCAGCGCAACCCACCCAATTTACATCCCTACCTGGAGACCATGAAATGCTTTGGTAAAGCGATCTACTTTGTCACCAAATCCGAGCTCTCCTGCAGGGTATGGCCATCGCCGGTGGCCGAGATGCTCAAAAAGCTTCATGTGGCTGCTGGACCAAAAGGCACTCATTCACAATAAACAATACAGTTTCCACAGCAATGGAACCTGTAAAGTCTAGACCGCACCAAGAGCCTCAAATGGTTCTAGTTCTTGTCGTTTTAATTATAAATTCATCTGTGGACATCGTGTACGGCACGTGGACCTCCGTGAACCATGGAGATCTCACAAGGGTGGATCAAAGGAGACAAACTTCATGCCTAAACTAATGCTAATCCGGCCATAAGATGGAACAGGCATAGAAGTAAACCATGGCAAACACCTCAGAAGCCAAGCATAAATAACAAGGAACATTATTTAATCACAACTATCCAACACTAGTATATGACATTGAGTTAAACAGTGTTAAGCTATTAAGACTTTAAATTCTCTCGGACCAAGAAAAAGGTCATTTTATGTGTTAACCGAGCTCGGCTAATTTAGTATGAATTCACCCAGAATATTCGTTTCAAAGGGTTTGGTGAGCTTTCTTTCTGCTAAAGGAAAGGGCGTTGTGTGGGCACTGCACGCTTCCACTTCGATCCATACAAAAGATTATTTTAACATAAAGCTCCCATGAAAGGGAACAGTCATGTGAACAATTGAGGAACTGGGATCTTTCCCATCATACGCATAGGAGGAGAGATGCCAATATGCTACTAGACAATATCTACACAGGAGACTGTCTTAATCTGAGAAAGGAGCAGCCCAACCTACTACACGAAGGGTTACACGTGTTGTGGAAAAAGGGGGGGAAGGACAGGCCACCACCCAGAGCCAGGACCATGTAAAAGGCAACCTTTTGATGTAATGGACATCACTTTCAGCCCCAATAAAAGGAGATTTCAGCTTTAGTAGGGTGGCTGCTCCGTAAGATACGATCTAGCAAGGAAATAGGAAATCATACCACAGCAAGGGGCATCACTGACAGAGATTTAAAAACCAGTCCCCCCCAACACCTGGAAAGGAACCTACGAGGCCAACAGTGTCACCATTAGAATCAATCAGTGGGAATGGAAGGCAGACAGGTATTTGTCATGAGGGAATTAGAATATCCAGAAAGATGCCACTAGACTAGGTTCAAGCATGATAGTTTAGCTATAGAAAGGAGGCAGTTCTTGAAGTTCTTTGGAGGATCGTACTCTAAACTCAATTGCAACTAGCTGAATGGGGACACTACAAGGCACAAATATAATCACTGGAGTTACAAACAAGCCGTAACCTTTTTATGCACTGAGGTAGCTAGATTGTAGATTCAAGAAGCAATCGGGGGGTCTTGTAGAGGTAAGGTAGCTTACCACAAAAGACCAAAATCTATCGCGAAAGTTTGACCACAAGCACAAGAAGGGAAACAGGATACAAGTTACAGTTACAGAAGTCATATTCAGAAATAATTACATTTTCACATGCATAATAAGTAAAAAAAAAAAAAAAAAGCCTAGGTTATTTTCCACATCTCATAGCCATGAGAATGGATTCCTTGCTCACTAAAGCAATCACTAAAGCATGAAAGCTCCAAACGATTGGACTGTGATTCGGTGGTATATATTTTGGGTCCTGATGAGGGGAGCAGTCTCTTGACAACTGGGCATATTGCTAGCCACTAACAAAAGTATACACATCTACCACACGAATCCATTATCCACCTGGGACAGAGAAATGATAGCTTTGATGTGTACCTGGCTTTGAGGAACTTTATTCTGGAGTACAAAAAATGATTGATCAAGGGTTTGTTTAGATGGCCACAAGATGGTGAATTCAGACACTTAGAATAAGTTGTATTCTAAATCAATGGAACTAATCCCAAGTTCTTGTATACCATATTTTTCCTGTGAAAACAAAAGGTAGTAAAATTAACTGCCACCTCCATTTTGGATATTGTTTTCTTGTGTTTTTACCAATAAAAACATGAGAAATCTCAAAACATACAAGAGATTTCAGCATTTTGTATTGATCTAATCAATCCCTAAAGGAAACCAGAAAATACATTAGAAACAGTGAAGCAAAAGATGATGATGTAATAAATAGACCCCAAAAAGGTGCACAGAAAATTAGAGCACGACCAAGTAAAACCACATAGCCAGAGTCTTGCTATTGCATGACTGCAGACCATAGAGAGGAACAGCCTGGCCAGTGAAGAGTAACAAAATGTAGAATAGAACACTAGAGAAACAGACAATTATAAACTCAAGGTACATCGTTCTTCAGGAATCTAGAAATTTCACAGTGCTCTAGTGCCAAATTGGTAACTTTGAGTTTACTTCGACACAAACCCCATTACATGAATTAGGCAACATTTGTGTCTGTTGCCACTGATTAGCCAATACATTTCACTATATGTTTAATACTGACCGATCATTGCCAATGTCTTTTTGTATTGTAAATTTTAGCACATTAAGAATGCATTAGAAACTAAAATCATCAACAAACAAGATTGCATAAAGAATCCATAAAATATCTACAAATTTGGCTAGCACTTCATTACTTCTATATTACGTTATTACCCTCCTTTCCGAGTAACTAACCCCGTCATGTCCGGTCCCAAGCCCGGATGAGAAAGGAGGGTGTGCGTGCGGTTGACAGTCAACAATTGATAAAGTTTGTCACAACCCAATCATGAATCCTGAACCAATATTTTATACTAGTGCTAGGATGTTCCTCGGAAGCGACACGTTACATCGGCCCCCAGGTGTAATGAGAAGTGAGCAATGGGTTGCTAGGGCATTCTCCGGAAGCGACGCATTACATCAGCTCCCGGGTGTAATGAGAAGTAAGAGGTTGCTAGGGCGTTCCCCAGAAGCGACGTGCTGCAATGACGTCCGATTGCGGTGACAAATAGGCAAAGGTTCTCGTGTATTAAACAAACACGAGTAAAGAAGTTAGTCTATAAGAATAAGAATAAGAATAAAATTCGTTTAGCTACGTGGAACATAGGAACCTTAACCGATAAAAGTTTAGAGTTAGTTAAACTTATGAGAGATAGGAAGGTCAACATAGCTTGTTTACAAGAAATTAGGTGGAAATATTCTAAAACTAAAGAAATTCAAGATTTTAAACTTTGATATGTTGGCAAAAGTAATAATAGAAATGGTGTAACCATTATCATAGATAAAGAGTTAAGACAAAGTTGTAAAAGTTAGAAGAGAGGGAGATAAACTCATACTAGTTAAATTTGTATTAGGTGAAGAAGTTTTAAATATAATTAGTGCCTATACACTTCAAGATTAGAAGAGAGTATTAAGAAAGAATTCGGAGAAAATTTTGATAAATAATCCAAGATATTCCTAATGGTGCAAGGATTTATGTTGGGGGAGACTTAGATGGTCATGTAGGAAAGAATAATAGTGGCTACGAGAGAGTTCATGGAGACTTTGGTTTTGGTGATAGAAATGGCATGGATGATGTCATTCTTGACTTCACCATTGCAAATGATCTAATAGTTACAAATATTTATTTAAAAAAGAGAGATGAATATTTAATAACTTATAAAAATGGAACAGATAAAAGTCAAATCGACTATTAAAAAAGTTGATCGATCATTATGTAAAGATTGTAAAGTCATACCTGAGGAGAGTCTAGCCCCTCAACATAGGACCTTAGTGATAGATGTTTATATTCAAAAGTGGAAGAGAAATGATGTTGTGAATAGTTACCTTAATATTAAATGGTGAAACTTAAAAAGAGAGAATCTAGATGCCTTTAAAATGTGCTTATTAAAAGAAAATATATAAAATTTTGATAGAGAAATTAACATAATATGGAATAGAATGGCTAATTGTATAAACAGAGTAGCTAAAAAAATCTTAGGTGAATCTAAAGATAAAAAGTTCTTAAGAAAGAGACATAGTAGTAGAATATTGAAATTCAAAAGTCCATTAACAATAAGTAAGAATGCTTTAAAATATGGTAACATAGTAAAAATGATCAAACATTAAAAGATTACAAAATTGTAAGAACAAACGTTAAGAAAATAATTAGTGAAGCTAAGTCTAAGACTTTTGAAGAACTATATCATAAGTTAGGAACTCGAGAAGGTGAAAAAGATATCTTTAGACATGTAAAACTAAGAGATAAAAGGAGTAAAGATCTTAATCATATTAGATATATTAAGAGCAAGGATGGTAAGATTCTAGTAAAGGATTGTGAGATTAAGGAGAGATAGAGTACTTATTTTGAGAAATTGTTAAATGATGATCAATTTAGAGGCTATCCTTGTGAAGAAACAAATGACTCCAGCGAACAAATTAATTATCATTACATTCGACATATTAGATTTTCAGAAGTTGAAGATGTTTTTAAAGGATGAGAGTGGGTATGGCCCTTGGACCAGATGGGATACCTATCGAAGTTTAGAAAAGTGTAGGTAATATACGTATTAAGTGGCTCACTGGACTTTTTAATAAGATCTTAAAAGAAAGGAGAATGTTAGATGATTAGAGAAAAAATATTGTAGTTCTCTTCTTTAAAAATAAAAGGGATATTCAAATTGCAATAATTATTGTAGAATTAAACTTATGAGCCACGTTATGAAACTTTCGAAGAGTAGTAAAGAAGCATCTCAAGAATGTTATTAGTGTTTTAGAAAATCAATTTAGGTTCATGCCCAATAGATCTGCTACATAACCTATTTCCTATTGAGACAATTGATGGAGAAATATAAACAGATGATGAAAGATTTATATATGTTTTTCATTGATTTAAAGAAAGCTAATGATCGTGTACTTAAGAAGTTAATGTGGTGGACTTCAGAGAAGGAGGGAGTGTCAAAAAGTTATATCCATATGATTAGAGATATGTATGAGAAGACTTATACTAGCGTAAGGTCTATTGCCAGAGAAACGTCTGAGTTTCCTGTTATTATTGGACTATATCAAAGGTCAACTTTAAATCCTATATCTTTACTTTAGTTATAGATGAAGTTACTAAACACTTAGATGATGACATCCCTTGGTATATGTTATTTGTAAATGATATTATTCTGATTGATGAGGATATAAGAATTTGAATGATAAATTAGAACAATAGAGGTCTGCTTTAGAATTCAAAGACTTTAGGATTAGTCAAACTAAGACAGAATATATGAAATGTAATTTCAGTAATAGAAATGTTGATCAAGTAGATTTAGTCACTATCAAAAGTCAAGTTATTCCTAAAAGTAACAACTTTTAATATTTATGATCTATTATTCAAGATAATAGAGAGATCCAAGAAAATGTCACTTATAGAGTCAAGGCAAGTTGGTTGAAGTGGAGAAGTGCATTTGAAATCCTTTGTGATTGGCAGGTCCCCTTAAAACTCAAAAGTAAGTTTTATAAGACAATTGCAAGACCTGCTATGTTATATGGTTCCGAGTGTTGGGCTGCGAGAAAATATCATGTGCAAAAGTTATGTGTTGGTGAGATAATGATGTTAAGGTGGATGTGTGGAAAGACTAGAAAAGATAAAATTAAGAATGAATATATACGTAAAGATTTATGTGTAGCTCCTAGTGACGTTAAACTTAGGGAGAATATGTTGCAGTGGTTTGGTCATGTACATCGTCGTCCAAGTTTACCACAAGTTAAGAAGTATGATAGCATTAGAGTGGAGGAGGATAGAAGACATCGAGGAAGACGTAAGATGAGATGGTTAGATATTGTTAAAAAGGACGTGACATTGTTACGTGTTACTTCAACTTTGGCATTTGATAGATTAAGATGGCAGGACATGATTCATGTAGCCAACCCCAAATAGATGGAATAAGGCTTTGATGATGATGATGATGACCCTCCTTGCTGAGTAACATAGTCTTTGAAAAATCTCACGCAAACACAAATAGTTATTATACACCAGGAATAAGTCTAGAAAACTAGGGTCATCAATGGACCAACCTTAGGTTTGGGTTGGGCATGAAGAAGACTTGAAACTGTGGCCTAGCTCTTGTAATGTTGTCTAAAGCCCAAGATAGGTCTGACACTATTCATGCATGTGCCTAGCCCAACAACAATGCGTTTAGGCCAAGCTAAGTGCTTTCTCACCCAATTTGTAGGCTCATCTGTGTATAATGATTAACATACATGCCTACACATTAAAAAAAAAAAAAAAAAAAAAAACCTCTTAGTTGGGCCTGATTAAGCTTAAACGTAACAACACCGATAAATGTTATGTATGTAGAATATGTAATACATGAATACATCAATTGTGAGCATACACAAAACCGACACAGAAGAAAGGCTTCTGGTTTGGGCCTAGCAAAGCTAGGGACCTTAGACACTCTGGACACTCCTGCAAGCCCGCAAAGCCCTTTGACAAGCCTTTCTAGTATTAAGATATGTTAGAGAAACTTTTCTGGATAGGAAGATGCGGAATGCTTGCCGATGATAATGACACTCGAGTGTCGGCAGACATGCAAGGCGTTCGGATGAAGGCAAAAAGGTCCATTGGGTTCCCCCACGGGTAGAACCGCATTATGTCCGCTTGATGGCTCCCCGTGATAGGAGCCAATTTGATATGAATCCTATAGAGGACCGCTAGACCCAGGACGAACGATCCAAGGAGAGAAACGGGCAAGCTGTTCGAATTTTCAACCCCCGGTCCTAAAGCCCCTCGTGCCATCGCCAACGTCTCACTTGCCCCTCGCGCCAAACCCTAGCATAGCCAAACCTTTGCTGCCCCAGTATGAACCACGGGGATGAACCTAGATGATAGTGCAGTCCCCACCAACAAAGATCGCAACAGCACCGGGACGTCTAGCTAAGCAGAAACTCTCGCCCTGACCACCGCCCCCAGTAGTGGCTCTGTCTCTAGCGCCCAAGAGAGAGCAACAACTAGATCAACAAAGGTCTCCAGAAGCTCCCTGATTAGGGCCTCTTTCATCAGGACGAGGGAGAGATTGATCAACTTGAGCTCGACCTCCATCACCCTAAGATTAGGACAGGTTGCTAGTGAGTCTTCCAGGAAGCCAATCTGACCATCAAGCTCCTTCCAGTGATGACGCCCACCTCTGTTGCTTCTTCCACTAGCTCCAAGGTTGGGCATATAAGGAAGAAGAGGTTGGGGGAGACCCTGTGCACTTCCATCCAACCCTGGGCCATCCATTAAA
Source organism: Zantedeschia hybrid cultivar (assembly GCA_030544215.1). Classification (NCBI taxonomy): domain Eukaryota; kingdom Viridiplantae; phylum Streptophyta; class Magnoliopsida; order Alismatales; family Araceae; genus Zantedeschia; species Zantedeschia hybrid cultivar. The sequence goes on along the minus strand of JARZZO010000011.1, from coordinate 24,472,250 downwards.
GAGCTGAAGGATACTATCTACGGTCCCCTCCTCATCGACTGCCAAACATTGGTGAATCTCCTCAGGTCCAAGATCCTAAGGGAGAGTTTCTTAGAGTCTAGGATGCAGGCTTGGACCACCCTGGTTTGCAAGCACCTAGCCACACCTTGCCTAAGTTGTCTGTTGTTGGGACCAGAGGTCATGACCTGTGCATAGGACCTCCTCCTCTTAGCTGGACACCTATGCCAAGAGTGACTTATCCCCTTGCAAGACCAACACTGCCAGAGAAGCGAGAAGCTTGCCAGTCCCCTCCTAATAAGGACCAGATAGCACTTGTAATACTATCTAAAGCCCTGGATAGGCCTGATGTTAGTATTCTGTATGGCCTATAAGCCAATCAGATACGACGTATAAACTTGTTCAGTTATTTATTATTTAATGACAATATATTCATTATATGTAAATATTGTTTTTTTTATTCAACCATTTCATAGTGAAGTCCATGAATGTGTGCAATAGTTGTCAAATTATAATAAGATCATAATAATGAGAATGACAACTTATAAACACATTCTTGAGTGTTTCTAGTTAGAAGATATTTGAGAAAGACATTAAATATCTAGTGAGACTAGTACACATTACTCCTGCTCATTTAATAAGAGTGATTGGTCTCATAGTCACTCATGTGGAGACACTAAGGAGAACCTGTAGGTGCTTATTAGTGAATAAGTTCATTGAACTGATTCGACTTAAATCACTAGATGGTAATTTACCTGACTGTCAACTAACTTGATTCAATGTTACAGTTGTGTGGTTGTCCTTGGACCTGAGACACTAAAGACACTTTGTCGGTAGACTTCTGGACTTTAGCCTTGACTAATGGATTTCTAATCACGGGGTCCTAATCAGTCAAGTGATTAGGTCCAGTAAAATACCTTCGAAGGTAATTAAGTGTTCAATACATGATCATTCACTCTCGGTAATTAAAGAGATAATGTTCTAGGTAAGATGTGCGGAAGTCCCTGGCCAGGATAGACACTATATCGAAAAATGAGTTTTTTGATATCGTAAGACACCATCTAATCCTAGTGACTTGACCGGTTAAAGTTTGATAGTTGACTATGTCCTAGATTGACTTGAGGGCATTGTGCGAATGAAGGATTATAGCCATATAGTAATTGATAAGGAAAAGGTTCTTTGAGCAGATTGTTAAACCCCAATATCTTATATGATCATGCCGTGTTGCTTAACATCTAACTTAATCGGAAGCTCAGTCGATTATCATGAGATGATAAATCGATTAAGTAATTATTTAAGTTGAGATATTAAATGAATTACTTTAAGTCAGTAAGACATTATTGGAATTATTGGGACAGTAAACTAGACTGGTACTTGAGCCTAAAGGGTCACACACACAAGGTTTTTGGTCGATGGATATTAAGTGAGAATTTATATTAACTCAGAAACTTTTTGTGAAAAGTCACTAAAGATTAATATAAATATACGTCATCTGGGAACCTTAGGCCAAGCTCCAGGGTTTCCCCAGACCTAGTCGTCTCCATCCTCTCTCTCTCCCCCCTAGCCAGCCCCTTTGAAGAAGGGCGCCCCTTTCCTCTCTCTCTTCTGGCTCCGTTCTCACGTAGATCGAAGCACCGCTCGCATGTCGTAAACACCCGTGACGAGAAGAAGGCAAGGGATCAGGCAAATCTCTCTAGAGACGAAGCGAGGATGATCCATCAACAAGAGAACCGCATGGATACTGCTGGAGGCCGGCCATTTGCGTGTCTAACGACATCGCTCAGATTGAATCAGGCTTCGATTGTGGATTCGACTCCACGCAAGGTGAAGAATCATTCTTCCCTCCTTCTAGTTCTAAAAAACGGATCAGAATATCACGGGAGAGTTTTAATTTCCGCTACGTTATCGTTCTGTAATATATATTATTTGTTCTCCCCATGCGATCCTTACAATGGTATTAGAGTCATGTTCCGCTCTAATCCGTTTATGTTCTTCTGAGATTGTTATGTTTAGTTTCTATGCATGTTCTTGGTTTTCTATTAGATTTTCGGGTTAAACGGGGATCTGAATTTCTTAGAGGGATGCCAAGAGGTGACAACAGCACTGGTCAGTAGTGGCGGCCCTCCTAAGACTAGCCTCCTCTGGCAACGGTGGTGTTCTGTGTGCGTCCTAGGATTTCTGTTCTCGAACAGAAATGCGTCTAGTCAAGTGGACACCTAATTAGTTAGACATCTTGTCGACTGGGCATTTTATCCTGCTAATGCAAAAAATAAATTAATTTGATTAATTAGATAAATGTCAAGTCGATTGGACATCTTATGAGATAAGTGTCCAACCCCCTAGATATCTTATTAGTCCAACAAAAACTTCTCGATTCTTTATTAGATAGGGTATACTGTTAGCCCTAGGGGGTGTTGACCCTCCACCGCGACTTGACCGCACAAGTTGATCCGCATTCGGCGGACGAGGGTTTCGCCCCCTTTGATGTGATCAAATGTGGATGTATATGGAACGATTCCATGGTGGTGGTTTCATATATAGAAACTAATTCATAATGATTTCAGATTGTTATTTACACAGGTTAATATATCACAATTTTTTAGATATGATCTTAAAAGCATACGAATATGAATTTTTTGAAAATTCTAAGTAAGACCAATTTTGATTGGATCTTAGGTTTTATGAAACCAAAATTATTTATTTTTAAAATAAATCCTCATTAGATAAGCTATATCCTGTGTGAGATTGATTAAAAATTAATCATGTGGTCATGGACAAGCACTGTAAAACATATTATGTTATGATGTGATTGTAAATGTGAATGTAGATGTGTATGGAATGATTTGGTGATCATTATGTGATAATTATTGAGGTTTGTATTACCTCTCTCTCTACACTCCAATGTAATTCTACTTCATTCTAGTTATGTACTCAGCCATAAGGCTTTCTATCATACAAATGTGTATTTGATAATTATATCAAATTAGTTATTTGTAATTGATCGCGATGGTCGAGGATGAGCGAAGATGATCCACAAGTGCAACTAAGAGTGCGTTCAGGAGATGAGATCATTGACCTATGTGATTGTATTTTTATTGATACAATTGTTGTATTAACTAATGTGGTGACAAATTGTATGACTCCAATTTAGTCACCGCGCTATCCATGACCACTTTAATGGCATATATGTTTGATGCATGTGGTTTAATTTGATTATGAATCAAATGTTATTATCTAGGTATAGTAAATACTCAAATATATCTGATATATTTATTTATTATCACTTAGGATGAGACTAAGATAAAAGTAATTAAAACTCTCAGTTTTAAAATTTTAAGCCATAACGCAGTCGTTGAGAACGTACCGTGTGGTCCTCTATCATTATAGTTTTAAGATTGGAATCAGGTTTGGCAGGTTGGTTGTGCTATCTAAAGACCTGTTACATTCTAAAGACAAGACTAAACCTATGGCATGTCGATGCCTTAAAACGGGATAGAGGCACGATGTAGCCTTGTTGCGCTATTCACAAAGACTGCATACTAATCTATGTCCGTTAAGTAATGATGGTAATACTTAAACTATAAATTAATGATTTGTTGTGCTATCTATAAGGCTATTAATATTCTAAGGGTCGATCAGATATTGAAAGGAGTTGCAAGTACCAGGAGTTGGTTGTCCTCTGATCATAGTGTGATTTGTTGTGCTATCTACAAGATCACATTATGAGTTAGTGAGATTTTGATCCCCGCTAGGAGACTGTCGGCGTCTCTCGTTCTGTACATCTAAGGGTTGTACAGTCTATCGAAAATTAATAGGAGTATAAATAGATAAAAGTATATATCTTGTCTTAACATGAATAATTGAACATCTGCTAATTTTATTTATATTTCTCATGTAGGCGAGAATGTCGTCAAACAACCCACTTTGTGACATACTAGATGCCAACAGGTTGACAGGCCCTAACCATATGATTGACTCAGGAACCTGAAGATTGTCCCCAAGTCTGAGCAAATCACATATGTCCTAGAGGTCCCGCTTGAATCGGCATTAGATGCCCCTGAAGGGGGGATGATTGCATATGATGAGTGGAAGGAGGATTCCACTCTAGCCCAATGTTATATATTTGCCTCAATGAGCAATGAGTTGCAGAGACAACATGAGAAGATGGATGTTAGATCCATCTTGTTCCATCTGAAAGAGCTCTTTAAGGGGCAGAGCAAGATTGAAAGATATGAGATATCCAAAAACCTGTTCAGAGCTCATATGACAGAGGGATCTCCAGTGCAGACTCATGTAACGAAGATGATTGACTGGATCGAAAGGTTAGTTGTGCTTGGATTTTCATTACCTAAAGAGATGTGCAGAGACTTTGTCCTCAGATCACTTCTAAATTTATACTCCTAGTTCATTATTAACTTTAACATGAACAAAATTCAGGTCACACTAGCAGAGTTGCTTAATATGCTGAAGACTATTGAGGGCAACTTTCAGAAGGCAAAACCTGTTATCCTTATAGTTGGTAGGACTAACAAGAAAAAGAAGCCAGTCCAAGCTTTCAAGAAAGGCAAGGGACAGAAGCAAAACAAGTAGAAACTACCTTCCAAGAGAGACAAAGGCAAAGGAGTAGAGAAGGGTGAATGCTTCCACTACCATCAGAAGGGTCACTGGAAAAAGGCAAGGAGTACCTCAAAAAAAAAACTCAAGAAAAGGCGAAGTTTGGAGAAGCTTTAGGTATCTATATGATAAATATACACTTGTCTCTTAGAGATTCTACATCTTAAGTATTAGATACTGGATGCGCTTCTCATATCTACAATGATGTACAGGTGCTGACAAGTAAGATGAAGCTGAGCAAGGACGAGGTGGACTTGAGGCTACGAAATGGCACAAAGGTTGCGGCGCTCGTTGTGGAGACAGTAGACCTCAACTTTCATCCGGACAAAGAATCATATTATCTGACTATTATTATGTTCTTAGTATAATAAAGAACATTATTTTTGTTTCTTATTAGACAGACTGTGATACAAATCAATCTTTGAGAACAATCGTTGTTCAGTTTATTATAGTAATAAACTTATTATTATAGTAAATTTGGTTAATAAATTGTATATGTTGGATGTTTGTTATGATTCTCTTCATCTTGATAGAGTTTCTAAGAGAAGCAAGAATAATGTGAACCAAGTTTATATGTGGCATTGTAAGCTTGAGTACATTAACGAGAACATACTCTAGAAGTTGCATAAAGATAGATATTTGGATCTACTTGATTATGAATCATTTGCAACATGTGAGTCATGTTTAATGGGTAAGTTGGCTAAGTCTCTATTTACAAGACATAGAAAAAGAGTCAAAAACTTATTAGAATTACTACATTATGATGTATGTGGTCTAATGTCTATCCAAACTAAAGGTGGCTTCTCATAGTTTATCACATTCATAGATGACTTCTTTAGATTCGACTATGTGTACCTAAAGAAGTACAAGTCGGGAGCTTTTGAGAAATTTAAGGAATTTAAGAATGAAGTGGAGAAGTAAATCGAAAAGAATATTAAAACTCTTCGATCGGATTGATGAGGGAAATACTTGAGTAAAGAGTTCACACAATTCTTAAAGGATAATGGTATCCTTTCTCAATGTACTCCTCCTTATATACCTCATATGAATAATGTATCAGAAAGGAAGAATCGTACCTTATTAGATATGGTGCGATCTATAATGAACTTTTCACAGTTGCCAGTGTCTCTTTAGGGATATGCGTTAGAGTCAGCCGCATATCTATTGAACAGGGTTCCTAATAAGTCTGTTACTTCCACTCCATACGAGATATAGAAGGACAGGAAGCCTGACTTTAAGCATGTTAAAGCCTAGGGTTGTCATACCCATGTGAAAAGACATAATTTAGATAAGTTGGAATCACGAACTGAAAGGTGTAGGTTTGTGGGATACCCAAAAGAGACTTTTGGGTACTATTTTTACCACCCTGGTAAATAAAAGGTATTTGTCGCTAGGAGAGCTGTCTTCCTAGAAGAGGAATACTTTTTCCAAGAGAACAATAAGAAGAAAGTAGCTCTAGAAGAGGCTCTAGATCCACAAATTGTATCTGACTCATCAGATGAGTCACGGGTTTCTGAACCTGTTCAAGAGTACAAGGGTACCAAAACAACCCGAAAAATATGTTGGACATATTAGTGAGGGAGACTCTGAGTATACCCTATAATGAGGATGATGATCCGAAGACCTACTAGTAGGCCATTGAGAACCCAAAAGCCGAGAAATGATGAGAAGCTATGAACTATGAGATACAGTCCATGTACACTAACAAAGTTTGAAACTTGGAGGACCTGCCCGAGGATATTATACCCATCGGTTGCAAGTGGATCCTTAAAAAAAGATCGATGCAGATGAACGAATCGATACTTATAAGGTAAGGTTGGTGGCAAAAAGATATCGTCAAAGACAAGACATTGACTATGACGATACTTTCTCACTAGTTACCATGATAAATTCAATCAGAGTTCTTCTCGCCCTTGTCGCACACTATGATTATAAGATTTGACAAACGGATGTAAAGACTGTATTCTTCAATAGAAACCTTGAGGAAGAAGTATATATGCTACAACCTGAAGGCAATACATCCAAGGAGTTTCTAGATAAAGTGTGCAAGTTTTAGAGATCCATCTATAGACTGAAGTAGGCATCCCGAAGTTGGAACACAAGATTTGATGAGACTATCAAGTCTTATAACTTCATTAAAAATAAAGATAAGCCTTGTATATACAAGAAGACCAGTAGGAGTGCTATCAATTTTCTGGTACTTTACGTTGATGACATCCTACTCATTGATAATAATGTAGCGATGTTATCATCTGTAAAGATATGGTTGTCAAAGAACTTCTCTATGAAAGATTTGGAAGAAGCATCCTACGTATTGGGAATACGGATCTACAAGGATAGATCAAAGATGATTCTTAACTTTACTCAATATATATACACAGACACAATTGTCAAAAGGTTTAACATGAAAAATTTCAAGAAAGGTCTCATATCGATGAGACATAATTTATCTCTCTAAGGAGCAGTCACCTAAGACTCATGCAGAGAGGGCATTGATGGACAAAGTACTCTATGTCTCTGCCATAGAATCTATCATGTATGCGATGCTATGTAAGACTTGATGTAGTATATGTTCTAAGTGTTACGAGCAGCTATCAGGTAGATCCAGGTGATGCATACTAGAAGACAGTAAAATATATCCTTAAATACTTGAGAAGGACTAATGATATATTTCTAATCTATAGAGGAGGTGATATGAAATTACGAGGGTACACTGGCTCAAGCTTCTAGTCAGATCTGAATGATAGCAAATCTACCTTTAGATTCGTGTTCACCTTGAATGGTCGTACAGTGAGTTGGAAGAGTTCCAAACATGAAACTACTGCAGATTTGACGATAGAAGCTGAGTACATTGCTGCAGTTGAAGTCTCTAAGGAAGCAATTTAGATGAAGAAGTTCATCACCGACCTTGGCGTAGTTCTGAGCATCTCTGATCTTATCCCGCTGTTGTGTGACAACAATGAGGCAATTACTCAAGCAAAAGAGCTACAGTTTCACCAAAAGTCAAAGCACATTCTGAGGCACTTTCACTTGATCAGAAAGATCATCGTGGAAAGAGTTCCCTCAGCTGACAACATAGTAGATCTACTGACAAAACTTTTATCTCATATTGTGTTTGAGCGTCACATAGTGTGTGGAGATACAACATAAGGGTGATTGGCTTTAGTCCAAGTGGGAGATTAATAGTATTCTGTGTGGCCTATAAGCCAATTAGATATGACGTACAAACTTGTTCAATTATTTATTATTTAATGATAATATATTCATTATGTGTAAAAAAATTTTATTCAACTGTTTCATAATGAAGTCCATGAATGTGTGCAAAAAAGTTATCAAATTATGATGAGATCATAATAATGAGATTGACCACTTATAAACACATTCTAAAGTGTTTTTAGTCGGAAGATATTTGAGAAAAACATCAAATATCTGGTGAGAATAGTACATGTTACTCTTACTCATTTGATAAGGGTTACTGGTCTCATAGTCACTCGTGTAGAGATATTAAGGGGAACCTGTAGGTGCTTATTAGTGAATGAGTTCATTGAACTGATTCAACTTGAATCGCTAGATGGTAATTTACCTGACTGTCAACCAGTTTGATTCAATGTCATAGTTGTATGGTTGGTCTTTAGACTTGAGACACCAAAGATACCTTATTGGTTGACTTCTGGACTTTGACCTTAGCTAATAAATCTCCAACCACGATGTCCTAATCAATCAAATGATCAAGTCCAGCGAAATACCTTCGAATGTGATTGAGTGTTCAATACAGGATCATTCACTCTCGTTAATTAAAGAGAGAATGCTCTAGGTAAGATACACGGGAGTCCCTGGTCAGAACGAACACTACATCAGAAAAGGAGTTTTCTGATATCGTAAGGCAGCATCTAATCTAAGTGAGTTGACCGGTTAGGGTTTGACAATTGACTATACCCTAGGTTGACTTAAGAACATTGTGCGAATGAAGGACTATAGTTACGTGATAACTAATGACTGAAAGGTTCCTTGAGCGGGTTGTTGAACCCCAATGTCTTTCAGGATCATACGGTGTTGCTTAGCACCCAACTTGATCAGAAGTCTGGACTATCATCATGAGATAATAAATCGATTAAGTAATTATTTAATATGAGATATTAAATGAATTACTTTAAGTCAGTAAGGGGTTCCTAGGCTTATTGGGTTAAAAACTGGACTGACACTTGGGCCTAGAGGGCCATACGCATAAGGTTCTCGGTCGATGGATATTAAGTGAGAATTTATATTAACTCAGAGACTTTTGTGAAAAGTCGTCAGAGATTAATATATATATATATATATATATACGTCAGAGGAGAATCCTGGGCCAAGCTCCATGGTTTCCCCAAACTTGGTCGTCCCCCTCCTCTCTCTCTCTCTCATAGTCGGCCCCCTTGGAGAAGGGTGCCCCCTTCCTCTCTCTCTTATGCCTTCGCTCTCACGTAGATCGAGGCAATGCTCACATGCGTGGATACGTTGGAGGCCAGACATCTGTGCGGCTAGCTACATCGCTAAGACGAAATCAAGCTTTGGTCACGGATCTGACTCTGCACAAGGCGAAGAATCATTCTTCCCTTATTTTAGTTCTCATAAACGGATCGGGATATCATGAGAGTTTTAATTTTCGCTGCATTATCGTTCTGTAATATATATTGTTCGTTCTCCCCATACAATCCTTACACCTTACACTATTCATGCATGTGTCTGGCGCACCAACAATGCATTTAGGTGCTAAGCGCTTTCCCACCTAACTTTTAGGCTCATATGTGTATAATGATTAACTGATATGCCTATAGAGAAAAAAACCTCTCACCTGGTCTTGATTAAGCTTAAATAGAACCAACATTCATAAATGTCATACTTGTAGAATATGTAATACATGAATACATCAATTGTGAGTATACACAAAATCGACACAAAAGAAAGGCTTCTGGTTTGAGCCTAGCTAAGCTAGGGGACCCTACACACTTTAGACACTCCTGCAAGCCCGCATGTCGGCAGAGCCCTTTGGCAAGCTTTTAAAGTATTAAGATCTGTTAGACAAACTTTTTTTGGACCTAAAGATGCGGAATACTTGCCGATGATAATGACACTCGAGTATTGGCAGACATGCAAAGGCGGGTGAAGACAGCGGCATCCATTGGGTTGCCCTATAGGTCGGACCGCATTGTGTCGGCCTGATGACTCCTCGCGATAGGAGCCAATTCGATACGAATCTTATAGAGGATTGCTAGACTTGAGCCGAACAATCCAAGGACAGAAACGGGCAGGCTGTTCAAATTTTGAATCCCCAGTCCTAAAGCTTCTCATGCCATCTCCAGCCTCTTACCCACCCCTCGTGCCAAACCCTAGCAAAGCTAGGCCCTTGCTGCCTCTGTCTAAACCACGGGGATGAACTTGGATGATAGTGCGGCCCTCGCCAACAAAGATAGCAACAATGACGGGACGTCTTACCAAGCAAAAACTCTCGCCTTGACCACCACCCCTAGCATGGCTCTGTCTCCAGTAAGGATGGCAATCTCAGTATCGGTATCGGTAGATATGGATACAGATACGTATCAGTATTGGTATCAGCTGTATCGGCCGGTAACGGCCAATAAAAGAATAATAAAAATATTTGATTATTATTTTTAAGTACAAAGACCGGTAACGGCCGATTCGGGAGGTATCGGTACTAGTCCCAATCAATACCGATACGTATCGACCAATACGTATCAGTATTGGCTGATACTGCCAACCATGACACTCCAATGCCCAGGAGAGAAGAACCACCAGATCAACAAAGGTCTCAAGAAGCTCCCTGATCACGGCCTCTTTCATCAGGATGAGGGGGAGAATGATCAACTTGAGCTCGTCCTCCATCACCCAAGGAATGGGACAGGTTGCCATGTAAGTCTTCTAGGAAGCCAATTTGACCACCAAGCTCCTTCCAGTGATGGCGTCCACCTCTATCGCTTCTTCCATTAGCTCCATGGTTAGGCAAGTAAGCAAAAAGAGCTTGGTGGAGACCCTGCACACTTCCCATCCAACCCTGGGCCATCCACTAGAGAGCCGAAGGATACTATCTATGGTCCCCTCCTCATCGACTACCAGACATTGATGACATCTCCTCAGCTCCGCCTCTGAAATCCTGAGGGAGAGCTTCTCGGAGTCCAAGATGCAAGCTTGGACCACTTTGGGTTGCAAGCACCTAGCCACAGCTTGCGTAGGTTGTCTGCTATTGGGACCAGAGGCCACGACCTCCGCATAGGACCTCCTCCCCTTAGTTGGACACCTATGCCAGGAGTGACTCATCCCCTTGCAAGCCCAACATTGCCAGAGAGGCGAGAAGCTCGCCAGTCCCCTCCCAAGAGGACCAGATTAGCGCCAGTGGCCTAGCTCTTGTGATCTTGTCTAAAGCCCAGGATAGGCCTGACACTATTCATCCATGTGCCTGACCCACCAACAATGCGTTAGGCCAAGCTAAGCACTTTCCCACCCAATTTTTAGGCTCATATGTGTATAATGATTGACATATATGCCTACAGGAAAAAAAAAAAAAAAAAACCTTACTTGGGCCTAATTATGCTTAAACAAAACCAACACCTATAAATGTTATACATGTAGAATATGCAATAAATGAATACATCAATTGTGAGTATACACAAAACTAACACAAAAGAAAGGCTTTGGTTTGGGCCCAGCTAAGCTAGGGACCCTACACACTCTGGACACTCTTGCAGGCCCGCATGTCGACAGAGCCCTTTGACAAGCCTTTCTAGTATTAAGATCTGTTGGACAAACTTTTCTGGACAGGAAGATGTGGAATGCTTGCCGATGATAATGACACTCGAGTGTTGGCAGACATGCAGGGGGTTCGGGTGAATACAATGGGATCCATTGGGTTCCCCCATGGGTCGGGTCGAACCGCATCGTGTCGGCCCGATGACTCCCCCCAATAGGAGTCAGTTCAACACAAATCCTGTAGAGGACCGCCATACCCGGGTCGAGCGATCCAAGTAGAGAAACGGGCAGGCTGTTCAGATTTTGAAACCCCCGTCTTAAAGCCCCTCGCACCATCTCCAACCTCTCACCTGCCCCTTGCGCCAAGCCCTAGCAAAGCCACACTTTTTCTGCCCAGCCTGAACCACGGGGATGAACCTGGATGATAGTGCGGCCCCTGCCAACAAAGACCGTGACAGTGCTGGGACGTCTCACCAAGCAGAAACTCTCACCCTGAGCACCACCCTCAGTAGTGGCTTTGTCTCTAGTGCCTAGAAGAGAACAACAACCAAATCAACAAAGGTCTCCAAAAGCTCTTTGATCAGGGCCTCTTTCATCAGAACGAAGGGGAGAGTGATCAACTTGAGCTCGACCTCTCCACCAGATCAACAACCAGATCACCTTAGGATGGGGACAGGTTGCCATGTGAGTTTTCCAGGAAACGAATCTGACCACCAAGCTCCTTCCAGCATGACGCCCACCTCTGTCGCTTCTTCCACTAGCTCCATGGTTGGGCAAATAAGCAAGAAGAGCTTGGGGGAGACCCTGCGCACTTCCCATGCAACCCTGGGCCATCCACTAGAGAGCTGAAGGATACTGTTTACGGTCCCCTCCTCATCGACTACCGGATATTAGTAACATCTCCTTAGCTCCGAGATCCTAAAGAAGAGCTTCTCATAGTCCAGGATGCAGGCTTGGACCACTCTGGGTTGCAGGCACCTAGCCACAACTTGCCTAGGTTGCCTGCTTTAGGGACCGAAGGCCATGACCTCCGCATAGGACCTCCTCCCCTTAGCTAGACGCCTATACCCATCCCCTTGCAAGCCCAACACTGCCGGAGAGGCGAGAAGCTTGCCAGTCCTCTCCCAAGAGGGACCCGACTAACGCCAGTGGCCAGGGTGGCCATCACCGCTTGAGCTCACCTCCCTCTCTCCATCGACAGTCACTATACATCATAAATAACAAGTACCCTTAGCCTCACTTTGTTTGCAGAACAAGTTATTACGTGGGGCCCACTGACGGAATGGCGTATACTAGATAAGGGATGTTTCGGTTTGATAGTTTTGTGGGGCCCGCTGATGGAATAAGAAGAATAAGTAATTCTTGGGTCTAGGGTGGGATGGCTTATTCTCCTTATTCCCCGAATACGATATTCTGCACCAGTATAAGTCATTCCGCTTGTCAAAGCAAAATTAAGCTTATTCTCCCCTTATTCGCCCTTATTCTTCTCCTATTCTCCAATCAAAGTGGTGCTTAATGTTTTTTAAGAAAATAAATATGGTAGTCATTGTCCCCCACTCCAACCCCCCTACCACATGCAGCCCCAGGCATCGGCGCTAGAAAAGAAAACTCGAGCAGCGATGTGCAATGACTACCATGGTGATGTAGAGGGGGAGGAGAGCTCGAGCGGTGATGGCCACCTTGCAACCGACACTAATCGAGTCCCTCTCAGAATATCATAAGAAATGTGATTAAAAAGTTTCAAAGGACAAGAAGGGACAAAGTATCCATTCTGGCAAAAAGACATCGGTACTATTGTACAACAACTTACCAATCCGATAATACATAATCCAATGAAAGATCCATGAAACACCCAAATGGGAATTTAGGCACATCTTCATCCTTGGAAATCTGTACTCTTTCAGAATATATGAAATATGGGAATAATCCACAATCTAGTCATGTCTCCAGATGCTACCTTAAAAAGCATTATTAGCTGAAGGATGTGAGGAAACTTTTTATAAAGGGACGTACCTAGTGCATGAGGCTCCCACCATTTGTGGGGTCTAGGGAAGGGACAATATACACAGCCTTACCCGTGCTAAGCATTATTAGCTCAAGGATATGAGGAAACTTTTTAAAAAAGATGGTTTTAGAAAAGACTTTGGAGCTCTGAAGCATTTGTTATGAGTTTTTTGAGATGTAAATAAAAACTCAGAAACTCTGAACGTTTATATATGATAACTAAGCATCTCCTAAGAGTTTTCCACTATATTGACTTCAACATCAATTTTGAATTTTTTATAGGACAACTTATTTCAAAAAGATTTTGCTGATTAAGGGGCTTAGTGTAATATTCACCATCTCAAAGACTTAAACTACTTCTCTGGAGATTGAAGTTATAACTTATAAGAAGTTCACATCAACAGACACCTCAGTTTGGAGTTCAAGGAATGGAATGATTTTAAGGGGCATCATAAGGTATTATGTTCATCAAGGGATTTTAAGTGTAAAATGGTCTAAATGGCATAAGTTGATCACACAGCAGATTTTGCTTAGGATACCAACATTAGAATATGTTTACATTTGTTGATAGTAAAATATCTCCCTTGGGAAAGCTTGTTGATCTGCAGCCTGTTACAATTCAAGTGGATGAACATGCAGATTATGTATAATGATAATTCAAATTACTAAAAAGCAGGAATTAATAGTGTTGGTGCAACATTAAGATTGCCCCATTGTCATGTGATGTGGAGGTCTGTTGAACATGTTTTTTTTATGGGGGCTTGAAAGCAAAAAAAGAAGAAGAGGAGGGCAAAGAAAAGATGCCCAAAAGGACCCCCCCCCCCCCCAACGGTGGCTTGGCACCCCCCTACTGGTGGACATTAAAGTCTCCACTGGTGGGGGTTCTCCCCTTTTAAACAAAGAAGGGAGAGAGGGGGAAAAAGGCAAGAGAGGAGTTAAAATCCCCATTAATGGTCCTTTAGTGGGCTCATTGAGTAGGAGAAAGGAGGAGTTAAAGCCCACCAATGATGGCCTTTAGTGGGGCATGAAAAGAGGGGGATTAAATGCCCAATACCCCCACCAGTGGTCTTTGAAGCTTCCCACCGGTGGGGGGTTCTCCCCCATTGAATAGAGAAGGAGGGAGAAAGAGGAAGGGAGTTAAGGCCCCCAATGATTGCATGAGATAATTAAAGAAGAAGAGGAATTAATGATCCCCTCATTATTAACCACTAAAAGGGGTGGGACGGGGGGATTTCTCATTAAATAAAAGTGGGGGAGGGAGAGAGAGTAAGTGGGGGTGCCCACCAGTGGCACCCCCCCCCCCCCCCCCACACACACACACACACCAGTCAAGGCAACCGGTGGGGGGTGCCACTGGCCCCCACTCCCGCTCTCACTTTCACTTACACTCTCTCTTTTCCTCATTAGTTGAGCCCCACCATTGGGGGGTACCAACAGAGCTCTTGACCCCCCACCGGTGAAGAGTTCCCCCACACTATAAATATCCCCAAGGGGCTGCAGCTGAAAGAGGGGACAGAGCTTGAAACACACAGAGACACCCATACTCTGTTGAAAGGTTCTTGTGAAGATCTTCGTAAAGGCTTCAAGGTTTTGTGAAGATCTAAGGCTACACTCTGCTGCAAAATTTGTGAAGGCTTTGTGGAGAATTGTGAAGGGTCCTTTTGAAGGGTTCTTATGCCCCAAAAGAATAAGCAAGGTTTTTGGTCATTCATGTTGTTGAATGACCATCCTAACTTTTGATCATTAGGGTCATGCATGACCTTGATTAAACTATGCTCTTGATGAATTTGTACCTAATGAATTCAATGAATTAATCAAGCATCAACCTATGCTCGCACCCCCTAACTAAAGACAATCAAACCTTTCATTGCATAATAAACCCTAGCGAGTTTTAAAGGACAAATGAACGGCATCTCTTAAGGATACTTAAGGGATCCTAACATATCCTTTAAGGATACTAAAAGGAGTTTCGCACACATGTCAACTAATTCGTATCCTTTTAGTATCCTTTAAGGATTTAAAAAAGAATCTTATGCATAAGGCCTAAGAATATTTACTGGATTTTAGGGGTTCACAACAATCCCCGAGCAGGTCTACCATATCCTCTAAGTCTTTTAAGTATCCTTTGGGTCTTTGGCATATGCTTTAAGGATACTAAAGGGCATTTAATATATATATATATATATATATATATATATATTGACAAGTCCATACCCTTTTTAGTGTCCTTTAAGGATTCCACAAGGGATCTCATGCATAAGAGTGTATCCTTTAAGTATTTCCCTTAAGTATTTCCCTTGAGTATTTCCTTCAAGTGTGCAAAGGATAAAACAAATTGCCGAGTATCTTTTAAGGATCCCTTAAAAAACTTCAATGTGCATGTCATGCCAGTGTGTATTCCTTGATGACATGAAGTCACCTTATGATAGTACTTGATTTATTTTAATGGGCACCACTAGGCAGTTAATCAAGGGTAGTCGATCATTTGATTGACATAATTAACACTGACCAAGGTCAGTAGGGAGAGGTCAAATCCATAGATCCACTTGCCTAATCCAAAACGTTAAGACTCCCTGAGGAGTGAGGACTAATCCCAAGTTCTTAAAGTCTAAACAAAATAAAAAGAAACAAACCCACAAGGTCACATGTTCAAAACTAGAAAAAGGCTCTCCACGAAAGGGAATGAGAAGGCTGCATATGATTTGATCCTCCCCAGACCCTGCATTGACGGGAGTGCCATAGTATTGGTTGTCCAATTGAACTAGGAGTCGGTATGCTACTAATCGATCAAAAGAATATTGGAAGTTGTAAGATGAGGGATGGTCCACAATAAACCTGTACATGAATTTCCATGCCATTATTCTAAAAGTACACGTAAAGTGAAAACACAATAGTTCCACATAGTCAAAGTTGGGTTTAATAAAAAAAACTTCACAACTTCCACAAAAGCACACCCTCATACTCTAACCACATGATGGCAGTTACCACAACAAAGCATATTTAGAGCGAATCAAATTACCAAATATATTAAGAAGAACAGTCACCCCCAAGTTTACTTTGTCCTATCATTAGAAAAATAACAGAAGATATGAGTACCAGGCTAGAGTTGATACCACCTATCTAAAACAAAATTTTCAAGGAAACACATCATATGCAACATTACGACAGAGAGGTGACATCCACTAGCAAACTTTCCCAATTCGCACAAGCTTAGAGTCGTACATTTTTTCTTTCGATTGAACCTTCAGCAGAGACATCAGATGGACATCAAATGCCAGTGAGCTCACCTCAAAATAGACTGCAGAAGCTTGGCACTTTATATCCGTGGTGGTGGAGGGACATGAGATTTTGCTATCCCCACCCATACAACAACACCAATAGCTAGAATTATCCATCCACATATGTCATATGTGAGGTCACTGCTGTTTTTATTCTTGGATACCTGAGAAAAGCAATTAGAAATTATTCCTTGACGATAATTTGATTGAATAATTTATGAATAACAGAGAATATCTAATAGGATATTCTTGAAAATGACATCAAGAATAAGATTAAAAAGATGTATATCCACTTTCCAAAAAAAATAAAATAAAAAACAATATTCAAAATTTACCAGCTAGTTTTATGGAAGTTCATTGACATCTCAATTGCTAAGGTTCTACATCTCCCACAGGAAGTGGAAGATCCATTTTCCCATGTGTCAGATGGCATAGGATACCTTTTCTTGAAAGGTGGGAAAGCCACAATTCATTGAAGAAGAGAAATTAGTACAAGAAGTATGGGTTACAACAGAAAAATGAAGTCCAGTACGCAATGGATCAAGTTACAGATAGGGCTGCGAATGGAGTTGAATTATATAAGTGGATTCAAATTTGTTCACTTGGATATTATCTGATTAAGTTATTCAACGATCTGGATATAATCAGGATAATAAATGGAGTGGAAACAGAAACACTGGATTATATTTTTTGAGATATTTGCAAAAACAAGCCTCTTAAAAGTTTAATTGCAGACTTGTCTAAGACTTGTCTATCTTAATTCCATATTATTATAAATAACCTCACTGCATTGAAATATTAGCAAAAATAAATGCTTCAGTTAACTTTAACTGTCAATTTAATATGTAGACGAAAATACCCTTAAAAAATGAGCTCTTTTGATTGGCACATTGTACCAGAGAGAGAGAGAGGGAGAGAGAGATTGATTGAAAGAGAGAGAAAGGGAGTCGAGGAAAGAATAAGGACTCTAGATTTTATTTTATTTTTTTGTATTTTTTTACTTTGGTTACACCAAGGCTGTAAATAGTACTCCGACTTTATGATTCTCGATCCATTTCTGATGTTTTGAAAATGAATACATAAATGTGAAAATATAGTTCTTCTCTTTCCAATTCTGAAGTGTTTCCAAATCCAAACCTTCAGATAAATAAGTAGATGCAGAATCGGAAACACTCATTTCCGCATCTGCTTTCCAATATTTATTATACTAATGTATTACCCCTTCATAGGAGCTAACCAGGAATGTCAATGGCTCGAGTTTTAACTTCAAGTCAGGTGGCTTGACGACCAATGCTTTAGTTCGATAAAGAATTGTACTTCTATAAAGGGGGCTATTTTGTTCGATGTGATACTAAACAATAGGTACACTATACTAGCTTGATGAAACACACGCATCAGTGTATAGGCATCACATTACATGCATTATATATAATACCACGAATGGTAACATATGCAACATACAATGGACATCACATCCTTGCAATGAATAACATGTGTAAGGGATGGAAGGAAATGAAAATGGATACTTTCATTTCTGTTTCCATTTCCACTTTGAAATAGCTAATGGATGCAGAAACGGAAACATGCATTTTTGTTTCCGCTTCCATTTCCAACATCCCATACGGGAAACAGAAGCAGAAGCCTCTATTATTTCCATTTTTGTATCCGACCCATTTACACCTCTAAGTTAAAGGTTAAGACTAAGGTTAGACAAGAGATTTTCAAACAAATGCTAAAGGATGGTAACAAGAAGGGTTGGCAAGTGTTGTATGCAGTGAGGTTATCTATAATTATATAAAAATAAGATAGATAAATCTGCAATTAAAATTTTAAGAAGGTTATTTTTAAAAATATCCCTTTTTTGGTCGGGGGTCCAAATTGGCCAAGTATGTACAGTCCCTCCCAAGTGATGAGGGTTCAAATCCCAGCTACGTAAATACTCCTCCCCACCCCACACACCCCAAAACAGAAAAAAGAAATGGATAACAACTCAGCACGAGTGGTTTTACAACACTAGGGAAGACATCCCACAAACTATGCAACTAAACATGAGGAGGCACTTTTACACACTAGGTGGTCCTCGAACCAATGACCTACCCATTTGAGGAGGTCATGGATATCAATTGTTACTTGGTTAATTTCAACAAAAAATCTTTACTTTTATTGTAAATTAATACAAGCGAATGAAATATTTTTATTTTTATTTGAGTTGTTAAGTTAGATCTAGTGAGTTAAAAAGATGATGTAAAGGGTCCCCTCTTCTGGTTAGCCCAAGGGCTAACATCCGAAAAGAAGGCACCACCTTGTCAAGTCTGGAGATGGGGGGGCATGCTTTATGCTTCTGTCTAGCTATGTGGTCCAACAGCCCATGTTGGGGAACAAATGGAAGTGAAGGGGACCATCCTCTATAACCAATCCCTCTCCCCCACCCCCCAATTCCAACAATGTATTGTTGCCTCTAGACTTTGTTATTGGTGAGCCAAGCTGGCCCTTATTTTAAGGGGACACCCATGAGTATGGTTTGTTGTCTCTCAAGATCTCGATCAGTGATGAAGGTTTGTTCTTAGGATGTATGTCTAAACCCAATGGCTTTAGAGTGTTTAATAAAAGAACTGTACTAGTTAAACAAAGTGTTCATGTTATTTTTGATGCGTCTAATCTATTTTATAAAGGAAGAGAAAGGTATGATGATGATGATAATGATGCAGGTAAACTAAATAAACGGATAGAAACTATCAACTTGGAAGACAATCAAGCCAAGTATGAAGAGCCCTCATTGAAGCAATTGAGAGAAGAACAAGTAGAACATGAAGACCTGCCTAAGGAATAGAGGTATGCCAAGGATCATCTTAAGGAGAACATCATTGGTGATCCTCAACAAGGAGTAAGAACCAGAAGTAAGACCATTCCTTATGACTATTTAGCTTCTGTTTCTTAAATTGAGCCTAAGACAGTTAATGAGGCACTGGAATATGAATCCTAGGTAATGATCATGTAAGAGGAATTGAATCTATTTGAGAGGAATCAAGTTTACTTTTTAGTGCCTAGACCCAAAGATAATCCTATTATTGGCACTAAATAGATGTTCAGAAACAAGATGGATGAATCTAGGGTTATAATTAAGAACAAAGTCAGACAGATTGCTCATGCTATTCACAAGAGGAAGGCGTAGATTACGATGAAACCTATATCCCAGTAGTCAGACTTAAGGCAACCTGGATTCTCTTAGCATTTACATCTGCACTAGATTTAAAGTTTCTTCAAATGGATGTTAAAGGTGCATTTTTAAATAATTTTATCAATGAGGAAATTTATGTTGAACGACCTGTTGATTTTCAAGATCATACTTTTTTAAAACATATTTGAAACTGCATAAAGCATTGTATGGTCCGAAAACAAGTCCCTAGAGCTTAATATGAAAGGCAATGTATTTTTAATTGGGCATGATTTTAGTAGAGGTAAAACAAATAGTATTTTGTTCATCAAGAATAATCAGCATGGTACTTTTATAATTAAGATTTATGTTGATGATGTTAATATTTGGTGCTATTAATAACAAGATGTGCAAGAATTTTGAGAAGTTGATGCAGGATAAGTTTGAAATGAATATGGTGGAAGAGTTAAGCTACTTCCTTGGACTTCAAATCACGCAAATGCAGGAAAGCACTCATATTTGCTAGGCCAAGTATATTAAAGATCTCCTGAAGAAACTAAGTCCCTTACCACTCCAATGAGCACATCCACTAGATTAGATGCAAACCAAGAAAGTAAGAAAGTAGACTAGAAGATAAATAGAGGTATGATTGGGTCCTTTCTTTAGTTAACTGCCAGTAGGCCAGACATTCTATTTAGTATGTGCATGTGTACTATGTTTCAAGTAGATCCTAAAAATCTCACTTAACATGTGTTAAGAGAATCTTTTAGATATCTAATTAATACTAGTGAGCTTAGTCTCTGGTATCCTAAGGACTATAATCTTGATTTGATTAGATATTTTGATGCTGACTATGTTGGCCACAAGATAGACAATTCAAAGTATCAATTGTACTTGTCAATTTCTTGCAAGTTGTTTGCTTTCATAGTCTTTAAAGAAGTAAAACTCACTAGCTCTATAAACAACTTAAGTAGAGTATGTTGCAGTTGGAAGTTGTACTCAATTACTAAAGATCAAGCACTAGCTAGAGGATGATGAACACAAACTACATGGGATTCCAATGACGTGTGATAATACAAGTGCATTAAACCTTATAAATAATCTCATTCAACATTCCAAAACTAAACATTGAAACATGCCATCATTTTATTAGAGGGCATGTTAGTTCTGGTGTTATTAGCTTGAATTTTGGGGATATTTTGCATCAGTTAGTTGATATTTTTACCAAGCCATTGGGAGAGGATAGATTTACTATTATTCATAGAGAATTGGACATGTGTAACTTAACATAAGTATCGATTAAATTGATTTGCATATGATAGATCTTGGAAGACACATCAAGGAATGGATCTTCATTTTAATCGAATTCCATTTAGTAATTCATATCTCAAATACATCAAGTTAATCGCATAACAGTTCTGTTGTAATCGGGTAACTTTCAATTTATAAGAATATTCACTTATCTAATCAATTACCTTGTACATCATCTGAATATTCTTACCTAAGTCGATTTAATAATCGATTAACTTCCTTGTTTACCATTTCATTACTTGATATGTTAATAGATTAACATATCATTCGCCTCGAATAACTACTCTGTACGTTCTGAGTTAATCGATTAACTTCTCACAGTTAATTGATATGCGTCTTTAGTTAATCGATTATGTCTCTCTTGTTCCTAGTTGTCAAGGTGTCGCTTAGGTGCCTTCCTAAATAGTGCCTAGGTGCCAAGGCGCCCTTACAATAGCAAAGTGCTAGGCCACTTTTCTTGGGCCTTAAAACGCAGACTGGGCACCGGCCTGAGCAGCCCAGATGCCCCGCTTAGCCCCCTTGGATGCTTAATGGGCAGACTAGCCCAATCTAGCCTACTAAATAGCCCAATAATCTGAACCCTTTATAAGTCCTTCCCACCTGACCCCCTTGACCTCGATGCCTCCCTCCCTCACCTTTGCCCATTTGTGGAGCACTAGGGTTTCAAGGTCGGTTGCCGCCGCACCAACTTCGCCGATAATTGTCATTGCCGATGTCGTTATCTTTGCTCTCTTCTCTCTATGTTGTCTCTTTTAATCTCTCCCCCCCCCCTTGCAATGGGTATTCTCTCTCTCTCTCCTTAGTGTACACGTACAGGCATGTTGCTTATAGTAGACTCTCTCTATCTATCTATCTATCTATCTATTTATCTACATATATGTGTGTGTGTGCATGCGCACGCGCCACAATCTAAATACAAACTCACTCTCTATCTCTCTAATCTCTTATTCTTGCTCACTCTCACCCTCTGTATCACAGGGGTGAATCCCTCTCTCTGCCCACAGTCACAATCCACACAAAGGCTGTCTCTCTCTAATCTCTCTCACTCTCTCTCGCACACTCTGTCTCTCTTTTCTCTCTCACACTCTCTATTACAGGACTGAAGACTCTCTCTCTCTCTCTATATATATATATAGGGAGATAGATTAAAAGTAATATCGCCTTCATTAAGAGATAGGTGTTTCATAACAGTACGACTATCAAACGAGAGAAGTGATTGCAAAAGACGTTGGGGAACATGATTCGTATTTTAAGAAGCTATTTGTAAGTAAGAGAGAGGAACAATGTTATTTACAGGAGGAGGAAGAGTAGTAAGAAGAGTAATATTAATGATAACAGGTAGGACTGAAGAAAATCCCACATCGGTAGATTTTGATAAATTCTTAACAAGATCAAGATAATGAAGAAGATGATCGAGAAGAGGAAGAAGAGATTGTTGTGATGAAGAGTGTAGGCGCCCGGAACATCCCCGCCGCTGCTGTCTCCTTCCGGCGAGGGCTTCTTCGTTCGTCTTAGCACTGCGGCTAATTAGACGGGGTTAAGGATTGAAATGTATGATCGCCAGGAGCATTACCTTACGGTCCTGTGCTCCGCAGGATGATGAGGTTGATCGCGTTCTGGTAGAACGGGGGACGACGGGTTCCTCTTCTCTACTTCCGGCCGGCCGAAGGTAGAGAACTCGGTAGTCCACGCGAAGAATGTGGTAAGAGCCCCTAAGAGAAAAAAAAAAGACAAAACAAAGTAAAGAGAACCGATTAGAACTGTGATATGTAGAGTCTATTCATGCAAATATGCAAATAAACTAAAATTAGAAGGGGACGCACCGAATGGGTGTTTGGGGAGGGAAGGTGGACCATATGTTATGGCCACCCACTTCTCGTTTTTTTTTTGTTTGAAACCTCTGGGGGTGAAGGGTGCTAAGTCATCCTAAGATGCATGCAATAAAGTGCACGTGTGTGCCATGGTGACAAGATGGATGGGTTGTAGTAAAAGAGGACTATGAAATGTGGTAAAGAGGAGAATGCAGTGTTAGAAGAACAAACCCATGTAGAAAGGATTCATGGTGCTCCCGTTCTGCTGTCTGCAGCCTCCAGACTTGCCAACCTCCAAAAATCCAACCCTCTTCTCCGAGAGAAGTAAGAGGATTTAAATAGGGGAGAAGAAAATAGGAGAAATCTATGGTCTAAATCCCCGTTAATCATCAAAGAACCAATAACAAATGGTCAAGGGTCAAAGGTCGTGGCCGCGGCAGTAGCCGGAGCCAAGCAATTCTGGGTCAGGTCGGGACCCGGCGATTAGGGCTGGCAATGAGCCGAGCCGAGCCGAGCTTTGCATGGCTCGGGCTCGGCTCGGGTCAATGGAGCTTGGCTCGAGCTCGAGCTCGAGCTCGGTTCGAGCTCTAAATCTGGGCTCGAGCTCGGCTCGACTCGTTTTTGCCAGGCTCGAGCTCGGCTCGGCTCGAGCTCGAACCAATAAAATTTGGACATATGCGATTTAATTTTAGTCATTTGATGCAGAATAAGGATTTTTTAGTATTCTTATTCAAACTTGTGTAATAATACTCTACCAAGACATATAAAATAAAAACTAATCAATTCAATTAAAATCCCAAGGAAGACAATTAAATGCATAATAAAAAATGAACAAGAACCTTAATGGGCAGATTTTGAACTCAATTAATAGACCTTTTGTGATAATACTAACTACATATATGAAAATTTAAACGCGGGACACGGATGGAATGCCACTTTGACCTAGTTTGAAAAAATTAAAAAAAACATGTTAAATATTTTGAGCCGGCTCACGAGCTCACGAGCCGAGCTACCCTAAGCTTGAGCTCGGCTCGTTAAGCTATTCGAGCTTCTACTTAAGCTTGAGCTCGGCTCGTTTGACATTTCGAGTCGAGCCGAACCGAGCTGAAATCGAGCCGAGCCCGAGCGGCTCGCGAGCGGCTCGGCTCATTGCCAGCCCTACCGGCGATCCCGACCCGATCCGATCTGGATCGGCCGGGTCGGCCGATCCAGACGAAGTCCGGCCGGTCCGACTCGGCCGGAAAAAAAAAAAATCAGAAAAAATTACATACATATTATTTTATTAATGTACAATAAGAATGAATGCAATTCATGTACATCCATAAAAAATAAACATTAAAAACAACTAACTAACTAATAATTTTTGTTGTACATTAATTAAAAAAAACATTGTTGTTGAAAAATACCTTAGAAAGATCACATTTGTGATCCTTCATCATCCGGTTCATAAGTTTGAGCAGGCGGACCATAATCTGCCGACATGTATGGTGCATATTCATAGCCAAATAAGGAACTAGCGAGGTTTTCGAATCCTCTTTGAATACCTCTAGGTGTGTCAGCTTGTTGGTTTGAACTTTCTCCTGATTGTATTGGAGGGACAAAAATGCCATACTGTATAGGTGGAGGTCCATAGTACCCTTCAGTAGTGCTGCTGATGTCTGAATACGGCAGTGTAGGGGGTGAAAAATAGGCGGATAAGAAGGTGCATCTTCCCATAGTGGCCAATCACATCATGCCTGTCTCTGTTGGCCTTCAAATCCCCTTTCTTGTCCTTGTCTCTGGCCTTGAGTTCCTTCAGAATGACTCGGAGGTGCGGAGTAATCTTCGTATCATGTGTAACTACTCCTAAGTGCAGAACCTCCTGATAGTCCAGCAGCAGCAGCGCCATCACCATCACCATCTCCATCATCATCATCATCATCATCATCATCAGTAGAGTCATCACTCCGCACTTGGCTTGTTTTCCTCAACCGCCTTCTTCTATGCCTGTAGGTTTGTCTTTCTGCCTTGTACATGCTGGCCAAGTGAGGTGGTAAAGCTAGGGTGTCCTCAAGTGTCTCTCCAGTCTGCTGAACTCTCCATTCTTCTCCTTTCATTGGCTCCACTCGTTGTTTAGACTTTCCTTTTGATTGTTTTCTCTTTTTGCTGCTCGATGACTGCAATGAAGGTCTCGCTGGCTCTTTCTCCTTTCTTCTTTGTAGATCCACCTGAGTAGCTGATCTCCTAAGTGCTGGCTGAGAGGCAGAAGTTCTGGATCCACCTGAGTAGCTGATCTCCTAAGTGTTGGCTGAGAGGCAGAAGTTCTAGCAGTGTCTTCTAGTGTGGCTGACTTTTGGCCTCTCTGAAGAACTAGTGCACCTCCTTCTTGTGTTGTCTGAAATTCAAGATCTCGAGCAACTACTGCATCTAATTCACCTTCTGCCCAACTCCGATCCTGAGGATCAAACTTAAGCTGTGCATTTCTGGCTACTCTGCTCTCCACCCAAGAATGCAGTAGGTGTTCTTCATCTAACAGTTCATCAATATCAATCTGATGTACAGGCTCATCAACTGGTCTGCCAGCAAACTCCATGAATCTCTGTCTTTCCTGAATCTGCCTGATTTTTAGACGCATGTTGTAGTGACAGTACACCAACTTCTCCAGCCTAGAAACCTCCAATCTGTTACGAACCTTCGTGTGAATGAGACTGAATGTACTCCAGTTTCTTTCACATTGACTGGAAGAAGTGGTTTGACTGAGTACTCGCACTGCAATATACGCCAAAGGATTTGTGGCAGCTTGTCTGTAATTAATCTGGATCCACCATTCAGCTGTTGAGAAAAAAAAGAAGACGACGATATCAATAATCATATGTAGAGTCTACATTGTAGACTAGTAGCATCATTAAATTTAATATTTGACTATTTATTATGTAATTCACCTGGAGTTGTCCTCGTTACTGCAGCCCTGAAGTCATCATCTCCATAAATGTCAATCTTCAATTTAAATCTCTCCATCTACAAAGTAAATATAAATATCATAAGTTAATGATAGATGCATGTATTTTCATAAACTCCTACTTTGTATGTTAGCTCTGTTAAGGCATCTATCTTTTGATTCGTATTCCTTGATATTCTAGTAATCACGTTAGTTGTGCCTCGAAGGACCTCTCCGTCATTATGCACGCTCTCACTATACTGATACCTTGGGTTGAAAAAATATCATGCATATAAATTGAATATTAATTAGTTATAAAACTAAATATGAAAAAAATTAATAACATAAAATCAACTTAAATAGATGAAGAATTAACCAGGAGCATGGAGATCATGATGAAGAGTCGACTCCCATCTATCATCAATGATCCTCCACCATTTGTCATGAGAAGTAGGAAGGCTTTCGCTCAATTGCTCCTTTGCTCTATCCATGGCCTCATACAAATATCCCATGTCATTTTTGTCATCTCTATCAACTAACCTCAAAACACGTACCAGAGGCTCAACCACTTTCAGATAGCGAGAAACCTTATCCCAAAAACTTCTCTCCCCAACTAGCGATTGCACTGCCAACGCAACTTCTCTAGCATTGGCCCTCAGTGTCCCTATATGTGTCAGAAACTCGTCAGAGTGGACTAACTGGGCCAACTGATGCTTGTATTTACTCAGACTCTCTAAAGAAATGAAGTTGGATGCAAATCTAGTAGGGCCAGCACGAAGAAGATCCCGTCCAACTGTATGTTCTCTCATCATATGTAAGATCCTGTTGTGACTATAAATAAATCCTGTGATCATCTGAACATATTGTACCACCTCAGCAACAAAAGGATCTTTACCTATGTCCTCCATCATCAAGTCAATAGAATGTGCTGCACAAGGCACCCAATACAAATGATGCCTCTTCTGCATCAACAATTTACCGGCTGCTTTGTAGCTTACTTCGTTGTCAGTGACTATCTGCACAACATTTTCTTCACCAATTTCCTCTACCACGTCATCTATTAGCCTGTACAAATAATCAACATTCTTTATTCTGTTTGAGGCATCCACAGACTTCAAAAAACCAGTGCCCTCGCTGCAATACACAAGGAAATTAATCATGGATCTTCTTATGGTCCCTGTCCAACCATCACACATGATGGTACAACCACGCTCCCTCCACACATTTTTGAAGTTGTCGACCCATACCTTCAAATCATTATACTCTTCTTCAAGCCCAACATCATAAATGTAGCGAGGTGTGGGGGCCTTTACACCA
This sequence comes from Zantedeschia hybrid cultivar, assembly GCA_030544215.1. Lineage (NCBI taxonomy): Eukaryota > Viridiplantae > Streptophyta > Magnoliopsida > Alismatales > Araceae > Zantedeschia > Zantedeschia hybrid cultivar. The sequence continues at coordinate 24,445,106 of JARZZO010000011.1, read as the reverse complement.
GGCCCAGCATCTGCAATTGCATCAACCATCGTCTGAAAATATGGACTAGATGTTGTATGTGCTGGCACACCTGCATATAAAAACCATTTCACAATTCCTTTCAAGGCATTTCTTGCTGATGCCTTGACTCCTTTAATGCTTGCTTGATTCCAGGCTGTCTGGCAAACCTTGATCTGTACAAAATTGGTCCATAGGACCGCGTGCCACATCTGATGTCCGTCCACAACTCAATATAAAACTAGCAGTCCTGCGACCAGAAGAACCCCTAGGAACGAATCTCTCAGACTGAGAAGCAGCAGGCACTGATCCACCTGATGATCCTATGCCTCTTCGCCGGTCCTCATCTTCTCTATTTGTCCGCAAACTGGCACGAACAGCTCTGGTGTACTCTGCATCAGGGTCATCTGGATCCTCCTCCTCCTCCTTCTCATCATCATCTAAATTGATCGGGCGCTGAACAGGTAGACTGTAATCCCTTCGTCTATGGCGCCCTAATATCTCATCTTGCAAATCCATGTGTTGTTGAGATGATAAATCTTTGTGTGCCTTTTTACCCATCATATAAGTCCTCATTTCCTTCTTCAAGTCCAGCAGGACTAACTCACATCTACTGACGTCTCCTGATATGCCAGCAAGATGATTTTTTAGGCGAAAGATGCCACCACCCATCTCCTTTCCACACCAGTTGCATTTGACCCTCCTCCTAACACTGTCCACTAGTGTGCAATGTTGCCAACCAAGATCAGCACCATGCTGCTCTACATCCTGTTCTGCCATATTCTTGTATAACATAAAAACAAAAAAATGCAATCAGGTTCTAGCAAGTTCAATTGAGTGGTTGGACACTCAATTGAACCTTAATCATACTAATCATACAAAAGTCTCAATTTTTAACACTTAATTAGGGCTAATTTTAACTAATTAAAGTTAATAACAGGCAATTAATGCAAAAAAATACACATTTATATTCTAACAAGTTCAATTGAGTAGTTGGAACACTCAATTGAACCTTAATCATACTAATCATACAAAACTCCTAATTTTTAACTCCTAATTATGGTTAATTTTAACTAATTAATGCTAATAACATGCAATTAATGCAAAAAAATGCACATTTATGTCCTAACAAGTTCAATTGAGTGTTTGGCACACTCAATTGAACCTTAATCACACTAATCATATAAAAGTCCTAATTTTTAACCCCTAATTATGGTTAATTTTAACTAATTAACGCTAATAACAGGCAATTAATGCAAAAAAATACACATTTATGTCCTAACAAGTTCAATTGAGTGGTTGGCACACTCAATTGAACCTTAATTACACTAATCATACAAAAGCCCTAATTTTTAACCCCTAATTAGGGTTAATTTTAACTAATTAACGCTAATAACAGACAATTAATGCAAAAAAATGCACATTTATGTCCTACCAAGTTCAATTGAGTGGTTGGCACACTCAATTGAACATTAATTACACTAATCATACAAAAGCCCTAATTTTTAACCCCTAATTAAGACTAATTTTAACTAATTAACGCTAATAACATGTAATTAATGCAAAAAAATGCACATTTATGTCCTAACAAGTTCAATTAAGTGGTTGGCACACTCAATTGAACCTTAATTACACTAATCATACAAAAGCCCCAATTTTTAAGCCCTAATTAGGGCTAATTTTGAGAATTTTGTCTAATCAACATGCTAAATTTTTTTTCAACCTAAATATTAAGAGATCTATACAATATACACAATCATACATCATTTCTAATTTTTTTAGAATTTTAAAAAATTAATTCGAAATATACCTAAACTCGGATCGAAATGCGAAAAAAAAATCCGACGTCGAGGGCGGCGGTGACGGCGACCACAGCGGCGGTGGCGGCTCCCGGACGGCCAGCCGACGATGACGGGATGAAAACCCTCTCCTTTTAGTCGATATCTCAAAAAAAAAAAAGAGAGAGAGAGAGAGAGAGAGAGAGAGGAAAGAGCGGCGGCGGGCCGGCGGCGGTGGGCCGGCGGCGGCGGGGGGGCCAGCGGCGAGCGGGGGAGCCGGGGAGGGGCTGGGGAAGGGGGCCGCCAGCAGCATTTCTGCTGCTGGCGCCTTAAGGGGGATCAAGACCGGCCCGAACCGGACCAGATCGGGTCCGGACCGGCCGATCTGGCCGGTCCGGCCCCGATTTGGTTTGGTTCCGGCCGATTTCGGCCGATTTTTTTTTTTTTTTTTAAATCGGTGGGGGGGAACAATAAATTCCCTCCCAAATCGGCTCGGGACCCGCCGATTCCGATTCGAATCGGAATCGGCCGATTCCGCAATCCATGGCCGGAGCGGGGAGTGATCGGAGTAGTGGGGGATGAGGGTGGCGAGTGGAGGAGATCATGGGAAGACGAGGTCAAGATGAAAGTTAGGGGAATAGACGGCCAACTATCTTGCCTCCCACTTTCGTCGAAGGCCAGGTAGCTGGCCTTCCATAAAAAGGTGGAAGGCGGCCCAGTTGGCCTTCAATGGATGGTGGAAGGTGGGGGTTGGCCTTCTAAAGGTAGTGGAAGGCAAGGGTTGGCCTTCCAAGGGTGGTAGAAGGCAAGGGTTGGCCTTCCACGGATGGTGGAAGGCAGGCTGGTTGGCCTTCCACGAAAGGTGGCAGAAAGTGAAAAAGGTGGCCAAAAGGTGGAAGGCAAGGTAGCTGGCCTTCCGCAGGTGGTGGAAGGTGGCCTGGTTGGCCTTCCATGGATGGTGGAAGGCAAGGGTTGGCCTTCCACGGATGGTGGAAGGCGGCCTGGTTGGCCTTCCACGGATGATGGAAGGCAAGGGTTGGCCTTCCACGGATGAGAGGAAGCAGAGATTGGTTAATGGGCCTGATTATTTAGTGGGCTGAATTATGTGGAGAAATATGATGGACTAAATGAGGTGTGCTAATGTGATGGGGGTTTAAGGCCAAAAGGGGTCTAAAATCGGTGTCTACAAAGAGCCGATGTTGTCATGTGCTGCCATTGCGTCTGGTCAAAAAATTAGCAAGAAGATTAGTAAAGCCGAAAATATGTTCAATTGTAAATTGATAATTAAAAAGTTGACTTAACCAACGTATTTTACGAGAATTTTCTTCATGTTTATTAGAAGATTGTTTAAAGTAAAGATATAGAGATTTATTATCAAGACAGATTATAAAAGTGGTAGGTAAAAGATAGAAATGCATATTTTTAACACTTTTTATTATGACAAAAAATTATTTGTCAAAGGTAGAATAATTAATTTCAGCACCCAGAAATTTTTCAGAAGTATAGCAAACAATATCAGGTGTATCTAAGGAAGTTTCAATGGTAACAACGCATGCCCAATATTTATCTGAGACATCGGTATATAAAATTAAGATATCAATAGGTTTGGGTAAAATACATTTTGATAATTTTGTAATGATAGTTTTTAAGTAAATGATTTCCTTTTGTGCTTCTAGTGTTAAAGTGATAAAAACTTTATCGGTTTCCCATCGTGTGGGAATTTTACCATATTTTAATTTATATTCTGCATTTTGTTTTTTGATAATATTTTGTACATGTTAAGTTAATTCAGATAATGTTAGAATATAGCGTCTTCCATAATTTAAAATGTCAATAAAACTTTGTAATTTTTTCAATATATTTTTTGTAGTAAATTCAGTAATTTTTGTAATTATATGATCTTCAAGAATGATTTTTCCTTTTTCAATTATACGACCTAAATATTCTATTTTTTGAGAACATAATTCAATTTTTTTGGAAGATAAAATTATCCCGTGTTCAAGAAAAAGATTTTTTATAACTTCTAAATGTTTAAGATGTCCTTCAAAAGTTTTAGAGAATACAAGAATGTCCAATAGATACAATGATAAAAGAATCATAGTTTTTAAAAATTGAATTCATCTATTTTTGAAATACTTGGGGAGCATTTTTATTCTAAATGGAATAACATTCCATTGTAAATGTTCATAGGGCGTAGAAAATACAGTTAATTCTCTAGATAATTTATCTTCTAGTTTTATTTGTCAAAATCCTGATTTTGCATCAAATTTGCTAAACCATTTGGCATTAGCTATATGTTGTATTATTTTATCTATCGTTGGAATAAGAATCCCTCAAATTTTATATTGTTATTTAATTTTTTTATAATTAATTACCATTCTTGCTTTGCCTCTTTTTATTTCTGCATGATTTCTAACCATAAATGTTGGACTTGTATGAGGAGACATACTAGATTCTATTAGATATAATTCTTTTAATTGTTTTATGAATTCGGTAACATCAAGAGGGGAATAAATAAGAGGATTTACTCATATAAATCTAGATTTATCTAATGGTTTTATTTTACAATATTGTGGACTTCGATTGAACCATTTTAAAGGATTATCTGTGAATAATTATTGTAGTTTATAAAAAATAATTTTGTTTCCATTGTATAAGATCTATATTATTTTCATTATAATTTGATATAAGAATTCGATGAACTTCATATTGATGAAATATGTGTGGAATTGAGGCAAGAATGTTTGTTGTAATAGCATGATAAATTTTAGGTGCTATAGTGAAGTCGTTATGGTTTGGCCATAAAGTCCATTGAGTAGTTTTATCTAAAAAATCCATTCCGATAAGAAAATCTAAAGGCAATGTAGAAGAAATATATACCCTAGGTAGAGTTAGTTTTAAATTTGAATATCTTGGAAAAAAGAATTAAAATTTTAAAATTCCTTGATCAACTTCTTCTGTTTGATCAACGATTCCTATGAATTTAACTAATGATATTTTTTGTACAGGATACGGGTTTACTTTAGGATGGATAATAGTTTTTTGTGCTTCCGTATCTATTGTTGTATAAATACTAATTTTTAGTAAGCTAATTAGTATTTTATTAATTAATTGGAGATATTCTTCTATCAAATTACTTGTAGAAAACTCGTGGTATAGTTGTTTGTTGTGAATTTATAGTAAGTGTTATATATTGTTCTCCAATCGTGTATATGGTTGATGTAACTTTAAAATATCTTGTTTTAAAATAAAGGGTGCTTCTTTAGTAGAATGTGGATGTGCATAGATTGGACCGAATTGTTAAAATTTATTTTTTTATGAATATTTTTAGTTTCTATACTTGTAATAGAGGCTAAATATTTAATATTTATATATTCTGTTATGGAGGCTATAGCTTTTGATTTTGTTGTTTCATATATTTCGTCTGAAAATAATAAACCAGAGTGTAATAGGGAATAATGAGGCAGAATCAATTATAGAAGGTAATTTTAATTTTCTATTTTGTGTTTTGATGATTATTTCAATCATTACTTTATCTTTTGGAGATAGTTTTTTTTTGTTAATGATATTTTTTCTATCGTTGATTCAGTTTCTAATTTAGTTATAGGAAATGATATAGATTTTCTCGAATTTATGGTTTCTGTTTATTGTTGTTATAAATATTTATTTAGTAATTTTGTTCTTTTGACTTATTTTATTGATTTTGATGATCTAAAATCTTCTTTTATTTCTTTATGTTTTAGTCTTGGTAAAGAATTTGTTTTTTTATATTGAGGAAGAAGGGGCTGATCGTAATCGTAAAAAGTCACTTTCAAAGGTTAAGGTTCGTAATAGTAGATTAGTATGAGTATTTTGTCTTAATTCTTCTATTCAAATTGCTATTGACGGTAGTGATAATTGTTCAAGATTTTTTGAGGTAAAATTACTTTAGAGTATTAATGATAAATATTATTCATTACAATATTATCTATTCCGGATTTATGTTCTATATCCATAACAATATTATCATGTAAATAATTAGGACATACTCTAAAGCTAATTTTTTGGTGTCATATTAGATTGTATTGCACCTATTATTACTTGATCTAATCATGTAATTCTATTATCTAAAATATAAATAAAAATAGAACTATCCGTATTTTCTTTAAAATGTGCACGAGTTGTTATTTGTACTGCATTTATAAAGATGTATTTTATTTTTTCTCATTTTTTCGGTTTTATACTTTCTAATGTTTCTTTTATTAATTTTTTGGTGATTAAAGAAATTTTAAACAGCTTTCAGAATTATGAGGAAATATTTCTTCACTTTTAGATAATTCATAAATAACATTTGTAGATTTTCTTGCAAATAAAAATCTTTGTAATACTTTATTTTTTATTTCATCTTTTTCTTTTAATATTTGATTATAGATTTTATTATCAAAAATAATTTTTTCTTCTTTTTCTTCTTCAATTTTTATTATATTTTCGATATTTAAACTAGTTTCGGTATTGATCTTAATATATATATATATATACTATGTATTCATTATTCAGAATCATTTATTAAAGATAATTCTTGAAAATAATGAGGTAAGTCGTCTTTTAATGTTGTTTCTTCTTCTTCATAAAAAATGTTTCCATTTTTTCATCAAAATCAATATCTGAATTATCGGATCATGTATCACTTTCAAGTATTTCATATATCCATTATATAAACTAGATAGATAAGTTACTTTTACTATTTGAAATTCTTTTGTTTTAACTAAATCTGCTAAATCTTCTTGTGTAAACATTACTTTACTATTTTTTTCTTGACATACGTTTGCGAAATGACCTTGTTTACCATAGGACTAACAACATTTTCCTTTTTGAATTAACAATTTTCATTTTGGATGGAATCTTTCACCTCAACGTTGTTGAATTTTATAACATTTTTGTCTTTTATAGTAAGATTTATGATAAGATTTAAGTTGATAGGATCGATTATAATATTTTTTGTAATCAGATTTTTTATGAAATTTATGTTTTGAAGAGGATGCTTTAGAGCCAAAGTTATAACAAGGAGAATGTAATTGTTTACAAATATGTTGGGTAGCTAAATATTGTAATTGTTCTTATGTTTATTGTTCAACACATTGTTTACGTACAACTTCAAAAGCACATTGTATTCTTAATGCTTAACAATCTGTTAGTCCTTTTCTTTGTTGTTGCAATAGAAAAATATTATAATAGTCTTTACATGTTTTATTCCATAGAGGTGGTAATTTTGAAAAATATTCTATTTTTAATTCAGTGATGTCAGGTGTTTTTAATTCTCATGTTTTTGTAGTATACCAATTACTAAAAGTAGATAGTATTTTAATATTAATACATTTTGAACATTTTAATGATTCTTTGATACGTTCTTGTTCGGAACTATCATCAATGGAAGTACCTGTAAACTTTGTTAATAAAAATCATCCTAATTTTTTGAATATTGAAAATTTATCTCTTTCTAGAATTGTTATGGATTCTATTTCTCCTCGTTGATTTGTTTTAGTTGTTATTACAACTTTTGAGTTTTGAAAAGTAGCTAAAGTTGATCTTATAGCATTAGCTGCAGATCCTTCGCATTTTAATAATGTTAATTCTAATAATTTTACTGCATCGAGATTTAGTTTTTCATATATTATACCTAAAATTCGTTGTAGTCATTCTCTAATATATTTTTCTCATTGTTGAAAAAGTATTTTATCTATATTAAAAGCATAAAGATCATATCCTAAGTTATGATTCATAAATATTGTATATTCTTGATAAGGTTGAAAATTAGGATAAAAGATATCAAACGGAGGATCTCGTGTTAATGTTGAATAACGTTCTGGGTCATCTCTTTTAAGGTAAAAATAGTCAGCTAGAGGTCCTCTTTTTGTACCTACGTATCTTGATTTATGATAGGGATATTTTGTTCCTCTTGGAGGTTTTATATATTCTCTATAGGGTTGTCCAGGATAACTATATTGTGGATATGTATTTGTAAATATATCTATTTTTTGATTTGGAGTTTCTTCTAAAGTAGGTAATAGTTCTTCATTAATTTCTTCTTCATTTGTATTATTGTCTTCTATTTCTACTTCATTATTTTATGTGATATCGAAAATAGGTGAATATTTATATTTTTTTAATAATATATAATTTTCTTCATAATAACTTTGTAATGATTTTAGATTATCACTTGTTGAGTTTTCTAAATAATTATTTGCATATGGTTCTAAAGTGTTTCTTTTTTGTTCAAATTTGGTATAATTTTCTGTATATTGTTGACCTAAGCCTATTGTTTCTTCTATTATATTCATTAAAGTTTGAAAGGTTTGTATTTGAGTAGACGTTTCTTCTTGTTTTGATTTTAATGTTTCTTATGAAAAAGTTAAAAATGGTCTATCAATTTCTTTATTAGTTTTAAAATTGTCTATAAATTCTATTTTTATTGGATGTGTGATCTAATATGAATATTCTCTTTGATTATTTGTTTCTCTTTCTAAAATTTCTTCCATTAATTATGTTTCTATCAATTTTTCTTTTTCTTTTGTTATTATTTGTGTTTTTTTCTTTTATTGTCTTTTTGTTTCTAAAAGTGTTAATCTTTCTAGAAACCTTTTTAAGTAATTATAATTTGCTTCTATTTTATGATTAAGTATATTATGAGTATAGGTTTGGTAATCTATTATACCATTTAACACGGCTGCTATTTCATTATTTTAAGGTTTCTATGTGTGTAGATGATGAATATAATTATGATTTTTTCCTTCATCGGTATATATTTATGGAAAATATTTACCTATACAATATGGTAATAGTAGTTGTTTATCCATATGTGCATTTTTATCATGAAGAATATTTAGAGTTGAAGAGGGTATTGGAAGAGACATTATATAGATCAAATTATTATTCCTTTGGTACTAGGCATAGGTTTATCCTCAACGCAATGGGGTTACCAGTTTAATATGCCAAAAGAGTAATAGTATTGATCTTCTTTTACTTTGTTTTAGCAAATAAACTCTACTCTTATATTTTAATATTTTTCACAGGTTGATCTTTAGTACACAAACTCTACTCTAAGTGATTTTATACTTCTTGAACCTCATTGTTCCCCTTTTACAGCTTCTCTCAGAGCTAAGTACTAATCATTTTGGTTCTTTTTAAAATCTCTCGGTGTTTGTGGGTCGGCCTATGAAAAATATTTTTGCGGTTCAACAAATGAAAGGAGACATTAAAAAGGAAATAGTAAGAATACTTACGTAGGGGGTGTCTAAGGAGGAAGACAATTTCTAAAACTGGCTCTAATACACTTGACGAGGGTTCCAAGGGGGCCGAGAGAGAGGAAGCCGTAGTCTGCCATTCAAGTCGTCGTTTTCGAGGGGCCTTCCACCAAGGCCTGAGAGCGACATCCGTTCAGAGCTTCTTTAAAGTTATTAATATCTTTTATTTAAGGCGGCTTTTACTTTACATAGAATGTATTAGAGAAGGAAGGAAGATGAGTGACGGCTATGGTGATGGAGGAAGCGACGAGGTGAGAGGAGTGGGAGGAGACTCAAGAAAGAGAGATTGTTGAAGTGAAGAGAACTCTGATTGCTCAAAGTTCGATGCCTTCCACAACTCGGAAGGGTAGATTGTATAAAGAGCTTCGGGATTTCAAGGCCCTTCGAGACTCTTCTATACAAATAAAGACATACGTACAGTAAGATGCCTTTACAAGGAAGTTTGGTAAGGAATGGTGACATTTACAATTTTTTATTCAAATTGATTGAAGCTTCGTAACTTGAAGAATCTTCAATAGTGCTTGAATAAAAAGCTTTGAGGGACTTTTCGACAAAATTGCTTTAATAAAGTAGATGATTTATGCTTTGTCACCGCACATCGGGGGCCGGTAGCCGTTCCATCAATTCTGCTTCTGCTTTGTCAATGACAGATTCTGCAAATGGAGATAGGAGCCAGCTATCTTGAGGTGTGTTCTGTCTTTGGCTAGTTATGTAGTACAGGCCGTAAGTGACGACGTAACGCAGTCCATCTGTCCACCATTATATTCTATCTGCCATGAAGGATAAGCATGGGTGTTCGACTCCAATGCCAGGGTCTACCCTTCTATGTACAATGACTTGATGTAATTTATAAAACTGTACAAGTTTAAATCTTTGATACATTTGTTGAACTTTGGGATCCATAAAGTCCCGATAGTGTTGTTGTTGGTACTGTTGTAGCACGTCTTCACATAGTGGATCTTCTTTCATTTATGTCATGCTGTATGGTTTAATAATACACACTGAAGGTGCTTGGTGCCATAATTGTTTATTGTAATCATATTCGGCCACGATAGAATATAAATTCATCTCTACCACCATGAGAAGTTCCGCGGGGCCAGAGATGACATAAGTGATGATGGAGGGAAGGATACGTAAGGTATCAGTAAGAAATTTATCAACAAGGAGTTTATCACAGTAACCACGCTCTATTTTACCAATATTATGATGAGAAATTTCATGATAGACAAGGGTAAGATGAACACCAAAGTTGTCATTGAAATGGACTGGGATATTAGAAAGTAAAGTAGAGAGGGAATTTCAACGACGTTGATAAGTATACACAATAGTAAGTACATCATTAGGAATAGTAGCACGGATGTGTTGGTGATAGGAACGACGGCGTTTTCGTTCAGCATCTTCACAATAGAGATGATTATTATCAAGAAGTTCATAAACAAGGTGAGAATGGAAAGGTCCGAAGAAGTGAAGAGTAAATTAAAAAGAGTTTGAATGAGGGAGTAGGATTGATAGAGTTGGTGTTGGAGAAGATTTTTTTCATGAAGTAATTTTTGGTATGATAGTTTCGCATGATTATTATCAGAGCATAACACTGCCTGATCCTTATGGCAGCCTCTCTCTCTCTCTCTCTCTCTCTCTCTCTCTCTCTCTCTCTCACACACACACACACACACAATTTTTTTTTACTGACTGTTGTGTAGTTTCGCAATAGATAACTGGTTTTGCTTATTCGTATTACTACTTTAGTACTATCTTTATTAAATTAGAAAACTCATCGCCAATTATTCTCCCTTTGTTATTGTTTATAGCTGTCTAACTTAGATAATCAACTTTTTATGTTATTTTTTATATTGTTTGTTGCCTTTAAGATAACCACAGCTGAAATTCTTGATTGAAAAATCTGCAACGGATAGATGTATCATATATTTTTATTGTTAACTTTTTATATAATGTCATGTAGAGTTTTTATTTTCATAGAGGGAACCGAAGGTGCCACCTAAGTGATCGCCATAGCGCCTAAGCGCTTAGGCTACCCGAGAACACCTTAGGTCGCTTTGGCACCTTGACAACTATGCGCTTATTAATCGAAGTTCCTAAGTATGGTCAAATGAACCTTTTTGACCAGACCTGTATAATCAAAAGTCGTCTTCTTCCCCTTTGTTCAAATTGATTAGCCTTTGAACTTCTCTTACTCCTGCTCACTACACTGCAACCTCGGTTCCTCTGATTCGTGCACTCCCATCACCCGAATCGCTCAAAGGTATAATCTTTTTGATGCTTGATTCCAAATCTTGGTTTCTTGTTTCACATCTCTTGATCCTCCACTTTCTCTATCTCTAGGCCTTTCCTCCTCTGGAAACCCTCGTCTACAATGGCAGCACCAGAAGCTCAAGCTGCCCGTGGTGAAGATCTTCTACCAACCTATCTATCGAGAACAAGCAGCTTCTGGTATCGGAAGTTAAGGGAAAGAAAATCAGAATCACATCAAAGTATTGAAGCAGTGGTTTGGGTGTGAGACCAAGGGGTTAGCCTTTAAAGGACAAACTAGATATGTCTACCAAGGCTACTGCCATGATTGAATTCACCTACATTCTGAAGAAGGGAGGCACAATTTGGAGCTATGGCGAGAATGCTTCACCTGGTCATAGCTCGTGTTGTGATTGGAAGAGGAGGAAGGTACTCCTTAGTGACATTGGGTGATTCAAAGGTGTTGTATCATGCAGTAACCCAAAAGGAGCTGAACCTGCCAACTCTCCATTATAGAGGACATGTCAGATATCATGAGGTTAACAAAAGAAGAATAAGGTGTGGTCGTCATATGGGAACCTCCTTACAGTGATTTTCAAGCACTATGGAGTTGATTTAGCTGGTGAGAGACAAATTGGTTACAGCCTCATCAACTCCACTCACTAAAGAGAGGAGGATTAAATTATATAAAGGCAGCAAGGTCAAAGCCTCCAAGTGAGAAAGTTCTTTAAGGGTAATTGAAGAAGAACTTGTAGTTTATATTGCTCCTATAGCTACAACAGCTACAGCAGGACGACCTGCCACAACAGCTACTTAGTCAGCACCAGCAGTGTCAGAACAAGCACAAGCAGAAATTCCACCACCAACAGAGGCACCAGTAGACATCCCAGCCTCACCTTCAACGGATCAGGCAGAAACAGGATCAGCAACACCAGAGGATGCCAAGGAACTGTCAGCTCCAGAGGCCCAAGCAGAGACCCCAAGGGATCCAGTTCCACCTCAACCATCACACCCCAATTCTGTTTAACCTCCTGAAAAGGGTGCACAAATTGAACGGGAGGGTTAACCAGCTGAGGAGGAGGCACAGGATCAGGATGAAAAGGCATAAACAGACAGTGCCATGGCATTTGTGGAGAAGTTCTGGATCTTTAATGAAGTAAATCTTGAAGACTGGGACAGGAAGCACGCCACCTCCACAACCTCTACAGCTCCTTAAGAAAAGAAGGAAGAGATTAGAGAAAGAAATGAGGACAGGCAAGCCACACAATAGCCACAGTCATCTGCTGAACAAGTGAAGTACAGTCTGATCATGGAAAATTTAGAACATCAGCAATCGGAGATAAGTGAGCTGAAGACCATGGCCAAGCAAAGCTAAGAATCAATTCAAGAACGCAAGCTAATGGTGGAGAATATCCTGAAAACTCTGGAACTGTTGAGATCAGACAATAGAGAAGCAAGAACAGCCAGAACAAATGAAGCAAAGGTTGGGCCAGCCAGCAGTACAAGAAAAGAATCTAGATCAGCAGAGTGAAAGTTATACTTAAGAGGCCAAGGAGATCCCTGTCCTCCTGCTGCTCCTACCATTACCACTTTCATGCCTGCACCGATTCCTTCCACCTCTATTCCTTCTATTGTTGTACTTCCTCCAACTTCTACTCTACCTCCACACCAGCTACTGCAGGTCCACTTTACCACCTACTTCTCTCTTTTCCCCCTCTACCTGTTGTTCCTCCTGTCTCTACCTCTTCATCTATTCCATTTCCCACAGTTGCTTTACCTCCTTGTGAACCAACTGGTACCGCCTCTCCACCTTCACATATTACCAGCACCACTTTCACTCAACTTTCCACCCCTCTGACTACCACCATCTCCATTCCGCTGTCTCTTCACCTCTTGTCTCCAACCCATCCCTTCCAAAAAAAAACTTTCCTGAACAACCTTCCAGAGTACCATCATCCACCCTAAGAGTCTCCAAATCTTGAAGCCTCTCTGGCCCAGATCTTCAGGAAAAGGAAGGATTCCTCATCTCCTCCTCCCACTTAGGCAGAAGAACCAAGAGGATTCCCAAGACTTCAGTGGTCGCTGCACTTTCTGGGCCAGCTCCCTCAACTCCAGCACCACAAGTGGTTCAATTTGAGCCCAGATTTAATAGGAGTGAGATCTGATATCCACTCTTGAGAGATGTACTCATTTAACAATCCCAGGACAAAAAACCTATATATAGAGATGATTGGAATGAATGTCAGACCAGATCTCCAGGGTCTCCCCACCCTTACATTGGATTCATACATTCAACAGTTCGTAGAAGTAGGGAATCGGTCCTACAGAGAGGGTTGCCACCATTCAACAAAAATCTTGCTACTTAGCTAGGGAAGAATAGTGCTCTCAGCATCCCACCTTGACCAAAAGGTTTATGGAGTATAATGATGATAGAACGGAAAACAAAGAGGATCTAGTGGAACTCTGGAAGTGGATGGAACTTCAGACTTAAGAAAAGCTTGCCAATCAGAAGCAAGAAGCCATCCAGGAATACAAAACATATCAGAAATGTTCAAGGTTCTTGTGCTACAAGGGAAAACCACCAGTTTCCATTGAACAGTTTCAGACACTGATCAAGAGGAAGACTATAGGAAAAGAGTTCATGCCCCTGATCAAGCTCCCTCAGGCGGTCAGGCCACCTCCAGTGGCAACTCACATGAAAGGTTTCCAGCTCCTCAGATTCTTGTAAGGTACTTGTCTAATGGGCATGAACTACTGAAAAACTAAAGTTCAATAGCAACCTGAAAACTTGCAGGTGAACCTGAGGACTGATGTTGCGTTGAAGTCTCTTGCCGATCCATCAACCCAAGAAGTTGGTAATGTTCTTAACACTGAATCTAACTCATATTGATTCCCTTCACCCCATCAATTCAAATGTTCTAGCTGAAAATGTGCAAGATAATCATGATCTTAAAAAATAATCATGATCTTGAAAAACCTATTGCTGTCCAGAAAGGTATACGAGAGTGCACTAAACATCCCATCTCAAAGGTATCGATAGTCTCTCCAATCCTTTGTTGTCCCCCATCAAATTTGGTATCATAGCCCAATTTCGATCCACACCACCACCGCCATTGCATAACCCCCCCCCCCCCCCCCCCCCCGCATTTTCTTCCTTCTTTCTCTCTCTCTATAGCCCTCCCGAGCCGTACTGTTCATCATGAACAGTACCGGATGAACAGCACCCACGGTACTGTTTACCGTGAACAGTATCATGGTACTGTAGCACACACTGTAGTGGCCCTGTTCATGCCGTTTCACTCTGTTTTGCATATTGTCCATGCTGCCAACGTGCCATCAACATGCTGCTTCTCCACCGAGCTGCCATAAATCATCATCATCGCTGCTAGGGCGTTGTTCCTGTCACTGGTGTATTGTCCATGCGCTGACGGCGACCATCCCCGCCACTGCCTATGTCCAGCACTTGTGGATAACACTGCCATCGTTCATCCGTCGTCAGTGACCTATCCGTGCCGCTGCTTGTGTTCTTTGTCCATGGGCAACGCCATTGACCTTCCCGTATCATCTATAGGCATGACTTCTTCAAGTTTCTACACTGGGGTTATGTTATCTAATAAGGCATGTGTCGTCCTTGTGTTTAATAGTGGACTAGAGGAGAATTTTATTTTACAAACACTTGTCGACTTACTCACCAAGATCAAAGATATTGTACTAGATGGTGACCGAGCATTTGTGAAATTTTATGAATCTTTCAAGAGTGTTTCTCACTTTGATGGGGCATGGTGTACCATCCTTCCCAAGCAAGGGCCGTATATCGGAGTTGGCAAAGATTGGATGGAGGAACGACATGCTACCGTGGATTATAAGCGACAAAAGTACACCCTCTAGCCGCCTCACTTGAAAGGAAAATTCATTTTTCTAATCAAGTACGCTTCAAGTATGCAAAAGCCCCAGCCTGAGGACACAAGTGAAGTCGCGAAGACTAAGGCTGACTCGATGGCCATCCCAGTAGATTCAAGTTCTTTGGACACCACCAGTAATGCATCATCACTGGAGGTTATATATTTACTTTGTGTTATGGTTAGAGAACTTGACTAAGAAACAATAATGGAATGCGAAGCATGATTATATACTTTTAGATATATATGTTACTAGATTTGAAACTTAATTATTAGACTGCACTTTTGATTCCATATGATATATGCAATCTTGATTTGTATTATTATTTAATTTTAGCTATATGTAGAACTGTCCAAATCTCCATGATATGAGATTAGTCACCATTTGAATTGGAACTCATATTACATGCTAACATGTGATGGATATGATGCTTGCTGAGCACTTGTACTCACAGACCTACTGACATCTCAGACGTTGTGGATGAGTAAGCTTGAATGAAAGCAGGACTGCTTAGATCTTAGGAGAGAAATGACCTTACTACAAGGTGTTGTGCATTAGAGTATCAGTTCATTTTCAGATTAGCAGACTTGATGTAGTAGAAATTTTATGGGAGTGATGTACTTCTTTTGTTTGGTGAGTTTGAGAGTTTAGTTATTCATTTGATGGACAGTATTATTGGTGGATTATTATATTGGCGGTTTGCTTGGATTAATTGATGGTAATGGCATTTATTTATATTAATTGTCTTATTATCGTTAATCTCTCACATTTGTTTGGTACATAGGGATTTATCCTAATGCTGCACACTCTAAGTCCAATGTGAGTCTACTAATTGAACCAGATCGAGGGCATGATGGTTTCACTTTGTTAAAGGAGACCATTAGAAATTTCGTAAAAGATCCATTGATCTGGAGTTTGATTTGATGAAATTTGGAGTTAGGAGCATTGTTTGCTTCAATAAGACTTTGCTAGACCAAGACCAAATGATTCATGTTTCCTCACTCGAAAATCCATTAGAGTTATGGTACACCAGTGGGAAATGCTGGTGCCAACTGAGGCTTAGCACTAGTTCAGTCAAAAATCTGGTAGAGTTACAACAAGTCAAAGCTCCACTAGAGATTAAACACGCAGCATACTGATATGTGACAGAAAGTGAAGAGATGGCCAACTGCCCTATCACAGTCACCTATCAGAGAAAGAAGGGGCATATAGGTGACATTGTTAGGAAGGGGGGTGATTGAGCGCAGTGGATAGAATAGGTATGATGTATTGTCTTTAGAAGACTGGTGTTGGATTTAATTTGCACTACACCATGAAGTGACTTGGTCCTCGTGGAGATTTTGTGTTTGGGTTGAACAGGTTCTAGCTTAGCGGACTCCATATGGACCTTGTTTGGGCCAAACAGCGCACTTAATGCCAGTGTAAATCAGGCTGTGGGGACTTAACTTGGGACAGGATGGTGACACATTGGGCCAAATTTATTGACTACATCAAAAGAGTGTACAGGCAGAAATTGGAATTCAGGGGTAAAAGGTTTATTCATGATGACCCTTGGAATTGGGGTTCCAAAAGCAGAATACTGAGAATTCTGCTCGTGGGACACAGCTTATTAGTTTTGAATTTAAGAGAGGGACAATGAAAGGAGGGAGGTCGACATAAGGGCAGTTTATCTAGAGAGGAGAAAGAGAAGGTGACAAGGAGAAATTGATGAGAAAGAGAAGTTGATGGGTAGAGGGGAGAATGAGGACAGAGGCTGACATTTGGTGCCGATGCCGCTCGTTATCATGGACAGAAGGGGAGAGAAGGAAGCAGGTGAAAGCAAGAGAGAAACCATAGGTATGGCTGCTGGCGGCTGGGCAGGGATTGCTGGATGTTGCCCTCCTCCCTGTCCTTTTTTTCTTCTTCTCTATAGAGATGTTGACAGTTGATAGCTATGTAATCAAAGGTGATCACCTTGCTTGCCTAGGTGATGAGGCAAGGTGGGGTGAGCAAAAAATGTCTCACCTTGCCTAATGTCTGCCTCACTCACCTAGGCACTTGTCTATTTTTCTTTACATCAATTTTTAATTATGATGTACTACCTGTTTTGTTATTCTTAATTATTCCAAGATGGTTAGTAACTCTTTTAAAATTGTCTAGTGCCCCTTCCCTCTTACACGCTGACATATTTTTCTCAAATTTGATAATTCCTAACCTAAGACCATCCGCTAATGATATGGATCTTTTAAACAAGTTGGTCTTTGCATATTGGAAACAATTGGTGTTTCTTAGAAATAGCATTATCTTGGATGTTTCCTTTATCTTTCTCCTATTGCTACTTTTTTCTTTCATGGTGATTTATAGGAGAAACATAGTACCACAAATGCCTAGACACTCGCCTAGCTATTTGCGGCTAAGGTGAACCCATGGTCGCCTCCCTCGCTGCCTGACCTGACTTTAACTATATGGATTGATGGATAGAGGAAATGTGTGTGTTTGTGTGTGTGTGTGTGTGTGAGAGAGAGAGAGAGAGAGAGAGAGAATAGAGGGGGACTAGAGGAGAGTGAGGGCAGGGGGAAGATTGTTGCTCCCTCTGCAGGTAGTTGCTTGATATGTGTCCATGTCAAGAACATCAACGAAGATGACCCAACTCCATACCAATTGCAGCTATATGTTGCAATAATGCCATTCGTGATATGATGCAAATATTCAGGATTAAATTGTTTCACATGCACAAGCCTGACATATAAACCCTCAATGGCCAGAAATTAAAAGATACTACTGCTTTTTGAGTGATAACATTTATTAGATGCTATAGTCATAGTATAAATGCTTGCCTTTGCCCTTGAAGTTGAGGATGCTGCTGCTGTGGATTGTTGGCTGATTGCCTGCCTTTGGATCTCCAGGTGAAGCTCAGGCATCTGGGTAAACTTTTTAACAAAGAAAAAAGTAACCAGCACAAATATAGAGAGCGACATTATGACATCAAGACAAAATAGGCGGCTAAGAACCATGTTAGAAACACTATATGACCATCTAACAATGAGACACATAAATGTTGCAGTTTTGGATCATTGAAGGTGTACAAATGAAATAAAATGAACATAAGACAGCTTTGACAACTCTATAAGAGGAACTACGAAACAGATGCGATAGTGTTAGTTTGATAATCATCCAGACAATTGAGGGAGAATTGTAGCCATTTTCATGCCATAGAAAACTGTGATATCCTTTCTGACATCTAATTGAGAGAACAAGTATGGTTGGGTTAGTTCTTCGATCTTGCCATCTCTTTGTGTTCATCTGGTCCATCTTGCACACTTCTTCTTCTTCTTCTACTAGCATCTGCTTAATTACATAAAACTTCATGGATCAGAATTTGTCATTACTTGGTTATCTGGTAGAACTCATAGGCTCTGGAACCATTAGGGCAAACAAGGAGCTAATGTATAAGGAAGAATGTAAATCAAATTTCCTATTCTTTATCTGGTTTGGTGGGCGAGGTTTGGGAGATCTTCCTCCCAGCCAGGACTCAGAAGTTCCCAGACATCCTGACTAATGGCCACACTGTCGGTACTCAAGTGCACTAGGGCAAGCTACTTAGGAACTCTAGACACTTGCCTAACTGTTATAAGGTAAAGAGCCACAGTTGTTTGGGAAGCAAACCAAGGAAACATCAATTGATCAAATGTCATATTTTACAGTAAGTTGCATGGGGGGAGTTCTGCCCCTGTGACATCACAATTTCCAAAGACTCATTTTCCCATCTGATTTAATCTGACTTATGTTAGAACATAAAGGAAGAAAATATAGTGGCTTATGGGTAGTATTCTAAGTGAACTTCCTTTGAACATTAAAAATGGTCATTGATCTTCTTTGAGGTACATAAACAAAAAGGTAAAACTCCCATGGTACCTCAACAAGAGACACCTAGGCTCTCTCTTCGTCAGCCCATGTGAACCTCTAAATCACCAATTTCCAAACATTATTCTTATCTGTTACATTGTTTTCTAACCATGTTTTATAGGCATATTTGAAATCATTTAACACGCATCCGAATGAGTACCAAAATTGAATAAGCATGATAAGCATTATTAAAGATGAACTACTAGTTTTGCTTTATGTTTAATGATCACTCTAAGAGGGGGTGTTGGGTAATTGGGGCAAAGTTGAATAGGCACATATTCACTCTGTTTTCTCTGCAGACAACCTTACATAAAAGTCTTGCACCTTCTAACTGTGTTACATCACTGTAATACATCTTGACAATGATATATGTGAGAGGGTGCATGAAGCTTCTAACCAAAGCATTCCAACAAGGGTGGAGAAATACCTCAAGAAAGTTGAATTATACAACTTGGCGCAATAGCCTTTTTTATTCCAGTTACCAATTGAAACCATTTTTGCTTATTTTTTAAGGATTTTTACTCACTATAGATATTTACCATTCTTATGCAATCAGTTCCAAGTCCAACAAATAAAAAGTAGAGACTATATACTCGGCCAAAACTTTTACTGCTGTTACATATTATACCAAGAATTAGAGGTCCTAGGATTTTCAGGCATACAAAGAATATCAGCCAAGCATCCATCTCTGAGGTGCAACTGAGATAATCTTAATAGCCAAAAAAATTAAAAAAGAAGCAGCACACTGAATTAGCGAATGTAGACATATCATATGAAGTTGATAGCATCTGAATGTAACTTCCAAAGAAACCAGTTTTCACAAAAATAAATGTATCTGCTAAAACAAGAAAATGCTGTCACGCATGTGGGATCTTGACAGGTAAGATGAAACGAAAGAAAGGCAAAGGATACCTTTGCTGTCACCTCCAAAGAGTCCAGATAAAGTTCATTCCCAGGATCCTACAAGACAAACCCATCATTCATAATGCAGCTAACAGCATCTAATTGCTACCAATAGATAAGTGAGAAACAAATTACTTCTTCCGCCGCTTGCTGGTAACATTCAACCGCCTTCGTGAAGTACATCTTTGCCATCTCCTGATCTGTAGTGAGAAATGCCTGCGAAGTGTGGACATTCCCCAAGCACCATAGTGTGTCATGCTTTCTCGGGCAGACCTCTAAAGCTTCCTCCAGCCTTGAAACAGCCTCTGCACAGTATCAATAACCAAATAACCCACAAAAATTCAAAAAAAAAAAAAAAAAAACATCTTTCGCTGCATAGCTTGCTGCAGTGGAGCTCCTCAAGTTTTTTACTTTCTTACGGCTAAAATTATCACAAGAAGGTACCTTTTACCATATTTACGCACTCGGGCCCGCTCTGGAGCTGTGATAACTGAAGAAGGGCGGCTCCCCATGTTGTGAGATTCTAAATGCGAAGGAACAAAGTGGCGGTAACAGGGCCAAAAAAGAAGTTGTTTTTATCAGATAAAAACCATGAACGAGCAAGAAAACTGACGAAAAAAAGGAAAAGGATATAGCATGAGGGGCGATCACCTCGGCATCGAGGGGGTTCTTGGCGTAATTGGCCTCGGCGGTCCTGCGGGCGTGCTCGAAGAAGACGAGCCGGTCGAACTCGCTCGGCTGCAGATCCATGGTTGATGCTGCTCCCGCTCTCCTCCTCCTCCTCCTCAGCACGACCCAAGAGAGGACGGGACCTCTCCTCGCTGCGGTGCTGTGCTGCCCACGGCGGGCTTTGGCTCGCATCTGGCGCGCGGCTTCCGTCCTTCGGTGCCGTCCGCAAAGCTGGCGCAGGCGTGCGCTTGTGTAACTTTTCCGGTTTCTGGTTCGGAGACATCACGCAAATCTTCCGTACCATTCCACATTTCCAGTCATATTAATGAAACTTTGAGGATGTTCAAAAAAAATTTAAATAGATGACTTACACTTTAAAAAGATCACTTAACATGGATGTTTATAATGTTTTCATGTACAAAAGTATTTAATAATTCTTATTATAAGAATATCTTATAATAAGATATTCTCTTGATAAAAGTTTATCCATTTTTGATGCAATAGCTTGTTGCATCTAAAAAGAAGGTTTGTTCAAAATTTAAAGTTGAACTAATTTGGCTTTGTCCACCATCTAATACAATTTGATGAATAAATGTGTTCACTTGACATCAAGAAATCATTTATTGATAAAAATGCTATGCTTGTGGTATTTTTTATATAGGTATTACCGGTTTCAAAAGCAATATATTATTATAACTATGGACGTGATACATCAGTAAGAATATGAATAGATACTTTGTGGTGAATATTCTAAGTTTTATCTTAGGACTTGAACTTTTAGTGATGTTGAACTCTCATGTATTGGGTAATTTTTGTGCACTCAAATCGTGAGTATTTTTCGCAAACAATTAATTAGACGCTAGGTTCCAAAATAAATTGGATCGAAATTATTGGACATGCGCATGAATTTAACCATTGATCAAAATGTATGCTTGGACTATCGATCATATATTGTTCAATACAAGTTTTGTGTATTTCATCATGAATGATTGAGTGCTTGATTGAGCTTCCTTGCATGTCATTTCTTTTATAACTATTTAGGCATGCAATCACAACCTATTATTGGGATTAATCTTAAACCCCATCACTAGACATGAACATGAAAACTTGCGAGTGTTAATGACAAGACAAAGAATCACCAAAGCCTTAGTTGAGATTACAGATTAAGCATGATTTGCTGATTGAGTGCTAAAGGCACATGTATCATCATGAGCCTTTAGTTGAACAATCAAACACTTCATGGATTTGAGACAATATAAGTGTCATTTTCTTCCTAGTAGATCATAACAAAAAGATCACTAAATAGTAACGAATATGTACAAGGTGGAGTTCATGCTTCCATAGATCCAAAGCTATAAGTCGATGCAAAAAACAAAAGTAGTCTCATCCATATGATGGGTAATGGCAGATAATAACACAAGTTACACAATAAAGGTCTAATGCCAAGCATGTATAAGATAATTCGTTCTCTTGACAACGTCTTGCTTTAGAGAGTGGGCTTTCATTCTGCATCGTATGTCCTCCAATATACGAAGAAGAAGTTGCTTCGCACAGGTGCTTGAGTCCTCAAAGGTCTGTAGGCATCACTCCTTCCATATTCACCAAATAGCAGCTTGTAAGCAAAGTTTGGCAACAAATGTGCCAACTCTTGGGGAGTGGAAACTACACTTTAATGCTTCAAGCTCCAGAGAAAATTGTGGGTTTAGGACCCCTTTGGATTTTCAACCTAAGAGGGATTTCCCTCCATTCCTAAGAAAGAGTATGGATAGTATAAGAAAAGATGGTGTCATCACTTGCTTCACAAGAGTTGCAAAGTGTGCATTTGCTAGGAAGAATGAGTTCCCTTTTCCAAAGATTATTATACATAGGAAACTTAAAATGGGTGGTCTACCAGGCGCATAATGGGAATTCCAAGGGGTTCTTCTACACCCATGTATTCCAAGGCATTATAAGGTGTTTACATCAAATTTACTCCCAAGTTTTGTGAGTAGAGAATGTCATTTTTATGTTTGCTGATGATTTGGTCCTGGGTATTCAGATAAAGTGTAATTTATTGATGGCCGATCAAAGTGCGATTATCTCGTGAGTGACGGAGTGTGGAGCTGCCAAGATTCCATTTGAAATGGCATGTTTTATTTTAAAGATGTCCAACCCCTAGACGTTTCTTTATGTTTACTGACAGATGACAGTTTGAGATTTTTGTGAACTTTGATTAGTTATAACTCTACGAATACTTGTCTAAATGATCTAAATTTTGACCACAACTTTGTTACGATGATTTCTATTTGTATGTGCAATTTGATAATTTTTGGAAACTTATTTGTCATTATTATGCTATTTATTCATTTGGCCAAAATTCACTTAAATTCTTAACATGTTACTTGATGCTCTAAATCGCTCATATGAACTCTGATTGGCATGAAAGGTTGCACACATGTTTCATATGGCTTATTTGTCATGCTTGCCAAGTTTGGCTACTTTTCGAATCTGTTTGCTATTTTTGGACCTAATTATTAAAATTTCAACTCTGAAAATTAGGTTTAACGTATAAAAAATCTTATTATTGTTCTAAAAATTCTAAGATAATTCTCGTAGCTTACTCTACAGTCCAATAATCTGTTGGCATCAACTTTCCAATGATTTTCTTTTTATATGACCATGATAACTTTTTAAGTGACTATGTTGTATATAAAAACATGTATTTTGATTTATGCATGTATCACTTTGTCAATTTAATTTTCAGACCTATGCCCATTATGAAATCTCTATAAAACACTTGTGCCATTATTTGATGTATGTTTGAGATATTACCACCTTAAGAAGATTGTGACTCGTTTTACAAGTGTTCGTAGATAAGTTCGACCCGTGGGCAATGGAAAAATTCTGGTGATTGTGTATTTAATTTTAATAGTCTGAGATGGGACTGTGGACTCTCTGACTATGCATGTGACATGATTTTAACATAATTGCCTATATACTTTAGTATATGTTTTGCTTGACTTCGTATGTGTGGTTAGATGCATGTATATTTGATATGTTAGTTTGTAATATGTTTGACACATAATTATAAAACATAACTTGTTGTTAAAACATTTGGATTCAGCCTAGATTCAACTTAGTTCGTTCATTTGATATCCTTATTTAGTTGATCTATCAATATGTTTGAATCATATGACTTGTTCATATGCCATATTTGATTTGATATGATAAAGTTAATATACCATGTTAATTTGATATGTGATACGTTCAGTTCGATATGTAATTTGTTTAGTTCATAGTTAGTAGAATTTGTTCAGTCAGATTGATTCCGATCATGCTATATATGCTATATATTAGTCGATCCGTTTATGCTATTAGAAAATACATGTGATTTGATAAATCTATATTTTGACTATATTTTTATATCATATTCTTATTTGAGCTATATGTATAACTGTGCAGCTGACAAGTGCTTCAACTCGGGAGAGGAGGGACTGTTAGTTTTATGTATGGCGTACAAGCCAATCACAAAAATCTTATTTAATTATTAATAAATGGCATTTTATATTCATTATGTGTAAATCGAATTTTGTTTACAATTGTTATTCTTCATATCATAGTAAAGTCCATACATGTGTACAATAGTTATCAGATTATGATATGATCATAATATTGAGACTGACACCTTATAAAAACTTATTCTTAATTATTCCTAGTCAAAGGATATTTGAGAAGGATATTAGATATCCGGTGAGATTAGTACAAGTTACCTCAGGTCATATGATGAAGCTGATTGATCTCATGGTCACTCATGTAGAGACACTATGTTGAACCTTTAGGTGCTCATTGATGAATGAGTTCACTTAACTGATCTGACTTGGGTCACGAGATGGTAAATTACCTAATTGTTGACCAACTTGATCTAATGTCACAGCGGCGTAGATGGTCCTTGGACCTGAGACAACAAGACACATTGTCAGTAGACTTCTAAGCTTTGACCTTATCTTATGAATCCCTAACTATGAGGTTTTGAACAGTCAATGATCGAGTTCAGCGGAAGACCTTGAAAGGTGATTGTGTGTTCAATAAAGAATCATTTGCTCTTGATAATTAGAGAGTAAGCAAGATGCACGTGAGTCTCTGGCCAAGGTGGACATTGAGTTGGAGAAGGAGTTCTCCGATGCAAATGAGATGCATCAAAGATCAAGTGAGTTGATTGATTAGGATTTGATAGTTTACCGTGCCCTAGATCGACTCGGGAGCATTGAATGAATAAAAGATTATATCTCCGTGATAATTATGGATGAATAGGTTCCATGAGCAGGTTGCTTAACCCTGATGCCTTCCGATAGCATGCGGTGTTGCTTGGCACTCAACTTGATCAGAGGTTTAGTCGGATTTATATGAAGATGTGAGTCGGTTAAGTAATTAACTAAATATATGATATTAATCAATTATTATAAGCCAATAAGGTGTTATTGAGCTTAAAAGACCAAAAACCCGACTGGCACTTGGGCTTAGAGGGTCATATGCATAAAGATTCTCAAACCATGGATAATTAGTGGGATTTATAATAGTTCGAGGGCCTTAATGAAAAGTTTCGATCAAATATTATAAATATACGTTGAGAGAGAAACCTTGGCCAAGCATCAGGGTTTCCCTTGTATTGTGCCCCTCCCCCCTCTCTCTCTCTCGAGTTGTGCATCCTAGAGCAAGGCGCCCCTCTTTCTGCCTCCACCGTTTCCGTCTCTGATCATTGGGGACCTCAACCCACATGCTGTGGGCACCGTTGCAGAGAAGGAACCTCAGCAGTCGTGCCGAACCGAGCAAAGAGATGAGGACAATTCATGAGGAGGAGAATCGCATGGATACCATTGGAGGCTAGACACTTGCGCAGCTTGCGAGATCACTTCGTCGAAACCACATGGTTATAAATTCAAATATGCACAAGGTGAAGATTGTTCACCATGTTTTCGTTTGTTTTGATAGAAACGGATCGGTGACGGCATGATATTATTCAAAATTATTGTTTCCGCTATGTACTTGTTCTATACACCCAATCCTTACAAGAAGCAAGCCATATGATTCGCGATTGCTTGAAGCCTAAGGGCAACTTTGCACATAGAGCACCTGCAAAAGGAAAGGTACGAGTCTATGTGCCGACCAACGAAGATGTGGAAGCAGATGACGTCACCAACAAGACTACAGGGACAATTCTAGCTAGATGTATACATGCTCGAGTTATGTTTGATTTGGTGTTACAGATTCTTTTATTTCCACCGGATTTGTTCATTCTCTAGAGACTGTCGTGCTTTTGGAGATACCACCTCTTACTATCACCACAGCTACTGGTGAGACCTTGATTTTCACACTTATCATGTTATGCCTCTATGTCCGCATAGGAGGTAGAGACTTGTTTGCATGGTCCTATGTTATTGACATAGTAGATCTTGATATTATACTGGGTATAGACTTCCTAGAAAAGCATGATGCATTACTATATTGTAGTAAGAAGAGAGTGATATTCCAAAATCCCAGACCATAGGATACTTTTTATTTCTAGTGTCTAAGACATAGATTATAAGGGTGTTTGTCTCTATAGTGAGAGCAAAGAAGCTAGTTAGCCAGGACTGTGAGGCATTTTGGCTAGTGTGACACGACCAAGGCAGTATAGGATATTGAGGTGATTCGAGATTTTCCCGACATGTTCCCTGACGATCTTGTCTGATTTGTTACCCTCATGGGAGATCGATTTCATTATTGATTTTATGCTAGGGACAACTCATATTTCTAAGGCACCTTATAGAATGGCTCCTACTGAGTTGGCATTATTGAAGAAGC
This sequence comes from Zantedeschia hybrid cultivar, assembly GCA_030544215.1. NCBI lineage: Eukaryota > Viridiplantae > Streptophyta > Magnoliopsida > Alismatales > Araceae > Zantedeschia > Zantedeschia hybrid cultivar. Next base: position 24,418,627 of record JARZZO010000011.1, on the reverse strand, counting down.
AACTACATGAACTTTTGGACAAGGGTTTCATACGTCCTAATGTGTCATTGTGGGGTGTACAAGTTCTCTTTATCCTAAAAAAAGGATGGGTCAATGTGACTATATATCGATTATCGCAAGATCAATCAAGTCACTATTGATCTCAGATCTGGCTACCACCAATTGCATATCAAAGATGAAGACATTATGAAGATGGCCTTCTGTATAAGGTATGGTCACAATGAGTTCTTGGTTATGCCTTTTGGGCTAACCAATGCCCCTGCTGCATTTATGGATTTGATGAGTAAGATCTTTAAATCGTATTTTGACCAGTTTATTGTAGTGTTAATTGATGATGTACTGATTTACTCTTCGAGTGAGGAGGTGCATAGGAAGCATTTGAAGATTGTTCTAGAGATTCTTGGAGCTCACCAATTATATGCAAAATTCAGCAAATGTGAGTCCAATTCTTGGGGCATATTATTTCTAGAGGTGGAGTTTGTATAGATCTGACAAAAGTGGAGGCTATCATGAAATGGGAAGCTCTGAAGACTGCTACTGAAATCAAAAGTTTCTTTAGTTTGGTCAGATATTATAGAAGATTCATTAAAAGGATTTTCTACTTTGGCTACACCAATGACCAAGTGACATGTAAGGGTGCAAAATTTATCTAGTCAACATAATGTGAGCAGAGCTTTCAAAAATTAAAGAAGAGATTGACCATTGCTCCAATACTCGCTCTGCTGAGTAGGTTCAATGGTTTTGTGGTGTACACTGATGCTTCACAGAAGGGTCTCAGATGCATACTCATGCAATAAGGCAAATTTATACCATATGCATTGAAATAACTGAAGGATCATGAACAGAATTGTCCTACTCATGATGTGGAGATGGCCGCTATGGTACACATTTTAAGGATATGCAGCATTATCTCTAAGGAATTCAGTTTGAAGTATTTATTGATCACAAGACCCTAAAATATATATTCTCTCAAATGGATCTCACAATTTGGATCCCAATCTGCCTTCGCACTACACTACCCCCCCCCCCCCCCCCCCCCCATCAAGCATCCTGCTCCATGGCCACCCGCATTTGTGGGCTCGAAGCCTTCAAGGCGCCTATGCGTACGGGAGCAGGGGAGGAGCCCCCTCTCCTCTCACAAACAAGGCCACAACTTTTCTTTCATGTTCTTGTAGCAGCTTCATAGGAGGAGATGGAGGGGGTAACTCGCACCAACTTCTATAGGAGGAGCAGAGGAGGCGGCGGCGCACCAACTTCTAAGGAGGAGATGGAGGAGGCATGCGTCCCAAGTCTCAAGTGCCTTAAGGATGGTAAGGGGTAGTAGGGCTGGCAATAAGCCGAGCCACTCATGAGCTACTCGAGCTCGACCCGAGTCAAGCTCGACTCGGCTCGACTCGTTTGTCCAAACGAATCAAGTTTGAGCCTAGGTCTAAGCTTGTATAAGTAAATGAGCCGAGTCCGAGTTGGACCTAACTCGACTCGGTAGCTCATGAGCCAACTAGAAATAAAATAAGTATCACTTACTCACTGTTAATTTACTTTAACTCACTGAATCACACTTACCTGACCGATGCACAACACACTGTTACAAGTTTTGTTTAAAGAAATCCAATATAAGGAGAGTAAAAGTCTTTAGGAATCCGATACAAGACTATTTGTCCAACACCCAGGCCACCAACAACTGTAACACGCACGCCCAACTCGTAGGGGTCTGTTTCTTCACGGGACTTTAGTCTGAGATCGACTATCATGTTTTCTGGCCCCCCCAATCATTCTATAAAAACCCCCTTTCTCTCCCCTTCAGGCGTTCGTGGGCTAATCGGTCAAAAGCTTACGGGCCATAAAGTCAAATAGGTTCTTTTTCCCTATGATTTAGGTAATTAGATCGATTAAATAGGCTTAATTTGTCTAAATCAAAATTTTTAAAATTAACTTAGATATATTTTTTAATTCAAATGAGTTTTGACTCAAGTCTGGCTCGAGCTTGACTTTTTTAGTTCGAGCCTGGGCTCAAGCTTGGGTTTAGGCTTGAACTGAGGCACAACTCAAGGTCGGGCTCGAAATTTTTTTGTTGAGTCGAGCTCAAGCTTTCCAAAGTTCGGTTCGGCTCGGCTCATTGCCAGCCCTAACAAGTAGAGGTGTAAACGAACTAGTATACCCAATAAAAATTTGGCTTGTTTATTAAGTTAAATAAATAAATTTGAATAAAAAATTAAATTTGATTCATAAATGAGCCGAATCTGAATACATGCGAGCTCGACTTGATTAGGTTTGCGAACAACTCGTTTAATTACTCATTAAGAGCTCGGTTAAAAACTCGTCAAGCACTCAATCAATCATTCGTTTAATTACTCGTTTAATTTATTGAGTAAAATACATTACTAACTATTTTATAAGATATAGACTCTTTGTTAAGTACTTTGAGACTATGAGGTGTCGTAAGTAAAAATAAAATTACAAGGTTGATATCCAAAGATTATACATGTAAAGGGGGCATTTTGCAAATGTCAAATAGAAATAATCTTGGCCATCCACGTTCTCCATCCAATGGCTATAGCAAGGACGCACCGAGTACGGCGTCCAGCAGCTAGCATCTACTTCAGCTCTGCAATCTAAGCTCCAGCAACTAGAGCAGCAACATCCATCATCCAGCATCCACTGGTTGGAGATCGGCATCCGGCATCCATCATCTCCGTCACTTCGGATCTGTGACGGCCACCTCCCGACAGCACTCACCTCCATCTTCAGAGTGTGGAGTCCCTCTTCGGCTTTGGATCTGGAAGGTTGGTTTGGACTCCATGGTTCCTTCAGATCTGCATCACCCTTAGGGTAAGTTTTTTCCTTTTGTAAGAAGTGTATTTTATTTATCTTAAATTTTATGTAATGTTAAATGTCTTATTTGTAAAATATACCAAATAAGCATGAACAAGCAGCAAAAAAGATGTACTTAATCTTAATCGAGTCGAGTTTGAGCTCGAGCTCATTTAAACATTCAAGTTGCTTGAATCAAGCTCAATTTCAAGCTCAAACTCGAGCTCACAAACGAGTAGCTCGTCGAGCCGAGTTTGAGCACTTTAAAAATCGACCGAACCGAGTACGACAAGATATAGAAATACTCGACGAGTATTGGGTCAAGTTGGAGCTTGATCTAAACTTAGTGAGCCGAGTTCGACCAGCCACTCGGCTCGGATCATTTGCACCCTAGCGACGGGAGTGGGTTACATGGGAACCAAAACCCGAAAAACCAAAAAAAAAAAAAATGTCACCTAAGATTACCTGATTTCAAAATCCTATTATTTACAATGCACTAAACGCATGGAAAATGCTGAAATACAGCTATTTACGGTTGTTCATGGCTATTTACGATGTAACAAACAACACTTTATTCTTAACTTATGATTAACAATGATCCATGTGATTTATTATGATGCATGATATATATAGATGCATTTAGTGTTTCCATTATAATTTGGCACGTTTGTACTTAATTAATAGTTGCATTAATTATGATGGTGCATGATCGTGAAAAATTTATGAATGCATGATATGGTGATATCTATTCTTGATGTTTCTACGTGGTGAGTTATATGACTCTACTTATATGTATATTTATCAAGATAATATTGACTTATAATGAATCATGCGATATCTTTATTTCTTTTTTAATAGATTTGATATAGTAGGCACCCTTTGGGGATGAGATATAATAGTTCGTGTATTATTATATGAAAACCCCTTGTAAAGGGATGTGGTCTTACATTAGACATTTTTGGATCAATTTTTAATTTGACTTATTTGTGCTCATGCATCTAATAAGTACTATTAGCACATAGATATAGGGTAAGCGTTCCTAAATCTTATTTCCTATAATTTAAAGAATTTTTTTGGGAATGTGTTATTTTTTTAAAGAAAATTTTCTTCTGAGACTGTCCCTAAGAAATATAATTCTTATTCTTAATTAATTGAAAATACTATATATATTAAGGTGCTGATTACCAGTCTAGCGAAGTTTTTAATTTAAGGTATGTATCACAAATTATATAACTAATTAATTTTAAGAGGGGATTTTTTTTTAAAGACAATATGCACCTAATTTTTCTATTTGCGCTTACATAGTAACGATGTCCTCAAAGGAGTTATTTTACGAGTTATCTAGTCACGATAAGTTAAAAGACAAATGACATGTGGCACAAAAAATACATTGTCTCTTTAATGAGAAGAGGTACTTGAGACCTTGATCAATGTGATGTCACCTCTATCAAATGATGGACCACTTGCTTAATTTAATTGTGATATGCAAGATTATGACAAGTGATTTAATAAGGATAGGAGCACGCTCTATATTATGTTGAGTTGCATGCATGATGACCTTATTAAATAGTTTAAAAATATCAAAACTATAAAAGAGATGTGGAAGCAATTAAAGTTCTAGTATAGAGACATATCAACAACAAGACTAAGGGCTCCAACCTTGATGTTTAATCAGTACATGATAGACACCAAGTACTCTATAGTAGAGCACCAAGTACTCCATAGTAGAGCACCAGAGGGCAATGTCTTCAATGATAAGAAAGTGAGGACAATTGAAATTGAGCTCTCAGATGAGCAACAAGTGCTTACTATGTTAAAACCCCATCTTGCTCTTCGTGGGAGCATATCAAGCTAGTGTCGACTCATAATGAGAGTACTAAGGCTTTCAATGACGTTTCATGTCATCTTGAACCTGAAGAAGGGTGCAAAGAGGCGACCCATCATAATGTACTAATAGTTGATTCAAAGGAGCATAAGGTAAACCCAGATGCAATTAGAACAAGAAGAACATATAACAAATGATTTGTCAGAAGAAGGGGCCTGATAACAACAAAAAAAATAAGTGTGACAAGCATGGAAAGAAAAACATGAACAAGGTCAAGTGCTTTAATTGTCAAAAGATGGAATACTATGCTAGTGATTGCACTAAGTCCAAAAAGGTTTGTCTCATCCCTAGTTCATTTGCATATGTGTACTCAAATGTGTTTATTACCCAAGTGCGCGAAACAATACTGTAAGGATCGGGCAGGGAGAATAAGAACGCAGCGGAAATAATAATTTAAAAATAAAATTCCGTCGTCACCAATCCGTTTCAAGAAAACAACAACAAAGAACTGATGATCATTCATCATCTTGTGCAGATTCGAATATGCAACCGTGTGATTCCGACGAAGCGATGTTGCAAGCCGTGCAGGTATCTGGCCTGCAGCGGTATCCATGAGATTCTCTTCCTCATAAATCGTCCTCGTCTTCTCGCTCAGTTTGGCGCAACTGTTGAGGTTCCTTCTCCGAGATAGTGCCTACGGTGTGTGGGCGGAGGTCCCTGACGGTCGGAGATGAAAGCGGCGAAGGCAGACAGAAAGAGTGCCCTACTCTGGGGCACACAACTCGAGAGAGAGAGAGAGAAGGGGGTACACAGTACAAGGGAAATCATAATGTTTGTCCAGGATTTCTCTCTCAGCGTATATTTATAATATTTGGAGAGAACTTTACATAAAAGCCCCAAACTATTAAAATCCCACTAATTATCCACGGTCCGAGAATCTTTATGCATGTTACCCTTTAAGCCCAAGTGTCAGTCCAATTTTCAGTCCATTAAGATCAAAAACACCTTATTGGCTTATAATAATTAATTAATATTACATATTTAATTAATTACTTAATCGACTCACATTTTCATGTAAATCCGATGAACCTCTGATCAAGTTGGGTGCCAAGCAACACCGTATGATTTCGGAAAGAATTGAAGTTAAGCAACTTGCTTATAGAACCTATTTGTCAACAATTACCGCGTAGATATAATCCTTCATTCTTGCAATGCACCCGAGTCGATCTAGGGCACCATAAACTGTCAAATCCTAATCGATCAACTCACTTGGTTTTTGATGCGCCTCATCTGCATTGAAGAACTCCTTCTTTGACTCATTGTCTGCCCTGCCCAAGGACTCACATGCATCTTGCCTGGATTATTCTCTCTCTAATTATTAAAAGCAAATGATTCTTTATTGAACACATAATCACTTTCGAAGGTCTTCTGCTGACTCCAACTTTGACTGTTCGGAACCCTGTGGTTAGGGATTCGTAAGACAAGGTCAAAGCTCAGAAGTCCACCAACAAGGTATCTTTTCTGTCTCAGGTTCAAGGATCATCTATGCCACTGTGACGTTGGATCAAGCTGATTGATAGTTAGGTAATTTACTATCCAGCGACCTAAGTTGGATCGGTTCAGTGAACTTATTCACCAATGAGCACCTACAGGTTCAACATAGTATCTTTACATGAGTAATCATAAGATCAATCATCCTCATTATATGAGCTGAGATAATCTATACTAGTCTCATCAGATATCTAATGTCCTTCTCAGATATCATCCGACTAGAAACAATTAAGAATGAGTGTTTATAAGTTGTCAGTCTCAATATTATAATCACATCATAATCTGACAACTATTTTACATATTTATGGACTTCACTATGATACGAAGAAAAGTAATTATAAACAAAATTCGATTTACACATAATGAATATATAATGCCATTTATTAATAATTGTACAAGATTGTCTGTGATTAGCTTGTAGGCCATACATAAAACTAACGAGTATTTTATCTTCAAGCAATGGCAGAGAGATATGTCTCTCTCCATAAATTATCGAAAACAGTGAAAGTGTTCTAATGGACAATAAGAGTGAACCACTTACCACTTCACCATGTAGAAGTCTATGCGGATATGTCCCTCAATGTTACTTTGTGATTAAGGTTAATCATTCATGTGTACTTCTTTGGATTCCAATGAACCTATACCTAATGAGGAAGCAATGACCTCATCTGAACTAGGAATGGCATGGAGTTGATTAAAACTACACATAAGTGGTTATACTCCGAATTTGAGATGAAAACTTAGGCAAGATAAATTACATACAAGAAATAAAGATCTAAAGGGATTGATCAAAAAGATTTCTAAATTTGTCTCAACAGACTTATATCAAGAAGATCTTCGAACGCTTTTGATATATAAAATCAAGCCGCTGATATTCTAATGGAGAAAAACTCAATTGACCAATGCTCCAAGACAAGAAAGGGAAAGAATGAGTGAAAAGTATCATTATGCCAATGCAGCCAGTTGTTTTATGTATGCTATGATGTATACTCTACCTAACATTTGCTTCGCAATTGGCATCGTTAGTAGTTATTAGAATAATTTTAGTATTGTGCATTAGCAAGTAGTTAAAAGGATCATTACATATATGCAAGGTATTTAGAGCCTCGCTTCGTACTTTCACAGTGAAAGTTTTAAGATTTTTTTTATTAATAAAAGCTTTAAGATTGACTAGATACTTTGATGTTGTTACATAGGGATTAGTAGTCTGTAGATATATTTCTACTAGTGAGATGATTGCAGATCTTTTCACCAAACCTTTTATGAGAAATTTATTTTTCAAATGTGTTGAAAGTTTAGATTTGAGAAGGATTTGATTGGATGGGACACTATTTTATGTAATAAAATATGAGTATTGTCTTTACATTATTAGTGCACTTGTATGCGTGATTGTAAATGACAATGCCACTAGACTGTGATCAGTCTACTCATATAGATGATCACCATATTACTGTGAGAGCAAGTATGATGAGATAAACCTCATAAATTTTACGTTCAGTGGGAGCATGAAAGGATTCATAAATCACCTTAGCAAATGACTATAATGAGATTGATGAAAAATTAGGCGAACATGAAATTGATCTTTTCCATGTAGCATGTTTAGCCGAATCTAAGTGTGCTATATGAGCAACCAAGTAGCACTCATAGGAGTGCAAGGTTAAAGATTCATATGGTGTACGTGTTAGTATTAGATGGTCTCAAAGCCAATCCGATACTATGTATTTATTCAGATTATTAATAAATGGCAATAATTCATTGTGTGTAATTAATTCGATCTGTGTTTATCGTATCACAATGAAGTCCATGAACATGTGCAACAGTCTTCGGATTATGATGGGATCATAATTACGGGACCGAAGACTTATAAACACATGTTCTTAATTGTTCCTAGTCATAGGATGTTTGAGATAGGACATTGAACATCCGGATAGACTAGTATAGGTTACTTCAGCTCATATGATGAGGGTGACTGATCCCATAAGTCACTTGTGTGGAGACACTATGCTGAACCTATAGGTGCTCATTGGTGAATGAGTTCACTGAACTGATCCGACTATGAATCGCTGGATGGTAATTACCTCACTGTTAACCAGCTCGATTCATTTGTCACGGTTGCGTGGATGATCCTTGGACATGAGACTCCAAAGATATCTTGTTGGTAGGTTTCTGAGCTTTGACCTTGACTAACGAATCCCTAACCATGGGTTATCAATAAGTCAAGCGATCGGGTTCAGGGAAATGCCCTCGAAGGTAATTGTGTGTTCAATACGGGATCATTCGCTCTCGGTAGTTTGAGAGAGAATGTTCCGGGAATGATGCGCTTAAAGTCCCTGGCCAGGGCGGACTCTGTAATCGATAAGGAGTTATCGGATTCAGATTAGCGACATCTGATTCAAGTGAATCGACCGAATAGGGTTTAACAGTAAACTATGCCCTAGGTTGATTCGGGAACATTGCACGGATGAAGGATTATATCCGCGCTCTAACCGATGACAGAAAGGTTCTAATAGAGAGTTGCGATAACCCCAGTGCCATCCAGGATCACACGATGTTGCTTTGCATCCAACGTGATCGGCAGTCCGTCCAAATTTATTGTGGGACATTAAATTCGGCTGATTAATTTGAATATAAGGATATTAATTAATTCAGTGGGTCAGTAAAGGGTTACTGGACTTAATGGGCTATTAACTAGACTGGTATTTGGGCCTAAAGGGTCACACGCAAATGGTTTTCAAGTCGATGCATAATCCGACATGATTTTAGATAAGTCTGGGTTTTTATGAAAAATCGCAAACAGACTTATTATAAAAGAACGGATTCTACGTCGGGGGCCAGCAACCCTGACCTAGCCGTCATTCGTTCTTTCTCTCTTTCTCTTTCTCTTTCTCTTTCTCTTTCTCTTCTGGGCGTGCGGTTCCCGACTGCTCCGCCTTCCGTCCGACGGGAGATTCAGAATCCGCATGTCGCGGCGGATTACGCGCAGCCAGACAGGATCTACGAACGCCGCAGCGAGCGAGGAAGCGAGGACGATCCATCGCGAGGAGAACCGCGTGGATACCGCTAGAGGTCGGGCATCTGCGCGACTTGCGGCATCGTTCCGACGGAACTGGAAAACGAACGCGGATTCGAATCCGCGCAAGGTGAACTCGATTTTCTCCGATTTTATTTCAACGATCGAAACGGGACGGATCTGATCCCGAACATATTATTCCGCTGCGTTTTTCGGTCGGATCCCAACACAGCGATCCCAACAGTACGAGCATGGCACGTCCTATTTTTTATCGACCATCGCATACAGATCGTACTAAATGTATTATTTTTTCTTCCATTAGAGAAGCAACTGAATGGATCCCTCTTTATCACTATGGGGGCCTATTATATTTCTTGTACCCTTGGAGATTATGCACATTATCATGAAGTAGATACTTGATGATGCTATTTTAGTATGTTATCCAAAGGCTATGACTCATATAGTTCAACAGAGTATGTTTAGGAAAGCAGTCAAGTCTAAGTAGATTGATATATAGAGTGTAAGAAAAATTAACTTGTATCACACTTATGTTTTCTGTGATTTATTACCATGGCAGTTATAATGGATGTGTCCATCATAATCATGAGTGCAGACACATAATTTAAGAGGTCAAGTAGAGATCTAAGAAGGATAAGATCAGCTTGACCTAGAATGAGCGTGTGGTTTAGGGTATGAGATGAGACTTGAAGTTGTAGTGTTATGTTGGTTAGGTAGTGACTTGATATAACATTCGTTACATATAAATCTTCCTCTTTCGATTGCATGCGTCATTTTTTCTATCAAAATAAGAGTTATATTAGACATTTTGGAGGATATTTGATGACTAATGTATCTAAGTGGAAGATGTTGAATGTGTCCATGTCATGTTTGGACTGTCCATCCATGTTGACTGTAGAATTGGACAAAGACTTAGAGAGTTCCTCTTCTTGTGGGAAGAGGAGTCCAAGAGTTGTGGAGTTTCTAAGAGACATACACCTATATGTACACTAGTGTATAAGACAGGGGAGAAAAATGAGAGAAGTCTATCTATTCTTCCACCTCTCTCTTCACAAGATCCTCCTCCTCTTCCTCTCTCTCTCTCTCTCTCTCTCTCTCTCTCTCTCTCTCTCTCTCTCTGTGGTACCACCTATGACCTCGAGATCATGTTGTGTGGAGTAAATGGGTGACTCTGGGTAGTTGCCCATGAGTCACGGACGATCCCCTGCTTCTGCTTCTCCAAGAAGATCTTTTGCATTACAATACTCAGATAAAAATCAACAACTTGTGGGATTGGTTTTTCTAAATAGAAAGGATAAAATCTAGAACAACCTTATATGTGCAAATTAGGTGCAACTTCAATTACTTTTAAGCTTAGGGAAAACATGCTTTGGTGGTTTGGTCTTGTGCACCACTGTCCATATTTGGCATCAGTTAGAAGACGTGATCGAATTCAAGTGGATGATGGCAAGAGTACTTGGGAATGACCTAAAATTAGATGGTTGGATAGAATAGGAAAGAACTTGACCTCTCCAAGTTTAATTACAAACATGATATTAGATAGATTAAATTGGTAGGACAATATTCATGTAGCTATCCCAAACAAAAAGGATAAGGCTCTGATCATGAGGATTTACCTTTAACTTGCTACAAGCATATCATGCTCTTTTGATGGACGACATGATAGTGCTTTAGAACAAGCTAGGAGATCAAGAAGCCAATACTATAAGGAAGTTGATAGACAAAATGGCGAAGGATAGATTTCTCATGAAGAATAGGCAATAGAAACTAGGTAAATAATGCAATTCTTTTGTAAGATGTTCTAATGACATGAGTAAAATATGAACATGGCAGAAGATAACTTACCTAAATGATAATCACCATGGTTTAAAAAAGATGTTCACTTCTTGCGCTTGTATGCTCATGTGCTTGTTTGGCAATAACTAATAACTATCTTGTATTGTTTGTACGTTGGTGCTAAGACTCTTTCTCATGCACCACCGAACTTTATGTGTCAATGCTAAAAAGTGCCCTACAATGACCCTTCCTTTTGCTCATGCTTTCACTTTTATCCTTTTGGGAACTTAGTTATCGTTTTAAAGGGCATGCCTTATGTTAGAAACTCTTGGAAGTCTCCCTGTGAACGCTTTAGCTAATTATCAATGGCTTATCTATCATAATCCTTTATTTTGAATATGGTTTGAAAATGCGAAATTTGTCTTTTTCTACATCTAGCTAATAATTACATTAGTTGTAGGTTAAGTGTCCTATTATTCAGTATATGAAGTGCCAGAAGCCTCGGGTAGAATGTCCTAACTTTCTCTGGGATTATTTTTACCAATGAAATCATACATGGAGACTTCCTTTCATAGGATATTAGTGTTTTCTCAGTTGAATTAAGGAGAGGAGAAGGTGTGTATAGCTATAATGAACATCAATGTATAGTTTTAGCATTCTACTTGCAAAACCTATAGGTAGGATAGGCAACTTACTTATTTGAAGCTTAGGATTAAATGGTGGCTTGTTTTTGACTCTACTGGATAAATTTTTGGCATTTGATGGGATTTATATTAACTTGTATGATTTCCTTCTAGAATGGTGTAATTTTGACATTCTCAACTAGCAAACTGAATGAATTTTGATATTATGCAACTTGCGTCTCGTTCAACTAGTGTTGGCTGGTGAATAATGTATATGTGTAGCCCGTGGGATCGCCTCTCATGAATCATGTGAGATGGCAATTTTGTTTTATTTTTTATTTTTTTAACCATATGTTCAAAGATGTACTGAGTTAGGATGATATCTTAATTTGATTGTTTTAAAAAGTAAAAAATATCTTTTTTTCATTGCTATCTAATCAAAATGATCAGATGAGATCTCGAACATTATAATCAACGTAAATTTTTGATGTCCTGCTAGTTTGGTTAAAGGATGATTTCATTTGATATAAAATATCACAAAATCTCACATTCAAGGCTCTTAAAAATGTAGTATTTTATAATATTTTATGCCAAACAACACAATTCAAATTGATTGTGTATGGCTGAGTTGTGGGGTCTGTATAGGCGTAAGCTTCTCCCGTCGGTCAATGCCAATAAGTTGAGTTGCGTGTTTCGACACTCTCCTCGTTGATCTTGGGAGAGCAACTAGTAGCCAATCATTTGAGGCCGTCGTCAATAAACATGAACAAATTTGATATAGGAGACTGACCAATCCCCATAGTGTTCCACTTTGGATCCGGTTCTTTTTTTTTTGAACTAGGAGTCCGATTACGTAATCTTGAGATAAATCTCATCATAACAAACAAATATGGGAGCTAAACAATCACAAGATAACTTAAATAAATGTTATAACTATCAATTAATCTAAAATATTTAAAGCATAGTCAATACCAAAGTCCTCAAATTACAATATCTATCAATTAGTATCTAAACTCTTGTCTTTCTAAGAAAGAAAATTGCATCGATTTCTTATAATTTCCTACTACATCTAACTATTAATTTGGAAAGTAAATTTCTAATTAACTAAGATAACCAAAAGTTCTTTTGAAAATTTAACATGCTTGATTCCCGCCTAAGCAAATCCTAAATCGATTTCTCTTGAAAAACAGTTAGTCGGATTTATGAGTCACCACTTAGTAGGCTTCAAACCATCCACATGACTTAACATATAGTAATTTTGTAAATCACATTATATAAGTATACTAAACATGATTGTATACAATTCTACATACAGCTCAAATAAGAACATGATAAAAAAATATGGTCAAATAAAGATTTATCAAATCAGATGTATTTTCTAATAGTATGAACAAATCGACTAACATATAGCATATATGACATGATCGGATTCTTATCTTACTGAACAAATCTATTGACCATAAACTGAACAAATTATATATCGAACTGAACATATCACATATCAAATTATCATGCCATAGTTATTGTATCAAATTAAATCTTACTTATGAGTAAATCAAAGATCTCACGATTATAGACAGTTTAAAGAATAGTTGAGCAAAAAAGTCAAATGAACGAACTAAGCAGATAATAAGTAGAATTTGAATAAGCATAATAGTAACTTATGTTTCATGTTTACGTGTCAATCATATTACAAACTAATATCAAATAGACATGTATCTAACTACAATATAAAGAGCCGAACAAATTACATACCAAAGTATATAGGTAAGTTTGTTAAGGTTATAGCACATGCATAGCCAGAGAATTTATTATCCTCCATCGGATGACTGATTACAAACTCACAATCACCAGGATTTTATTCCGTTGCCCACGGGTAGAACTTATCTACGGATGTTTGTAGAATGAGCCCCACTTCTTTAAGATGGCAATATTTTAAATATATATCAAATAAATATGGTACAAATGTTTTACATAGATTTTACAATGTCATAGATCTGAAAATTAATTTGATAAAATGATACTTATATATGAGAGTTAAAATACATACTTTTATATATAAAATAGTCACTTAAAGAGCCAACATAATTATATATATAGAAAATCAGAGCAAAACTAATGCCAACAGATTTTTAGACTAAAAAATAAGCTTCAATTTTTTTTAAATTTTTTTAGATAAATAAATATATTTTTTGCCACTAAAATTATTTTTTAAAAATAAAAAAATTAACAAATAGGCCAAATATTATTAATCTGATTCGAAAAGTTGTCAAGTTTAGAGAATATGTCAAATAGGTCATATGTAAAGTTCACAGATTGATTTGTTATGATCTCAAACTCTCGCTTCGATCTAAGGAATTTGAACTTAACAAATTTCTAGCAACTCATAAATTAGGACACAATAATTATCCAATGAATCTAAAAAAATTTCAAATTATTTGGAGAAGTCAAAAACATCATGACAAAAATATCTATAAAATCTGGTAAGATTTAGACATAGATTGAGTGAGATATGAAGTCCGCAAGTTGAGAATTCAAACAGTCAAGACAAACTGCATAGGTTGATAAAATATTTATGAAATAAACAATAAACAAATTTAAAGAAATTAAAATTTGGTGAACACAAAGTAGACATCCAAATCAACCTTTAATCAAAATTTTAGATCAAGAAGAGATCAGGTAAAAGAGAATAAATATCTGTAACTCAGCTGATCATAATTATATATGTTGAGAGAATAAAATAGACTAAATTGATAGATTATATATGTTGAGAGAATAATCATGAAATCAATAACAAATAATATAATAAAAATATCAAATTTGGTGATCACGAAGTAGACACATAGATCAAGCTTCTTATTAGTTGATTAGTTTTTGAAAATCTTTAAAAATAATGTAATTTTTAGTACAAAATAAATCATGCTTAAGGTTATCTACCTACATCTTGAAAAAAAATCGGTTCTTAGTTCTCATATGGCTTCCTTACTGTCTACCTATGATTTCTTCATTTTTTAAACTCTTTTTTATATTCTCTAAGGTATTTCTCATATTCTTTAAGCCTCTTAAAACTATCATCAAGATTGGAATCAACTTCTATGGAGTTTGACATTCTTTTCTCTCTTTTCTCTCAAGAACAATATCATAAACTTACCTTCTAAGAAGAGTTGCACCTCTTAATGACTCCAGTACGAATTCAAAGGTTTATTTATACCTAATTTCACTTGTAATACTTACTCTCCTTTCCTCTTTTGAGTCGAATCTCTATTCCACAAGCTTTCTCTTTAAGTTAAAGTGGCAATCCTATTGTAAATCGGACTCTGTTTTCGCAACATACAATTATTTTTCTGAAAATCTTTAAATTTGACTTCTTAAATATCAAAATTAAAAAAAATTCTCTTCTACAAAATTTCATAACTTTTTATTATCTTTCCAATACCACCGATCTTACTATTTTAAGATTTTTGTGCAAAAAAGTTATCTCTATTTAACTAATATGCTGTCTTAAATACTCCAAATTCAAAAATCTGACAAATTCTATTCCCGTCTAATAATGTCCAAACTCTAATTAGTAAACGACTTATTTTAGAAATATGATTTTCATAAAAAGTATGAAATTTTAAGTTATCTTTCTAATAGAAGTTACATCATCTAAGTTAAAATTTTATACGTAAAATTATTTTTAAATTAAATTAATCAAATTCGCTAATAAATTCTCATAATTAATTAATTGATAGAACTTAAATTCATGAAATTCATTAATACATTATACAAGTACAATAGACTACATGTTTCTATTTCTGACCCATCATATATACTGTTGGATTATGCATTTGGACCATCAAGAAACATGATCATTACATATACAAATGCAAGACTTTTTTATCATATAATCTCACGTTTTATAGCATGTAAATGGTGATAGTCTTGTTTTAAATTTAATAATACAGTGTATTAAATAGAAAGTATTAAATATTTTTGTACATATTTGTGCGAACTGGTTTTCCTAAAATAACTCACGTATGATTTGGAATCGCGGAGTCAAAGATATTGGATACTAAAGGCAAGGATACTAATCTTATGTGCTGGGTTGTTGTTATCAGATCAACATAAAGGTCTACACGGCCCTCATGTCTCTTCAAAGACGTTTGGTAGAATTGAAATGATATGGAGAGGATTCTTATGGCTCTTGTGAAAGGATAACGTTGTCTATGTACCCTCTCAGTAGAGGTGCTTGTAGAATGGGATTCCCTTGTAGTAATGGTAGTCTGGAAGGAAAGATTACCCACTTTAGCCACACCTATATAGGTGCTTTTTTTTTTTGTTTTTGGCAGCACTCCAAGGTGGATGTTTTTTGGAAAAAAAAAGAGGATGACGTGACACATACCCAAAAAATCTTTCCTTGTTAGATTCTCTCCTAGTTTTATAAGCCGCAATCACATACCAATTTATGTTCCTCCTCTTGAACAAGCACCTGTGAGAAACAGTGTATAAGGGTATGAGATGGCAGGTAGGTACTTCGATTTAACATAAAATATTATAAAATTTCATAAAATATTATATTTTACGTCTAAAGAAGTGAGTCTTTATAGAGGACATATTCTTTCAAGATCCAACAATTACCCAGGATCTTCATAAGTGCACTCTAACACGAAGATCACCTGCCAACTCAACCTTAGATTGTCTCATATAACTTTAAATCATATAATGCTTGTATGCTATACGTAATCAATATTTAACTTGACCAGTTGATGCTTTAACATGTTAGTTATACTTGTGTTTCTCTTCCTGGATATGAACATCTGGGACGTTCACTTGCTACGTTGGATGCAGGCAACGAATTGAGATCTTCTGCGTCTAGATTTAGTTAAATTGGACTCAGTCAGTAAAGAGAGGGAGAAAGAGGCCAAACAGTGCCAAAACTCACTCCACTCACTCTCCCGTGATCTCAAAATTTTGGCCTCCCTCCCCCCTCTCTTTACTGACTGTGTCCATTTGAAACCTAGATGTAGGAGATCTCAAGTCCAAGTCGGGGCAACCCCTATGCTATTATTTCTAGTTACGGGTCGAACTTTACGTAAAGGATTCAAGAGATGCTTCTCTGGATCCATAACAAACGTCTTTGCATGGATGAAGGTCCTGGGGTAGGTCTTGACTTATATACTGGCTATTCAAGCTTACAGAAAGGTTGGAAAACATTGGAAAGCCTACAGCTAACGACTCTTCAAAGAAATATTATTGATAAGATAAGAGATAATGTTAGGATAGGATCTCGATACCCGAACACTAGGTTGTCACTTGGCCTATGCTCAGGTTTCTAGTTTGGTTTCTTCTCTTTGGTTAATCATTATATATATGAAGTGGTAATTAAGGTAGAAAACCTAAAAATGCGTTGGACTTGAAGAGGCAATGACGAAAGGATCTTGACTTATATATCGGCGTCAAATGGTTTTAGGTTGGGCTGGACCAGCGGACGGTCCACAACCAAGTCCTATTGTTTTTGTGTAAATCAGTTTTCAGAAAGATGGCGGTTAAATCAAATATTGTGAACTCTAATAGAATATGTTAAACAAATATTAATATTTTTATATATATACTTTTAATTTTGCTAGAGTTGACAGAATCCTTTTGGCATGTTGTGTTAGAGTTCAAGGTATTTTAATGAAGAATATACCGATAACTTTTAGAGTACTACAACTTGCTGCACTGCATGGACCGTGGCACAAAAAATAAAAAAACCTAACTTTTAAAGTCGGCACCATCATGTTCTACATGTCCATATAATTTTTAATTGAACTATCTATTTTTATTTTAAAAAAAGTCAAAACCGAGGAAGATGCACACAAATAAGGCGATCTACAAAGGTATATAGATAGAAATCCCAAAGGAAAATACCTACTCTTCACTTATAATGTAAAAATACTTAATATTTTTTGTTTAATGTTTTATCTTACTCAACAAAAATAAATCTACGATTATGCCATCTGATAATGATGCTTTTGTAGTACTATATATGTCCCAATCATCATCTAATAATCTTAATTGATTAATTTCTATTTTCTGTATGATTGTACTTTTATTTCGCTTTTTTAAAATGTTGACAAATAAAACTCACAAGTGTTTTACCATACTATTTCGAGATGATTAGTTTGTTTGAACAAATTTTTAACTATCTTATTCGAAATTCAGAATGAAGTATACTCGAACATATCTCTAGTTTTTCTATCCATCCCGTATTTAACCATCTTTGTTTCTCACTTTGTCCTTCAACTAGAATAGGTTGCATTTGCTATAAAGTTCTTTGTGCAAATTGTCACCATGTCATTGGTTTGAGTTTCAAGTCTCTCTCTCTCTCTCATGAGAGAAAAAGAGGAAGAGTGTGTTTCATTACTTAAAAGTTTTAATTAAACGTTATTAACTAAAAGTGTGATGAGGCTAAAGTAATGTGCGGTGACATTATTAGTGATAAAGCTGCACATAAACACATGTAATTGGAGTATACATGCAAATCGATTTTTTGAAACAATAATTCAAAAGTTTAAACTATAATAATGGTGTATATGGTAGAAAAAGATTCTTCAATGGGCACGAAAGCCAGAATCTAGCTAGCCGTCCCCATTTGGAGAAACGACTAGTCTTTTAGAAACTTTAGATAATTTTATTTAGTAAGCGATTGAGTATCTTCTATAATTTCGATAATCATATGTTAATAAAGTATATTATTATTACATGTCTATTACAAATTCGAACATGTAAGAAAAATGTTAAAAATTTAGTCTTTGAGTGTTTCAAAACCTTTTCTCCTCTTCCGTTCCTATCTCTAACTTTTTAGTGTTTCTCAAGTGTGAATTTTAATGTCAATATTATAAATTCTAAAAATGCCAACATTCAAAAAAGGAATATCATATCAAAACTAAGAGAAAGACTTGTTGCACCTCTAAACCAACTTGCACTGTCTGGTGGTGCAACCAAATAAAATTTTCTTTTTGGAAGCTCTTTAAATGGGTCTCATTATGTTCTACATGCCCACGTAACCGGATCTTTAATCAGACGTTCTAAAAAATGATGAAAATTTATAAATTAGTCCTAATGAACTAAAATAACAATTTGTTAGACATGTAAGGCTCAATCTTTGAATTTTTAGTCTTTTTTACATCATCTAATCTAATCGAAAATCGGATTGTATAGACATATGGAACATAATTGGGCCTACTTTTAAAAAATATCGATTTTTTACTGTTCATTGGGATTTGATTTTCAAAATTTTATCTTTTTTTAAGATATCCGATTAAAAATTGTATTGTAGGGGGTTGTAGGACATCTTGGGGGGTTCAAGAAAAATATAATTTTTTTCTTTTTATCTTACTTGCACCAGTGTAATAGCCCCTAACAGTGCACCAAAACATTCTCTCTTGAAAGAATCGTGTACAACGTGTTAAAACATGTTGGAACTGTTGGAGCGGCTATATAATAGTCTTACATCGGATAATTTTAGTTGTGGCCAGTGCTTATGATCTTAGGCCCCTTCAAACTCAACACCTGGGTTTTATAGTTTGTAAGATGGTATTAGAGTAGGGCCTGACCCAACTTTATCTTATAATTTGCGGCACTTCCTGTTATCTAATTTCCACGGCCCATCTGGCCGTGAAGGAGAGTGTTGAAGCAGCTATATAATAAATAGTCTTACATCGGATAATTTCAGTTATAGTCAGTGCTTATGATCTTGGGCCCCTTCAAATTCAACACTTAGGTTTTGTGGTTTGTAAGAGGAACCGTTGTCTAGAAACCTACACATGAAAGAAAGTGCACAGATAAATGTTAGAATTTTTGAAATTTTGAATTAACTGATGTAAAAAATCCAAATCTCAGTCATACCACATAACTTTGGTTCCATTCGTAAAATGGTTTTCCTGACCTAGAACGAGGGCTTTTGCTTTCATTGGTTTTGGATCCTTCCATTATAAAATTCGTCGGCTCTTTAAAACGAGGTTGTTATACCCGAAACATCATGACCATGTCTAATCAATAGGGTTCGATATATATTTTTCATTTAGATCTTAAAAAATAATAAAGAATTATTCTCTGGAGCATTTAACTTAAATGCTCACTAATATATCACGTGAGAGGGGTTTAAATATCCTCAAGAATATTCGACACGCCACTTACTCGTGCTCTCCAGTGATGCAGTGGCGTCTAATATGCCACCACTAAATTCCCTTGGCACCCTTGATGAAAGGACATATCACACTCAGTTTGTGAGATTTGATATAAAATATTATAAAGTATTTTTTTTTTGGAAGGAACATATTATAAAGTACTACCTCAAATCAAACGACACTGTAAATTATCTCTCTTCAAAATTATAATGGTTATGTGATGAAATGTTAAAGGAATCAATGGTACATTGACAGCACCAACTCTAATATGAAAGTACCTCACTTTAAGTCTCCCTCGTCTTTATATTTAATAAATAAAATTAAAAATTTAAAGTATTAATTCCCTTTTTATGATTGTTCTCACTATTTAAAATTTATAATTGACTATTTGATCAATAAAGTTCAATGTAGTCATATAAATAAAAATACGTAGATTTTCTAAAAAATTATAAAAATAATTAAAATAAAAAATTTCTCCAATTAGCCTGAGTCAGAACGCCAACCATTTTTGACAGCCCTAAGCTTCAAATTGCTACCGCCCTGCCGCAGCTGCTTCCTGCCGCTGCCGACGGTTTCCGCGGCTACCACCGACTGATGCCACTTCGTGCTGCTGCCTCCACCAGTCGCTGCCACCGCTTCAACCCGCCTCCACGTGGGCTGTTTGCGTGGTCGCTCAGCGTTGACTCCAGATTCTGATGAACGTTTCATTTTTTTTAAAAACCTTCATATGTCTGTACCGCAGTAGCAGATCAATATGACGAATAAAATATTATTTTTCTATTATATTGTTAAATTTTTCCATATTTGATTGTTAGATAAGAATGTACGTCTCGTTTACGATATTATTAGATTAAAGATGTATTAAACTTTAACTCATTTTTAACTATATTTAGATTAGTAAAATACCATCAAAGTGAACGGTAGAGATTAAAAGCTAAGGGAGATTCAAACTTAAATATGTGGACGTCTTCATAGTTGTCCAACAGTTCGCTATTACCTAATGCTGACTTAAAACAACATTATTTCAGAAAACACAACCTACTCGTCACTGCCCCTAGTTTGAAATGCGCCCAATTTATATTCTCTTCTACTGACTCATCCTTTTAAATTGATCCACTTATCCTCTTAAATTCTACCATATGACTCAATAAATTCGTAGGCTCTATCTATGTCTAGTGAGTTCATAGAGATCTACATCGGAGTACTATTTTATTCATGGATAACAAGATCCATAAAGAGAATATTTCTCTTTATGGTGTAATTTTGAAACTTGAATTTATTACAGGGAGAAGGAAACGTATTATGACAAGACATCAGATTCACAGGGTGGCATGCCATGCAAAAAGCTTACGCGTGTAAGTGCCTGGTTGCAACGGCAACTGTGCAATGTTAAATCTTGACAAGTTCTCGTCAATAACGCAACCTTTGCTCATAACCGTCCATTTCTCACGTAGGCTCCACGCTCTGCCCTTCCGGCGGGCCCGCGAGGACTAGCCCGGCCCACCTCACGTGCCGGCCGGCCGGCCCTTTCCGCGACCAGAAGAAGCAGGAGATCTCGGTCGAGCAACGAATCGATTCACAGGAATCAGAACAGGAATCGAGTATGTTTGCCGGCCACTTCATGATTTGAGCGGTCGATTCGATCCCCCTCTCAGAACAAGGGGCTAATGATGGCCAGAGGAAGCCGCCAATGCACCGTTAAAATAGTCGTAAAAGAAGGAAAGAAAACAGAAAAAGAGGTAAAATAATCATAAAAAGGACAGAGAAAATGAACAACTTAAAGAGAGGACAAGAAGAGAACCCCTAAACCCCTCCTCCATCAGTGGTGATTTGGATTTGGTAAGTGGCCGGTGAGTTGAAAGCTGAAACAACATGGGCTGTTCCCGTTAGATCTCAACCATTACCATCCCCCCACAGGTGCAGCACCGGCCGCACTGGCTCCCTCATCTAACTCTCCGACCACATTATTTAATTCCTCAGCGAAATGATGCACCGGCATTAACCTACCCCCCAACCCAAGTGTAGTCCCACAAGAGGGCACGCGCCCCCCCGCCCCCCCCCGACTGCTCCAAAGGGCAGCTAGCATCTCTCTCTCTCCCTCTCTAAGTTGCCTGGCGAGGAAGGCTTCTGATGGGTAAACAGGAAACAAGACATGGGGGGAAGGGAAGGGGTAGCTTTTGATTCTGCCTTCCTCCCCATCACATGGAGGTGGTGCCCGTGATGATAAAAGACTACCGGACGGGATCTCCGCACTTAAAAGGGAGCTCGGTGGCCCTGTTCAAGGGGCTGTACGTTATGGACGGTGATGGAGCCCACCGCACAAAGCAAGCCTCAAAAGATCAGCGCCTTCTGGAGAAGTATTGACCGTCTGATATGTGGTCTCGCTACGAAACCTATGTACGAATACTAATCAAGGTGGCGTGTTACGGGACACGGTGTATGCTCATGGGCCATGGGTAAGGTTCGTCTGGAGAAAGAGCAGTTATGACACTACTGCTGCTACAATACGTGGGGCCCGATCGTGGTACATACGGATACGGAACGTACGCTACCCAATGTCCTCTTTGGATGTTGCATGCGCATGTCCTTCTTTCCCTTTAGACCCTTTTTCTTTCTTTAATTAAGTTATCATCATTTTTTCTCTTCTTTTGGAGACGTTTGTGAGAGATTTTAATAGGAAGAGGACATGGGCTATCGGATCAAAGCGCGAGGGGGGAGGAGAGCCAGGGCGCTGCTCCACACGACACTTTTGCCCCTGTGCGGGGCCTGCAGGCCCGTGACAGATGCGTAGGATTCGACTGCCGGATTGCAGAAAGAAACATCCCAACTTCACATGCATTTGGCATTTTTGCGTGGTGGTAGGTGTGGGGATGTGGAGGGACATGGAGAGAAGAAGAAGAAGAAAGAAATAAAGAAAAGAAAAGATGTGGAAAAGATGGATACCCATTTGGGGTAAGCACCGGGGTGCCGTTGGAACCCAATGGAGACGAGAATCTTCTGCTCCATATTGTGCGGTCCATTGGGCCGCCGGGCACAAAGAATCCTTGGCGTGCACCACTTTATTTGACCGCCAAGCACCACAATAAAGGCTCCACATATGACTGGACTAGGAGTACCACCCATTAGATATGCATATGTTCAAAAGTCTTTGCCCAAAAAAAAAAAAAAAAAGTCTTTAAACCTTATTATTGCTTTTCTTTTCCCGTAGGCCCGTAACGTAGTGGCGTGGGCAAGACACGTTCTTCCGTTCGGGAGGCTTGATCGCGGGTTCGATTCGACGGATATCTATCTTATTTAAGGGAATTTTCACGGTACTCCATGGAAGTTTATATGCCTTATCTCATCGAGTGAAAAAAATAATTATCTTTTTCTAGAAAGTAAATCTTAAGCCTCCAGCCGGCTCGATCCCAGTTCCTCCGAGTTGGGCATCAAGTCCCAGTACCACTGGGCTACTGACTCAAAAAAAAAAAAAAAAAAAAAAAGGAAGAGTTATTTTTAGTTAATCCAAGAACGAAGCATAATTTGCACAATAACCCCAAAATTTACAGTCATGACTTTCCTTGAGCCGGTTGGTTTGAGTGGAGAAAGGAGAAAAAAAGAAGAAATCGTTCGGGTACAAGGCTCGTTTCGTCTTTTGCCGTTTGTGATGCTGGGGAGGAGCTGGAAAGGCGCAGCATTTGAGAACGTTTAGAGTCTTTAGACCCCACCCGACCCAAACAACTTTTGCTCCCGAGAAGCGACGCTACACGAAATCGGAATCCGAATTAATGCAAATCAAAGTTCCGAGCGAAACAAACAACATCATCTGCTAAGTTAAATGGCATGCGGAATCGAGAATTTTCCAAGATTGGGATGTTTGGAATTTACTAGTGACAATGTCAAAACGAGCTCGCCGTAATCTCCCCCGCCAGATTGGATTACATCACCTCTCTACAAACACATCTCCACGTACTAATTTTCCCTTTTTCGGACCAAAGGAAAACCGAAAAATAAAATTTCAGAGCAAAAAAAAAAAAAAAGGAAAAAAAGGAGGGTCACGTTCACCCGACTAGTCGAAGGGAGGGCCGTTATGCGGCGGCGCGTCCCGGCCGGCTCCGGGGGGGAAGCCGCCGCCGCCGTCGTCACCGCCGGCGGGGTGAGGCCACCGGTCCATGGGGGCGCACTGGTGCTTGTGGCGGAGCTTCCAGTCGAGGGCCTGGCAGGCGCGGGAGCAGTAATTGACGGCGCCGCAGACGGAGCAGCGGCGGAACTCGTGCCGGCGAGTCTCCGGACGGCCGCACCCGACGTGGGAGCACAGCCGCAGCCCCGGCCCCGGCACACTCAGATCGACCTCCGACGCCGCAGCGCCGCCGAGGCCGCCGAACCACTCCCCCAGGAAGCGGTTGGCCGGGTGGGGCTCCGGCGCGGGCACGTTGCAGCCGAAGTCGCTGAGGAGGGGGCAGCCCGCGCCGGGCGCGTGCCGGTGATGGTGGGCGTGCTGCGGCCATGCGGTCATCCACGGCGGGGAGGCCCCGCTGCCGGAAGCGGGGGGGTTGAGGGCGGCGGTGGACACAGGGAGGACGGAGGCGAGCTCGCGGGCGTTGGCCTGGACGAGGAAGCGGCGGCCCTCGGTGAGGTTCTGGCGGACGCCGTAGCCGTCCTGGAGGCAGTGGCCGAGCTCGCGGAGGGCGTCGACGTGGCCAAGGAAGGCGGCGCGCGCACACAGCGCGACGCCGGCGCGGAGGTCCTTGTCGTTCTTAGAGCCGCCGCTGCCGTTGAACTGGATGACCGCCAAGGAGTAGAGCGCCGCAGAGTGGGAGCCGATGGCGGCCTTCGCCATCAGCGACGCCCCGCTGCCGCGGTTCTGAAGGCAGTAGAACCGGATCTGCGGCCAAATTTTTTTATGATTATTGCTCGCTCCCCATTGCGGGCTGCAATCTGATGCCCCAAGCCACTATTTATAGACCACGTTTGGTGGATTCAAAGGAGAAATTAATCGAACTAGAGCTCACCATGCCCAATATGTAACACGCCTCTAGGTTTCCGGCATCCACACACATCCTAAGGAAGCGATGAGCAGAGTCGGACCAGTTCTTCGCCCTGATGGCGAGCGACTTCGCGGAGGCCTTGGAGAGCACCAGCGGATTCATCAGAAGACCCTTCAGTCTTTTACATCTGAGCAAAGTTCGGAGGGGGCACACAAAATTCAGAAAAGAAATGCAAACTTTGATCGAAAGAGAGATAATCCACAGAGGAAGGAGCCGCCATACGTTAGCACCACGTTGACGAGATCACATGGGGCGGACGCCGAGGAGCTCAGCCTGCACAGGATGCAGACGACGATGTCGTCCGGCAACCCCTCGAAGAAGTCAGACCCCCCAACGGCGTCCTGCCCGGCGACGGCGCTGCAGGCTGCTGCCGCCGCGGCCGCCGGCGTCCCCCTTGCCCGCTTCCACTTGAGACCCCCTTCGTCTTCCTCCCATCGGCAGCAGGCCAACCCCCGCTTCCGTTCCCCGCAGGGGCAACCCATCTCGCCCGATCTCTGCTGCTGCTGCAGCAGCAGCTGGTGGTGTTTCCGCTGGCCCGCAGGACTGTTCGGGGAGGGGGAGGGGGAGGCAGGGGCAGTGTCGGCGTTCGGGTAGCAGAAACCTCTTCTCGTCCGCATCGCGGCGAGGCCAAGCGAGGCGACCATCTCACCATGGGTAAGAAGGAAGGCAAAAGGGAGGGGGCCGCCTTATATATAGACGACACCACCCATCGCCAACTCCACCCCACAAGAAGAGACAGCAACACTAATACACTAATTAATTAAAAGAAATTATGGTAATAATATAAATGGATAACCACAAAAACAATAGCAATAATGTAAAGGAGAGCAAGTATAAGCGGGCATGGGGCAAGCGTCGTTTCTTATTACGGAAGGAGGTCGACAAGGAAAGTTAATGTGAAGGGTCGTTTCCAATTGCTATTAAAAGCCTTGAGAAGATTTAGCTTCTATATATATATATATATATATACTTACGGTTTCCAAAGAGTTACTTACCATTAATTATTAATTAGCTTTTCTTCTGGGTTGGAGGGGGGTTAAGGAAGGGTTTTGAGTTGTAATAAGCTTTTAAATAAGCCGGGTTTTGGGAGGGTATTAATGAGAGGTATTTTAGTTGGGGGTGGCTAAATGAAACGTGCCCGAGCGGGTTGACCGGGCTCGCATTGGATCGTTCGTCGTGTAGAGTTCGTGTGTTGGGAGGGGAGGGAAGGGAGGGAACTAACTGCGGTTACGTTAATTGTGGTTATCTAGCGCTGGCCGACGCTTGGGATTGTTGAGTAGACCACAAAAAAAGGGCCACCCCGTCACAACAAACTCGAGGGTTTCACCTAACCATAAAAAACTCTATTTGACTCGCGCCAAATCGCATTCCATGAAATAATTCGCATTGGCAGAGGATTTGTTCAGTTTCATTGCATAAATATTCTTTTTTAAAAAATATTATATAATAATCTATTTTAGTAATTTTAAAAACTTCAATCGGTCAAAATCTTGATCTCTGTCTTCTCCCAATTTTGATATTCACAAGACGAGATGGAATGTTCTTTTTCATAGTAGTTGAAAACATTTTCATAAGCATCAAATGACAGACGCACCCGAATTACTTCTTTTAATTGTTTTGTTTGTTTTCTCAAATTAACATGGTCATGGTCGATCTTATCGTTTGTGTAGTATGATAACTGTCAATCTATCGCCCATAAATGCTACATATTATTATTATGAGTCCGGTTCTTGTAAGTGCAGATAAAAAGAGAATTGAGTAATTGTAAAGGTATCAAAATGTGGTTTTTGAAAAATTTCTCTATCTATACTACTTACTTACTGAACCCCATGCTTTAGGGGATCCCGATTCTATCATTACAAATGCCGCAAGAGTCCATCCACGAGATACAAAAAAAAGCATGCCAAAAGACTTGAGATGAGTCAAAAAATGTGACATTAATCTACAAAGGGCAGCTCTAGAAGCCATGAAATTTAATAGAAACATTGCTTAGTCTCCTATCATTTGTGTAATACGGTCTTATTTGACCCCGGGTCTAAACAGGGAACAGGATTTAACATTTACTTGACGCAACATCTTTGTGGTTTCCAACGTCCATTGTAAAGTCTATGTGGTACACTGATACCTTGCTGCGAACTTCTGCATGGACTTCAAAGTTATCTTCTCTTTTCTACTGGCCGAAGCAAAAGATAAGGACGTAACTAATGATAAGAGCATGTTGATTAATCTCTCTACTCCATTGACGAAGTGGTTGTCCACATCACCGGTCCTTCATGGAACTTATCGGACGTTAAGACAATGGCGGACGCAGAAATTTTGTGTTAGGTCAGTGGGGTCTTCGGCTAAATCATATTGAGGTCTTGGATTAGGCCAGTAAGATCCTAAGTAAGATCAGCGAGATCTTAGAATAGACTGCTTTGAATTAGGTTAATAGATTTGATAAAATTCAATGGAGTTTCAAAACCCCACAGGATGAGTGCTGGACCCACCAATGCGTGAAGATAGTTATGTTGTGAACTCATACACCTAGATATTAAAAAAAGACTTTGATCAATACCATAATAATCTCATTAATTATGACGTTCGTGAACTCTATTATTCAAATTGGATGGCATAAACAAGTGAGGGCATGCAGGGTTTGTTGAGGACTTTTGGGTTGTAATCTGATGGCACCCTTGCCTCAAGTTTTAGCATAATTAAGATAATAGAAGCGTGTCTAAGGCGGGGCAGGGCTGCGGTGGCTGTGGCCCATGGCTGCCTTGGCCCTTCTTATCGCATTTCTTCTCACTAATTTCTTTCTTTTTATGCAATAGTTTTTCTTATATAAATTCTTGTAAATTACTATATTTGTATGTATACTCTTAACTGATTTCCACATATTTTTATAAATATTAATGATACCTTCGGAAAGATTATGATTATATCCTTCTATCAAAATACTATGAACTTTAACCTAATATGGTAGAAAGATTATGAAAATTCTGATGTAGTCAGAGGTATATATATGTAAAATTCTGATGAATTTAAGAACATATACGTAAAAATATCTATTTTTTTGACACATTCTGTTAGAGTTTGCGGCATTTGACATGAGAGATGTAACTCTAATTTTTTTTTTAGGATATCAAGGATATTTAGGATGATATATCATGAGAGCCAGAGGTATCCATATAATCTTATAAATGTGGTGGTTTACAATACTATATATACGAAATTAAATCTCTTTACAACACTAATTTGCTAAAGTGTTGTTGTCAAGAAAGGAGAAATAAAACAAAGACGGTGCCGAATCTTGGTTAGGAAAGCCAAGGGTGGTCTCATGTGACCCTTCATCATCTGGTTTGGCCCACGATCCTTGTCGTTCCCAGGAGCCTGTCTCCGCTGTTTGGCTTAACAGCACCGTCTTTAGTTTAATTAATAACAAGGTGAGAGAGGTAATTAATCACAATATTAGTGACGAGGCTTATTGAGAGGTTATCATCCATCACCGTGATTTAAATATTGCACGACCCGGGCCACACAAGAACAACACAACGAACGTTGTGAATGAGTGCGCACAATAATCTTCGTAACGTGAGACCTTAACGGCAAATTAAAGATTTATCACACACTTTCCTATTAAGTTGATATTATGAGAGAATGGTAACTGGGTTAAGACAATTGTAACGTGAGATCTTAACAATGTAAAAGATGCCATAGATTCTAAAGTTTTATATATAATGTCCTGTGAATTGTCATATTGGTATATTGTATACCCTGGCTTCCAGTATTATTGTAAATATTCTTGATATCTTTGTCAAAATGTGTGAATTCTAACCAAATATGTTATAAACATTTCCTGAATTCTATTGAAGTTAGGAATGTGTAGGCAAGATGACTCTAAGTATAGAGACATACATAGAAAAATATCTAAATCTCCTCAATAAATTTGGCTAGAGTTCATGGCATTTTGATGAAAAAGAAATAACCTCAACTTTGGCTAGAGGATCTCAAGGATATTTGTAACAACAAATGAGAGTCTTTTTTTCTTTTTTTGGCGCTAATGAAGAACTCGGCACAGTTGACTAAGACTCAAGGCAGGACACTTGTGACCAAGTTTAAGTCTTATCAGGACTATTTACCTATATTGTCTTTTAGCGTCGCCTATGACAATAAACTCTAAGTGGCAGAAGGGAATACCCACACACCTTCTTAAGTTACCACTCCCAAATGAAAGCGTGTGTTACCAATTCTCCCACTCCCCGCCCCCAACAAGTGAGAGTCGAGAATATATATACAACTAAGGTGGTTTACACGACTATGTATACAAAGCCTTGGTACTAAATAATCTCTTTTCCCAAAGCAAGATAAGATATCTAACAGTACTCTTGGAAGTAAAATAAGTAGGAGTTACTTCTAATTAATATGACGATGGTAAGAGTTAAGAGGAACTAAGAAGCCTGGGCATGATAGATGAAACTTTTCATCAGATCAGATGAAAGGGTAACAGAGAAGGTTGCCCCCGGAGAAGGGGGTTGGGATTTGGATGGAGGGGGAGAAGTAGAATCGAAGAGGAGGGAGGGGCCAAACAAAGGCAGGACGTCCGTCAAAACGTGACGTCGACGGCGTTGTTGTCCTCGACTGCGACTGCCAGCCAGGGGGCCGCGGTTGACACTTGCGGACAAGTCGAACCCGACCGCGGGCGGTAAAATATTGCAGGTTTTTTTTTTGCACATATATCCTTCAAAAATATCATAATTGAAGGTATACCCTAATTCTCACATATTATAATTAATATCTCTGCAATCTTCAAAATGTTTTATTTATGTCTTTCTTGTCAAACGTAAGTTAATTTCAATGAAATATGTCAAAAATATTGCATAAATCATGACATCGTTTGAAGTATCAGAGGTACAAAATGTAAGATTTTAGTATATTGAAGAGTATATATGCAAAATATTAGTAAATTTAAGAATATTTATGCTAAACCATTAGATCGAGGGATATAAAATGCAACATTTTGAAATTACAGGCGTATTGATGATAATGTACGAGAATTGGAGGTATATATATGCAAATATGTTATTTTTGAGCGGTATATATGTAAAAAACCCAATATTATATAAACTACCAAGAAATAATATTTTATATTTAAGGTATTATAAATTATTCTTAAGAATTTTTATATGTAAAATATCGCAGATTATTGGGTTTTAGAGCATATTGACTTATCATAAATAATCTTAAGAATTTTTATATGTAAAATATCATAGATTATTGGGTTTTAGAGCATATTGACTTATCTAACATCTAACATACTTTTGATGGGATCTCGACTTTTTTTGCTTACAAATTGTAAAAAACAAGCGTTAAAAGTTTTAAAATATCACTTTTAAATTAAATATCTTTTAGAGGTCATTTGGTCTGGGCGTCATGAAATGCTGAAGATATTGGGTTTGAGGTCACCTGGCTGTTTTGAAATCGACGATGATTTAAAAATCATCAATTTAAAAGCTCTCGATTTTGTCGATTTAAAATTCTTGATTTTGATTGTTGGTAGTCACGAGTTTTGAAAACTGAAAATCAACTCAAAATAGGGTCAATCATTTTTCAAAATGTAGTAATTTGTGACCCACTAAATATACCGAACAATATTGTAAAGTAATTTAGAACATCTTAAGCATGGGAAAAATATTATTTAGGACAACTTATGACCCTTATGAAATGAAAATAAACGACCCCACAGTGGCAATTAACTCTAAAGTTAATATTGTATAATATTTTGTACCAAAATAAAACGGCACATGAAATGAAACGGTGAAAGGGGGAATTCAATAGGTGCCGGAAAATAAGATCCTCTAGACCTTCTTGACTGCATCCTTGTGCGTCTTGGTACACATGGATAAGGGTAAAAAAGTCATTTGACTTTAAAATAATGGATTGAATTTCATCACTTCTTTCTTCACGTGTCTAAAGACATATAAAAGCACATGAGAAGAAGTCTAGAAGATCTTATTTCGATACGGAGCTAGACAAGACGCTTGCAACAACAGGAATAGAGACGAGTAGATAGCGTACGGACGTGTTGAACGGCTGGATCTTATCAAGATGAAATCCCAAAATCGTTGCATTGAGATTCAGAGGCACAGGGTCATATGCGTTGGAATCATAACTGAGAAATCGTTATGAGACTAATTGCTCAAGGCCACCATCGGCCAACAACCAACACTCTCCCTCACGGCCACCATGGCCCGTGGAAATGAAAGGGGAGACGAAAGAGATCAGGCCTAGGATCGATGCTCTGGTATCAAGATGAAATCCTAAAATCGCAACGTTGAGATTCAAAGGCGCAACAAAAGAACCATAACTCAGAAATCGATGTAAGACTAATTGTCCAGGAGCACCATGGGCAACACATCCGAATCGCAACCGGGTGAGGTGTTGATCTAGGATCCTTCCTTCTTGTTGCGGAGATGGCGGCTCCTGCGGTCTCTCTCATTCCAAGTGGATCCTCCCCATTACAACCACAAATACCACACCGGTCTGCCCGCCCTTACATAATCGCCCACTATAATTTGAATGACAGAACAGATAAGAGAGGATATTTTTCCTCTCTTTAGTGATTATTCGTTTGTATGTTTTTCTCTTAAGGGAGGATATTTTTTCCGCACAAAACGACTTGAACTAGTTCCTACACGTCTGTAAATTAAGAGAAATGGAATCCAACTCAAGACGTCTCCAAGAAAGAAATCCAAAATGCTGCTGAACCATAAGCGCATCGATCTTAAGTTAATAGGTACTAATGTACTCACATTATTTTTCTTTGTGAGACAAGCGTAGGAGACGAGGCCGCTTTTGTGGAGGAGTGACATAAGAAGATGCTGTCAAACAGTTGTCCTTTGGAGGGCATGAGCCTATAAATCCAATTGCCAGAAGGGACGTCAGGTATGTAGTATTTAACATGGAGAATATCTTGCTGCATCGTCGAGCGGTATTACGTTGTTTGATGGTGTTTTTATTTGAAATTTTATTTGAGACCCTCTATGGTACCTGATTTGACCGTATAATTTGATCTTTGATCGACTTCAAATGAACGGTAAAAAAGATTGGATTATACGGTCAGGGTGGGCAAGTTAGAGCCTTTCGAAAAAATTTATTTTTATTTTTAAAAAATAAAAGTACGATTAGACGGCGTAATACCACCTGACGGTGCAACAAAATATTCTCTTTAACATGATATGGCACCTAGCACAGAGGTCTGTGGAAAGTGAGAGGTCATGATCATCTACATGTTTCATTGAGAGATTAAGGTGTAATAGAGCGAGTAAAAAGGTCCAAATAAGAACAGGTTTAGGAGAAGTCTTGTGTTAAGAAACAGACCGGAACAAAGACATGTCACAAGGATACATTTGATTAATACCTATTTTGTAGTTTTCACAGGATTCAAATAAACTTGACTAAATTGTGAAGCATTGCTAACATAAGTAGTACATGGCTTGTGAACATAAAGTGCGCATCTTAAAGACAATTTACTGACTTCCATCTTCACCCAAGAAAAATATCGTCTATGAAAATGTGAAAATTAATACTAAATTATGATGGCTACTCGTTAAATGCGCAAGAAAAATTGGTCTAGCGTTATTAACAAAAAAAAGAGAAACAGTATAGTGTGGCAATATATCATTCATTCTGATGTTACCATGGTACAGGGAACTTCTTGCTATGTTGAAGACATGTTTTGCGTGGCCACAATGGGTTACAATAATTAAATTTATTCTATAAATAGATATGTTTATTTTGCCTTTTCTTGAGTACTGCTTCTCCACCCTTGTTAGGATACCTGCCATGTTCGGATCGTGTTTTGATGTAATATAACCTTGGGGATATGATCTATGACATTTAAAGCAAATTTCATCTCAATGTTAATGGTGGAGCCAACTGCCAACTGCTTTTTTTGAAGTATTTACATAGAAGAGCTTATATAATTTAGCAATTAAATATCTTCTTAAGTAGGTGATATTTCGCATTGCTGTGATTGTTCAGCCTTTTTCGAGCATCCATTCCAAACTCAGAAGCTCCATTGCAGGGAGCAATGTTCTCTCCATGGTTCCCTATAGGGAGCACTGAGGCATAACTCTTATAATCTCGAGCTGACAAATCCCTCCCCCTACACAACTGCAATAGATAAGATTTGAATCCAAAGCCTTCCTTTTGCAAGGGAAGACCAGTACCATTGAGTCATCAGCTCTTGAGTAATACTTGCTGCAATGTCTTGTCCTGCAGGTGAGATATTGCAGCATGTTAGTTTTTTTTTTTTCGAATTTTTTAAGGTCGGGCCCCATATGCTCCACGCGTCTGTGTAAATTGATCGGACCCCATATTCTCCACGTGTCAGTATAAATTGATCTCCGATCGAATGATTTAATTTTTTCAAAAAAATAAGAAAGAGTCCTAATGAATAATAAAAAAATACCCATAATAGGTCGAACCCAATAATAACTTTTTTATTTTTAAAAAAAATTAAATTGTCTTATTAGAGATTAACTTGTACAGACACATGGGCATATAAGGGCCGACATTAAAAAAATTTAACTTTTTTTCTTTTACCTACTGTAACACCCTGCAATCATTGCAGCAGGAGGGCCATTGCAGTAAGTATTACTCTCGACTCTTTAGTGTGTCAACTGCCAACTATATGATATTTGCTGACCTCTCCCAATTATTAGTGTCAAAATCAAATATAGTGCCAAAATGACTAGCGAGTTTCATCTTCCTCATGTGAAGTTCATTTTTATTTTAGTGTGTCACTTGATATGTCTGTCTTTCGTTTTTCACGAACCTTTCATATTTATGAAGGTTGGATTTTAAGAGGTTGAACAGAAAGTTGTCTTTAATATGCCCAAATCAAATGTGCAGCGAAATGCCAAGTTATTTGCATCTTCATGTGATTATCATTTTCTAACTTTGCATTTCACGGACACTAACCATTAGCAAGTTAGGAATTAAAACGAAGTAAATCATTGTATTTTCGTATGGTACTCTGGTTCATATGAGTTGTTAATACTTTCCAAGTCCCTCCCAAAAGAATGTTGAAGGTGATTGCACTTTTTCTCCATTTGTTTGGAAGGTTTGAATTTTCTGATAATGAAAAAGATCAGTATTATTTTTGTCACTTTTCATCTTTTTGCTACCTTTCCACCATGTGAATATTAACTTAAATTCCTCTCCGTTTTATGTACATATTTTCTTCAAAAAAAAGAAAGACTCAAGATAAAGCCGAGTCATAATCTCACGGGAGCTATCAAAGTGGAAATATTTTTGCTGATGATTGGGGTGGATAAGTTGTTAGAGTGGAAATATTTCGATTTGAATAGAGCCACCCATAAGGGATTTCTGTTTTGCAATAGGTTAGCTATTTCTTTCATGAGAGCTGCCCTATTCATTACTTAATATCTAGGCCTCCATGCTTTTTGCTGCTAGCAATCTTTTGTCCACTTCTTGAGGTGAATTCCATGACTGCCTCTCCCTTTCTCTCAGAGGAAGTCTATGGAAAAAAAAACTTATTGTCTTTGTCAGTTTTCATCTTTTTACTACCTTTTCACTATGTTAATTGTTGGGCGAAAATCCATGCATAAAACAATATACATGAAGAGCGAAAATATGCACGGATTAGAATCATGGCAATGGGGTTGAGGTTTATACCTTCACGTTGACGTAGAGGGATGAACGGACTTCACAAGGACAAGAAGGGATCACGTGGCGGGCCTCCGTCTAGTGTTCCACGCTCCAAGACTAAGGTCACTTGGTGATGGACCTCTTTGGAGGTTAGCACGTAGAAAGAACTCAGAGAGAGAAGGAGAAGTGAGAGCTTTGGAGAGGAAGTGCAAAAACTGCAGCAACAAGCAACCTCTCTCTCATTTCTCTTTTTCTCTCTATTTATCTCTCTCTCTCTCTCTCCTTCTTATTCAAATGTAGGCGGGAACAGGTGAGGGCAGCGATGGAGAGGGGCGTGCAAAGATGCATGCAGTTCCAAATGCATGCAGTTGTCTCACTATCTATACTTCCCACAACATGTGCATATGAAGTTGAAGGAGAGGGAGAGAAATGTGTTGTGCATGGAAACAACCCCTCCACGTTCACATCCTAGTGGGGCCAGACCCACTCTCCCACCTCCATCCTAACTTCATGCAACGTGGGCAACCCCTATGTTAGCGTTAAGAATGGGCCCATCCCATTAAACTAACATCTCCCACTTGCCCACAAAGGACAATTATCAATAGTTCATCTCTTTCTAGGCTACTGAAATCCCTCTGTCATATATAAAATGGAGTGTGCGATCTCACAAGTATAACTTGGTTATGCGAGTAGTGATCTGTTAAGTCATTACATAAACTAACGGAACACAATACTCTTCAAAATCTCGTGATATCATAGACAATCTTATATTCACCTAATTTAATACTTTGGATCTCTCAAATAAACAACTGACAATGTTAAATCCCAAATGTCATGTGATCATAACTTTGTATGCACACAACTAACTGAGTTTTTCAGGGTATGATCTAAATGGCATGATGCAATATACATATATCTTTCCTAAGCTCTCATGTCAATTTGCTTAATCTCGACTGCTTTCCTAGACATGTCGCGCTAGACTTTATCAATCTTAGTCCTAAGAAACATACTAAAGTAGCGACGTCTAGCTTTGTAAGGACTGAGGTTTCGGGTTCAGTGTTCGGGTCGGTTTCGGGCCGGATCTCCTGGTTTAGGCTCTAAGGGGTCTTAAGATTTCTGACTGAATGACGTCAGCACTACTCGACGCCTTTCAAAAGGCGTCAGGTTGTGTGGACGCCATTTAGGTCTGCTTGTTGTTGTGCCACGTGTGCGTCACGTGGGCGGGTTTCGGGCCGCGAGAGTACGGCTCCTGTCTTGTCGTCTGAACGGCGTCCATGCTGGTCGACGCGATTCAGACTGCGACATCTGTGATGTCAGTGTTCGGCGTCAGAGCGTTGTCAGTACGGCCTGTCACATCATCTGAACGGCGTCCGTGGTGAGCGACGCGTTTCAGAGCGCTGTCCGTACGGCCCGTCCTGTCAGCTGATAGGCGTCTGTCTCGATCGACGCGTTTTAGTCAGTGTCAGATTGACCCCGCGAGCCTCCCCTTCTTTTCCTCATTTTCGCCTCCCCTCTCTCTCTCTTCGCTCTCTCCGCCCTCTCCGACCCTCTATTCCCCTTTCCTTCCTCTTCTTCCTCTTCCACCACTCCAACACCTCCCTACCTCTCACCTCTACCACCACCACTTCCTTCGCGGCGTTCCATTCTCCGGACGGCGGCCGACGTCCCGACGGAGTGGCGACGTCCTCGAGGGTACCGGCGGCGGTCTGCGGTGCGGCGGTTCGGCGACACGGAGCCAGGAGGAGTTCAAGTATCCGGTAGGGGGACGAACCTTGTATGTGTTACTTGTATTTTCTTAGGCTTGATGTGATGTGTTGGGCTAGATTAAGCATGTTTAGGGGGTGTTCTTGTGGATATGGGCGTGTTCATGAACGTAGTTTTGTAGCATGTTTATGGTAGATCAACTTCTCTTCCTCCCCTTTTCCGTTTTGGGGCTTTTTCGGGGTATTTGGGGTTAAGGGAGAGCCCTCGGTTCGAACCAGGGAACCAGGTTTCTGGCGCTAAATGGCGTCATGACTGGTCGACGTCTTTTAGAAAGGACGTCAGGGCAGTACGACGCCTTTTAGGACAGAAACCTCCCCGTTCGAGGTCTCACGAGTTAAGGGTTCTGGCGCTAAATGACTTCATGTATGGACGACGCCTTTCAAAAGGACGTCGAGCCATCATGACGCCATTTAGGCCGAAAATCACCCCGACTGAGGGCCTGTCAGTTCGGGGATTATGGGGATAAAAGACGTCATGGGTGGACGGCGCGATTTGAATAGCGTCGGGTAACCATGACGCCTTTTAAGGCAGAAATCTCCTGATTAATGTTTTCTGGAATTTTCGGATTTATGTGTTGAATGGCGTCTGAGGATGTCGACGCCTTTTAAAAGACGACCACTGGGGTCGACGCCTTTTAGGCCTGATTCTGAAGGCAATGTTTTTCATGAACCAGTTTAAGGTGCTTGAATGGCGTCGGCCTTGGGCGACGCGATTCAAGACAGAACAACACTAATTCCTGCCAGTAAAATGTGTTTACACTGCTAGATGGTTGGTTAATGCATACTGATAGTATACTCGATGTGATGGACTCTTCGTGACCGGATGGCACTACGTTGGGTGTCGTACGACCGTGGACTTCTTCTGTGACCAGATCGCACCGTGCCGTGTTTCTGTTTCGGTGGACCTAGAGTGACAGTTGTAGCGTTCTACACCCTGTGTCGGTGCGGAGGGATACAGCGTTGACGGGAGCAGTGGCGGGGTGACGCCTAGTGGAGAGGGTCACCCGGTGAACCCCGGGGTTAGCTAGCTTGTACCGGTGTCGGAGTGGTACCTTTGGAGTGTCACTCGTGCTGGGGGAAGGAGTAACCACCTGAGCCAGTTGGGCCGGAATAGCCAGCGTGCTATCCGAGGGGTTACTGTTTGGTCTCAGCGGGTCGGTGTTTACTGGGGGAAGGAGTAGCCACCGAGGTAGCCCGCGTGCTATCCGAGGGGTTACTGTTTGGTCTCAGCGGGTCGATGTTTCCCACTTTCCGAAACGTGGTTTACGCGTTTTGCCGAGACGCGAGTTGTAGGTTCCTTGGTAGGGTGATTTCTGAGATATGCATGTTATATTCCAAATGCATGTGGTTTATACCGAGAATTTAGGAGCAATGTGTTACAGCTTTACTTATCTTGTTCCCATGTATCTTTGTAATTGCACTTGTGGGTGTGTGAGTGGGAGGCAAGGGATCGGATGATCCCTACTGAGCCCAGTTCTGGTGTGGCTCACTCCCTGCGGTTTTCAGGTGTGGACCTCGTGGCGAGTGGCGGCGCGTGGCGTTCTCCTTGGTGTGCGAACCAGCAGCTATCTCAGTTCCGGGGTATGCCCCGATGTTGTTGTACTTTACTTCTGCCTGTACTTAATTAACTTGTTGGACATGTAATTATTGTTGGACTGTGTACGGACATTATTACTTTACTTTCTGCGCACTATACCTCCTTGTAGTCCGTGTGAATGTTATATTTAATCTTGTTTAACGCTTACTCCTCCAGATGTGTGAAATAAGATCCGGGTGTGAACCTACAGTTAATGAGCCGACATCCATTTAATGACCGGGTCTCCGGTCATAGGATGGCGGGTCGTTACAAGCTTCCTCTTCATGACATAGTTCTTAGGTCACATAGGATACACGTAGGATCAACGATATGATTTAGGAGCTCACATAATGATGAAGCAGAGATCCATTCATCATTCTCACTTATCAGTCGTGTATAGCACATGCGGTATGAGATGCATGCTATGCGTTCTTCCACATACGTGGGCGTGTCATTTTTAAATTGTCATTAACACCATACGGATCTTAATCTAGTTCCTTCTATTGTAACTAACTTGAGCCTCATGACACAGTCGCTCTTATTAAGCGCTTTATCTCGAGACTCACATCCGGCTTCTACAAACTATACAGGATATGCTTATATACTCCTATATTCAATCATTAAAGATCTCATTTTAGCTCTTATTTGAAGTGACATTACTTATACCCTTTTAAGTGTATCTTACTTGCTCTCCTAGTACTATAGATACAAAATGTCTCATTTTACTCTCCATAGCATGCTCCAAAGCAAGAATCATTTAAAATGCACGAGTTAAATCGATCAAAACACACATAAGGATCGTCACCCTATCGGTTACTTGAACTCTTCTTGACCCATCGCGGAGTCCTTTCTCTGCTGAAGTACCGTTGCAACACAAACGAATCATCAAGCTCTGTCGCCTTACCGCCGAACCACTATACCGCAAGCCGCCACTAGTACTACTGTGGACGCCGTCACTCCGCTGAGACGTCGTCCGCCATCTAGAGAGTGAAGAGCCGTAGTGGACATGGTGGTGGAAGTGGTGAGAGGTGGTTGTAGGGAGTTGGAGTGATGGGGGAGGAAGAGGAAGAGAGGAAGATAAAGAGAGGAGAGGAAGAAGAGAGAGAAAGTGAGGGAGAGAATGAGCCGAAGGAAAGGAGAAAGGATGGTGGTTCGGGGTATCAAACTCGACAACTTAAATTGCGTTGTCGCAGAACGACGTCGTTCATACGATAAGATGGAGGTTGTACATTGGCAAATGTCTGAATCGCGTTGACCACGCGCGACGCCATTCAAACAACAATACCGGGGTTGTACACACATGCCCTGATGCCCGACCACGCGTTACACATGCATGGTTCCTAAATCGCGTCGCTTATGACCGACGCCTTTCAAAAGTGCATCTTGCCTGGTTGACGCGGCTCAGAACCCATGCACCAAGCTCACAAAGACCCAAACCAAGTTATCCAATACCAAGACCTACCCTATACATGAATTTGAAACCTCAATCTTTACAAGGAAGCATACACAAAATTACCAAGTCAAACTAGAAACACTGACCGCTGCAACAGAACAGTTACCCCTCGGATTGCACGTTGGCTACTCTGGCCTGTCTAGCTCTAGGTAGTTCTACCTCCGCCCAGCCATGAGTGACAAACTCCGAAACGTGCCAATCCCACACCGGCAACTACTACCTAGGGGTATACCCGGTGGCCCTCGCTTCCTAGGCACTACCATGTCACTTCCACACCGACACTGCGTCATTCCCATACTGACACATAGTTAAAATGCTAATTGAACTATCACTCTAGGTCTACAATCACATAATCACAAAACATGCGATTCCGAGCATGTGGAAAATCCAGCCCTGATGCATGATTTTCAAGCATGCATTTAACAAAGTTATCTAACATTATATAAGAATTTAATTTACATAATATATATGGAAATTAACCCAATGCATACATTAATTACATTCTATGAATGAAAGAATCAGAGGAGTTCGGATTTGAATTACGTTGACTCAGATTGATGTGATTCAATCGACCTTAAAACTGGTTTTCTTCACTTTCGGACGTCGAGTACTCAGAGACACTAGCCTGAATCATGTCGGCCCAGGCTGACGTGATTCTCAAATCGTGTCAGCCAGTGTGGATGCAATTTAGTGCCCGAGACCACATCTCTCCCTGGTCTCACCGAGTCACAGTGCACTCCCCTTCCACAAATTAAAATACAACACAAACACAGTGAGATCATGCATCCAATAACCCCATTAAAACATCCCAAACCCAATTCCATAAAATGCATGCTCATTGCAATCAAAATTCATCATAAACATGCTCATTTTCCACCCAAAAATCACAATGCAACCACGGTATTAACATTAACAAGAAATTGCCTATCATGCTATAATCATATTCATCATGCGATCATGGCTAAACTATCAAGAGGGTAGATGGAAGAAGGGGTCCTAAACATGATCTTCTACATGGAATCGTCGAAATTCACAAGTTTAATCGATCGAAACATGAGTGAGGATCATCACCTTGCTAGTTATTTGAATTCCTCTCGACCCCTCGTGGAGTCCCCTCTCCATAAACGCGCCGCTGCAACATTGACGAATCACCGAGCTCCACCTCCTCGTCGCCGAATCGCTTCACTGCCAAGCCGCCGCTGGTATCGCCGTAGATGCCGCCACTTCGCCAAGACGTCGGCCGTTGTCCGGAGAGTGAGGAGCCGCGGTGGAAATGATGGTGAAAGTGGTGAGAGGTGGTTGTGGGGGAGATGGAGTGGTGGAGGAGGAAGAAAAGGAGGAAGAGAGGGAAGGAAGAAGAGAGAATGAGAGGGAGGGAAGTGAGAAAGGAGGGTGGTTCGGGGTTTTAACCCCTCCGAGCTAAATTGCATCGTCCCAGAACAACACCATTCAGACGACAAGACCGGGCCTTGCCACATCTCCTGACGCCCATACATAGGCCACACATGCATGGCATTGAATCGTGTCGTCTAAGGTTGACGCCTTTTAAAAGCGTGTCTTGCCAACTGGACACGGTGCAGAACCCAGACACCATGCCTCAAAGGACCAAAATCAGGCGATCCAAACCGAAATCGACCCGATAATTGGACCTGGAACCTTAGTCCTTGCATTCTCCTCCCTTAAGAAAATTTCGTCCCTGAAATTACCGTAACTATAGTAACGCTAAAGGAAAAGGATAATACAATGCTCAGAAGAGAAGACTCATTGGAAAAAGTATAGAAACTACTCTCGTATTTCATCCTCTTGCTCCCAACTCACCTCACCTCTGGAGCGATGCTACCAGATTATTTTCACCAGAGGAACAATCTTGTTCCGTAGGATATGCTTCTTACGATCCGCAATGCACACTAGATACTCTGGGAAAGATAAGTTTTCCGAGACCTCTAACTCTGAAAAGTCTAAAACAGGAGGTGGATCCTGCACATACTTCCTCAGCATCGATGCATGGAGCACATTGTGGACTCCAGTAAGATTGGGTGGCAAGGCTAGTTGATACGCTGTCTCCCAATTCGAGTCAGAATAGGAAAATGCTCGATAAATTGCAGACTTAACTTATCTCGCTTTCCAATTCTCATTATATCTTTAGAGGGTGAGACCCGAAGGAACACGTGATCCCCAACCTCAGACTCAAGTGGTCTTCTACGAATATCAACATAACTCTTCTGCCTACTTCGAACTACAGTCAACCTCTACTGCACCAGTCTAGCAACCTTTACACATTGTTGTATCATCTATGGTCTTGCTATCCGCCTCTCACAAATCTCAAACCAATCCAATAGAGATCGACACGGTTGCCCATACAATGCCTCGTACGGTGTCATGCCGATACTGGAATGATAGTATTGTTGTATGCAAACTCCACAGTGGGTAAGTGTTGTTCTTAAGATCCTCCCCACTTCAGGCAACAAGTCCCCAGCATATCTTCCAGAGTCTGAACGGTCCTCTCTGACTCTCCATCAGTCTCGGGATGGTAGGCCGAGCTGAACACCAGTTGAGTACCTAAAGTTCTTTGAAAACTCTTCTAAAATTCTGAGGTGAACATCGAATCCCGGTCTGACACAATAGACAAAGACACACCATACAGAAACACGATCCGATCCACAAACAGTCTGGCTAAACTGAAGATAAAGATTTAACTCATAACCTTTTAGAAGACTCAAGATAAAGTCGAGTCGTAATCTCACTGGTAATGCTTTCTTTCATGGGTCTCCGCAACGCACCTTATGCTCACCATTAATATAGACTATAGTCGAAGGAGGAACTAAAGGTCAGTCGAATCCACTCCAAGTCGCGTCTTCAATAATGGACATCAACTTTGACTCCTTCCACTAAGGGGTTGTTTGTTTTGCGTAAAACAACGTAATTTTGAAACAATTGTTTTATTTTACGATATTTTTCAGTTGTTTGGGATGATGTAAAACATTGTAAAGTAAAATTCTGTCTGAACCTTGTCTGTCTACTTGACAGTTCAATTTCTTTATTTTAATTTACGGCAAAGATTTATTGTAAACTAAAACAAGAAGATTGAAGCATCCATCTTATTTTGCTTTACGAACAACCAAACAAATATTCTATGATTCTAAAACAAAAAAAAATTTACTTGTTTTAAAATAGACGGTTTTAAAACCGATGATTTATAAAATTTTACGCTAAAACAAACAACCCTTGAGTCCGGTAATTTACCCAACAAGTAAACTCTTGACGAGACTTTCCCGAAAGGGCTCCCCCACTCTGATTATCATATGATATCCAGAGTCCTCTGGATTAAGCATGCAAAGCTTATGGTTGACCGGGGTTAACTTGTTGGACTCGCGGCCTGCTTTGAGCGAGTTGATGGGGGGTTTTCCTTTACTTGGAAGAAGGGGCGGCATGGGAATTGACATGCCCCTCTTTCCTCCAAAGAGGAAGATAAACTAAACAAAAGGAGCACAAGTTAAGAGGAGTGGGAGACCAATTCCTTGCTCTCCCCAACTTTCCTTATCATGAGCTCATGTGTTTATTCTCCGTTGTTGTCTTAAGATCTTTCATGCGATCCTGTTTTGTTTTCTTCCACTTTGGATGGGACGGCCTCGGCCTACATTTTCCATGCCAAATCTCGCATGGTGGCCTCGTCGATCACCTCTTCCGAAACCATACGCCATCCCCTGTCCCCTTTACATGAATGGAATCCTTGTGAATAAGAAAGGGGTGATGTATTGGAAGAATATGTCTAGTCTAGTCATAAAGAGGTAAAAAAATAGTAGCTTATTGATGTAGTTTTCTCAAATTACGTTCTAGTGGAAGTGACTCAGAGGTCAAGCAATTATTGCCTCTTAAGTGGGGTAGAGATGCTCAAATCTCAACAAGTGTCCTCCTCCTCCTATATTGGAGATACGTTTGTATATTAGTTAATTACTTTGATTGACTTCCATCATTGAAGGACAAAAAATAATACCGGCTATAGCTTCATGCGTTAGAGTACATGCGCAGTTAATTAGGCAGAACTTTCGACTGTTTCGGAATTAGTTCAAATATTTGGAGGATATCTCGAGTTCTACTTGATTGAAACTCTGGTCGTTTGTAAATACTTGTACTCAATCGTAACCTCTGAGTCATTCTTAAAAAAAAGAAAAAAGTTAAGTGAGAATTAAACCTGCGACCTTATTAAGTGGAGAGGTCATGAGGTACCTAGCTATATAAGTCATCAACTTTTAACAAGTTTAATTACTCATATAGTTGAAGATGCTTAGAAATAAAAATGACAAGAGAGTTAGGACGTTCAATTTTGGACTCACCTCTCTTCGCGTTTCCAGGGCCCGCGTGAGTCAGAACAGTAACACCTAATTAAGATGTTGCACTTCTTTGGGTTAAAATTTTTAATTAAATCCTCAAAATGGCCTTAATTATGTCGTGATTTTAATCTATTCAATATCATGTTTATAATGATATTAATAAAGAAGGTCAGGCTTCTTTCTTATTCTATTAACCATCTCATTTTAAGTATTTTTTTTAAAATTTGATCTTTTTTCTCGAAATTTGTTAATATTCTAAAACTGGGGCATGAACGTGTTTAGTTTAAGATGCCAACAACTAAAAAAGGTACTGTTAATTAAATTGATGTTCTAGCATGACATTGATTGTGCCCATAAATTGCAGAGTGCTACTTGGCAAAATATGTGTCACAAGCAAATTAACTCAGGTTCAGCAACTGGGACGTCTTTGGTCCAGGAACCTTCTTCCCTTCCCCTCTTTATATCCACCTTCATGCCAGCACGTAGGATTCCAAAATCCAGATATTTGAGGGCGGTCATGGGACTTTGGTCCAGGAACCTTCTTCCCTACCCCTCTTTACATCCACCTTCATGCCAGCACGTAGGATTCCAAAATCCAGATATTTGAGGGGGTCCTGGAACGTGACAGCATGAGACAGGAGGCGTCCGCGTTTCGAAAGCAAGAGCCATAGCTCAAGATAAGGAAGTAGATAAGTCGTCCTAGCTACGCTCCTAGATATATAATTCATAAATATCCATCTGCCAATAAGTTTTTTCCTATTATTTTC
Source organism: Zantedeschia hybrid cultivar (assembly GCA_030544215.1). Lineage (NCBI taxonomy): Eukaryota > Viridiplantae > Streptophyta > Magnoliopsida > Alismatales > Araceae > Zantedeschia > Zantedeschia hybrid cultivar. The sequence goes on along the minus strand of JARZZO010000011.1, from coordinate 24,374,289 downwards.
ACAATTTATGGGGCCATTTGTTTGGGATTAAATGGATGGCCACCAAACGGGTCCAGAGAGCAGTACATGAATAATACTTGCTGCAATTTAAAACGTCTGATGAAATCTGATGAAGCATCATCATCCAATCAATCTGTTTGATCGGATGACTATTTCAAAAATGTAATCTTTAGTAAGTTAAATTTTTATTTTTTTTGAAAAATCATACCGTTACAAGATCCGACGGCTCAAACCATACATTTGGAAGCCATCTCGCCCGTTAAGACCGTATGGCTGAACGGTGAAAGTTCCTACACTGGAATTCTTGTGCAGACATTTTATTAGGGAGGCAATAAATATCTCGCAATTAAGTAGCCAATTTGGAGTCTCTAAGGTGCTCCATGGTTTAGAGATCGTTCGGCCAAGGTGCCCTTGGTTTAGAGATAGTTTGATGTGCTGTAAAATGCTGTAAAATAATATCTTTCTTTTGTTTAAAACACTATATCTTATTTTACGGTATGTTTTTCTATGGTTTAAAAATTATAAATTGACGTATTTCAAAATTGAACAACTAATATGATACTCTTTTTTCGACTGAGCTGTCGAAAATCAAAACCGGGGTTTTGGAAGTTGTTTGTTTCATTGTAAAAGCTCTGTAATTTTTTATTTCGAAATCATTGGGTTTAAAATAAGTAAATTTTTATGGTCTTAAATCTATTTATTTATAAAACAAAACAAGAGAAATGAGTTTGTCAAGCGGGTAGGCGAGATTTTATTTTATACTGTTTTACGTTATATCAAACATCATAAAAAAAAAAAAAATTGTTTTATATTACACTATTTTATGTTGACATAAACAACCCTTAAAGCCGATGAATTTCAAATCGAGGATTATGTTTTCATTGATTTTAAAATTGATAATTTCAAAAATGATATTTTATAACAGCAAACTTTGTAACCCTTCCATGTAAAGTAGCATAAAACAATATAGAGCACCAAATTGCAGTGAGACATAAAATATAATATTTTATGATATTTTATGTCAAATCAAATGATTCCTTATAAGAACGTGAATTAGATCTTACGTTACTAAATTTAAAAAGAGAGAACAGAGTAAATGGATCCTTGAGAGAGGTAGTTGAATTCGAAACATATGAGCATTCCATGATTATCACTTATCAGTGGCTATGTTAGTTATTTGGCCGTATACTTCACGATGCTATATAATTAAACGTCAGATAATTCGAAAACTTTAATCATTTATTATATATAATTGATCTCTATTAACAAAATAAAATTTATAGTGAGGATTAGAAATCGAGAACAACTTGCTATATTGCCAAGTGGTCCTACATCGTCTGATGGTGTTTTTATTTTTTTTAAATTATTTTAGGTGAACTTTATTATGTCTTTTACAATTAGATCTTCAAACGAATAGATTATCCTAGCATATAAGTCTGATTGTGACCTACTTACAAAAAAAATATTTTTTTAATTAAAAACACCACAAGCTATTTTCTTAAAGATCATGTCATTGTCGGCCTCAAAGCAAAGCGGCCGTTGGTGAAGCTGGATGATAAAGACATTATATTATTTTATGACCTCAAGTGAACTGAGGTCATTAATTTACAAACACAGGTTAAAAAAACCAAGTTAGAGAAGATCACATCTGCTTATTACTATCATCTAATCAAGAGATCACAGGTGGCACAGATTGATTAGATTCCATTCTGATCATAGGTTGGCGATTGGACGTGGCAAATGGTGAGGTGTCACTCCTCCCAACGTACTGTCCATCTAACCCTCAACTAATAGAACTTAATGTTATCGTCTTTATACCCACGTCCACATACCGACAATGTAGTCTCGCTTCGAAGGAGTTGCACCTTTGGATGCCTTCGCCCTTTGCCCAACTAATAATAAAATTAATCATACTGGTCGCCAAGATCACGTGAAATGACATAAAGACACATCATTTCTGCCCTCAGCCACCCTCCCCTGCATGACGCGTGTTGGAGTGACGTCCCTCCCTGCCGGAGGACCCAGCCACGTTGAGACGGCTCCGCTGCCTTGAAGCCGAAGCCTCCATTGATCGATCCGGACCGTTGCCTTGCCCACTACCCCCAACAAGTCCTCCCTCGTACGTAACCGGTCTCCTCCCCCACTGCATGCGGCTGCAGTCGCTGCTGCCCTGGCCTGCTGTCACAGGTTACAACTTACAACCACCTCTCATGTCAGGAAGCGTCACCCGCAAGCCACCCCCCGTGTACAAAACTCTTCAGACGACCACAGTACGTTCGTCAGAACATGGTAGCGATTACGTCCGATCCGCTACACAACAAGATAAGCAGCAGCGCGGGCCAGTTCCGGACGCGGGCAGCTACGTCCCTCCCGCAGAGGACGAGTAGAATAACAGTAAGGGACGGAGATCCCGTCTAAAGCAAGCCCTGCCCCGGTACCGTAACGGCGGTGGTGATGACTGTGGGGCCCGGGGTTGTGCCGTTTTGGGTTGGTGCTTCAGTGGGGAAGCGTGCCGGGGGTTGGGCAGACAGGTGCGGGGAGGGCACGGCCGCGACGGCCCGCCCACACGTGGAGCGGCGGCGTCGCCGTGCCCGGTGGGGGACGGATGGGCGAGAAGAGGAGGAGGGGAAGGAAGGCTTGATTATATTAACTCCAGAATGGAGGCAGGGAGGGGTCAACAGTTTTGACCGCACGGTAAGTTAGCGCCTGCGGACGAACCGGTGGGAGGGGATGGAGGGAGCCGTGGGCCGCGGAGGACGGTGGGGAGCACAAGCTTCCGGCCCGCGATCACCGAGTGCGTGCGACTTGGGTTGTTCGGTTACTTACGTAGGTGGAGTAGTACTAGAACGTGGTGGTGGTGGTGGTCATTCCCATGCATGTCGATGCATCTGCCTTGGCTACCACCATTCCCGCTAAGGCAAGCCAAAGGCCCCCTCCCCGGCGGGTCTCTTTTTCACCGTCACCCATCCTTCCTCGTTGCTTCCTCGTCAAGAAACATATGGGTCACGGAGGGGTTTAAACCTCGGTTTGTGTTGGAGGGAAGATCCCCCGCACCCCACAAGTGTTAAAAATACTGGCACTCCTCCACTAGTAACGTATCCAGTGAGGCTCGTACGGTTGGAGGACGGGAATGCCCCTGTGCCCCGGGGCACTTGAGAGTTACGTCACCAACAACGTACGAGATGGGGAGGCGAAGTGGGCAAGGGCGAGGCAAAGGCAAAGCCAAAGCCTGCGCAACCAAACAAGTTTCTGTTGCGAGGAACGGAAGGAGGAAGGCAGAACGGGCAGCAGGACAGGGAGGACTGCACAAGAAGACGAGAGCTTTTGGGCAGAGAATGGAAAGGGGTTGGGCGGAGGGGACAACAGGACAGAGGGGACGCGTCCAAACGGAGGACAGCACCAGCAACAACACAACACGGGCGTAAACGACACTGAGGCCTCTTTGGCAGGGGAGGAGCCAGTGATGGCGCTGCTACCATACTGCAAGGTCCTCCCCACACCAGTACCGGTCACCTGTGCACTGCTTACTCACGAGGTTGCATGTGTGCAACCTGGGGACAGGTCGTGGGAAAGGATCCAAGGAACAAGGGCGGTTTGGTCATTCCAGGACCACTGTGGGTAGCACAAGGCAACGTTTCCTTCCTTCTCACTCCTCTCTCTTCTTTATAGGAGGGGGTTTTCGTAGCTGAAGGGGAGAGCCTTGGGATTCTCTCTCTCCTCTGCCAAATTCCTTTATCCCCTTCATTCCCTCAAAATCTGCATTAGCGAATTTAACGTTGATATGATCATCCCCATCCCCGAAACGATCAAGGAGCAACAGTAGTGCTTCTGAAGGGAACTAATATGGGAAGTCGAGAAGACGAGGAGGAGGAGGATGTTGCTTAACGCATCTGGTTCTTGTACGTTCCTCCTGCGTTGGCATCCGGGACCCGGCACCGGGCGCACGTGTGCACACGTGATCCAGCGGGTTCAGCGCGCATGAGCTGCTGGCCACAAGTGCCCCCATCCAAACTTGTAATTTGTGTATATATTTATTGGGCGTATTATTATTCTTATTAAAAATAGGAGGGGGAAAAAAAGAAAACATCATTACTAATCCAGGTAACACAGAATCATGATTTTGAAGTCCTCGCTGTCTTCCTTTTGGAAAGGAAAAGCGTACGGCATCACATGCCGGGCAGGTGGAGGGATTTGGGATTCCGGTCAAAGGGCGGAGCCCGGCGCGCACGACAGCCGTCGGGGTCAGGATGCTGTGACCGTTGGGGCATTTGAGTTGACGTGAATGCCCCTCCCTTTCCGGATGCATCTTACGCTCGTTGTTTGCTTGACCTAAAATTCAATTAACGAGGTCAAGAGCGTCATTTACTAGAATTAAAAATGTATTTTCATGGACATATTAAGCAGAAGCTCTAAAAAGATAAAAATGTAACACATTACAATATTAGATAATCCCTTTATTAGGGCACCGAGAACTCACTACTATTTATTATATGTCCCGTCGTGAGTTGTAATCCACCAATAAATTCGGCCGGATCACCCAGACCTGCTGGGGATATCCATCTCCCACTGACTTGGTCGGAATCTCATGAACAACAGCGACATCTTTCTGTAGAGCCATCCGATCAAGATCGAACGCTGGAGGATCCCCTCCCAGATTTCTCCGGAGCCCACCTTATCGGAGATATTTGCCTCTCCCCCCTATCCTCCTCCTATTACGTAGAAGAAACCGCGGCCAGTGATGAGCCTGGATAGGATGTCGCCGCTGTGGAAGTCCATGCACGGGTCGGCATCACTGGCTGGCTTTTGCCCCCCTCCCTCTGTGTGTGTGTGGGCGCTGTGGCCAGCCGCAGGGGGATGCTGCCCCTCAATTTCCCCCTTTCACCTTTTCTGCCCCCAAATGCCGAGACATGCTACGGCGGCCTAATCCAAACACTTTGCGTAAGTCGAAAGGTTACTTAACTGGGCCTGGGCCACACGATTACGCCCCCACTCCATCCTTGCTGTTCCCATCACTCACATGCACGGAGATCAGACGGTCCAGGGCCTCCGGACCCTCCCATGCGAGGCAGCTAACGGTACCGTAGCTTGTGGGAAACGTCACTCGTTTTGGATGGAGCGGTGGTTGTGGCCCGGCCGGCCCATCACGCCGGGCCCATGGTTGTCTGTGATTAGGGAATCTGGGGGAGGAGGTGGGCCGCCGTTTCAGACGGATTATCTCACTTCAAAGAGGGCGGGTAAGCCCACAAGCGAGTGACGGGATCCCCATCCAGCTAACCCTAACGATGGTGGGAACAGGAAGGGAGAGTGTCCTCATCTTTTAGCTTCCCGCGTGGGGCAAGTAGAGAGAGCAAGTGGGGAGCTGAGAATTTAGAATTGTTGGCAGTCCAAGTCAAAGGAGGAGAAGGAGAAGGAGAAGGGGAAGGGAGGGTTGTGACATGTAGGGGGGTCTGTGCACCGTTTGACACCTTTTTCTTCCTCTCGCTTTCTTCTCGTCCTCCTCCTCATCTTTTAACGACAGGATGGATTGAATTGCACCCGAAGGGTAAGTGAGCAGGAGGAGGAGGAGGAGGAGATAAGGACGAACATGTGGAAGGATTGGTGAGGAAGGCAGGTCGATCGAGTAGAAAAATACGAAAGGAAAACAACACACTTGGTTAGGGGGTAGATGGAATGGTGGCATCAATCAGTCGGGAGGCCAGGCCAGATCAAAGAATAATGTTATAGAAAATCCTGTGTTAGAACAGCTAGCGGGCCCTCTCCCATAAGCCAAAGGCCGATCCAGAACCATCACCGGGGACAATGATGATAAGAAAACGATGGATGTGATTAAAAGATACATGCATGGGGAGGAATAGGATGATATGTATATATAAAGGTGGTGGGGCATATTGCAAGGTGGGTCAGAAGAGGAATAGTGTCTGCCGTAGGTGTGTTTGTGTTCTACACTCGTCTATGCATGGGTAGACCGTATGAATGAAGCTGAGACAGCTGTGAGTAAGTGAGGTCATGAGTGGCTACGTGGTTGATCCAATCATTCTCTTGCCTTGGAAATTCTTTTGCCATCTTAATAAGATTTTGCATTTTTTAGTGGGTCTAGCTGCAGAATGATAGAAGCACACCATTTCAGGGCATCCTTTTGTTTTTCTCTCTTTTAATATTAGAAAATAGACAAGGAGAAAGAAATTGTACACTCTAATGGAGTCCTTGGGAGATGAAGAAGGCCAAATCTATCACGTCCTCCGCCTACCATGATCTTAGTGAGGGAAGATGTGATGCGCTTGTTAATGGGATCAGACCCAAAGTAGAAACAAAAATAATATGCGAAGTATTCCTTTCTTAGGTCCCTCAAGGCACGTATTGTCTACGCATCACACGTCACATATCACATTTATTGACATAAATTACTGTAAAATGATGTACCTTATTAGCTTTTTATTTTTTCAGTCCTACAAGACTTATATATTTCGCATAAGTTTATACAGTCTTCATATTTACTTTAAATCCCCTATATTTTTTAAACATTCCTAAATAGTTTCTCCAATTAGCAATTGATGTAGATTGGATCTATCACGACCGGACTCCGAGGTCAGAATCCGGAAAAGAGGATCCGAAGCCGGTTCGGATCGGTGTTTCAGAGGCCCGACGGGGATCCGGAAGGCCGAGGAGGCGGAGGCGAAGACGAGGGTCCGAAGGCCGAAGGGCGCTTCGGTCGGTGCAGGCTCGTCTCCGGGAAGTCGGGGCTGAGGCTCCTTCGGCGGGCGAAGGGGCGGCGCGGATGATGCTTTTTCTGGCTGTACTATCGACGGGCGATGAAGCCGAAGCCGACGGTCTGAGGCCGGAAGGGTCTCGGACTCGGCTTGCTCTTGGACAGTGAGCCCAAAAGCTCTTTTGTCGGACGAGGGGACAGCACGGGGCCGAGTCTCCTGTCGCAGGGCAGCCGTCGTACGGCGTCGAGACCAGGGAGAGGAGTCCGAGGTCGGCGGCCGTGACCGACTCGGGAAGGTCGGCGATGATTCGAACCGAGCTTCTGCAGGAGGGAAAGAAGAAGAAAGACCGGTCAGCAGGAGTCCCGGGCTCTGGCCCTTAGGAACCCCCTCCGACGGTCAAGTTAGCTCCTGAAGATGATTCGATTCAGAAGGCAAAGAGAGCAGCTTTAATGCTGTTTGGATCGTAGTCCTTAAGGGTCTCGGAGGCAGAGAAGTGCATACCTTTGGCAATAAATAGCGGTGTATTTATAGCAGAGGATAGAGGATGGTTAACGGTGGCAGCCGATATAGGACTATGTTAGGGCTTGCTGGTAAACCGCCATAGTGTCTGATCCGCCACCGGAGTGGGCCGGATTCGGCTACCGGGCCGAAGGGGGTTGGGCCGCTGATGGGCCGAAGCCTGCTGGGCCTTGGGCTGCCGTGCTGTTCCCGGGCCGAAGGCTGGTAGGCCGCTGACGGGCTGAAGCCTGTTGGGCCGGGAGCGACGGTGCCGCTTACTGGGCCGAGGGCCGCTGGGCCGCTGACGGGCCGAAGGCTCCCGGAGGGCCTGGTACTACTGCTGATGGGTTGAACGGGGTTTGGGCTTGTTTTAATGGGCCGAATCGGATTCTGCCTCATCACATAGCCCCCCACTCTTGTCTTCCTCAATTCTGAGATGGCAAGAGTAAAATCCGAAGACTCCTCGGAAGAGTAACACGGTATATGCTTCGTTTGAAAACCTTTGCTTTGTAGAAAAAAGCTGCTTTAGGTCGGCCGAGGGTTGTTGGCAAACAGCTTCGTCTGAGGCCGGGACCTTGTCGGAGATGCCTTCGTCTTACGCCGAGACTTGGTGTATATATAATACCATGCCGCTTCCCGATACGGTTTGCATGGCCGAGGCTACTCCCGGTACAGTTTACACGGACTTAGAATGCCATGCCGCGTCCTGATACGGTTTACATGGCCGGGCGCCATTCATTGGATCAAAAAGGACCCGCGGATTTTAACCGTGCCGTGTCCTGATCCGGATTACATGGCCGGGAGCCATTCGTTGGATCAAAAAGGACCCGCGGACTTGAAGAACCGTGCCGCGTCCTGATCCGGATTACATGGCCGGGTACCATTCGTCGGATCAAAAAGGACCCGCGGACTTGAAGAACCGTGCCGCGTCCTGATCCGGATTACATGGCCGGGCGCCATTCGTCGGATCAAAAAGGACCCGCTGACTTGAAGAACCGTGCCGCGTCCTGATCCGGATTACATGGCCGGGAGCCATTCGTCGGATCAAAAAGGACCCGCGGACTTGAACCGTACCGCGTCCTGATCCATATTACATGGCCGGGAGCCATTCGTCGGATCAAAAAGGACCCGCGGACTTGAAGAACCGTGCCGCGTCCTGATCCGGATTACATGGCCGGGTGCCGTTCGTCGGATCAAAAAGGACCCGCGGACTTGAAGAACCGTGCCGCGTCCTGATCCGGATTACATGGCCGGGAGCCATTCGTCGGATCAACAAGGACCCGCGGACTTGAACCGTGCCGCGTCCTGATCCGGATTACATGGCCGGGAGCCATTCGTCGGATCAACAAGGACCCGCGGACTTGAACCGTGCCGCGTCCTGATCCGGATTACATGGCCGGGAGCCATTCGTCGGATCAAAAAGGACCCGCGGACTTGAACCGTGCCGCGTCCTAATCCGGATTACATGGCCGGGAGCCATTCGTCGGATCAACAAGGACCCGCGGACTTGAAGAACCGTGCCGCGTCCTGATCCGGATTACATGGCCGGGAGCCATTCGTCGGATCAAAAAGGACCCGCGGACTTGAACCGTGCCGCGTCCTGATCCGGATTACATGGCCGGGAGCCATTCGTCGGATCAAAAAGGACCCGCGGACTTGAAGAACCGTGCCGCGTCCTGATCTGGATTACATGGCCGGGCGCCATTCGTCGGATCAACAAGGACCCGCGGACTTGAAGAACCGTGCCGCGTCCTGATCCGGATTACATGGCCGGGAGCCATTCGTCGGATCAAAGGACCGGACTTTAGAAAGAGCCTTACCGCGTCCTGATCCGGAAAACATGGCCGAATGCCATTCGTCGGATCAAAGGACCCGCGGACTTTCTCGAGAAGGCCGTGCCGCTCTGATTCGGTACGCATGGCCAGGGCCACTCCGAATCAGGTTGCCGCGGACTTTTGCTGAGAAATCCGTGCCGTTCTGATTCGGTACGCATGACCGGAGCCACTCCGAATCAGGTTGCCGCGGACTTTTGCTGAGAAATCCGTGCCGCTCTGATTCGGTACGCATGACCGGAGCCACTCCGAATCAGGTTGCCGCGGACTTTTAAAGAATATCAATAGATTCTCCGAGAAAGAAACTTTTATTCATTCCTCCCGCCTAATAGTCCGGGGGGTGTAATTTACAAGAAGTGCCGAAGGTACTTTGCTTTTTAAATACAACGGAGGATGCGTGTCCGAAGGGGTCCCGACTCTGTGAGCCCCCCGGTCGCTTTTGTTTACAAACACTTCAGCTGTTTCAGAGGCATAGCCTTGGGGAAGAGGATCTCCTTGGATGTTGCCTCATCGCTCTGAGGTCATCGAGTTGCGCCTCTGTCGAGGCCATTCCTACTGGTATTGTGGCAGTTGGCCTTCTCTGACGAGGCGATCTATCTCCTCCCGAAGTTGCCGGCATTCGTCAGTCGTATGGCCGATCTCGCAGTGATATTCGCAGTACTTGCCGGAAACCCTTCGGCGAAGATCAGTCTTCATACGCTGTGGCGGCCGGAGCATTGATTTTATCTCCGTAAGCATTCGGGAAGGGGGAGCAATCAGCGGTAGGTGTCGTGGCTGCAGACCCTGTCGCTTGCCTCGGCCCCGTTCCTTTCGATACCGCCCATGTGAAGGTTCTTGATTTGCAGGTTGAGGATGAGCCGCTGGAGGGGCTAGTGGTGCTGAGGGCTCGTTTGCCGAAACGGCCTCGTCGGCAAAGACTTGCGGAGGCGCTGGCCGAGGCTCCTCGTTCTGTATAGGGCAAAAGGGAGGTGCTTGACCAGGGAGTTGGCTCAGTATCCCAAGATACTGGGCCATGGCGGATACCATGTCCGCCAAAGGTGCGACCGTGGCAGTCAGTGCGATCATTTGCTGCTGAAGTTCCTTTATCCGGTTGTCTTCAGCTGTGGACCCTGGCGCAACTAGCCAAACCGCACTCGAAGGGACGGACGGGGTGCCTTCGGAGGGTGGTAGCCGCGCTGAGACTTCCCGTGCCTCTGTTTTGCTTTGTCCGGATCGCCGGGTGACAGGTTGTCGAGACATGACTTGTTTGTTTGTTTCCCACAGACGGCGCCACGTGATGTAGACTGGATCTATCACGACCGGACTCCGAGGTCAGAATCCGAAAAAGAGGATCCGAAGCCGGTTCGGATCGGTGTTTCAGAGGCCCGACGGGGATCCGGAAGGCCGAGGAGGCGGAGGCGAAGACGAGGGTCCGAAGGCCGAAGGGCGCTTCGGTCGGTGCAGGCTCGTCTCCGGGAAGTCGGGGCCGAGGCTCCTTCGGCGGGCGAAGGGGCGGCGCGGATGATGCTCCTTCTGGCTGTACTGTCGACGGGCGATGAAGCCGAAGCCGACGGTCTGAGGCCGGAAGGGTCTCGGACTCGGCTTGCTCTTGTACAGTGAGCCCAAAAGCTCTTTTGTCGGACGAGGGGACAGCGCGGGGCCGAGTCTCCTGTCGCAGGGCAGCCGTCGTACGGCGTCGAGACCAGAGAGAGGAGTCCGAGGTCGGCGGCCGAGACCGACTCGGGAAGGTCGGCGATGATTCGAACCGAGCTCCTGCAGGAGGGAAAGAAGAAGAAAGACCGGTCAGCAGAAGTCCCGGGCTCTGGCCCTTAGGAACCCCCTCCGACGGTCAAGTTAGCTCCTGAAGATGATTCGATTCAGAAGGCAAAGAGAGCAGCTTTAATGCTGTTTGGACTGTAGTCCTTAAGGGTCTCGGAGGCAGAGAAGTGCATACCTTTGACAATAAATAGCGGTGTATTTATAGCAGAGGATAGAGGATGGTTAACGGTGGCAGTCGATATAGGACTATGTTAGGGCTTGCTGGTAAACCGCCATAGTGTCTGATCCGCCACCGGAGTGGGCCGGATTCGGCTACCGGGCCGAAGGGGGTTGGGCCGCTGATGGGCCGAAGCCTGCTGGGCCTTGGGCTGCCGTGCTGTTCCCGGGCCGAAGGCTGGTGGGCCGCTGACGGGCTGAAGCCTGTTGGGCCGGGAGCGACGGTGCCGCTTACTGGGCCGAGGGCCGCTGGGCCGCTGACGGGCCGAAGGCTCCCGGAGGGCCTGGTACTGCTGCTGTTGGGCTGAACGGGGTTTGGGCTTGTTTTAATGGGCCGAATCGGATTCTGCCTCATCAGCAATCATCACATAATATTTCTTCTCGTGCATGCACCATATTTTCATTAAAATATATTAGGAATATTTTGTGAATGTTTTTAGTACATTCCTTTCTTTTGATGGTTGCTAATCCAAGAGACTTTTTAAGGAGGGTCAAACGATTGTGAGGATTTTCAAATAACTATGAAGATTTAAGACAAATAAAGAATATTGAAAAGATTGTAGAGACTAAAAAGTAAAATAAAACATATCTTATTGGTGGTTGACTATATATCATTTTTATTTTTACGCTGTGATGTAAAAAAAAAAATGTTAAGTGTAAGAACAGCATTTATCCTGCAAAAATAACAAAATGAGGTAGTTATTACTGCTTAGGCATCTAAGACATCAGATCCTCTAAGATCTAACTTCATCTCAACGTATTTTTCACAGATAAATCATAATTCATTGAATAAAACTTTAAAATATCTATAAATTTAAAGAGTCATGATTTAATCATATATTTTTAAATATTTTATTATAAAATTAGTCTATCGTTATTTATAGTTATATATTTATATTATATTTAAATTAAATTTTATTATAAAAAATAGCATTTCTTTCACAAAATTTCACAAAACCTTTAGCCCCATTTGACAATAACTAGGGGTGCAAACAACTGGAGGCGAGCCGACTTTTGCTCTATACAAATTTGGTTTGACTAATTTTAATTTAGTTTGAGTTTGATTTCTAGCAAGAACTTATGATGGTTGTTCAAATTTGACTCATTTAGATATTGAATGAGCTCGAGTGAGTATCGAGTAGCTCACAACCCAATAAAGTCTATGCTATATTTAGTCTAATTTTTTAAATTTAAATTTATAAATTCAAGTCAAATAATGATGAGTATCGATTTATTTGCATCGTAGTTATTTGATAGAAAAGTCCATAAGACATTAAATATCTTATTGACTATGTTTACTTATGAATAGAATAATTAAATAAGTACTTAAAAGACTTTTTAAAAATACTTAAATAAGTTCTTAATTAACGAGTACTAAAGAGCACTCTTAACAAGTACTTAAACAAGTTTGTTCATGACAATAATCAAGTCAAACTCGCCTATGTTCAAACTTGGCTCATTTAATGAAGTAAACTTAATTTTTTATTCAAACTTGCTTACTTAGCTTAATAAACAAGTTAAGTCAAGTTATTACGAGTAGTCTCACTGGCTGTTCATTGGGCACATTGCTCATTTGCAGCCTAAGTGGTAAGAATGGGAAGTTATCTGATCATCTATTCGGAGTGTCCAATGGAATAAAAGAAAGAGGTTAGATATTCTCTATTCGGAGTCTCTGCTGGAATAAAAGAAAAGAGGTTAGATGTTTGCACTCTGCTATTTTAAAAAGGAAACTTTTACTTTTTTTATCTATATGATCTTTCAACATTTTCTTATTAGTCCTTAAAATCTTTGTATTCACTGTAAACCTCTCGCAATCTTTTAACCCTCCTTAAAAAAGTCTGTGGAGAGACTAATAAGCAACATTGTGGAACACTTTTTAAGGAGGGTTCAAAGGTTGTGATTGGTGGAGTTTAAAGTAAACATGAAAATTATAGGGACTAATATAGAATATTGAAGATTGTAAGAGGGTTGAAAGTAATTTTTTTTTTTAAATATATATATATATATATATATATATATATATATATATATATATATATATATACATATATTTTCTCTCTCTTTTACCAAATAGAAAATTGACGAACATTCCCAAGTTTATGCCGACAATTGATAGATTCCTTGCCAATCTGTTATCTTTTCTTGGTGCTCACTTTTCCAAAATCTCATCCTCATAACATGGTTTCATTTCTCCTTCTATTCTCACTTCTTGTGATTAGACTTATCTGCGTTTTAAAGTAAGAAGTGTAGAAATATGGGTGGAGACGTTCTCCATCATTCCGGCTTCTAGCAACTTCTTCTACGTTGCGGGAATTCGCCGATACGTGCCTTTGTGCCAATTATGCCACGCTCCCAATCGTAAGTGGCCGGGGTCGTATCCAAACTTCGCATCCATCAGTTCTTAGCTACTACTTATCTGCATAAATCCATCCAAGATTTAACCACAGTACGTATGAAAACAAAATAAAATAAATTGTGTAAAAAGATCGAAAGATGTGATCACAACCAACTGATTCCACCCACTTTACACGTCGTTTCACTCAAAGGAAATGGGTTAAAGAAGTCCAAGGGCAGGAGTCAAGTGCACGCCTCGCATGCGGACGTCCGATTTAGGTTATGCTTACAAGCCTGATTAGGTTAGAGATAAGGAGGTGTTACATCACCCGATACACGTAGCTTACATGTACATTAATCAACCCGTCACTTACGAATTCAGATGTGGAGAACATGTATAATAATCCGCCCCTCACTTATTAATTCAGACATGGAGAACCTTTAACATGGAAGAACCCATATCATCCTCTTAAAAAAAGAGACTTTAATGCAAGAAGTTAAGTTACGAGGTGACTGTTCTAAAGTGCATGGCCCAAGTGAGGAACTGCTCCATTGTGCACATCACTTCATGCGCGTAGAAGCGGGTTAGGAGTGGCCGTACGTGACAAGCAACAACAACAAGGACAACACGCGTTGCCCCTCCTTATTAGGTCTCATCTCACTGCCTTGGTTTATATTAATTATTAGGTGTGGCAGCCCTGTCTGTGACAAGGAGATGGTTGCATCATTTCGCACGTACATGTGCATGTCATGCAAGCCCTATCCGGTTGGTTTCCCACCTCAAACAAACAGGGACTGGATACTTATACTAATTTCCCGAGGTTTGTGGTTTCTTCTTGGCCATGCTGAGGTTTTGGTCGGCCGCCGGCCGTAACTTAACTATTGAACTGATCAAAAGGTGAGACCTTCCTGTTGAGGGCTTATAGCTTCTCCACCGTGCAGGTCATGGCACCCAAGTCGGTCTCCCTTTGCTGACTTCCCCCAGGTAGCTACAGTGTATTGTGTTAGGTTGGGACCAAGTCTAGGGCCACCCATAACCGGCCATTAACCCTAGATGGTTTATTAGACAGCTGATCGTCTAATTAAACTGCCTTGCGGCCACTAGACCCTCTGGTTTAATCTTGACCTTTGACATTTTCCGGCAAGCTTGTTTATAGAATTGGTCCCTCAATGTCTGAATGGAATAAGTGATTAGCTGGACATGCATGCTAATTGTCACTAGCTTCTTGGGCATGCAGCTGAAGGAGTGGATTTGGACCAGTAGGGAAAAGTCCCAATTTCCTTTCCCCCCCTTTCACAAGTGTTTCCAAGAGATCCTTCGAGTAGACTAGCAATGGGTCAATTCCAATCTACATGAGATTGTAATCGTAATCTCCATCCGCTGGAGACTACTAACTAGCCGCAATAGACAGAGACGTGTCAGCGGTGGTTAGCACCGAGTCCACTCTACTTCAATGGCTTGACGTTTCAAGGGGAGCCATTCCCATAACCAAGTCCGTGGGCCCATCGGACAGTCTCAACTTTTCGAGAAATTCTTATTGTAATGTCTTATCCGAACGGACGTCGCAATGTAACTGCCGTCCGATCATTGAATACTAAAATTCGATGCACTTTTTATGGAAGATTTTTCTGCACAAATTAATGGTCCTCCCCAAGAAGGAAGACCCAAAGTTCTGCCGAGTCAAAGGCTCATTTGTACATTATACTTTTAATAGTGCACACATTTTGGTCATATATAGTCTATGAATTCTATTCTGGTCTAGTCTATGAATTCTAAGGGGCTAACAAATAAAGTAGATCATTTGCAAGGTTTAGTCTTCACTAATATCAGAACATTTGCACAGATGTCTAAACCCTAGCTTGCTGCAAGGAAATTTGGGCCAACTTTATAGGTGTACCATCTAAACGAGAAGACAATATCGTCACCTCTATGCGTTAGGTTGGTGAAGGTCACAGCACATAAATTACCTCCATGGCACTCCGATGAGTAGGGCTTTAGATAGCTTCTCACGTAGACAAAAAATATAAGCCTTGGTGACTATCATCTATTGCATAACCCATTCGATGTTCTAAGCACTAGGACCATGAAGAATAATAGACATACAAATTAAATCATTATCATCGAAGTCTTATCCTATTTATTCAGAATTAACAACGTAAATCGTATCCCACCACTTAATTGATCCATCTAAATCATTTTTATAGGTAAATCTAAGATGGTCGTGTCTTAAAAAACTATATCGAACTACTATATTTTAAAGTTTTTTGGAATCCTTTTGTCATCTCTCCCTTGACTTTGAGCAATTGCTGAACTTTAGGTAGCGGTGCCTATGACCAAATAATCTAAACAAATTTTGCCTAAAGCTAGCCCAAATGTCAGTTGGAGTTGCACCTAAATGTCTATCTCTGCTTTCATCTGAATCATACCCTTTCTAGTCTTACTGTTCATCTCCACATACTTATTGCTGACATATACTTTTTATGTGTATGTGTCATCCTTTCGCACGATCTATTATTCTATCTCGAACAACATAGTAGGTACCATAATAATTCTATGAAATTTTTCTTTAAGATTTAAAGGGACTTGTCAATCATCACAACATACTCTAAGGGTAGGGGTTTCGAAAAATGAGATAGAAAAGTCCACTTTCCAGAAAAACTAGTTTTCCATAGATTAGGAGTTTGAAAAAAGAAACGAACTTTTTGTTCTTTAGTTGGAAAAATTATTCCAAAATTTTTCCTACCTCTAGAGCTCAAAACATTTTCTTTTTTTTTATAAAAGAATCAAGCTTCTCTCCCACTTTGCGTAGACCACTTTCTCCCTTTCCAAGAAATGATTAAGATCTAACATTAACCCAAAGAGGATTTAACTTTTCCTAATAACCCCTAACTAGGAAAAAAAAAAACATTTTCTCATAATAATTTTTAATCCGAGAAGAAAAAAGTGTACTTGTTCAATTCACTTATCTTGTTCTAACTCTACAAATAATGTTTTTGCATGCACTTACCATTCTTTTGAATAATAGATCATAAAGTAATGAGGAGATAGAAAAAGAGGTTACACCCATGCATGTGCACGCGCGTGCATGCACATAGAAAGAGAAACTTATATTAGTTAAATTTATATTAGGTACTTATATTAGTTAAATTTATATTAGGTGAAAATGTATTCTTTGAAGATTTCTTTCTTCTCTAAAATCTACTAAACCAACTTCCTTACTATATAGTCATATGCCTTCTCTAAATCGGTAAAGATCATAAGCACATCTTTTCTCATCTTTCTATACCTTTCCATCAACTACCTT
Source organism: Zantedeschia hybrid cultivar (assembly GCA_030544215.1). Taxonomy (NCBI): domain Eukaryota; kingdom Viridiplantae; phylum Streptophyta; class Magnoliopsida; order Alismatales; family Araceae; genus Zantedeschia; species Zantedeschia hybrid cultivar. The sequence continues at coordinate 24,357,639 of JARZZO010000011.1, read as the reverse complement.
AATAAGAAAATAACTTCTTTTTTGGGTTCTCTCTAGTGCAGCGGCTAGGAGCTCTATATCTGCACTATCTACAAACCCAACACACCAGGGTTCAAACCCTAGGAGAAACACACTACATACAGTTTCAAGTACAAAGGATCCAAACAAGTCCAACAAAGGGCAAAGCCAGTCCACAGCGCACACCCACCCTAGCAACCATAACTTGATGCAGTATAACCTATTTTGCCTATCAAACTAGAATTAGTTTTATTCTAAAAATAAATTTCTTTATTCTTCTCCTATTCTCCTATCAAAGTGGCATTAAGGGAATAAAAGTAGCATGTTTCTTGCGACATATATGGACCATCCTATTCTCCTATCAAAGTGGCGTTAAGGGAATAAAAGTAGCATGTCTCTTGCGACATATATGGACCATCCTATGATCTCCTATCAAAGTGGCGTTAAGGGAATAAAAGTAGCATACTTCTTGGGACATGTATGGACCGTCCATTTGCTGGTTTGGCTAAGGTAACATCAAGAATATCCAACAAATTTTAAAATTAGGATGCAGACCTTTTGTACATATGTAATCTACCCCGACTAATCGAATCGTGGCCAACCAACCTAGTTCATGAGCTATGGCCCGACTTGCACCGCTAGGTTACATATGAATGGGTATGTTATTATTTAAAGGAAAAAAGTTGAAGCTGTGCTTATCATCATAAGTTGGGTTCATTTCATCTGTATATTTAGAGCAATGCTTGCTCTATTGTTGTCTGTGCTGAACTGCGGCGCATCGCAGTAAATATGACTTTATTATTTTTTTGATGTCACCTTCACATGCGCGACCTATTTGTATAGCATGATCTCCGATCAAATGACTCAAAACATCTAAATATTAAAAATCATTATTGAACTTGGCATGCCTTTAGTTACTACTTATTGGAGCTCAATTTCTTTTTTTTTTTTTTTTTTTTTTGGATTGTCTAATTGCAGTTTGAACTATATAGACCGATGGAGCATATAGCAACCCCTTTTTTTTTATTTAAACATTTGTTGCAATATTTGTGGTGAAACAACAGAAGACATTGCAGCAAATATTATTCACATATTTAAGATTTCATAGAGGCTCCAAAGAGAGCCACACACAGTAGCGCGCACGATGGATCTCACTGTACATGATTCCAAACCCATTTAACGTTTACCCCTTTCACTTTGGATGGTGGTGTCGTTTTATATGATTCTTTTCAAAGAATGATCAAATTTTAGATTAGGAACACAGTTGTCTTAACAGGTAAGTTTCACTTTGTTTGGAGAATAGCTTAAACCAGAATATGGAGGAAGAGATCTCTTAAATCAAAATAAGAGGTATTTTAGTTTGGTAAGTAGTTGGTATTCTACTCAGAATAAGCAGAATTGCATTGCGCTATTCCAAGTGATTTGATAGGAATGAGTAGAATAAAGAAAGGAATAAAGAGTGGAATAAGGGATTCAAAATACCCATGTTGCCCTTGCATAGGTTATTTTAATTTTCTATATTTTTTAAGTTACTTATTAATGTGTATAATATTATTGGGTTTGTCAACTATTTTTATTTAATTTCCAAAATTAACACACGTTACAACAGTAATCTATAAATTAATTTTAAAGCTAAATTATTATATTTTTTCAAACTCAAATTCGATGATTTAACACAATATCTTGTTAAAAATAAATTCATAATAAAATATATTAATTTGCAACATCTTGTGAAAAAGAAAGATTCGTGTTCGTGACAACAGACAACTAGTGAGGAAAAAACGTCCGTGAGCTGGTGAGGAAGAAGCGTCCGCGACGAAGAAGGAAGTTTCGCCCCTATTTCAGTTAAAGTGGGATACAAGTTATTCCATCTTGGGTTAAGCAACCCCCTCCGCCAAAATGGGTTAATCAGTTTAAGTGGAATAAAGGGACCTATTCCGGGCTTATTCCGCAAACAAAGTCAAGCTTATTATGTTTGTACAAATCACTCCCTACTAATTAGTTGGGGGGGAATAACCGGCATCCCTCAAACCTACAACTTCTTGTCAAGCCTGCGTAGCTTCCATGTGTGGTAGCAAAACCAAAAGGAACGGCGGCTAATGCATTGGAGATGCCCTAACCTATGCAATAGAATTGCATAGACGATGGCCACTTTGTTACTTGATTTTTAAAAAATACTAGAAAGTTTGGCTCTGCCCACCACTGGTAAGAACGTAAGATTTGGCCTCACTAGTCAAAGTTAGAATTTTGGGCAGGGCTTTGTCGTTTAATGGTAAAGTTAACATTGTGTAGCAAGACTAGGCCTTCCTTTCCTATGTTGAAAGGCAACCTTACTGCCCATCCCAATAGAGTGGGCTTTAAGACTACCAGTGGTGCGTGTTTGGTTGGGCCTGAACAACTAAAACTTAAGTTTATGCCTATTTGGTTAAAATAATTATCTAAGATCATATTATGTTTAAATTATCATTCTTACATTGAGATAATTTTATGTCAACCACTCTTATATGTCAAGTTTCAAAAGTGCTATGCTTACTTGCATATTCTCCTAAGTTTCCTTTTGATATGTATAATGTTTCAAAATTGTTATGGTGATGGTATATTCAATATTTTTATAATATTAATATTCAAATTAATATTGGAGGAATTTAGAGAAGGGTGACTACAGAGAAAAAGAAGAGTTAGGAGCGAAGAGGAGAGAGGATCTCAACACTTCCAAAGATTAAACTTGAATGCTTTGAGTACAGGTTCAAACATATTTTAAAGTTGTTATGACAATATACTTGATTATATGTAAATATCAAAATTTATAGAGTGTAACCAAATATCTATATTAGCAAACATATCAAAATTGACCCTAAAAGAATTATCCAATGCAAGAATTTCGACAAATAGGAGGGAAAGTCTACTTTTTGATAAAATATTTTTTCAAGAATTTCATATTATCCACTTTTAAATGTTAAATTTCAAAAAGGTCATGCTTACTTGCATACTATCATGCATACCCTTTTTAAGTAATATAAGTAAAAATCTGTCACTTTAGTGGCATATATGAAATGTTTATGCATATAAAATATGCCATCACCGTGACAATTTTGAAACATTACATGTATTAGAAGGGTACATCAGATAATATGAAAGTAGTTTTTGAAATTTAACACACAAGAGTGGTTAATATATGCAGTCATCCCAACATTTTATTCTTTAGATCAAAGATTTACTTTAACTTTTCGATGTGTCAATTTTCTATATCTCTAGACCTAATAGGGAAACTTTTTTCAAGAAAAGAAATGAAGGTTTTCTAAAAAAGATCTTTAGACATAATAGGGAAACTTTTCTCAAGAAATGAAGTCTCTCTCTCTCTCTCTCTCTATATATATATATATATATATATATATATATATATATATATAGGAAGGGGTTTGCATTTTTCAGATTTCCTAATCAAATGAAGAATAACAAGAAATGCATTTGCTATAGTGCGTGAAGATAAATCACAGGTACTGTTTCAACTGCTTCTCATGTTAAAAAATAAAAATAAAAATCATAATAATTTTTTAAATATTCAGCTCTCCTCTCAAAATAAATTTCATCTCATTTGACTTAATTTTCACCTTGGATCGTGAGGCACTCAACTTAAATTGTCAAATTTTATATGCATAAATTGGTGATGAATATTAAAACCCTAAAGGATGGGAACAACTCTAATATCTAATCTAACGAATTTTCTACTTTTTGACTATGTGAATTTTAAAAATTGAGATTTACATGTGCCTGATGGACGGCTGAGATTGAGTTCAAGATTGGACTACGATTGATGGTCAAAATAAAGTCCCAAAGATGCAAACAACCTTAAGGGAGGTTATTGAATATTTAAACTTTTATAAAAAAAATTATTATTAAAAAATATAGGGACGTGGTTCAACAGTGCATGTAGTTTAATCGCACACGTTGTAGTGAACTGAACCGTATTCTAGCATCTCTCTCTCTCTCTCTCTATATATATATATATATATATATATATATATTATTTATTTGTTTAAACGCACTCCAGAGAGCATTTAACTTAGATGCGTCCCACCCCGAAATGCCATCTTGATTTAAAAACAAAAAATAAAAGTCATAAAAAAAATTTAAATATTGAAATACGTTTCCCACACTTTTGGACTTAATTTTCACCGTTAGATCGAAAATCTTAGTTGTAGCCGTCAAATCAAATACGTCATTATTTGAAGATCAAAACTAAAATCTTAGAGGATGGAATCAACTCTAAGGATTAATCTAATGAATTTCTTATTTTTTAAATATTTTTATTATTTTTAAACATTAATTTCTGATGCATATCCAATCGGACGGCTTCGGTCGTCAAGATCAACCAATGGAAATTATAACCTTAGGACGAGATCAACTTTAAAGGGTCTATTTGAATATTTAAACGTTTATGAAAAATTTTATTTTAAGCGTGAATTTTTGGATGAGGGTGTATCTAACCTAAAATAATTTCTTTTTATAAATTTTTAAATATCAAAATAGTCCCTTAGGGTTGATCTTATTTCTGGGGTTTTAATTTTCACTGTCCAATTTTGACAATCAACCGGAGTCGTTCAATTAGACATATATCAAAAATCAACATCTAAAAGTATTTAAAAAATAGCCAAAAAATAAAAGAATCATCGGAGTAGTCCTTTGGTTTGATTCCATCTCTTAAGATTATAGTTTTGATCTCGAAATAGCAACGCATTTGATTGGGCAATTACGGTTAAGTGTTTCGATCTAATGGTAAATGTTAAATTCAAAAGAGCGCGTAAAAACAACTTAGATATGAATATTTGAATATTTTAAATATTTTAGAATTTTTTAGAATTTTCATTTTTATTTTTTTGAATCAGGATAAGAAGTACGTTCCAGGGTGTTAGATGCTCTTTGGGGCACGTTATATCTCAGGATGGGGGTTCCGGGGTGTTAGATGCCAAGCCTAAGCATGTTTATATTCTCATATGGAGAGAGATGTCTGGGGAAATGGATGGAAAAGTATTCACCGAGTTTTGTTTCCCCATTGAAAGAAAGTGGGAAGTAAAAGAGAATATTCTTAGCATCTAAGAATGTTTTTCTAATTATTATTTTCACGTGTTTACAAAAGAGAACACTATGAAATTGACATGTCTCACTATGTATGAACATTGGAGGATTTTAGAGCTTGATAAGGAGTGATTCTGGAGGTTATGTTTCCTTAATTAAAAAGGGTTGCAGGCACTAACAAAGGAAGATGTTACAGGCACTAAAAAAGTTGATATACTTTTTAACCTTATTTTCTTTGCATCATATCATCTACCCATCTATTAATGAATTAAATATAGTGGCTCTATTTATTCATGAGATGAATCAGTGTTCCTGTGATGTTCATAAAAATAGAGTGAGAATAGTATCACCGCTTATGAAAGCTAGGTACCATTATATCAGGTGTGGGAGGAAAAGAGTTGGAGCTCTCAACATTGGAAGTTGATCATTGAATAGGGGTTAGTTTACACGTAACATGTTTATAAAGCGTTATAAAATCTTATAAAATATCACGTTCTTATGAGACATAAAGTAAGAAGGATTGAGAGTAAGTGTCAATGGGGCTGAGTTGGGTTAGGCCACGGGTTGACCCACTGGATTGACACCCTTGATTGGAAGGGACCGAGGGAGGTTGGAAGTGTACAGAAGAGGTAAGACAGTGCAGGGCACATCGCCTGGACTTGAGGTGGGGGAGTGAGTTTGCTTCCCGTAATAAACACCTGGAGTCAGCTTATAACGAGATCTTCTCGGCTTTTCTCTTTGCGTCCCTGTGTGCCCTTAGCGATGGACCGTACTCTTTCACCTCTTTCACTCATATATTTAAAGGTGCACAAAAATAAAAGAACAAGTTCAAAAGATCTCGTTCTAAATTGGCCTGAGTTGTTGTTACGTGATATCTAGTTATTGAGCTGGCTTGAGTCTGTTTGCTAGAAGTCCATAAGCCAAATATTGGATTTGAGATAGATCTGACAAGAGATGCATACAAACATATTTCGTGATGGACACATGATGTGTTCGAATCTAATAACAAAGTACATCACCTGTAATAGGTCCAACAGCGATGAGATACTGTATGACCTCTGAAAATTGTAATTTAATCTGTCAACAACTTGAACATGACAATTTAAATATGAAGAACAATTTAAATGACACTCATGGTTTATGGTTACACCTATTAAGCTTTCAGTTTTTGACTATTCTGCCTAATAATTAGCCAAAATATTAACAATCAGGTCAGTTATCGACACTTGCCACTTGCATCGTTAGATCCGAACACTAAACATGGATCATATGCTAGCATTTGGTTAATGCATGCCTGCTCTTGGGTCGAAAGTTATACAATTCCCGCGTGGTGCTGTACTACCAGTCGTTGCAGTAAATATAATTTTTTTGATGGTCCTTCAAGATGTTCTACATATCTATAGAGTCTGATTTTCGATCAGATGATTTTAAAAAATAAAAAAAAATAAAAAAATTGATATTGGGCTCAGCCCATTAAAAATGATCTTTTAGTTTTCATTGGACTTGCTTTTATATTTTTTAAATTTTTTAAGTCCTCCAATCGGAATTTAACCTATGGCATGTGGGTACGAGCTAAAAAAATTATATTTATTATACTGACCGGTGATATAGTAGCGCCCATCAGGCAGCAAGTCTTAAACTTTTATGTTCAAACTGAATGTCTCAGTTTTGAAACTATTGGATCCTCGTGCTAAGATCATACATAGTGTAAATTTTAATTTGAAGTTTTTCTAAACTTACAGGAACCTTATTTGTTAGAATAGTTTCTGACTAATTAAGAGATAAAACAAAATTTAGTTAAAACGGTAGAATCCTCTCTACTTTCTATATTAGGATTTTGATTCAGACAATCCAATAACTTTAATGTAGTTTCAAAATCTATAGCTGTAAGTTAGGCCATATATTCTCTGTGTATTATTATTCACCTGATAAAGTTTGAGTTGGTTTATTCATAGAGGGCATGTTACAGTAATTCTACATTAAATAAAGGGCAAAATTTGAGTTGTTTTATTCACGAGTAGAAGCCTCTCCACTCAACGTATTAAAATTTGAAATTAGATAATTCGATAACTTTTGAAGGGGGACCAGATAACCGGAGGGAGACTTGATTAAGTGAAATATTGTCCTTTAAAAAGATGATCTATACTCCTATATTAAAGTCCAAATTTAACCACACTAACCTTTAGGGTTATGCATGGATTTCTCGTGACGTTCCATGGAAGACACGAGCTTGAGCCATAGCGCATCGTAGGGAGTCGCGTACCCCTCCTCCCCAAAAACCACGTTAGATATGAAAGTTTTTGACCCTCCAACATGTAGAGGTAAGTGCCAAAACCATGCTAGATCCCTACAAAAATCTCTTTTCAATCTTCACACTGACTTGAGCATCGAAAGATTAACGTCAGATGAAGTCGATGTAATAAATTAGTGAACCTTTGACGTGAAATTCTAGTGTCAAATCTCATGATTATGCGGAATTGTGTAATTTCATCTATGGGTTTTGCCAAGTTGGACTATCTAAGTATCTCTCTTTAGTTGGTAGATTTCAAGGTGTAGTAGGGCTTGCTTTAACACTATATTACGCATCTCTAACCTATGGACAGATCTTTAGTTTAGTGAAAACTAGTGGTTATAGTTTGGGTGTGCAAATTCCCCATGAGAATACATACATTTAGGAAGCTAGAAGGAATCTTTCCCTGTTCTATTAATTGCATGATAACAACGTAGCAACCACATTTTATTTAAGATCATGAACTTATGATATATCTAATTCACTAAACATGCATTTACAAAGTTAATTAATAAACTCAATTTTTTAAGATTTAGACAGTGTCACACTCTTGTATTATTATACGATGCAAGGCCATATGACGAGACGTGTGATCGTATTATTGTAACATATAAATGTGTGCAAGTGTCAGATATATTATTGTAATTATGCATAAGGGTTCTAACCAACGCACGGCTACGTGGGTCCTAAGAGCATATTCCGACAAAACATTTGTCCCAGACTCGAAGCCCATCAACAAGGTCCATTCAAAACGTGAAGGTTCAACCAAGAAGTCTGTAAACATTTTCCTTTGCGAAATGTGTACAAACTTTGGGTCTATTTAGTTGCATGTAAAATATAATAAGAAGGAAAAAATAATTATGAATAATAAGTTTTTACTAGAAAAAATACATTTCTTGAAAAATATTTTCATTTGTTTGTTTCTTTTAAAATTGAAACAGTCCTTAAATTTCAAGAATATAAGTGTAAAGCTGTACATGTTTAAATTTTAAGGATGTAAATGTAAAATTATAAAATTTAAGGGTACACTTGTAAATAATTTCTATGGTTTTGTTTGCAGCCTCTGCCTGGCTATTCGCCTGACTGTGCAGGGATCCCCCACCTTCTTCCTGTAGATGCAAAAATATGGATTAGGGGCTGGTCAAAGAATGAGATATTGTTGACTATTATTTTTACATATCACCAAACAAATCATGGATGAGGTTTTTGAAAAACTTGTGCATGCAGTAACTTTTACGACATGCCAAGTGAATCTTTATAGGATGTTTGGTTGCATTATAATGTAACTTTTTTATTACAAATATATATTTTTTATAATAAAAGTATATTAAAATAGATGCTTGGTGAATACTACTTAATATATTTTAAAACAGCACTAACTCACAAAACAAGATAAAATTAAAAAGAGAATATACCCTGTTTTATTTTTTATCATGGACAAACGAAGCCAACCTCCCTTGTGACCCTGTCTCCACATCTCTCCCCAACCCACTCACCTACCCTCATCGCCTTGGATCCTTCCTCCCCACTGCCGCCTGTCCTACCCTCATTTAAGTATCCCTCATATCTCTTTTTTTTTTTTAACATAAGAAGGAGCTTTCATTCATAAAATCCGTCACAGTACAATAAGCAGTCATAACAACAAACACCTTCCAAGCAGACGAGCAAGCCTATACTACTAGAGTAGTTGTGACCGAGTCCAACCAGAACACAAACAACAGAGATAAAGCACAGCAAATACAAACTGTAAAGAACATAGATAGCCTCTGGGTGCCGGAGGAGCCAACACAATTTGCCGGTGGGAGGTGGAAGCATACGAACCAGCGAAGTCTTCAACACGCGAATACGGGGCTGCAAAAGAGCAGGCAGCTAGTCCAGGAAGCAGGAGAGCTCGTTGGGCCTACTCACGGCAACGGAGTAGGAGGTTGCGCACACTAACTCGAGCCTCCATCTTGAGTTCGGCATTTTGTCGAACAGTTGGTAGGCAGAAACAACAAGGCCTACAGAGAAAACGTCTATAACTAAGACTCCAACTGGAGAAGGTAGACAACCGCACCCGGTGGCAAACACATATCCAGCACATACAGGTAATTGTCGAGGACAGTGAGAAGATTTAGGAAGGTAAATCTAAAGGGTATAAAACGGGTCAAAGAGGAAGAAAGCTAAAGGAAGGCGACTGGACGAGAGGGTGGAGAATGGGAAAACACCGCAACCTAGGAAAGAGAGGAAACCTCCCGAAGGAGACCGATCTAGAAGAGTAAACTCTCCTGAGCAGAACTTCCACAAGGAAAGGAAAAAACTCTCCACAAGAGAGAAAACAGGCCTCCAAAGAAAGAGATATAATCCTCCCCCAAAAAAGGAGGGGGAGGGGACCGATCTCCCTAACGGAAGATAGAAATAAACCCCTCCCCCCCAAGAGGAGCGCCGGGCTCGGGGACGCCGTCGCGCATGCTCCGCCTTCAGATCGTATCCCTCATATCTCATTGAACGTCAAAAAATTCTCTTAAATAGACAAGCCAATGAACCAGCTGCCTAGGGCAGTTGGTTCACCCACCTCCCTTGCAAAAAGGAGGTCTCAGGTTCGATTATGGTTGGGCTTAAAAACTCCCAGCCATGCAGCCCCTTGGTGTGTTGTTGGGATATTTATCCCCTGGTCTGCGGGATTACTTTCCCGGAAATTAGACGGACCTGGAACTGTCGCCTAATTAGACGGATCCATCGACCGAGCCGGAATTATTTCTAACTTTGGAGGATTATCTCGGGTTCTCGATTAGAACCCCGGTCGCTTGTAAATAGCTGTACATAATCGGCTTCTAAGCCTTTCAAAAAGAAAAGACAAGCCAATCATAAATTTTAATTTTATCTAACTTTTTAAGTAATTGATTGGAGATGGGTTGTACGGACAGGTGGGCCATGTGGAGCTGACTTTAAAATTTTTTTAAAAAAGAATGGATGGGACATGTGCTGCGTCGCACTTGCAATAGGTTTTACTCTTATTTTAATGGACAGGCCGAAAAGGCAAAGTCTTTATTATATGCCGCCCATACTATTGGACGAATAAATGCATGTCATTCGAGAGCCCGAAAAGCGACAGTGGAGAGGCTAATTCATAATTTATATTAGAATTATGTTGTATATATTGTTAGAATAATTCTATATTGAATAAAAATGAAAAATTAAACAAAGTATAATATGATACACTTTCTATCCATTGCCTTTAGATCTTGCATTGAACGTCTAATAATTTCAATATAGAACCAAAGTTTATCCTTATATTTTTTAGCCACGTGTACCGCATGGCTCAATATTTTTACAATAGACTGCTTACATCTGGAGGAGTATCTTAGAATAGATTACTATTAAGTGGAAAGGAAAATTAAGAATATCACATATACCCAATATGTTTAACGCCATAAGATTTTAAGTTGGAAAATCTAATAACTTAAACATCAAACTTCAATTTAGTCTGAGACTTCAAATGAAATTGTTGTGCATTAATAGCTACACTTCCAAAATGTTTTTTGAACTTTTTTATATATTACAAGTTTTGGTAAGATATACTTGGTAAACATTTATGAATTTGTTATAGTTTCTAACATTAATAATTAATATTTTGACAAGTGGATGACAGATCTGATTAAAGAGAAGAGGAGCAATAAAGCAGCGCCTACTTTCACCGAATTGAAAGATCCAGATAATGTTTAATCAAAATGCATGGTTCTTGAAAAAATAATCAATCCACCCTTCATTTTGAGCCAAAAAAGTAGCGTTACTTAAAAATGTATTTTAAGTTTCATTTCGATGGGCAGGAAAAGCTAGCCGTTTCTTGAGAATTTAATATATTGAAAATAACTTTTTGTATCGATTTTGATTTTTAAAATTCTACACAGTCTTTTTGTGTAATTTTTGAGTTATTTGTATATTTACTTCTAAAATCTTGTCTTTTCCTATACCCCTATAGCATTATCTAATTATTATCTCTAATATCGCTAACTTCTATCAAAAAATGTTACGACTATCTCCTATCAAATGACCGTGAATTTGAAATGGTTATTCCGCAAAGTTTTGTCAGAAAGCATCAATAATTATAAAATAACTAAACCCTCTTCGGTGGTCACATAGTCCTCTCTGATATAACAAAGGCAACATGTTTTTTTTTTTTTCTTGGAGCCCAATAACTTATCTAGGGCCCTGGGCCGGCCACATGTTCATATCGAACGATGACTAACTTGAAGGTAAACTGGTCATCGAACTAATGATTAGGTCGTTGGCTTCATTTGTTGGCCTTCTATTAGAAGTCTTGGGTTCAAGTCAGGTTTAGAGGTTAAAAATTCTTCATATTATTTAACTAGTAGTATTCGGAATTGAATCATAATTTCTTATAAACATGTATACATACTTAGTCATTGAGCTACCATGTCAAAAAAGCGAAAGTAATCTGGTCATTTACATTCGTGAAAGGTGGATGAGCGCGGCAAGGCTCACTCCCAAAGATTCTGATGGAATTTAGAGTATGTTAGCAATAATATGATGTTTATAAAGTTATAGATTCGTTTAGGAAAAGATATAAAAAAATTTCACAATTTTTACAGTTCTTTACCGTTGATGCGAACGTGCATAGGTTTGGGGATTGAAATCGGCCAAGCGGGTGCACCGACGACAGACTATGTCTCACCACGGCTTTAAGAAATAGTTTGTGGAGGAGAGAAGATCTTCTCAATGCATATTTCGATCGCAGTCTAGTAGTACTGAGAGATGGAAGGAGGTTAAATATTACAAAAAAAATTTCATGTGATCTTAAAATTTGACAAATATTTGAATTCTTTCTCTCTCAATACTGTTGGATTTCAATCTAAACCTGTACTGACATAATCTCTTTTCTGTAGACTTTTCAAGTTAAGTTACTTCGATTCCACTCCTGTTTCGCCGGCGGAGCTTTATTAAGAGCTTGCAGTGGACCTTACAGATTGTCACAGCAACACATTTGGCTGTTTTTTTTGAAACTTCTGTCCTACGAAAGAAAAGGAAATCTACTTACTAACCTAGCTTCCTCACATAGCTGTTACTGTTAGCATGAAAACTAAAAACGTATTATTAAGTGATTAAACGTTGGAATATATATATATAGAGAGAGAGAGAGAAAGAGTAGTGGATTGTATTTAGATGAAAAATCCTAAAAACAGAGAACGTATATATATCTAAAAAAAGAATTTTTTTTAAAAGAAGTGCATGTGCACACGGGGACGAAGAAACTGCCTCGCATGCGCCTTCCCGGGTAAAACGTTTTTTTTTTTTTTTAATTTTTTTTTTTTTTCCTTCTCTATCAAACCTTATCTCCCGTGAATTTAGGGCGTTGTTGTGCTTGGGGTGCATCTAAGGTAGATGCACCCACCCTTTAGGGGGAAGGGAGAGGGGTTAAACCCCTTAATTGGAGGATCAAAACTAAAATTCCAAAATATGAGAACAGCCTGGCTAATTGAAATTACTTTTATTACTTTTTAAAAATCTTTTTTTGTGTGCATATGATTGGGTGAGTGCAGTTAGCTTTCATGATCAGATGATGAAATTTAAAGTCTAAAGAATAGAAATAATTTTAGGGAAGCATTTGAGTATTTAATTTTTTTAATAATTTTTATTTTATTTTTTAACATGAAAATGTGGGAAATTTGGGTGAGATGCATCTATGTTAATTAGATGTACCTCGGGTGCATCTCTTATATATATATATATATGTGTGTGTGTGTGTGTAATTTGTACTTATATCCCTAACTCCTAGTCTCCTACATATTGTTTTAAATATTCTTAATATCTTCCAAAAGATTGCAAGTATAACCTTCTTATCAAAAATATCACTAACTCCAATAGAAGTTAGTGGTATAAATGCAAGAAATCAATGGTATGTATGCAGAAATATCCTGTCTAGGGCTCACTTTGTTAGTCGAATTAGACTGGAAATAATCGGTATAAGTGTCTGAACCCAGTTTGGTTGCAGGGATGGTTAATACCAACAATTCTCACAATTCCCCCAAATTGATAATAGAGTATGCCTGGAATTGTAAGGACAGCATGAGTATTTCTACTCCTTATTCTACTCTTTATTCCACTATTTCCTATCAAATCAATTGGAATAACGTAGTGTAATTTTTCTTACTCTGAGTGGAATATCAACAACTTATCAAATCAAAATATTTTTTATTCTGATTTAAGAAATCTCCAAAACCTTATTTACACACACACACAAACTCCTATAATTTTCATATGATATTTGAGGATCTTCATCACTAGGTGTCACCCTTTTTCCTTTAATTTTTTTTTCTAAAAATCTCTTCAAAAGTGAAAAATAATAGCTAGTGAGCTCTGCCCTTTTTTGAAATCAAATTTTAAAATAGAATATTCTATTGTTGTTCGCTGCCAACATAAATTTCTACTTCCCCGCTCTGTATGCATGCCACCCTGTGACATTTAATACACAGAATTTAATTTGTAAGCGGTGATATATGACCTAATTTATAAGTGATGTAATCTGTGATGGTGGACTTGACGAAAGGTAGTTATCTACGTATGTAATACTCATATAAATTTCTTTTTTACGTGTACATATTCTACAAGGGGTTTTACTTATACAAAATTCTTTATGAAGCTATTTATTACAAATCCAATTGGACATACGAGGAATGAAGTGTCCTTTTTCATCTTTTTATACACAAATAATTTATTTCCTTTCTTTCTTATATCTCTAAGGACGAAAAGACTCGTAACGGGATCTAAAAGATCTCCTTCCCTCATTTTTCACAAAATGGGTAAGCAACTTGTGATTGAGTAACCTGTGATTCATATGCAACTCACAACAAATAATATTTGAGGAGAAATACTTGATAAAATGTCTAAGATAATGCAATCTATATAGATTGTAATTCTCTAATTATTATCATCCGATCATATTTTGATTAGACGGCAATTAGGGCCGTGCATTTTTTTAAAATAATAGAGTTTTTTGCATACAAATTATTCTTAAAAATGAATTGATAAAAAAAATCATTTTTGAAAACTTATTTGCACACATATTATTGTATTTAATAGAATGTTACAAAAATGTCATAATAATGGTACTTTTAACAAAAATGTTGCAAATATATTATCATTTGAGTATTTTTGTAACATTTCATTAAAAGTAATAATATGTGTGCTAATACATTTTCAGGAATATTGTTTTTGTCAATTCATTTTTAAAAATAATTTATATGCAAAATCCTAAAATATATAATGCACTTGAAATAGAGTCTAACCTTATGTATGTATCTTAAATAGGAAAAAGATGCCAGGCACCGTACAACCTAACCTTCTGCTGCGGTCAATCAAAAAAGCCAGCGCTTTATTGTCTCAGGCACGAGTGCAAACGGATCGAATTATTCGAGCGACTCGAGTTAAGCTCAGTTAAAATTGCAAACTCGTCTCACGTGATTAAATGAGTCTAATTCCAGTCTGAATACAAGCTTATTTCATAAAATGAGTTGAGTTTGAACACTACGAAACTTGACTTGAAAGTTTCGTGAGTAAATTCAAAATGAAATATGAAATTAATATTTTATTTATTTTTAATAATTTTTAATAAAATAATAGGAAATGTTCAGCCCAATTGTCTAACACGGTTCATATTCTAATCCAACCCAATTACCTAATTCTGGCTTATATTCTACAAATTTTTTAGGGAGCCGAGTTCGAATCTTGCTTGAACTATTCGAATTTTATTAGGAACCGAACTCGAATCTGGAAAACATGCTTAAAGTGGAGCTTGAGTTGGAGTTCTATCCCAATTTGTTTTCAGAATAGATTATCAGGATTTATTGATCTGGAGTAACATATACTAAAATAAGGAACATTTAGTTTTGATAGTTTTATAGGACCCACTAGTAGAATAGAAAGGATAAATAATTCTTAAGTGTAAAGTTGAATTACTTATTCTCTTTTCAGTATAAGTAATTCTAATATGGTATAAATCATTGCGCCTATCAAATTAGAATTGATCTTATTTTAAGAATAAGTGATCTTATTTTTCTCTAATTCTAGAAACAAAGTGGAGCTAGAGTGTATCCGTTGGAATCGATCTAGCTCGAACAAGTAAAAGCTCGACTCTACTCTTGTTCATTTGCACTCCTAGTTAAATTATTTCAGGCATTGCAAAGTATTTATCATGAGTCTGGGAAGACACACCTGAAGGGAGCAGCTGTCAACATAAATTTCTACTTCCACCATCTGTACGCATGCCCCTCTGTGACATTTAAGACAATTTAAATCCCAACGCACCGTGCGTTCTTCCCTTCACGTTCTCGTTTCACAGTTGTGCCTGCTGACAACGGGGGGATTTGAAAGTTCAAACCGACCTCTGCCCCTGCTTCTGATCAAGTTAGGCGTCACCTGCTCCCACCCTGACCCTGTCCCGCATGGCCTTGCAACAGCAGTTAATGTCGACGCAGAGTCAGTTAATGGGGGACGCCCACGCAGTTACTTTTTCTGGTAAGCAGCCAAGGACGGACTGACCTGGTGCAGCTGTCACGCTGCACTGTGCTTGAGCTCCTTCAGAGCTCCAGATTGAAGAAAACCACCCCTCGCCCTCCCCCCACCCACCTCTTCAGACAGACGCCGCTGGCCGCCTGCTGTGCTGTGAGTTCTCACAAGCCTTCTTTCCGTTTTGCTCTCTGTCTGTGTGTGTATGTGCGTGTGTGAGAGAAAGAGAGGGAGGGCATTGGTGGGGGGCTGCAGTTTCTGATGGGTCGTCTCAAGCTGCCGGAGTTGTACATTGGCCTTGTGACGGCGGGGCTGTACTTAGCCGCTGCGGAGGTCGTGGTGCGTTTCACCGAGGCGCCGCCGGCTCGGACGAGGTTTACAACGGCCGTGTTCAGGTACTCGTTGGTCGATGCTGGTGGGCGAAGTCCTTGCGAGAGTCTCGGGTGCTCCATACACTGTGAGGTAGTTGTCGGTGGTGGGTCCTCTGTTTCTGTGTTTCTGTCCTCAGATGGAGCATTTCAGTGCTTGTTCAATTCATGGTGAAAGATGTGTTTTTTTCTTTTTTGTCACATTGCTTTGTTGTTCTTGTCTGTTTCTTTTGAATTTTGTTGGAGGAAAAGTTACCAGTTTTTGGGTAAATGGACTTGTTTTCTGTGTTTGAAAAAGTAAAATTGCCATAGTTTCTGGAGGCATAGACAGAGAGTGACTGGTTAATTGCTTTCTATTCGGTTGGTAATTTTCTTCCATTGTAAAGCCTGTGGCAGATACTTGAAAATATAATTCCATATTTTTTGACACCCTTCACAATTCATGGCTTGCTTGGATCAGTAACACTTCAATTGATATGGTTCAGCTGGTACAAATATCCCTAATATCTCCACGGTTTAGGTCATGATGTCTCAATCTCAACTTTTATTTTTTCTTTTTCCTGTCAATTTTTTCCTTAAATTCAGAGTTCATAACTTTGCTCCATGAAGGGTTTCTTTTGCAAATGTACATGACCTAATTTTGTTATCTAGCAAGTAAACATTCTGCTGGCCTTGTTCTCTATTCCTTTTTTTTTTTTTGAAATTATTATTGTTATTGTTTTATAATAGAAAAGTCTGATAATAGTTGTAGACAGATTAATTGCAAGCATTGAGCTCAGTCCTTTCACCACATCAAAATCAATTGCGCGCTTATCATAGCTAAGGCTAGCTTTTAAATGATATATTCAGCTTGATGGGAAGCCCCTGAGTTCATGTTCCCATACTACCACAATACTGAAGAACTTGACTGCAAACTACAACCACCATTTCCTTGTCAGCATCATAACATCCACTGGAGAGAGAGATTCCTCGTCATATAACTGGTACATTGGTGAGTCATAAAATATATTCTTACCCATTCACTTGTATTGCTGTTCCTGTTGTCTGATCGTTGACATGATACAGATACCAAACCACCAACTGCATCAATTTTCCGCGTAGGAAGGTCCTTGGATGCTGAATCTATTGCAGTTGGCATCATATTTAGTAAGCCTTGTACTGGTCAAGGAGGCTTCAAGTGTTCAAATACTTCAAGCTGTGATGTAAGTTTCGTCTTCAGCTTAGGTGTTCCAAGCTTTCAAAAATAGTGCACAACATGTTTAGTGGACAGAAAAAAAAAAAAAAAGGCACTGTTCCTCAGTGAATAAGAATTAGTTGAATTAAGAGTATATAATGGACGGCTGCAAGCAAGATTTGTTTGAATTTCTTATGCCATGTGACTCCTAAGGATAAATTTCCTTTCTCCATGAGTCCTTTCATACGCATTTGGTCCTTCCTGACCATTAGTTTTTCGGATATTGACAGGAATTTTTTCTTAAGACGTCTGATAGCTTTGAATAAGATTGTGTCGTTAAAGATCAAAGCTAATAATCTAAATTAATCGGCTCATTCAAATTGAATTTTTAACAATAGCAATGATGAATCTGAGTCGAATACACAGATAAATAGATTTTTAAAGTTGAAAATTTTGAATTTTTTTAGAGAAAAAACAGAGAAGAAAGAAGATAGAACATGATGATTTAATAAATAACAATTGAAACTAATCGGACTGGCTATGAACTCACAAAAGGAGCATCCCTAAACAAGCATAAGTAGACCATCTACTGAACTAAGACTACCTCTAAAATACTAATTAAAAGTTGAATATAAAATTTGAGTAGTATCAACAGAAGAAAAAATAAAAGTTGTAGAACAAAAAGAGGGAGAAAAGATAACTTTTTTCAAAGGAGCTACTGTCATTCGTTAACAGAACTATATAAAATTTTACAGAGACATTGAAAATAAAAAAATAATATGACTTTTATAAGGAAACTTTTACAGAAAATATTCGAACTACAATGTAACATGGAGAACTAAAAAACTAGAGAGAGAAGCGATGGAGAGAGAAAACTGGTGCTTATAGCCGTCGTCATCCTTCGCGTGGATCCTTGGTAGCCCTGGATTCCTTCCAATGGTCAGTTACAGTGTCTCGAGTCCACCTCCAGCCCCTAGCAGCTGCTGGTTTGAAAGAGATGTAGAGAGAGAGAGCGAGCGAGAGAGAGAGAGAGAACAAAGCTAGAGAGAGAGGGGGGTGCTACAGTACCACGGTACTGTAGCTACAGTACCCGCAGGTACAGCAGAGAGGGAAAAAAAAAGTGAGAGAGAAAGGGAGAGAAGGCAGGAGGGAGAAGAAGAAGTTAAAAATAAAGAAGGGTTTGGATCTTTTAAAAAGAGAAGGAGAGAGAGAAAAGGAAAGGGTAAAAGCGGGCTGGCGGCTGCTCCTTGTGGCTTCCTTGGAGAAAAAGTTAGGGCATCCTTCTTATTGATTTTTTTGTCCAAAATACCCTTACATTTATCCCGTACAAAAAAATAAACATTATTCCTAAGATTTGAACTCGGGTCACTCTAACGGACACCAACTACTCCAACCAACTACGCCACATGTTCTTTATATTATGTTCACACAAAATAATTTAAAATTAGATTTCTGTGGTGAACAGAATAACAATTATGTTCGAATAAAATTATTACATATCCCGGCTTTGCCGAAAACCCACAAATACGCTACAGTCAATTTTTCACATGAAATGACGATATTTTTAACTCGAAATTCAACAAAATTGGTGTCGTTGGAAAGTGTACAAAATTATCTATCATCACATGTAGTTTTACACATAAAATCATGAGTATAATTTATAATATTAATTAATTAATACTCAAAAATATGTAATTATCACACTCCCCAACTTAATCATTACTAGTTCCTTAGCAATGCAAATAATGAAAGATTAGGACTACAATGATCTTTAGAAAGTCATGCTTTATTTAAAGGTTATCTGTCACAAATAATTATATGATAGTCATTTAGTTAAGTTAAAGTTCTCAATTTCTCACTATATTTGGGGTTCCGACAAGTGATTGTGCATAAAAATTGGCCTGATTTAAAGTTCATTTCCACCCTTTTTAGTATATCATCGCTTTTATTGACCCTTGGGGTAAAATTACCTAGAGGAGGGAAGAGAAAAAGAAGTTTCCTGATCAGACAGTAAGGATCGCTTTTCAGCTCTCGTCCCAACTCAACACTTTCAGGACTTGATCTTAATTTGATATGAGGGACTTTTAAATTAGTGCAACTTTTTTTTTTTTAATTTAATTGTGCTCTTTGTCTTTGAGAGTGTGTACTTTTTGCCACTCTCTTTAATTTGCCCGAGGGGAGGTACGTACTTTTTGTCACCTGCCTTCCTTTGACTCTTTCAAAGTATTTTTGCTATTTGTTCTTTAGTTTACATGCTTACAATTGTCCCTTTTTGCTGACCGCCTCCTTAAGTGTTGAGTGGTTTGGTCTCTTATTACGAATTCCGACCTTCCTTTCGTTCAACCCAAAGAAAAAAACAGAATAGGTAGTCTTACCCTTTAGGTTAATTCCAACAATTTTACGCTTTCAAGGTCTTCCACTCACCTTAAATTACCGTCTGTGTGTGAAAATCATCCCTGTCGTGGCTCCTTATAGAGTGGGGAATATTTCGAACTTCTTAAGCTTTGTCTAACTGACTAACACAAAATTGATTTGTTTAGAGATCTCTTAATCACGTATAATTTTATGAAAGCTTAAGTAGAGTGTGAAAAGGAATTTTTGAAACTTCTAAGCATTTTTATCTATGAAAAACATAAGTTTTTTTCGAACGATTTAATAATCATGCACAAAATAGTTGCCCCCCTAAACTTAAATGACATTGTCCTCAATGGCATAAGAAATATGAAAGATTTACAGCTAAAAGGAGTCAGGGAAGGAGAGTTACAACCTAGGGTGTCAACGATTTTTCATCCACTTTACGTCCAAAACAACTGCCACCTATAAAGAAAATAAAAAAAATAACTTTTTAAATTAATCTAATAACTTTGGGTTGCCTCCCAATAAGCGCTAAATTTAACGTCTTCAGCCAGACGCAATGTGCACACTATCCAATGCCTACTAGCACAAATTTCAGTACATGCATTTTGAAGTTTGTTGGTTGGAGTGCACTCAGCATTGCATGTAGCTGATGACTCAGAGTGTTATCATTGAGGTTCCAGAGAAAAGAATTTTTCAACATGGTCAATAGGATATTGGTTCTACTTGATTCATAGGCCATATCAACCACGTACCCCGCTTCTTTTCCTTGACTAAATTGAAGGACTTGATCCTCGATAAAAAGATCAAAAGTTCCCAGAATGATGGGGCATTGATTCAATGTAGAGAATGATCCAATATCGAAGATGGGGAAATCAGCAAATATGTGGCTCCTATCCACCTGAATAAGAGTATATTAGATCATGTCATGTGACTGCTTAATGAAATGATCAATTGACTGCAAAGCAACCGACGTGCGCTTTAATTTGTGGATTCCAAATTTCTCAAAGATAGAGACTGAGAACAGGTTCAGTTTGGCCTCAAATTTCAATAAAATCTAGTAAAGATTGATGTTATCGATATTGTAAGAATTGAGTTGGGCAACACATTGAGTTTCTTTGAGAAAATGACTGTTGATGTGGACTTGGCCCAATAATTCCATCATCTCCTTGAGTCGGGCCAGCTTTTGGAGGCTTTTAGGTTTAGATTCTCTAACACTCAGGGAGGGAATTATGGGTAGGCACATGCTCAGGTTCTCACTAGACTCCTTCTCATCCCCGTCATCTCCCCCCAACTTACCCTCCATAGGCTCTACCTGATGATTATCCAGGTCTATGGATTGAGTTTTCTCCTGATACAACTCTTCAAAATTATCTACTTTCTCCACTGGGAAGAAGAAATATTTAAGATCTAGACTAATGTGTGTATTTAATTCCTCTATGGAAAATAGAAAGTGTTCAAAGTCCGGATCAATATCACACAAACCACTCACTTCTCCTTTTTCCTTCAAGCTCTTCTCAAGAGAAATAGGTGTGATCGTAAATTCGCCTTGTTGGTCAGTCTGAGGGTTCTCCATATTCTCTCTTTCCACTTGGTATAACTCTTTCAAATTATCCACTTTCTCTATTGGGAAGAAAAAACATTCGAGGTTCAGACTAGTATGTGTATTTACTTCCGCTATAGAGAACATAAAGTGCTCAAGGTCCGAATTAACCTCTAAAAAATCACTCACTTCCCCTTCTCCTTTTCTATCACTTAAGCTTTCCTCAGGACAAACATGTATGATCATGGATGCATCTTGTTGACCAGTCTCATGATTTTTCATGGATTGATTCATGCTAGCATTCCCTATTCTCACTTGATACAACTCTTTAAGATTCTCTCCGTTTTCAAGATCAGGCATGATGTGACCATTTCTGAGTTGTGCGATTTCAAGTTGAATTTGTGAGTTGATTTGTTGGTCAAAATCAGGTGAAAAAGATTGCAGATTTTCAATGGGCTTACTAAGCACTTCTTCTAAATCCATCCTTAGATTAGTTTCAGTCAAACAGTCAACTAGGACCTGCATTCTACTAATGGTTTGTTGTTGGGCCAAGACTATTTGTTCCAGTTACATGAATTGATCATCCTGAGGATATGGGTAGTTGGGCTGATAATCTGACTACGAAGAATAAGAATATGTCGAATAATCTGATTGGAAGCAAGGTGGACAAGAGCTTGCGGACAATGGATAATCAGAGTGTCCATGATTGTGGGCCAAACCACTAGAGTAGACTTGGAATCGGGCCCAATCTAAGAAGTCTTGGATAGCTAGACTTGGAGCTTGGGCCTAGTGAGGTGGAAATTGAAGAGCAGGTGGGGTATCATAATGGTCCTGATTGGCCCCAATGGGGCATCTCTCTTGATAGGTATATGATTGTGTGGGAGATGAGGACGGTTCTGGGCTCAAAATTAGAATTGATCAACTGTGTGGGCCAAGTTGTCTAACTTATCTAATATGTGAGCCAAATCCATATTAGGTGGTGGAGGGAAATGTGTGATGGTATTAAGACATGGGCCAAGAAATTGGTTCATTTGAGTCTACTCCATGTTGAAAATCTTTTTTTTTTTTTTTAATTATAATGCAAACAAGTTAGCACACAATTATTCCTAAGACAACTATGGTTAAACTAGCCTACATGATGTGTTTCTCACAAATTAATTTAGGTTTAATTCAAGTCCACCCTCACAATTATCAATCGGCGAGGTAAGAGGTGGGGTGGTGGGAGGCTCCCCCTATTTTCGTAGGGACCTGATTAAAGAACCACCGACCCACTTAGGCGTTTGCCATTTAACCTCTAACCTTAGACACCGGTCTCCAAAAGTGATAGTGGGTTCAAGCTAGGTCCAAATCTCATTGTGAACCCTAGATTGAATTCCTACTCACTTTTAATGGGCTTGGGTTAGTGAAAGAGTGCAAGGGATGGTTGTTTTTGGGCTAAGGAAGGGTAATCAAATCCCCACCTTATTTTGTTAATGGACTTGCCCTTAAGATATTTTTATGTGAAGTGCACAACCAATTCAAATAAGGGATTCTATGCAATCATGAAAATGCATGAACATGGTGTTTAAGAAAGGTAGAAATCTCACCTTGTCCCCCGCAATCTTCAACAAAATGGAAATTTACAAGAAAGGGAACAGTCTAAAAATGTAGTCCTAAATGATGCATGACCTAAATATAGACAATTGTTAATCTTATAATGAAGATTTTTATTTATTTGGATTCCTTATGATTTTTTTTTTAATTAAGGGGAAGTTAACTATGTTAGGAAACTAACTAAAAAATAAATTAAAAGGAAAGGCAAGTTGGAACAAACTCACTAGGGGGGGAAGATTTTTATTTCCCTTTTTTTTTTTCTTTTCAATTCTCACCCTTTTTTTTTTTGATACCTACAAAAGAAAAAGAAAAAGAAAAAGAAAAAGAAAAAGTGTTAGCATGGATATTTACAATGAATCCAAAATTATCAAAACTAAAAATCTAATTCCCCGACAACGGCGCCAAAAGTTGATATGCGCGCGATATGCGTCGTTAAACGATCACGGCAACCAACCTCAAATATTACTGGTCTCACAATTTTATTTGAAATAGAAAGTGGTGAGAATCGGGTCGATCCACAAGGAAATATAATTTTAATTTCGAAAACTTTGAAGTTTGATTTAATAAGTTTAAACGATGTGAGAGTTTAAAACTAGAGCCTAAATTAACCTAGAAATTGAGCAACTAATTAATGTGAATCTAATGCTAAAATTAGAGAAATGGTTAACTCTTTGAAAGACATTAATTTGTACAACTTCAATGCTAATGAACAAAATTGATTAATTAAAACTAATAAAGGCAAATAAATCTTCTCAAATCTAATCCTAGAAATCAAACTAATGTGATTATGCTTAGAAAATAAGGAAAGATTAAAAAGGGCACTAAAATACGACAAAGTCACACTACTGACAATAATTTAAACAGCGTTATGTAACCTCACACATCAAGATTAAATCAGAAAATAAAATAACTGAAAGTGGAATACTGGCAGTAGAGCAACAAGAAATAGTGGGCACGTGGGGTGTGCCGTGATGGCCTAGCGCAGTGGACCGGGGTGCTCGGCAGCGTTGGCTCGGGCACACGGTAGACGCGTGGCTCGCACAGGCGAGCGTGGCAGACGAGGGCCCGGCAGACGAGGCACACGACGACGTAGGGCGGGAAGGCGGGCACGGGCGACGATGCCCTTCCGCGCGAACGACGCGGCTTCTCCGCGTGGCGTGTGGCAGGGGCCGGGATAGCGGCTGGTGCAGTGAGGCGCTGACGCGTGGTGATGGTGGGCTGGGGCGCCCACGCCCGGCGTGGCACGGGCGATGATGTTCGCTCACGCGAACATGCCCGAAGCGCTGCGTGGTGCTGGCGCTGCTGTGGCAGGGCCCGGACACGACGGTTGTGGGCTGTTGCGGGTGCTGTTTGAGGTAGCACAGAAGAGAGAGGCAGAGAGAAAACAAGGAGAGAGGAAAAGGTGGAGAAAGAGAGGAAAAATGAGGAAGAGGGCGGCAGAAGAGAGAGAGGAAAAATGAGAGAGAGCGGGTCTGAGAGAGAGAGAAGAAAACAGAGAAAAAGTGAGAGAGAGAGGGAGATAAAGGGGAAGAGAGAAGGAGAAAAGGTAGAGAGGGTGCGAGAGTCAAAAAAACGAGAGAGACCCTCAAAGAAGGGAAGAGATGTCTTTAAAAAGGGGGGGGGGGAGATTTTCAAAATAGAGAAAGGAGGGAAAAGAGGTGACGCATTGGACCTCCCATACGTCTCCTAGAGACTTAACTACTGCACCACTTCGTCTTCATATCTTGTTTACAAAAATAAATGTAAATTATATATATATCATGAATAAAATTATATTTATGCTAAATTATTATCTCATATTTATCGAAAAGTCGCAAATACGCTATGCTCCATTATTCACATGAAATGATGATGTTTTTAAGTCGGATTTTGACGAAATTAATACCGTTGGGATCGGTACGAAATTATCTCTCATTTCATGCTATTTTACAGATAAAAACGTAAGTATGATGTGTATGAGTACCCTTAAATGATCAAATTATCAACTTATCAACGTCCTTTTGTTTTTCTTGAACTTTGCTTCCAAGAAAGAGCAGGAATTTTAGAAAACAGGGGAACACCTGATAAAAATTTTCCAGGGATCTAACTTGTTGTGAAATATGACTTTAAATTTGTAAGATGTCGAAATGACTAAAGGTTTCTATCTTTTTCTTCCCCAAATGAACTTTAATTAGTGCCAGCGAAATAAAATTTTATAAATTTGAACATACTCGAAACTGAATGTTGATACTTTGACCATTATGAGTGCAAAATGGGGATTTCACATCCCCAAAAATAGATATAATTAAATTTTAACCGTTGAGAATATAGCATATCAAAAAAATCCTATAAATATAACTATTTGCGAATAAGTCCTTAAAAATCCCCCCATGAATTAGTGCAATACCCCTAACTGTCACACAAAGTGTTGCTAAAAGTGCCCAAAGAGATTTTTGTAAGAAAGTTGAGATCGCGGGGACCTTTTTGTAAATAGTTGGATTAAGAAGAATTATCAGTAATATCAAAAGTTTCTGGGGGATGATAATGGCATTGTCACATATGATTCCTTCAATTGCATATATACTCTTTGATTAAATCCTCAACGAAAATCCAAACCCGGTACCCCTTTAGGAAAGCAAATTTCTTGGAAAAGAGACAACTGAAGCTTTCTTAAATGTTTTGTTGAAAGTCCTATTTGAACCAAGCTTTTGCGGATTCAAAGCAATTCACTTGTTCCAATGACATCTATTTCCATTCGAATGACCTACGCAGGACAACATGTTTTAGCAATGAACTGATATTATTGACCTGTTGGCCATTGCAGCCTTTTAGATTGTACTTGTAAGGTATCCAAGTCCAAGGTTGTCTACAAAGCTTTCACTCATGGAACTACCTAATAGGACTCTTCCTATGACCAATGACTAAAAGTCTAAAACCCTTAGAAATCTTCCTTACATCATCAAACAGTTGTCCAACATTTGATGACACAAATACACCTTTAAATGCATCATCTAACAAATATCTAACACTCAATGATGTAAATGTATCCTTAAACATTCAGTAGTACACAACTTCCTCTAATGTTTAATTTTGAGTTATTTTCTTTGGCCATGCCATATTAATATTCTGCTTACTTACAGATCATAGTGAAGGGGCCTGCCAGTGTCGACGCTGCAACATTACAAATTATTGAAGCTGATATTGAATATAGGTTGATGGTTGTGCTCTCTCCTGGTAATTCCCATGGCCGTGTAGTAATCAAGATGGCCAAGAGCTTCTGTACTGATCAGGCAGGAAATCATTTTACAAGGACAAACCACTCAATTCTCCTCGTTCACTTTGGTATGGCACTTTGAAATAACATTATCTAAAGTGTGGTTTAATCTCTTTCTTATGGATGCAAGGCCGACTATAAGAGTTTATTTCATCAGTTAGGTGTTATCATGTCTTGACTTCAGTCTGCATCTAACTTTTTGATGAACTGCATGATTCAGATAGACGCCCAGTTCATGCTCACTTGCGGACCTTGCTTCCGTCCTATAAACTGGAAATCCAGAGGATTCCACGTCTAGTATTTGCAACTAATAAGATAGAAGAGTTGAAATTCTTTTTGAGCTTCAGAAGACCAACAGCAAATTCAACACAGGATATCTTGAAAGTCTTGACTACAAATTCAGGCTACTTTGTGCCAATTCCTAGTGGAATTCAAGGGGATCGCCGTTTTGCCTTCCAAGTAAATATGTTATGAACTTAAGCTCCCATTGAAATTATACTTTTAGGGAGCACATCCAATGTTTAATTATGCTTTCAGCATGATATTTTACATTTTGCAAATTTTATAATTCAGTTACCAACATAAATTAAACTGAATTTGTTCATGGAAGTTACGAACTCAAGTTGTTGGACTAAAACAAGCAGAATGATTGATGAAACAAAACAGAAAGCTAAAATGTGCCAATCAGACAATCTAAATAAGTAAACATTTGAAACATGAACATATACTTTGATTTTGATACATTGTCACACATTATTTGAAGAAAACCTTCACGTAAATGTTCTTCTTTCTCCATTTTTTTATCTTTTTCTTCCCCTGGCTACTTTAGGAAGTACTTCTTTAGTCCCTGAATGCCTATTGGATTGCACCAGTAACAAATAACCTTTTTTTTCCTGTTTTGTAGCTCAGAAATGTCTCAAATACAAGCATTGTAGTGGTTAAGCTCCAATCTGGGTCTCTTCTTGGACGGTCGGGAACTCCCATCTCCCCAGTTATGCCCATCACATTCCTTTATGGTACATTTCTTTAATTCTCACATCACAGAGATCTGCATTGTGGAATGAGGTTCCTGTAAATGAACTAACAGAGATTCCTTCTGTAGATACTGCAAAGCCCGGAGTAGTAGTGACTGCCAACTGTCCAGGATTTACAAGGGAGGCTAGCTTCAATGTGATGGTGGAGTTCACTAAGCCAGTGTTTGGCTTTGATGTCTCTAAAATAAATGTTGGAGGAGGAAAAATTACAAGGCAAGTGTTATGTTCAATGTGGCCAGTTTGACAAACATTTGCTTATATTTTTGAATTCTACATACAAGGATGCCATTACACTGCCATGAAAATCTGAGATTTCCAAGACCCTAAGTTGTTAGCCCAAGTTGGCAGTGACATCACATGGTAGTATGAAAAGATTCATAGCCAAATAATGTTGGAAAAATAAAGGCCACAATTGAAGTTTCATTTGTTTCAGGGCCCAAGTTATGCAACAACGAGGTTGCTCATTAATATGATCCTTTTTGTAGAATCATTGCACTAAAATTCGTTTTTCAAGATAAGACAGTAGCTCTACTGTGTTCTCCATTTCTAATCCAATTCTTCTATCTGCAGATTTAAGGAGCTCTCGAAGGCTTTATACTCACTGGCTGTCCTGGTGATGTCGCAAGATGTGGCTTCTCTTCATGTTCCTGAAGGCATAGTAAATGACGTTACTGGAAATCTTAATACGGCCTCTAACGAGTTGGAAGTGAGACACTGTGCGAGTCTATTCCATTTCTAGCTAACATTCAAAATCAAAAGCCATCTCTCACATGCTTGCAGCTAGCACTACCTCAAACAGTTACAATGGAGGAAGATGCCCTATGCAGCAAAGGCCATTTTCTCCGGATTGAGATCATCTACTCTATTTCTCCTACACCACTTGTATTCCACTCATTCTGATTGGTGTAGAATATTTAAAAAGTAGGAACCTTTTTCCTTTTTAGGCTCCACTTTCCTCCCACCACAAACTGCACCAATCAGAATGAGTGGAGTACAAGTGGTGTAGAAGAAATGGAGTAGATGATCTCAATTCATTTTCTCCATTTTGAGAGAACTCTGCTTGCAAAAGTATTCTTGACATGATTTTACAATTCTAACCGACTATATATGGACTGATAACTA
Organism: Zantedeschia hybrid cultivar; assembly: GCA_030544215.1. Classification (NCBI taxonomy): domain Eukaryota; kingdom Viridiplantae; phylum Streptophyta; class Magnoliopsida; order Alismatales; family Araceae; genus Zantedeschia; species Zantedeschia hybrid cultivar. The sequence goes on along the minus strand of JARZZO010000011.1, from coordinate 24,329,329 downwards.
ATTATTTTGATCAAAGATAAGATGTCAAATCATGTTGTGAGTATATCTGATGTTGCTTATGTGTGTCTTCCTGATTCCTTTCATTCCTGACAGAAATTTCTGATGCCTATCTGGATGTAGACTCTGCACCTGCATTAACGGTGGCACTTCATTCATCTATAACAGCAGGGCTATTGGTTACCTCACTAGCTGAAGCAGTTCTTTCATTCTCATCAGCAAGCCTGGCAGTTGCAGGTGGTATAAATAATGCGGTTGCAAATTTGGTCACTTCAGACCCATCAAAGAATCTTTTGGTAGGTTCAGGCCGCATCCTTGCATGTATCAATTTAATTTCTTATGATTAACCTTCTAAAATTGTCTGTTGCCAATGATGGGTATGAAATTTCACACGTGGTCATGGGTTCTGCAATGTCATTGTTCTGAACCTCGGTGCTAATGTTTTCATGTTAGGGAATGACTGGACACTTGCAAGTATTTGCTTTTTCCGGTTGGTTTTTGCTGGGGTTACCCTTGGAATACTCTGAGACAACAAAGGGTCTCAGATGGCTAATTCCTCATGTAAAAGTCCCATGGAATAAAGAAGTGCCCATATGGCTCCACAATTTATCAACTTATGGCGATTACCATGGTCCCTTCATTAAATATGAAGTATCTGATCCTAAGGAAAAGAGAATGCACCACTCAAGTGGCTTAAACCCAGAATGCACCACACAGCCAATGGAAGAGCAGGAGGCAGCCATCTTTGGGATGGAAAATTTGGAACTAGTTATGCAGTGCACAAGTACACGTCAACTTTGGTCAAATCGACCCATGATCAACTCCAAGGCTGACATATTTGACAGATCGCATAATGGAACATTGATAGGCAGACATTATGAACTGCCCCTTAATTCTGAGGAATACTTCACTTACTTCTTGGTGAGTATTAGAAAAGCATGCACACAACTGTTCGAATTTGTTTTCCTCCTCCTTTCTTTTAAGTTTGCTCTCTTAATGTCCACTGTGACTCTATCGCAGAGAGGAGAACCATTTTCTGCTGAGATTGTTGCCAAACGAATGGAGAACTACGATGGGTAGGCCCTGGTTTCACTTTAGATTTTTGCTCATGGCAAATTGCCCATTTTCACTTCACAACTTTCTTTTTGCTGTCTGATATTACTTTTATAGTTGGCAGGACTTCGAGATGAACATGTTCTGGGTTGGAGTAGGAGGTGGAACCTTACTGTTGATCCATTTACTGACTCTACTCTTTCTAAGGTGGAGAATGGGAACATCAGTCCATCGGTTGCTCTCTGCCCCAGGCTTTGAACTCTTCCTTGTGATCCTAATGCTTCCATGCATTGGCCAAGCAGCATCCTTCATTATACGAGGTAAGGTACCTTGATTTGAAACTACGGTTTACATCAGAATTCACAAGAATATTGCTTCCTAGCTAGCTTCATCTGAACTATATATATATATATATATATATATATATATATATATATATATATATATATATATATATATGTATGCACGTTGAAACGTCCCACAGGAGGGACAACGGGAGGGATTGTTATTGGTGCCATGCTGTTAGCAATGCTGTCTGCAGTTCTCCTGTCCATCCTTTTGTTCTTAGCCATTGCCATATTCTTCGGAAACTTTTTCGAGTACAAAGAAGTCAAGCAGAGAGATGCAAGTGGCTTGTGGGCTAGGAAGCCCTCCATTATGTTGTTGGGGAAACCCACTGCAGGAGGATGGTTTCGATGCGAGGGAACACCATCTTGCCTCGAAAGATTTGGCATCCTATTTGAGAGCAGGAAAGGCCCTCCCACCTTTGTTCCAATGGACACAAATGGTCCAAACAGCATGCCATTGTGGACCAACAGTGGCCAGGGTGGTATTGGGAGAATGAAAGCTGTGAGCTTAGAAGACAGCAGCAAAGACTATTCAACTCCTCCCTGCCGAAGGATCCTGGGTTGCTTGAGATCAGCATACATCATGTTGGACCTCGTCCGAAGAGCAGGGCTGGGAATTATCTCGGAGGCTTATTCATCTCCGAGGAAGAGCCAGTGCATCATAGCTTGCTGCGCGACGTTGGTGCAGTTTCTCTACCTTCTTCTTCTCAAGCCATATATCAGGCGGGGTGTCCATGCGGTGGAAGGCATATCGCTCCTCTGCGAGTGTGGCATCTTCCTGCTCATCTTATGCATGGATCGTTTAAGCAAGCTGGAGGAGCATAGGAGCATGGGCATAGCCATGGTGGCTCTTCTATTTGTTAGCTTCGCTTCTCAGCTTGTGAATGAGTGGTATGCCCTGATAAACTGCGTTTTAAGGCTGTCGCAGCCGCAGAAGCCTTCTTTCAAGGCAGGACTGAAGTGGGTGGGTAAAGGGCTCGTCTTGCCCTTCCTCCCCAGGAAACACTGGAGCAGGCTAGTGCCGGGATCCTCACAGCCAAGGTTAGGCCTTGTTCCAGTGGTACCCCTTAGCCCGGAGGCGGAGGCGGAGGCGGAGGACGGGTATGCTGCTGCACCCTGTGCTGCTGAGCCGTCTGTCATCCAGACCACTGCTACCGTTGCTCCTCTGCATAGTCCTGAACAACCAGCCTATGGAAGGAAACCACCGGCGCCACAAGTAGGTAAAGGGTCGTGGGCACAAGGGAGGCAGGTGGCAAAACAGGTGAGCAGGTCGAGGAGGGAAGAAGAGAAGCATCCGAGGGTGCTGCACCTGCAGGAATCGAGGAGTGACATGAGGAAGCTGAGGGAGCTGGCGAGGGCGAGCTTCTCGGGCAGGTACCAGAAGAGCGGGGAGGGGAGCAGCAGCCACGTTGCCAGGGTGCAGCGCTGTTCGGAGGACTCGCCTTCTAAGGGGTCTTCTGCGGCTTCGTCTTCTCGGAGCAAACCGTGAATCCCCATGCAGTAGGCGACACAGCGCGTCGGTGGGGGTTATCTTGTACGTTGTATTGCATGCAGTGGGTGCTATGATCATTCGTGTTCTTGCCTGACGCTGCTTGGGTAATACGTGTTCGTAATTTTAGTATTGACACAGAACAGAAGAAATCCAAAGTTTGACCGATTGCACTTCTCTTCTCTCGTTTCCTTGACGAAAAATTTTGGACTGAACGAGTGCAGTGCGAGTGTAAAAATGAAATCATATCTTATCTTATCTATAACTCTCATTTTTCACTTGTTCTTAAATGAAATCTCCAATCACGTGCCTATCTAATTACAAGTCTTATTATCCACACTTCTTCCTCATTCACTAGTTTGTAAAATTCATTTCCATGTTTGTCACCTATTTTACAAATAAATTTATAAAGACCACTTAGAAAGAAAACAACATAAGAACAAGTTTATGTTCATACAGTATTATTTGATAACTTAACCTTTAGGTATCTGTTTTTGATAATCTTAAAAGATAAAGATACATTAGAAATAAAGATAAGAGCACGTGTATTACTTAAAGAATAAAGATATATAAGAATAAAATCACTATTTGACCCAATATGTATCCCTGTACATCGCTGGCTGCGCTCTCCAAGAGCCCTTCTCGTGGCATGGTCTACTTCTAGTGGCAATCCCTCCACTGTCTCAACCCCTCACCCCTCCTCAATTAAAAATCATTTTCCGTGAGGTAAGCTCGTCAAGCTCTAGGCGTGCAAACGAGCTGAGTTCTATTTTGTTCAACTTTGATTCAATTAATTTTAATCAAATTCAAATTTGAACCAAATATCTTTGATAGTTGTTTAACCTTGATTCATTTAAATATTAAACAAGTTCGAGTCGAGTATCAAGTAGCTCACGAGCCCAATAAACCCATGATAGACTTAGTCCATTTTTTTTTAACATTTCAATTTATGAACTCAAGCCTAACCCTAATGGATACTTAGTTGTTCGCACCCAAGTTATCTAATAGAAAACTTTATAAGATATCAAATATCTTATTAACTAAGTTTATTTATAAACAAAATAATTATATAAGTATTAAAAGAGGTCTTACTGAGTACATAAACGAACTCTTAACGAGCATTAAAAAGAATTCTTAAAGAATATTTAAACAAGTTTGTTCACGAACATAATTGAATTATGTTTGCTTGTGTGATCCGAATTAAAATTTTTGTTCAAATTTATTTTCTTAATTTAATAAATAATGAGTCAAAACTATTATTAAGTAATTTTATGGGCTGTTTATCTAACATATTAGTTCATTTCCGGCCTACCCAGCCCAACCCTTTCCCACAACATGTAGTTAGGGCTGGCTATGAGCCGAGCCGAGCTTAACCAAGCTTGAGCTCGGCTCAACACAAAAATTACGAGTTCGAGTCGAGCCCGAGACTAGAATCGAGCCCAGACTAAGGCTCGAGCTTGGGCATGAGTGAAAAAACTCGAACTCGAGCCAAACTCAAGCCCAATATGAGCCCAGTCCATGGGATTAGTCCATTTATTTTTAAGTCCCAAATCTTTGAAAGACTCGGCCCATTTAAACTTTGTTACGGGCCAAAACCCATAATCGAAGGCCCGACCCTATGAGGCCAAGAGTTCTAGCAGGTAGGATTAGGGTTGTCCACGGAAATCCGATTGTCCGATTTTTCAATCCGTTATTGGAAAAAAATATCCGTTTTCGATAAAAAATACCCATCCAATAGTTATCAGAAACGGAATTGGATATTTTCGACAAGCTATTGGAATCGAAAACAGAAACACCTGTTTCCGTATCTGCTTTCCGATTTTTTATTCTGATTATTATTAAAGATTTTTAAATGTAACTTTATGGATACATGGTTACCCTCATTGTGTTTTAATCTTATTGATCATTATCTAATATACTAAGGTGTATTGGTTATATTTAGGTCTCATTTTATATATTTTAAACAATAAATCAAGAAATTAGTAATTTTTTATAATTATTGAAAATAATATCTGATTCTGATATCGAAACGGAAAATGGATTTTTCGATTTTATCGGAAATAGAAACAAAAAATGCACTTTCTATCTTATCGAAATCGGAAACAAAAATAGATTATCATTATCGGAATCAAAAAACGGAAACACATGTTTTCGTATCCGTATCCTACCTGTTTACAGCCCTAGGTAGGATTGATGGATAGGGAAGGATACAACTTTATTTATAGGAGGGCAAGAAGGTTAACAATTTCCCAAGGAAAACGACCCTTGGCCTGGGGCTTGGGGTGTTGGGCAGCTTCTTTAATCCTGAACCGAGTTCCTAAAAAGTACTATAGTGGCTATAATCTTCCAAACGGTTCTTCAGTCATAAATGTGGTGCGGTGCGATAGGGGTTTTAATAGTAGCATGGTAGAGACAGAATGTTCTTAAATATTAATGTTTATTTTGATGCTAGTCAGCTCGCTAGCCAACGAGCCTAGTTGAGTGGAACTCGGACTTGGTTCGTTTAATGACTCGAGTTTTGAGTGTAACTCGAGTTCAACTCATTTCAACAAGTGAATCGAGCTGAGTCAAACTCGAACGGCTCGGCTCATTGCCAACCTTACTTGTAGCATCCCAAGCCTCTCCCTCGGCACAACGGAGGCTCACGAGATGCCATCTATATTCCTTCTTCGGCCCCACTGCCAGCCCTTGGCCATCATCCGCATTATTTGTTGCATTGAAGCTGTTATATGTGGATTGGTTAGTCCATATTTTGTTCTGACATATGCACTTGTAACCTTACATGTGAAATTGTAAACGACGTTGTTTAAGTGATGAGAATGACGATAGCTTAAATGATAAGTTAGAATCACACAAGGATTAATTTGAATCTAACATTTTTAAGATTAATCGAATTAATGTAGAACATACAAAATATAATTTCAGTAATATGCATAAGTTGATAATATGCAAATAGTCAACTTATTGTCAAAGATAGTAACTTTTCATCTTTAGATTTTATCTTAAGAGAACAAAAAGATCTAAAAAGATGTCGCACATAAAATTAAGGCATCCAGAGTCCTCTTTGATAGATAGATCCCATGAAGCTTAAAGGAAAGTTTTATAAATTCTTGTAAGACATATTATATTATATAGAATTAAATATTAAATTGTGGGAAGAACATGTACAAAGATTAGGTATAGCACAAATAATGATCTTGAAATAAATATGTGAATATATATATATATATATATATATATATATATATATGAGAAAAGTTAGTCTATTACTAATGAACAGAAAATTTGTCTGTTACATTGTGCATGACGGTAAGATTTAATCTAACTATCTTGGAAAAGCCAACCTAGAGAGAGAACCAAAGAAACTCTAAAAGATTGAAAATCGAGTCCCAATGAACAATAAAAAACATCCTTAATAGGCCGAGTCCAATAATGATTTTTTATTTTTCAGATTTTTTTTTAAGTTGTCAGATCGGAGATCGACTTGTACGGACATGTAAGACACTTCAGAACCCACCTACAAAAATTTTTAAAAATAAACTTTTTTTTATTTACCCACTGCACTGAGGGATAATGTAAACCTCACACTAAATACAGCAAGTATTACTCTACCAAAAGAAACCAAACTTTTGCCCTTTGGGCAACATTCACGCAGCGTGGGCGTGAATGTTGTCCAGGCTGCGTTGGGTGGTTCCCAACCCACCTTGGGCGAGAAACGCCCAGTACTAGTTGGGCCATCTGATCAATAGGTCTTCATTGATCAAACAGTCCAGTAATGTTCACAGATAATTTTCTTTATTTTTTGCATGAGTGGGACCCACATCTTTTCCTCTCGTGTCACCCATTACCCTTTCCATAAATTTAGGTACCAAAGGTGTTGGGATCCGAGCGGGACGCGAAGAACGCAGCGGAAACGACGAATAAAATTATCCCGCTCGATGTCCGCTGATCCGATTCGGAACGAAAACTAAAACCGAAAACTAACGGGTCGTATTCTGATTACCGTGCGTGGATTCAAATCCGCAACCGTCTCGGTTCCGTCGAGGCGATGCCACGAGCCGCACAAGCGTCCGGCCTCCAGCGGTATCCACGCGATCTTCCGCGGTGGTTCGTCCTCGCTCCCTTTTACGTATCAGCTCGCTCGCTGAAGATCTGTCGCCGCAACGATTGCCGAAAACTCGCCGACGGGAATTCCCGACTTTCGAAAATCACGCGCGACAGAGACAGAGACAGTCCCGGCGCCTCGAACGGGGCGGCTAGAGGAGGAGAGAGAAAGGGGGGTGACGGCCAGCATAGGAAAATCTTGGCGCTTGGCCCAGAGTTTCTCAACAGTGCGTATATATATTAAATCGACGCGACTTTTCACAAAAGTCTCCGAGTTAATATAAATCCCACTTATGTACTACCGACTGAGAATCTTATTGCGTGTGACCTTTTAGGCCCATTTACCAGTCCGATTTTCAGCCCGTTAAGTCCAATAACTAGTTAGTAACTTATTATAATTAATTAATATCTAGATATTAACTAATTACTTAGCCGAATTAACATCGCATGTAAATTCGGTCGGACTTCCGATCAAGTTGGGTGCCAAACAACACTGCATGATCCCGAAAGGTAATGGAATTCAGCAACCCACTCATGGAACCTGTTCGTCAACAGTTATCGTGTGGCTATAATCCTTAGTTCGTACAATGCTCTCTAGTTAACCTAGGGTATGGTCAATTGTCAAACCCTAGATGGTCAACTCACTTGAACTAGACTCCGCTGTACAATATCCGAAAACATCTTTTCTTATATTATTTTTGCTCTTACTAGAGACTCCTGCGGATCTATTCTAGAGCATTCTCTCTCCAGTTACCTGAGAGTGAACGATTCTTTATTGAACACACAATCACCTTCGAAGGTCTTTCACTGGACCCGATCCTTGACTATTAGAGATCCCGTGGATAGGGATTCGTAGGTCAAGGTCAAAGTCCAGAAGTCCACCGATAAGGTATCTTTGGTGTCTCAAGTCCAAAGATCAACCACGCCACTGTGATGATGAATCAAGCCGATTGACAGTCAGGTAAATTACCATTCGGCGATTCATGTCGGATCAGTTCAGTGAACTCATTCCTTAATGAGCACCTACAGGTTTATCATTATGTCTCCACACGAGTAACTAACAAGATCAGTCACCCTCATCATATGAGCTGGAATAATCTGTACTAGTCTTGCCGGATGTTTGATGTCCTTCTCAAACATCCTACGACTAGGAACAATTAAAAATATGTGTTTATCAGTCATCAGTCTCATTATTATGATCTCATCATAATCTGATAACTATTGCACATATTCATGGACTTCATTATACGCAATTATAAATATGTCAATCTACATAATAAATTTAAATGTCATTGATCAGTGAACCAGATTGAAATAGGTGCCTTATGACTGACTTAGAGGACACCTATATCCATCAAAAGGCATCCCAATGTACAAGATCCACTACTTAATTGTAACTTTTATCATCCTCTGATTGAAGATTTAGGTCATCTAACAGTTCAAAAGTTAGTAACAGAGAAGTTCTATGTTAGTTAATAATAGATTAGTTTGAGAGGACCATCTAGATACTCGAACAGTTGAAGTTTAGTTATGTTTTCATCCTCAAATAGATGGCCAGTCTGAGAGGACCATGTAGACGCTCGAAGACATGTTGAGAGCGTGCAATCTAGAATGAAAGATAGCTGGCATGATCAGTTACCACCTATTGAGTTTGCATATAACAACAGTTATTACTCTAACATTAGGATGGCACCATATGAGGCTCTTTATGGTAGACCATACAGATCGCCTGCTTACTAGTCCGAGGTTGGTGAGAAGAGCCTATTGGGACTCCAAATTGTACAAGATTATTTTGAGAAGATTGATGTCATTAAAAAGTGGTTGCTTACTACTCAAAGTCAATGAAGAGTTATACAGACAATAGAAGAAAATAATTAGATTTTGAAGTGAGAGATCATGTGTTTGAAAGTATCTCTTACAAAAGGTGTGATGTAGTTCAAGAAGAAAATAAAGTTTAGTCCAAGGTTTGTCGAATCATTTTGAGATTCTCTAAGGAATTAGTGATGTGGCTTATAAATTTTCCTTACAATTTGCATTGTCCAATGTGCATCTAATATTTCATGCATCTATGCTGAGGAAGTCTATTTTAAATTCATCTCATGTGATTGAATATAAGCCTCTGGAGATGCAATCGAACCTATCATATGAAGAAAAGTTAATTTGCATTCTGAATCGTAAGGAACAAGTATTGCGAACCAAGATGATTCCACTGGTAAAGATCCTATGACGATACTATTCTACAGAAGAAGCTACAAAGGTGACAGATGAAGATATGAAGAAGAGTACCCCTTCTTATTTGATAAGTAATAATGTTGTAAATTGCGGTGACGAAATTTCTTTAAGAGGGAAAGGATGTTATACTCTAGAACTTAAACACATCAAAACTAGTTAATGGGCCATGATTAATTAAGCTCAACTTAATTAATTAGTGGGCCCTGAATAATTAGGTCTTTTCATAGTAAATTGCTTATCAAAATAATAAATATAGTATGAAAAAATCATTAGATGTCAAATTAGGCCCATTAAGCCCATTAGTTTTTTGAGAATGATTAAACTAGTTTGGACACAACTAAATTTCTAGGTTCGAAGTTGTATGATAACAGTCCAATAAATTAGCGATATCTCTTTACTCAGTTAACCAAAAATTATGTAAATAGTACCATCGTAAAGAGAAAATTACAATCGACAACTTTGTAGAAGGAAGTTTTCACTAATTCCAACCATTTAGGAGTTAAATTTGATGATCTTCGAATTAGGAAACAAAGGGCTTCGGGAATTGAGTATTACTTGTACGAGGAAAAAGTCTTTAACTTGGAGATTAACTTTTCCTAGTTGGGATTCAACTCCAGCACAAAGAGGGATGTCATTAGGAATGAAACAAAGTTATAAATAAGGCCTTAGAGACGTTCTTGAATCCCTGTGCACGCAATTCTAATTCTACGGCAAGTTCATGTGGTGTTCTTAAAAAAATAGAGTTGATTCAAAATTATTATTTTTTGTTATTGATTCTAATGATTGTTTGGTATTCTTGAAGATTTAGAGGACATGACAAGAAGCCTAGAACCAGGAAGAATTCATGAAAATTAGAGAGAAGAGATTGGAGAAAGGATTGGTCATTGTTCTTTTAAAGGTAGGTAATGATAACCCATCGAGTTATATTTTGTATTATATGAAAAACTCATTTTGATTTTCAAAAGTAGTAAAAAGAGATTTTTGGAAGCATGATCTTTGAGTCTATGATCTCTATACTTGATTTGATTCATGAATTCGATTTTCATTCCTTGAAATTCTGCAAATCTAGAAAACTAGGTTGAAACTCACCTAACCTACGTGACGTCATTTAAAACACATCAACTCGACTTGACGTGATTCAATCCCAGTAAAGGGATTAATAATTTGACCCAATCTCTAGCATGAAAGGTCTACAGGACCCTTGACATGATTTGTAAAACGCATCCTCTGCACATGACACAATTTAACTTGTTCTGTCTGCTGTTAGTTTGAGAATTTGATCGATCTTTGATCAGTTATATCTCTGTCATCTTAAGTCCAATTGATTTAAAATTTTATCCGCACGATTGTTTTAATGAACTTTACTTGAAATTTTTTCATAATTTTTAGAAATTTATTTTTGATTATTCTGTTATTTATTCAATTGTCCAAATTTGACTTAAGTTCTTTAATTCTCACTTGGATTTTTATCTCACTCTTTTGAACTCCAAATTGGATGAAACTTTGCACACGCATTTCATTTGACCTATTTGTCATCGTTGTCAAGTTTAGTTATTTGTTAATTTTTTTTTGCTAATATTTGACCTATTTATTGATTTTTAGTCCTAAAAATTAGTTTTAATAGTCGAAAAATATGATTTGTGATCTTAAAATTTTGAGAATACTTTTGTAGCTATCTTTTCAGTCCAAAAATTTATTCGCATCAGTTTTGTTCTGATTATCCATCTTTATTATCATGATGACTCTATAAGTGGCTATTTTGTATGTAAAGTGATTTATTTTCACTCTTATAAATATGTATCACTTTGATAATTAAATTTCTATATGTATGATGACTTTGAATTCACTGTGAGACACTAGTGCTATATATGTTTGAGTTTGTTTGGATATTGTCATCGTAAAGTCATTGGGCATATTCTACAAGCGTCTATAAGATGAGTTTTACCCGTGGGCAATGGAAAAATTTCGATGATTATGAATTTGTGATCAGTCATATGAGATGAGACATTAGACACTCTGACTATACATATGTCATAACCTTAACATACTTGCTTATATGTTCCGATATTTATTTTGTTCGACTCTTTATGTGGTAGTTGGATACATATCTATTTGATACATTTTGATATATTTGTTTAGCACATAAATGAAACATAATTTGCTTTTTAGATCATTTGAATTCAACTTTTAAGTTATTTTGTTCGTTCATTTGAATTTCACATTCAGTTATCCTTTAATCTATCTATGACCATATAATCTTTGACTTGATCATAAGTAAGATTTGATTGAATTTGATAAACTACTATGCCATGTCATGTTATCAGATTTTTTGGTATGAGATATGTGATATGTTTAGTTCATAGCTTGTAGATTTGTTAAAAAAAAATATAAATTTGATCATGTTATGTAAGTTATATGTTAGTTGATCCGTTCATAATATTAAAAAATATATGTGATTTAGTAAATTTATATTTGACCATTTTGTATTATGTTCTTATTTGAGATGTGTAGAACTGTGTAATCATTATTATTAGTTATCATAATTTTCAACTATTATATTATCTAACATTTGGTGAGATTGATGCCTACTAAATACTTATATGCATAAACCTACTAACATCCTTAGATCCGTCTAAAAAGAAAGATTTAGCCATTGAGGAAGATCTTGCTTGAGGCATTTGATTCAAATTCTTTAGAAGGTTGTCTAGTTAGTTTGATTTTCAATTAGTAGTTGACGTAATAGACAAAGAGTGAGATTTAACCTACATGAGATAAAGTGCTACATGGTGGGTGCCTATTAAACCTATGACGCCATCTCTAGAATCCTATCTACTTGGTGGACTAGTTGTGGGCGAAGCAACATTACGATAAAGACATCATATATATAAGGATAGAATGTAACATCCTTAAAATATAACTGAATAGTATCTCCAAAAATCGAGATACCTTTTCATATATTGACTCAATTTTTTATAAGAACATCATGGTTAATTGTATTTCGTTGAGAGTAGCACTGGAATAGGTGACCACTTGGTAAGTCTTTGTTATGAAGTCAATTACTATTAAGAATAAAATTGTGAGATCTATAGCACAAAGTAGACAATACCTTGATATTTTGGAGTAGAGGATATTAAAGTAGATAATATCTTGATGTTTTGGAGTATAGGACGTTACATCTGAATCTACAAACAAAAGGTACATTTCAGTATGTTTGCATTGGAATGAGATCAACTAGACCTTTCTCTCAGACCTTTGTATGAGCCCTAAAAATCTTATTGATTAGAATTTACTTTCCAAATTCCATTGCGTCGACCCTTGCTCTAGATAGGATGGTTGGCTTCACCCCTAGGTCATGTCTTTAAGTTGGTTGGAAGAGTTCTTCAACTAAAGGTGCCGTAGGATTACATCTCCTAGTCTATGAGATTACTTCTCTGAGAAATGAGCTTAAATGTATAATTATTACCTAATTAGACAGAATCTTTAGTTGTTCGGACTTATCTCCCTATTAGGAGGAAAATGTTAAATTTTGCTCCGATTTGAACTCTGGTCTCTTATATGTATATGTATATATCAGTGTTTTAAAAATTGGATCAGAAAAAATCAGAATCGATACCCTTTTAGGTTCGACTGATCTTAAAACTACTCTTAATAATAAATTTGACTGAAGTGGATAAAACTCGGCCAGTTTGGTCTGATTTCTGCCGGTTTAATGGACAAATGATATAATCTGCACATAGGGGAATCTAATTGAAGACCATGGAGTATAAGTCAAACGCCCGTACCACAGAACCGTGTTACCATTAGCGTTATAAATTAAATGAAATTATACATAATCTATATTTTTATTTTGAGGATCAGTCCGATTTTTAAAGCATTGGTGTGTGTACATATAAGGATTCAATGCGTCTCAGGGTACATCTAAGTTAAGACGCACCTTCTTGAAATCCTATTTTTCTCATGGCTAAAAAAATGAAAATAAATTATAAATTTTTAAATATTTTAATAGGGCCTTAGGATCGAACCTATCTCAAAGTTTTAATTTATTGTCACTGTCCGATCTTGACGAGGATCAACCAGAGTCGTCAGATTGACGTGTATGAAAAACTAATGTCTAAAAAATTTAAAAAAATAGTTAAAAAATAAAAAAATTGTTAGATTAGTCCTTACTGTTCATCCCCCCCTAAAAGTTTTAGTTTTAATCTCCAAACAACACGCATTTGATTAGACAGTTACGGTTAATTTTTTCAATCCAATGGTGCAAATTAAATCCAAAGAGATGGAAAAAAAACATAAATGAAATATTTGAATATTTAAAATTTTTAATAATTTTTATTATTTTTTCAAAATCGAGATGGAAGATTTTGAGGTGGGGTGCATGTAAATTAGATATGCCTCCGGGGCACATTATATCCGTCCTGTATATATATATATATAATTGTTATTCTTTCAAAAAAAAATATTACGAAAGAAACATCTGGCAGGAAAATTACGTTCAGAACATTTGGAATTTGATCATTATTTAAGTTGCAAAAAACAGTTAATTTCCATGGGCTGTGTTGAGTGAACGCATATGATGAACTGCACAAGCTTCCTGTGTTTCCAATCTTAAGAGGTGAATACATTTCTATATGCCTGAATTTCGGCAGATGAGGGAAAGAAAGTGCGATAAAAATGAAGAAAAGTCAGTTGAAAATTGATCATATTTCCTTTGGTACTCAGTTTTATATTTTACAGGGTTTGGATTATTATAATAAGTACGTGTACAATATCAATTGTAATATCACTGTTACAGAAGATTTCAATCATATTCTATCAATTTTGATATTGATCATGGATTAGAATCTAATACATGTGTAAACGTGTATTAAGAAATATTACATTTAAATTTGAGGGTTCAAAACTCTCTCTTTTCCCTCGCTATCCTAGCTTTCTCATTTTTTTAGATTTTAAAAATATTAGTTACGAAGATATTCCTATACCAGAATCATTTCTCTAATCAAAGGAGGCATTGAGAAATACACAGAAAGAATTTTTTCTCGAATCAAGTGGGGCATTGTAATGCACACATTTCTTTAGACTTATGGATGACTAAGCGAACCTTAAAAATATGCTTAGCTCAAGTCAAGGACTTTGCAAATTAGTCTTTTTGGGATGAGGTCATTTTAATTCGTCCATTTTCTCAAATTACTGCATACTAAACCCACTATAATTGGATCTGACTCTTGAGTAATGTTTACTGCACTAATTGAGAAAGTATGATGTGCACGTGGGAGAGTAGTTAATATTTCCTACGAGAATACTTTTTTTATAGAGAGGAGTGGGGGAATAGATCCCAAGTAAAAAAGGAATATCTTGAGATATGAAAAATATTTCTCCAGCTAACTTTTGCTCGCGTTTACAAAACATCTAAAAGTTAGTTGGAGAAATATTTTGCACGAATACAAACACCCCTTAAAGATGAGTGCAGCAAGTTAAGACATGTTGCAATGCAATACGTCATTGGTCCATCTAAGAGTCACATAGGCTGCGTAGCTTTTTTCACAAGTGACTTGACAAATATTAATTGCGGAAAAAGAATCTTGGACATGACAAATATATATACATGTGACAAATATTCTGTGGATATGACAAATACTATTTGTCATGGACATTTATCCTGTCCATGGAATATTTGTCACATCTATATATATATATATATATATATATATATATATATATATATATATATATATATATATATGTGTGTGTATGTGTGGAGATGACAAATACTTTTCAAGCATGAGAAATACTTCATGGACTTGACAAATAGTATTTGTCTTGTCTACGAAGTATTTGTCACGTCCATAAAATATTTTTCATGTCAAAGAATTTGTACGTAGATGCATAGAGATGACAAATATTTTCTAGGCCTAACAAATGTTGTGTAGGCATGACAAATAGTACTTGTCAAACTCACGAAGTATCTCGTGGAAAAAGTTGTCTAATTTATGTGACCTCTGACTAGGTGGACAATGACATCTTACATTGCAAGATGACTCAGCTTGTTACACTGATCTTTAGTACAAAATATTTGTTACGTCAAAAAATTTGTACACGGATGCATAGAAATGACAAATATTTTTTAAACATAACAAATGCTTCATAAGAATGAAAAATAGTATTTGTCACACCTACGAAATATCTGCTAGAAAAAGTTATCCAATTTATGTGACCTCTACTTAGATGGATCAATAACATCGTAAATTGCAAGATGACTCAACTTACTGCACTAACTCTCAGTGCAGTGCAGCAAACATTACTCCTAACTCTAATACTCGGACTTTTCTTGACTTCATCTAACATGAGGATATAAATCTCATATTTATGACCTGGAGCTATGATGAGTTAAAACATAGGTCAGTTTGAGTCGATTTAATCTGTAGTTTTTCTCAAGTTGAATTGGAGTCAACAAATTTGGCTCACAGTTGGCCGACCTGGATCTAAGCCTTACTGGTCCAGCGACTCAGCAAATCTCACTTGAAATAGGATGTGGGCCACAAAACTTTGACTAAGGGGTTAATGCAATCAAAGAATTTGAGTCCAACAACTTCTCATGATGTTCCACTTTTCTCCCCCTCCCACCCCACATACCTTCAGTCTAGACAGATTTCCAAATCATCATGGGCATCTTGGTAATTTTCATAGCACATGCCTGTTTATAATTGAATTTTTTTTTACATACAATTCTAAAATCCCTCCTAATTGTGTCTATGGATGCGCCTATAAATATCCTACTCTCTCTAATATTCTCAAAATTCTATTAAAATGTAATGGTTATATCCTTCCAATCAAAAGATTACGAGCTTAGAAGGAATATTCTATAAAGATTCAGCCAAGAATATCAGTAACTATAGAACACTTAATTAAACTTCCTCCTGCAATATGAGCAGTGGCGGATGCAGTATTAATTTAGTGGGGTCCTGGGATCCTATTGGATCTTTCCAAATCTATTGGCCCAACCTAAAGTAGTTTAATCCGGGACCCACTAACCCAACTCAGAAACCCATATGACTTAGTCCAAGATCCCACTGACCCGGTCATTCTTATGACTTAATGTCGAGTGATGGAATATGGACAGAATTTCTGCGTCCGCCACTAAATATGAGGGTTATCTTAAAGGACAAGTAAGTCATTTACATTCTCTAACTGTTTGTTCGTTAATGGTTGCAGTGGGAGGGATACATGTACAACATTTTGGTAGAATTTAAAGTATCAAGGACAATACAATGTCTGTAGCAGCATAGACACAATTTGAAAAGATTTTAGGGATTATACATACAACAATCTCTTTATAATCCAGCAGGTCCTGTGGCCCCATGGCCTGTGTTCCCGGACGCTCACCAGCCACCAGCTCCCTGATTTATCCAGGTCAGCTGCAATTCTGAGGTGAACGGACCGAGCTGAGATTTCCAGCGAATCAGATGGCCACACCTCTATCCTCCCAAGATAAGCTCCTCACCACCCCCCTCCGGCCTCTTAAAACACATCTCCCATTCCTCCCATCGCCACCACCACCACTGCCTCTCAGAGGAGAACCTTGCCCGTCATGGCCTCGGTCTGTGCCTCCTCTTCTGCAGTCGCCGCGGTTGCCAGGCAAGATATAGATATATATATATATATATATATATATATATATATATATATATATATGTGTCCTCTTCACACCATGCTCAAAAAACATAGATTTGAAGATTCGGATCAGCTTTGGGTGGAGATATTTGCTTCTTCTTTTTGGGTTGATCAATGTGGGAAGTAAGTTCTGAGCATGCATGTTGATGATGGTGCAGTCCACAGAAGAGCAGGAATGGGGTGGCGGCAACGAGGGCCGCCTTCCTGGGTGGGGGTAGACTCAGGACGGGGAAGTGGCTGACCTCGACGGCGCGGCGAGCGGTCACTGTGTCGGCAGCGGCGGCGGAGAGACCCCTGTGGTTCCCGGGCAGCACTCCTCCCCCGTGGCTCGATGGCAGGTTAGAGCCTCTCTCTCTCTCTCTCTCTCTCTCTCTCTCTCTCTCTCTCTCTCTCTCGCGTACATATCATTCTTTTGTTCATCCTAAACTTGTGATGTCGCGCTTGCAGTCTTCCAGGAGACTTCGGGTTCGATCCTCTTGGGCTCGGTAAGTTCAATCTCTGATCTCTCCTGTTCGTTGTTTTATTAGTGACAAAGCGCGCAGTAGCGAGTCCTCGAATGCTAGCTAGAGCTTGTGATCAAAACTTCCACTGATGCTACGAGGTGGGTATCAATTAATTTTTCAAATCAACAGGGTCTGATCCGGAGAGTCTGAGATGGAACCAGCAGGCGGAGCTGGTGCACTGCCGGTGGGCAATGCTCGGCGCCGCTGGCATCTTCATCCCTGAGCTGCTCACGAAGCTGGGAATCCTGAACACCCCCTCGTGGTACACTGCCGGCGAGCTGGAGTACTTCACTGACACCACCACACTGTTCGTGATCGAGCTCATCCTGATCGGGTGGGCCGAGGGTCGGCGGTGGGCGGACATCATCAAGCCCGGCTGCGTGAACACTGATCCCATCTTCCCCAACAACAAGCTCACCGGCACCGACGTCGGCTACCCCGGCGGCTTCTGGTTCGACCCGCTGGGCTGGGGCACCGGCTCGCCGGAGAAGCTCAAGGAGCTGAGGACCAAGGAGATCAAGAACGGGAGGCTGGCCATGCTGGCGGTGATGGGCGCCTGGTTCCAGCACGTCTACACCGGCACCGGCCCCATCGACAACCTCTTCGCCCACCTCGCCGACCCCGGCCACGCCACCATTTTTGCTGTAAGTTTGCCCTGCGCAACCCGGGTTCAATCTTCTACTGCGTTTAGTATCTAATCTGACTTAGTTCGGCATAAACTTTCTCACCTAAACTTTACTTTTTAGGATATATAAAACGCGATCTGGTTCTAAATTTGATTCGGCTGTTAACCAAATTTGCCTTAATTAGTCATTATAACTCTCGACGTATATTCATATTTTGAAAAGTCGAATCACATTAATATGTTGAATTAAGTTTCGTTAGATCTATTAGAATGCATTTGCACAATGCAAGCACAATATATATGAGTGCGATTCCTTTCGGTACCGGTTTGAACTTAACTCAGTCAATACAGAGAAGAAAGGAGAGAATTTTTTATAAAAATATTACCAAGGGAGTGGAAAAAACATCATATAAGGAATTCTTTTAAAACATTCCCCTCTCTTACGGACTGAGTTCCATCCAAACTTACATGTAGATCTCTATTCAATATATATAGTAGACTTAACATTTACAATTTTGCATTTATGTATACTGTATCAGAGAAGTGCATGCAAGTACTCATGGTTCTTAACTTGTTTTGGCTGATAGGATTCATCATGAATCAAGCCTATGTTAGTACCTGTGTTCACTTGGATTGGACCTTTCAGGATTTGTACGATGACATTTAAGCTTTGATCTTGTTTCAGGCTTTCTCTCCCAAGTGAGGACGCAGGAGCAACTCGCAGAGATCAACGAAGGGATGTGCGTGTAAATCTTTAGTTGGATCAGGGGATGAAAAAGGATGATGTGAATGAAAAGGATGCATGTATCATTAAAACTTGGTGTTATCCTGTGTTCCTGTGGCAGAGCAATGTACAAAATATTAATGGACCCTTTCTTTCTAAATGTTGGTATCACACTATTTGATGACTTTAGTTGGTCTGTGTCCTGTAAAAAGAACTAGGAATCCGTGACGGGGATAGGCTTTTTTTACTATAAAATGCATCACATTGGCTATCAGATGAAATATGCCTAAGGAAGGTGGGCACTTGAAAGCAAGAAGTATACTTTCCTTGAATAGGGGCGAGGGGCAACATAACAAAAAGTGATGGGTTATATATATATATATAATATACATATTTCTATCTATACTCTCAACTCTTACATATTATCATCAATATCTCTGAAATCTTCAAAATCTTTTGAATGTCATTTTCTTTAAGCCATGCAGAGAAAGAATTAGCATTGTGATTGCCAATCTTAGTTTTTTAATCAAGAAACAGAAGATATCTAACATACTGATGCAGGTGTCAGATTAATGCCAGATGTCAGTTTTGAAAATGTTTTTTATTATAATTATTTCAAGATAATTTCTACAAGAATGTTTATTCGACATTAATAATTACCTGTGTTTTCCTGTTGCGAGTTGTCATTTGAAATAGAAATTATTACAAGCTTCTATAATTCCTTTGGTTAACAAATGGCATAATGCTCACTGAATCTGTACATTTTATCAAACTAACAATGTCCTGGAATTTCTAACTAGCCTGTCCACAGGCTATAAGATTTTTCGTAAATGCCTAGAGAAGTATCAGGAATTAAGGGCAAGTAGCGGCAGGAAAGAAGAATGTTGAAAGGAATATGTAGCTGCAATTTTGTTCCAGAAGTATAGAAAAAGGGTACTTAAACACCGTACAGCTAATATAATTAGGAAGCCTCTGTGATCTGCAATGTTCCTTCATGTTACCAGTAACAGAAGATACGTTATGAAGCAATAAGAAAATGCCGAGCGTAGTCACAAGCTTCAGCACTTTCTCAAGGCTCTTGAAATTTGATCAAAATCTGAGACATTTGTGGCTGGTGCTTCCTAACCTACAAAGTGCAGGAATCTGTAAGCACATTAAAGAAATAAGAAAAATAAATCAAGAGAAAAGACAGTACGCACTTTCACACCGGCCATGGATAACAATCTGTGGGAAGCAATGTATGCAACCTCTGAATTATCTAACCTCTTCTCAACAAAATAAATAACTTCAGCAACCCCCGACTACAAAAGAAAATGAACACTTGCATCATTTAGGAACTTAAAAGGAAAAAGAAAAAACCTTTCATTCATTTGGCTGTAACAGACAAATGATATATATTGTTTCATCAATGAAAGCCAAGCACATCAAAGTAAAAGCAAGAATCACATGCAGTTAAAACCTTTGCAGAATACCGGACAACACCTTTTGAAGTTGTCATGCAAGAAGAAAATGGAACAAGAAAAAGCAAAAAACTAAAACATGTGTAGATAAAATCTAGCAGTGGAAAACATTCGTAAAGCTTGCTCCAAATAACTGGCATGATTGTGTTGATCATGATCACTTGTATGCAAGATTGCCTGCTTATCGAGGTAAAAGAGAAAAAGCTGAGTCTGACATTTTCTACATCCCACAGAATAGTGAGATAGATGAAATTCGATAGGCAAGCTAGAAGATCCACTAGACCTGATAATAAATGTAGAACTGCTTAAACAACGCATGATGCAGCAGAGAAAAAACATTTTTCAATACAAATACATGTATCAAACATTAAAACATGAAGCATGAAAGACCCTCACCCTTTCATGACTCGCTACTTTGTATTTGCTGATGGTCACAACAAATGAACCCATTAATGACTCATTTTCTTTGAAATTTTGATGCAAAACTATAAGACCATCTGATTTTCAAAGTGAAAACAGTTGCTACCTTTCAAGTGGTATGTGAAGCTGACAATTTTAGAGAACCAGGGTTTCCAATCTGATCATTTCAAAAGCAGTTTCAGCCTGTAAAAAGTGTAGAGACTAGTTTCAACCCAATAATCAGTCCCAGGGAAAGTTTTGCAACCTGATCATTCTAGAAAGCTGTTTAGGTTGTGAAATTGTTTAGAAATTCAACTTTCAGAAAATTCTGAAAAATGAGAGCTTTGTTCTACAGCTTTTTAAAACTCAATTGAAAGTATCACAGCAAAAGTGTTGGAGCCAGAGAAACCTTTCTAGAGTAAGGTTCCTATTAGCCATGTCTAGTAATAATTAGACAAGTATCTGGTAATGAACATACTGTCCGGCACCAAAAAACTGTATACAATTAATGTACAGCACCAACCTGGATTATAATTTTTGCACACTCGTTGCAGGGAAACATCGTAACATAAAGCCTCTGGAAGAAATGATCAATAGATGGACATAACTTTTAGTACTGCAGAATTCACATATAAAGTCACATCTCTAGTCAAGTAGTCAACACATCAACATAAAAGAAATTGCAATGAATAGATTAGAACAACAAATAAATAAACCAACTAAATCACATAAGTGGTTAGAACCATAATTAGCAATGTCATTTAGTCTGAATAACAATGTCCAGATGTTCACAATCACAGAACAGATATTTCATCTGAAGCACAACATCCAATCACTGATATACTGAGCTTCGCATAATCCAGTTCCAGATATCATTTCTCTTCCCCCAGACGCCTATAACCACTAACTCCCCATAGGTGTATCACGAGAACAAAAACCTAGACATGCATTACCAAATTTAAAATAAATATCAATCAAAAGTCACTGGCACATTGAAGCAGTCTCACAGGATTTATGGACATCCAGTCATTAATCAGAGCACTACAGACCCCTGACAAAGAAAAACAGGTGGTTATAGTAACATTAATAAAAGTATGCATAAATGTTGGTTAAAACATGTCAGAAATTTATTAAAAAACAGTAATTACATGAAGGGATAACAACAGATAGCTATCAGATCAGATAAAAGCACTATCAATGACCTTTTTCTGTAAGAAAAATGTTATCCTTGCCCTTAAAATTTATTGGAAACAGATAGTTAAAGGCTGAATTATTGAATAACACCATGCATCCAACTGCATTGCCTGTTATATTCTTTCTTAAAGGTTCAATTAATTCTATAATTTAAGATAATGTGCATAGAAACTATGTGATGCAGGATACGAAGCAAATGATCCCTCTCCCATTCCCTTGTGCTTTTATTAGGCCAATTTATGGCCCATTATGTCTTTGTTAATTTTAGGAGTTATAGAAATATGAATAAGGGTAGTCCAAGAGTCGGATGGGGAATGGGAAGGGACGGGAGTTACAGATCTCCCTATATATGTATGATGTTAACAGAATAAAGAGGAGGATGAAATTGACAAGAAAAAAGTTTACCTGTGTATTGTGCGTGCAGAAGCGGTTCTCTGCGAGAGAGAGCCCATACCCCGTCCTTGGTGTGACGCCAAGGTTCTTCCCCTCCTCGGTGCGACGCCGAGGAGCCTTCTCTCCCAGCTCCGGTGCGACGCCGGAGCCTTTCTATCGGTGCGACGCCGACTGGTTCCCCTCCTTTACACTCCACTTTTATCCCCCCCTCCTTGTTCCGCATCAGTTTGGTATCAGAGCCTACCTCGATCCCTCATTGCGCCGCCGCTTCGTCGCCGCCCTTGTCGTCGGCTCTAGCATCACCGTCGGCCCCGCTATCGCCGTCACCGTCGCTGTCGCCACGAGCGCTAGCCCACCTCCACTGTGCCGGCCCCACTGCCACTGGCCGGCCAGCCACCTCTGCTGCACACCCCGCCGTCGTCGCCACCCTGCCGTCACCGCCGCCCTGCCGACGCCGCCCGGCCGTCACCGCCACCCCGCCGTCCCGCCCGCTTCTGCCTCCACCTGTGCCGCCCGCTGCCCTCGTGCCGTTCCGGTGCGGTTAGGGTAAGGAAGAAGAAGGGGGGAGGAAAACGAAAGGGCTCGAGCCCTTTTAGGTGAAGACCTGGTCAAACCTGGTTGACCAGGCTTAGCCCGAACCGAGGGCGTGTTGGCTCGTGCCAATGACCAGGGTGGTCCGAGCCAACTCCACCAGGCTTTAAAATTTTCTAAATTGACTCAACCAGGTTCTAAAGCCAGACGGCCCGGGCCAAGGTTTGATCCGATCTGAGCCAGGCCCGATCTGGTTCGTGGGGGTGCAACAGTGTTGCAACTGGGACTATTAGTGCACCTCCCACGTACGGAGCTCGTCTGGACTCCGATTCGCATGCCGTCTGCGCCGTTGAGTTCGTCTTGACGAGGCCATCCCAAATCCAAAGTGCTGCGTCTCCGACTTGCCTCGTTTTGCGTGCCACTTCAACACGCATATCGAAGACCTTGATCGCGCAACTCGAGGCTCACGTCAGCCGTCTCGATTTACGTGCCAGTCTCCCGGTGCATTGATTTCACAGCGGCCAGCAGCCAGACTTGCCTTGTTTTGCGTGCCGCACTTGCACGCATTACGAGGACACTTGTGTTCACCGTTTCGGAGTCGTCCCGGACTTCGATTTGAGCACCGTCAGTGACTTTGGATTCGTCTTAGCGAGGCCCATCCAATTTCAGCAACACATCAGACCCGATTTGCATAGATTTGCATGCCACTTCTGCATGTATATCGAGGTGATCTTTTGTGCCCCGTTTTGCGCACCGATCGTACCGTTGGCATCCCAGCAGCAAGACGGACCTCGTCAGCTCTTCTTCACCTAGTGGTGCATTGATCTGCACGTCATCTGCTCTATCTGGACCAATTTGTCTCACAAGTCGGAATCCTAGGTACGTTTCCTCACGATGGACTTTACGTTTGAGGTGGACCTACCCGATTCTATGCAAGCCAGGGTGTTTCTTACTGCAAGTCCGTTCGGTAATTTTATTTCGCAATCGATTGTGGATTCTCTATCCTATACGGACTATATAGTTGTCTCTGGAGACCGAGCTTGTGTGCAATTTTCCCATCTTCTAAAGGACAAAGGCATTTCCCGATCTGTCAGATATTATGATCATGCATGGTGCAAGGTTACACCACATGATTCATATATTAGCTTGGGCAAAGAATGGATGGATGTGCAACAAGTTGTGATTGATCCCACAGGGCGGGATTGTCTTTTACGACCCGAGGGATACCATACGTCCTTTCGCATTCTCAATTCTACTTATCATACTCAGGAGAAGCTTCAACGGTTATTAGCTTGTTTAGCTAAAATGGCACCCTCATCTATTACTGGTTGGGATCACGATTTATTCATTGCTTCTGGACTACATTTGATTGATGATACAGTGTTCAAAGTTGATGCCTCATGGGTGGTTCACAGTTGGGATCACGCATTATTTAGACGGTCAGGATTGGATCGCATCTATGATGATGTGTTTTGCACAGATACTGCACCAGTTCCTATTATCTCATGGGATCAGGACTTACTTGTTGAGGCAGAGTTACATCTTATTACTGACGATATTTTTGCTGACTCAAAACCTCATCCAACATTTACTGAAGATGTGATGATAGCTACTCTGTACGAGGATATGTATGACTTGCTACAGTCTCCCGTGGATATGATATGGCAGACTTTCTGTGATTCACATACAGCAGACTGGGTGGTGATTCTTGATATGATTATCTGCTTGAAGACTCCCACAGATGATCCAATCGTCCGCTTGATTATACTGGCACATTTCAAAACTCGAGGACGAGTTTTTTCGAACCAAGGGAGATTGATGCAGGATACGAAGCAAATGATCCCTCTCCCATTCCCTTGTGCTTTTATTAGGCCAATTTATGGCCCATTATGTCTTTGTTAATTTTAGGAGTTATAGAAATATGAATAAGGGTAGTCCAAGAGTCGGATGGGGAATGGGAAGGGACGGGAGTTACAGATCTCCCTATATATGTATGATGTTAACAGAATAAAGAGGAGGATGAAATTGACAAGAAAAAAGTTAACCTGTGTATTGTGCGTGCAGAAGCGGTTCTCTGCGAGAGAGAGCCCATACCCCGTCCTTGGTGTGACGCCAAGGTTCTTCCCCTCCTCGGTGCGACGCCGAGGAGCCTTCTCTCCCAACTCCGGTGCGACGCCGGAGCCTTTCCATCGGTGCGACGCCGACTGGTTCCCCTCCTTTACACTCCACTTTTATCCCCCCCCCCTCGTTCCGCATCACTATGCCTAAGCTTGTTCAAACTAATTTCTATTCAATTTCTACTTGTCTAGCATGTAAGATACAAAATATGAACTTTATATCGTTTCAATAAAAATTATGAGGTCCAACTAGAATTTAAAAGTTCAAGTAGGAGCTATGAAGTCACTAAAAAGTCATAGAGCAGCAATGTTTCTGGGGAGAGTGAAGTTAGGATGGAGAAAAGGAGTGTTGCCGGATAGAGAGGAGGGGCTGAGAAGAAAGCAGTGATGACTCTATCATAGTGTGCAGCTATCAGCAAATGACCCAAGGATGAGAGCAGAATGCCTATGGAGCTAGCCAAAACAACTACGTCCGTTACACAGTTGACAAAGACGAAGACAACTTTAATGGCAATGTACATCCAAGACACCCCACCAAATTGTTGTAAGGGCGTCTTCCTATGTGGGAAGGCAATCATTTTATTTACAAACTATTGAACTAATTAGAGCCATAAAGATTAACAGACTTTTGAGAGCTTGAGATCAGTGAGACATATGGAGAAAATGAACATACAAATAGGTAAAAGGACACAGAAATAGTTATATCTTTATCTTATATAGTTATCTTTGTACTTTATTATCCGGAAGAGATAATATCCTTGTCATAATCCTAAAAATGTAGAAAAACTGTATCATTATCCTTCTGTTAAGCGTCGGATGATGAATAAATGGATAATCAGGTATCCTTTGACATCTTTGATTACAAGTCAGGAAACGTCAAACACTTAGTGGAAACAAAGTGAGGTTAGAAGTATCTTGGACTGCAAATGACTGTATATCTGCCCAAATACGTCAAGGTAAGTATTTTATATCTGTTTGAGCCTTTGACTCAATTGGGCTTAGCTCTATTTGTATTTCGAGATTGCCAAGTGGTTGATGGCTAGGGTTTGTGTATGTACCCCCATGTCCTCACTTTACTTGTAAATATTTACCATGTTTCCTTGTCGATATTTGATGCCCACTTTTGTTCCCAAAGACAGGACGTAGGACAATCTTGAAAATTGCATGCATGATGCTAACATGTCATACATCCTGATATTTAAAAACCATGAATTAGCAACAAGACATAATTAAGCAAGTAGTTTATAAAGTGCTAGTTATTAGGATGCAAGAGTGGAGAGACCGCAGTAGGTGTGAATCATCTGGTGTGAGTCCCAAGGTAGGGACAGATATACAATAAGCAAAAAAGGTTCTTTCTTTCTCCATAAAAAACATCAAATGCACAATCCATAGGATACATATACAACATCTCTCTAATACCCCTCCTCAAACTCACATTCGATCATAAATAGAGTTTGCCAACCAACTCCCTGAAGTATAAAATCATCTAGGTTGTGATGGTGCAGAAAGGCTAGTGGGAGACTGTACACCTCCTTAAACAGATCACCGTAAAGAAAGACATTCCTTACTGTTGAACAGTTTTTTTAATGAAGATAGAAAAAAAAGAAGAAGAAAAAGGGAGGGGTATATAAACAAAAAAGGAAGAAAGGAGGGGGAAAATAAAATAAAAAAAGAAAGAGAGGGGGAGGAGCCACCGGTGCCCCCCCCAACCGGTGGTTACCTCCACCGGTGGGCACCCCCACAGGTAGGGGGTGCCACCGCACCCCCCTCCCTCTCTTTTCTCACCTTTATCTTCCTCTTTTTCCACTCTATAAATGCCCCTCCATGAGGGCTGCTGCATGGGGGATTTTTGAAGACGTGGAGGCTCTGCCAGCGGAAAAGTTCGTGTGAAGACTCCATCCAAGACTCCGAGCCCCGGGATTCGCCGTGTGTGGCATATATTGGATATGACCTTTGGTTAATTTGTATCAATTGTAATCGTGTTAATTAATTAAATAGTTCATTCATATTGGTTGAATGGCTAAAATTTACAATTAATCAAGTAAGTAGTTCATTCCTATTGGTGTAATGGCCAATAAATTCATGGTTCACTCTTATTGGTAGAGTGACCGAAGTTCTTTTCTTAGTTCACTCCTATTGGTGGAATGACCATTCAATTCTTGGTTTATTCCTATTAGTAGATTGACTAATAAATTTGTGGTTCACTCTTATTAGTAGAGTGACCAAAGTTCTTTTTCTGGTTCATTCCTATTAGTGGAATAGCCATTAAATTCTTAATTCATTCTTATTAGTGGAATGACCATTAAATTTGTGGTTCACTCTTATTAGTAGAGTGACCAAAATCCTCTTCTTGGCTTATTCCTATTGGTGGAATGGCCATTAAGATTATGGTTTGCTCCTATCGTTGGAGTGACTAAAGTGCATTTTCTTGATCTTTCCTAATGTTGGTATGGCCAAAAGTTTGTAAAGGTGTGGTTCATTCTCATTGACGGAATGACCGAAATTTAATTTGATTGAACGTAACTAATGAAACTGTACATGACTTGTGGATGTGTTCAATTTGATTATTTCATGTGTTTGCTCAAATTGCTAATTGATTTAAATCGGTTTCGAAGTTAACTAACTTTGGTTCCTTCATATCGGGTGAAGGACCATTAACCTCATGGAAGGGTCTTGGTTAAGTAGTGGCTATCATGCCCCATTCATTAAGCCCTTTCTTTGTGAATTCTCAAAAAACAAAAAGAAAAAACAAAAAGAAAGAAGGAAAAGATTTTTTGGTTCAAGATCAAATAATCCTTGCAAACCCATAGTGTATCCTCTAAAGATCTTAAGAAGGGTCTTGCCCCAAAGCACATCTTCTTAGTATCCTTTAAGGATCACACGCTCATACGCCTTCCGTATAAAGTAAATCCTTTAAGTATCCTTTAGGATTCTCAAAAAGGGAATTCAAAATGAACACCAAGTGCGAAATCTTATGAATGTGAAATCTTAAATTGTCTTGTGATTTGTTTATCTCTCATATCCGTTTGTTAAGCCGATGTTGCGTACTTGGAGTCCAATGTGAGTCGATGTATTGAACCGAATTTCGGAGGCGTAACACTCTCTCTCTAAACTTTCTCTCTATGGTGATCTATAGTGATAGGATGGCTCTATGATGATTAGATCAGATTGGCTCCATGGCGATCCATGGCAATCAGATGGCTAAGCATGGTGATGGGATCAGCTCCAAAGTCCAAAGACGGCAGGGCTCTCCATGGCGATCGGATGGCGCTCCAACATCTTCTATGATACCCCATAATTGTATTAGATTGTCGTAGGCTTATGGCCTTATAACTTTGCATTCCTTCGTCACACTTCGATATTTGTGCTTGGAAGTATCACCAATGAGTGTAAATTGGTACATGGATAACACACAAAAGTGATGAATAATTTGTGTCTAATGATGATGACATTGGATGCAAATAATTCATCAATTTTGAGTGTTGAACATGTTCAAATTTATATTCTTTTGTAATATTTATATTATTTAAGGAAGGCTAAATGTAGAAGTGTCACAAAGGAATGTAAATTTTGAGTGGTATTCCTTGTCTTTTTTCTCTCAACTTGTCGTAAACATTGTACGTTCAAATTTCTAAATCATACATTTTTAACATAAATCATATGAAAAAGAGACAAGAAAAAGAAAGATACAAGAACCTAATATCCTACTTTATGGACAATATTAAAGATACAATCCATTACAAAGCATGGTCGGAGTACCCTTCTTGTTGGTTGTATCCAAAAGTGTATCTAGTCCCCTCCTAGATATAAGCGACAAGAAGAATAGTTTGATCATCCACATTTAATAATGATCTGTATCTCGGATATCATTCATAAAGAAGGATATCATGTTCTAGATATCCTTTTTTTTTCTTGTTTGTTTTTCACATGATTTAATGCCTGATTTAATTTTTTTAGATTCTCTGATGTAATATTTGAAAACAAATGAGATTATTTTGCATAATTTGGTGATCTTTTTTCATTGTTCAACTTTTATCATATTTTTTTTTATTTTTTATAGATGTTTCAAAAATTAAACAAGTAAAGGGGGATCGGACTGGATCAGCCTGGATCAGATCGTCCAATCCGATCGGTTCTGGACCAGGCCGATGCATGCCTATCCTGATTAACCCTTCCTTGTCCATAACCACTACTAGGGCAATGGCCCAACATATATACATGTGATTAGGGTACACAACACTGCCAAGATCATTACTCAGCTCACCAGATGAGGCATTTCCAAACAAAGGACCAATATAGTCACATTTTTACTACCAATAAGTTTGATTCCAAGGATTGGTATGACACAGGGCACAACGAGATGATAAGTAGCTTGTAAACCTCTAGGAGACATGTTATATATCAATACTCTAAAATCCGACAGAATAATTAAGAAAGAAGAGAAGGGAAGATCACCTGTCCTGCTGCAGATGCATGGTTAGTATTCAAGATAGCATTAACTTCAGCATGACAGACATAACTGCAAGAAATAAGAATAATCATGTATAACTTGCAGAAAGCACAGTGTGGTTTTGCACAACAAAATTAGTGAAATCATTGGATTGAAATGCAAGCCCATTTGCAAGGGCCTAGAGAATAATTGTAGGGGGTTGCCAGGAGATGAGTGTGGATGTAGAATGTAACGGATATCAGGCCTACGTTCTGAATAACACAAGGTATTAAATAGTTAAAAGATGGGGTGTTGGAGTCGGAAAGAATTTGCCACCAACAATGCACTTACGGATACTTTGTTTCCAATGGGTCTCCCGACATAGATTTCTGAAACATAAAAAATATGAATACATATTGTAAGAAGGCAAGAAATAAGTATTAAAAGGAAAGAAATTCCTTTCTAGTGACCTCTGAAACCCATTAAATTGGAATTTCCTGTCATGAAGAAAGGGGTGCATGGGAGTAATCTGAATAAGAATTTCCTAGAGGCCTGGTGTAGCATATCAGAGAAAATGGTGCAGGAACATTTCTACATTTAATGAGTCCCATCGTTCACCAGAAATTGCATGTTAGTCTAGTGAAACCACCTTCGCCCAGGAAAGCTTGTCATCAGAACAGCCTCGTGGAAATCCATTATAGCCAATTCCTGACTAAAGGGATACTGGCATTAGAATATTATGAACATTATGAACACCATGAGATATCAAGGATTGAGAAGATTTATTTTAATAGACCAGCTGAAAGAAAGATCTGATTGGACACTGACTACCAATTTAATACAGCATAAATGAGTTGTCTAATCTATCCATAATAGCAAAAATAAGTAGCACGATTAGATATATAATGGGCAGCCAAAAGAACAAACAAGGCAGTGAGAAAAAGAAGCAGGAGTTAGGGCAAAGATCTCTGGTACACGAAGCTGCATACAAACAGTTCATAGCTTAAACATTTTAATTATTTGAATCTCATAATAAATATGGTTCGAAAGTGAAAGAAACATTAGTTAAATGTGTTGAAAATACAAAACTTTGTGATTGGTCATTAACTTAAAGAAACCCGTCCTACATAAGTAAATGAAAGATAGCATGTTTTCCTATGGTCCATATGAAGTGTGAGTGGATAACAATTTGGTTGGGACAGCTCAAAACCCAACCCAACCAAACCAAATTGGGAAATGTTGGGGTTGGGATATTTATTGATTCGGCTGAGCATGGGTTTGGATTTTCTAAACCCAAATTCAAATCCAGGCTCCCCCAAATTCATTCTAACCTAGCCCAAAACCCAAATAGACTCTAACATAGTGATTATGCACAGAGACTACATAAGATGAGCAGTTTGAAATATTTAGGCCCTCTTTGATAATTGGATTGCTTACCCTAGCAATGCGGGATTGTTTATAGTAGAATAAGACGCCTTTCACATTGCTAACGAGATTAGTATTCTACCTGAAATAAGAAAAATAAATTATCTAAAATAAGTAAAAAATACAATACATAAAAGGGATTTCTACATTCCAATCCTTGTAATCTTTCCTAATTCCAAATGTATCCCTGTGATCCTCTTATTACTAAACAAATCCCTACAATTTTCTACCACTCTAAAATAAGTCCCTGTAGTTAGTGGACATCTAAAAATTATCACTCCAAAGAATATTCCTTCTTTATCAACAAAATGTCTAACGAACCCTCTCCCCACTCGCTTGCCTCCCCCACCCCCCTCCTATTCACCACCATCACCTCTCTCAATTGAAAAATCCCAACAAAAAAACAGATATCATTAAGCAATTCAAGCTTTTGGTCGAATTGCTTATTCCAGCTTATTCTGGAATAAGCCACCCGCACTCGGAAGAATGAAGCTGTGCAACCAAAGTGAACAAGCTCAGGTAACCCAAAGAAGCCATCCTATTATGGGCTTATTCAAGTATCAAAGAGGGCCTTAGTGAATTCACCTACTTCAACTCACATTCAACCAAGTGCAAGCCTCGGATGAGCAAGTGAAGCAAATTAGAGCCAGCCTGACCCAACCCAAATGGAGGGACTCACTCACCTAAATCTAAGTTAAATGCACATTGGGATGGTGTTGGTCGGATTTGGGCTCAACCCAATCCAACCCAACTTACATTCCCCATGCTCCTATAAACATCTTGTGATGTTGGATTCATGTGTATTTTGCTATTTAGAGCGATTGCCAACCTGGGTTCCTTCTTAACTACATAGGTCACCTTGTTCGCATTAAGACTAAGGTGAACCCCTAGTCACCTTGCTTACCTCTCGCCTTTAACTACATAGGCGTTACCCGATCATTATGACCCAAAAACAAAAGAACTTCTATGGTTTTCTTTTTTCTGCTGTGATTGCCATATTTATATCACACGGTCCTAGAAGAAGCATGTTATACCATGGTTACAAATCAAATTCCACGACATCAATATTGATGTTTGTTGCTTTCCAAATAAATAATGTAGAAAGATATCAGCCTAAACATAGAAAGTTTATGAATTTGTGAGAATTAAGAGTGCAACAATAGCGACCATGGAATGCAATATTACAAGATTCTTGCAAGATCTCATGAGAATCTTGGTCTCAGCAGGCTTCCGAAAAATGAAGCCCTTGAAGTTGGCTATAAACAGCAATATCAGACAATATCATGAGATCTCAGACATTCTCAGGGCCTCCGGCTTTTCTTAGGTAATTTTTATATGTATACATGAATATCATAAACATATACATATATAGCATGTAATCTGATATGAATATCATAAACATATAGATATATGCCATGTAATATGATATATATGTATATGTGTATATCATACATATGTATATATGTATATATATATGGTTGTTAGCATACATACATGTCCCAAGAATTTGTCCTGATCTCCCAAGTTTTTACAGAGATCGTTTCTCTCTAACACCCCCCCCCCAAGATGACGCCAAGATCCAAGACAGCAAGACTTGATTGCAACGTAACTAACGAAAAAAGGAACTGCAAAAATTAAATTACATAAAATTAGGGCTGTTCACAGTTCAAACCAAACCAAACCTGAAATTTTCAGTTTGGTTCGGTTCGAACCAAAATTTTACATCATATATTATGTTAAATATGCATGTACATTTATGTATGTAAAACTGAAATTAATATTATATATATATACACACACAAATATGTATATGACACTAAATATGAAAATATTTATAAATATAATATTCAATATAAAGTGCATATTTATAATAAATTAGGTTTATCAGTTTTTTGTTTGGTTCAGTTTCACAAAAATGTGAATCTGAACTGAACTAAACACAATATCAAACTGGACCGAACCAAACCAAATCACTTAGTTTGGTTTTGTTTTCCAGTTTGAACCGAATTATGAACAGCCCTACATGACATCATATGGTAAAAATCACACGCAATTCTAAACTGAACCAAACACAAATGTAAACTGGATCGAACCAAACCAAATCACTCAGTTTGGTTTTGTTTTCCAGTTTGAACCAAATTATGAACAGCCCTACATGACATGATATGATAAAAATCACATGCAATTCTGTTCATTGACAGATGCCGCCAAAAAATTGGAACAACAGAAACAAAATATATATCCGTGAATAGTGGCAGAAGAAAGGTTCTGTTCAGGTGGATGAAAGACATAGAATGGGGTAATTTATTTTCATTTCTCATGCCTTATATTAAAAAAAAAAAAATCCACCAACTATATTTTACATTACAAAACTTTCCGCATCGATTCATTTAAACAACTATGTCAAAACAATGTAGATGCCAAACACACAAAATTATACCATAAACAACTACGTCAAAAGTATGTAAATTCCAAACCCAGCAAAATTAAACTATGCATGTTTGGTGACCAAGATTTGAGTCTTACCAAGTATTATCCCATTTTCACTCACCAAGCATGCTCCTACCTACAAAACAATAGTTGGATTGGTAGTCCTCATTGAGAAAAATAAAAAAACAGAAATCAGATGAACAGAGACAAGGTTGGCAGAAGGTTGAGATTGTAGAAACAAAAAACAGTTTAACCTTTGTGTATTAGATTCTAAGTCGAATTGAAACATCAGAACCAGAAGCACAACACATTGCCAACAGAATAACAAAAAAAAAAAAAAAGGAATAGATGTAGTCATCAAAGAAGCCTACAGGTAACCAGAAGAAGGATATTTTTTTCAGATAATGTGCCACATAAATCTTAACTTCAAAAAGTTGACGGTTAAAATCCAGGCAGGAAAGGAGAGGTACAAGACTCTAATCATTACAAGAAAGAGCGATACACAAATGTCAAGATCTAAACTTGGTTTACTCTCAAAGATAATACCCGATCTATGCATCTAGTTGTAAAGAATCAAAAAACATACAGAAGAATGTACTCTTTCAGAAATCGTATACACGAAGAACATGTACTGACCCAACAGGATATATTAATGTTTGACCTGAGAATTTATGATGGCAACCTTGACCCTGAAAATGTACTATAAGAGCCAAATTTATTTCATTCAAGAAAGCTACAACCTTTTCTTCATTCTTGATCAATGATGTGTTAAGCAATTAGCTGTTCTGTATCTTCACCAGCAATGGTTAAATTCACTGTCAAAACTAACAGTTATCACACTACAATGACATGTTAACCAGGTACCATACTTCTTGCAAAGGTATAGAAAATGAAATAGCTAAGCACAAGTAGTGAGGTGTACAAAGATACTCAGAAGAACCAAAACCACAGCAGTAGTCACAACGCTTATATTCTATGAACAATGAGGTGTGTACAGATACTCAGAAGTCAGAAGAACTAAAACCATAGCAGCACTCACCATTCTTTTATTCTATCAGTAGTGAGGAATCTGGAAATATACAAGAAACTTAAGAAAGTCAACCTGGCATAGAGTTCCATGGAATCAATACCAGGAACTATGTTGATGCTGATTAGCATGTAATGATTGAGCCTAAGTTAGGATGCAGATCTGTTTCAGGAGAGTTTCAGCCATTAATTTAGAAACACATTACCGTATGATTATGGATACCAGGGAACCTTACACACCTTTGTTTTGAATGATTAAATGTTCCATTAGAATTCAGCATGGCAAGAAGATTCCAGAAAATCCAATGTGCACTAAGGATGCTGTGCTCCGATGGTAGGAAATTTCCCTTGGCTGTGGAACTTCACCAATGTATTGGGATTCAAACCATGGCTGGGAGCAAACCAAAGACTAAAGCAAAAAGCAAAGTGAGCCGCGCCACATATTTGGGATTATGAGCACTATATATATAGTATTGGGATTCAAACCATGGCTGGGAGCAAACCAAAGATAAACCCAAGAGCAAAGTGAGCCACGCCACAGATTTGGGATTATGATATATATATCTATATATCTGAGATGATTGCACCATGTGCGTGTGGCACGATTTTTTTGGCCATCAAAATTTTATGTATGCTTCAATAGTGGCCTCAGCCTTCTGGTGATTTCATTTTATCTTAGATCGTTTTATGATTTTCACAACCTCATCACTGACAGCTAATGTCTTTCCCAACCCCAATAAAAAGGTATTTGATTGCCCAGGTTGGTTTTAGGAATTGATATGGACCTGGTCCTTTCTTTTTCTCTTGCTTGAGGATAAGTAATGTCCATATTGACGTTCCTACTGTAGATGAGGCTTTTGTGCCTGTTTTTGTCAATCTCCTTCACTGTATGCATGCTGCTACGTAATAAATCATAGATATGACTTCTGATTTTCACAAAAACAAAGTGTTCAGTTAAATATTTGAGATTAAGAAGAGATGATGAACTTATTTCGAGAAATTGTTAACGGAGATCACTTAGAGAGATGCCTTTCGAGGGAACTAATGAACCAATTGGGCTAAATAATTATCGCCACATTTGGCGGATTAGAATCTCAGAAGAAGACAGTTCAAGAAAGACGAAACACATAGCCCTAGGATAGGATGCCATACCCATTGAATTTGGAAAAGCATAGGTGATATTGGTGTAAGATAGTTGACTACACTTTTTGATAAGGTTTTGAAGAAGAGAAGAATGAAAATGCTTGGAGGAAAAGTATTTTGGGTTCCTTTATTTAAAAATAGATTGGACATATAAACTTGTAATAATTATCATGGTATTGAACATATGAGTCATATTATAAAACGTTCAAAGCTTTATAGTATTAAAGCATTTAAATGTCATAGAAGAGCCAAAAAAAGCACCTCTAACCTCTGCTTGCTTCAGTACTGGAAATGCACCTCCTCAAAGTGCACAGAGAGCTAAATCTACTTTTAGATGACTGGGTACCTTCAAATACATTTAATCCCTCCCCCCTCCTCACATTTGTGTCTTTCAGGCGTACGGCATTACTGCTGGAGGATTGGACAAGAAGCCAACAATCTATCCATAGCTGACCCAAAATGATCGTATGGTAGAATGAAGTGTGCAAACTACTCAGATCAATTTTGTGAACAAATCCAGTAAGATCAGTAACCATAGACCAACCGGTGGAGGGAAATGCAGATAATCGGTCACCTGCCGGTTGGGATCCTTGGAGCGCTTAGCCGAGAGGAAAGCTAGGGCCATGAAGTAATCGTCCCAGGACAGGTACCTCATTTCACATAATCACGAGATTACAAAGTTAGTAACTCAGTTAAAATGAAAATCCTGAGAAAGAATAACACACACAAAAGAAGAAAGAGGACAGATCGAGGTACCCTTTGCGCTTGGCGGGATCGAAAGGGTTCGGGGCGGTGGGTTTCTGTAGTGACCGATTGGAGGCGGAGGCAGATCGGTCGGCCTCACCGGGGGAGGAGGAGGGGTTTCCGGAGGAGGCGGAGATGAATCGGAGCGCTACGGCGGAGGCGAGCGCGCCCAGGGCCGCCGACGCGCACACAAGCACCACGTCTCTCGTGTTCATGGCGGGGAAACGAGTGGGCGGGGAAGGAGCTGGCCTGCCTATGGAGTCCGGAGCCAAGAGCAGGTTGGGATTTCCCCGTAGGGGGCGAGAAACCCTACCGAGTGACGGCGACGAGGAGGCCTCCCACAAGCGGAGGCTGATAAGACAGACCTGCGAGAAAGCGGGAAGCGATGGCTGGAACCTGTTTGAAAAGCCTACTCACATGATTCGCGCCTGTAAGTGGGCTGAAAAATTCGAGCCCAGTCATTGAAAGAAAAGGCTGGCCCAGTGATTGGCCGTTGGGCTTTTATCTAGAGAATTAAGGATCGAGTTCGTCTTAAAGCGACGGCCTTCACACGGAAAAAAAAAGAAATTGCATTCGATAATCGCGAAGAAACCGCGTTAAATGTGAAGATTTTCACGGGACTCGTACTCGCAAGCTTTCCGCTGCGATGGAGGAGGTGTTCCAACTATGCTATCGCCAACGGGACAGCTCAGTCAATAAAACTTGATCCTACACTTTTATTAGTTGTCGATCAAAAAAATTACATCGCCGTGCATTAAATTTTCATCGGCTAGTATAATATTTCATCAATCAAAATTCAGAATTAATTTGTAATAATACGCGCAAGTAAGTCTAAGCGAAATAAAAGTAGTTCCCTTATGCCTTTCTATGTGGAATATGAGAAAAATGACGTGAAAGTACGCAAATCCATAATTGGTCACTTGTTGCACTGCATCAGATGCTGCGACTATTACTTCATGAAAGTATAGTCCAAATCTTTGACCTTATGGTAGAACATGTTGACTAAGCATAAATAACTGAATCTTCAAAATCTCATTGAAGAACCCATAAAAGTTGCACTTAAAATAAGAAATCAAAGCACATAGTCCTCCACAATATACGGCAAAGATGTCATTATAAGTTACTGATAGGCAATGTCCAAAACAGATCTAGCACAAAGTAAAATTGAGCGAGGGAGAGAGAGAGAGAGAGAACATAAAAAAACGTGCAACGCATTCAAAGGGGAGAGTCTAGAAATTTAAGTTATATAAGCAGGATCTCACTTACAAAGACCTTCTAAACAAGTTAAGGTGGGGTTGAAGAACACTAGGATAGATAGCTGAACGCTGAAAAAGAATAAACATTGTCCAAAGGTGGACACAAATTAAGAAATCTGTAAACTTACCTGACCCAAAACCTCTAGGAGGAGAGATTGAAACTCTCAAATGAGAGAAGAGTCCTCCCAGAGTAGGAAGGGGGAGGGGGTTCCTAGAAGAGGAAAGCCCCCTCCCCAAGGAGAAACCCAAAAGAGAAAAAACTAAACCACGGGAGTAGGTGGGACGATTCAGGCAGCTGGGTTTTTGACCTCATTGTCATTGGTTAATCTTTATGAAAAATAAAATTGTAATGAATATTTATTGTACAACTATTAGAATAATATATTATCAAAAATATATTAAACATGGGTGCTAAATTTAAAAACACGTACATATTAAAAGGCTCTAATTTAAAAACACGTACATATTAAGAAGAGAAGATTTTTTTTTTCCTCATTTCCATATATATTTTTCAAATGGGGAAAATCGGATTGGCCGTCAAAAAGTCAGAATGTTATTTACAATCCTAGTAACTAGACTGACTCTTAACATCAAATAATCCGACTTTGGTTATGTTTGTAATTAACTGTTAATTTGACCGGTATATTTAAAGTGGTAACTGGTAGTCTCGATAAGATTGTTTGATATAATAATAAATTTCAGCTCTTAAACTCAATCAAACCGATGGTTACTGCCTCAATGATTAATGAAGGACAAGTAAGTTATTACTCTCTTAATAAGTTTTTAAATGCTTAAGTAGGGGGTGCAAAGTCCAACCTAAGTTTTACCCATTCAAACTTGGTTCGATTAATTTTAATCAAATTCGAATTCGCACTAAGTATCCATGATGGTTGTTCTAGTTCATTTAGATATTATACAAGCTCAAGCCAAGTATCGAGTAGCTAATGAGCGAATTATAAATTTAATTCAATTTTTTTAAATGTTGAATTTATGAACTTAGGCCAAACTATGATGCGTACAATTGTTTATACTCTTGATTATTTGATAGAAAACTTTATAAGACACGAAGAGAGAATTTGTCAACGAATATATATCAACGGTTAAAATATTCATCAACAAACGAGACATTAGTCAATGGTCAAATGTAGACTATCTACAATAAAATTATATGTCGACGACTAGTATAACTGTTTATATATATTTAAGATATGTCAACAGTTACAGTGATAGTCGTTGACATATGAAGTAAATGTCAACAACTAAAAGTTTAACAGTCGATATATGATAAAAATAAAAAAAATTGATAAAAATAATAAAAAAAAATTTAACATGTTCAATAATTATAAGTTTAACCGTTGACATATTATATACTATATATGTCAATGGCTGCTATACTTATATAGCAGTCGACAATTAAAAAACTCACCAACTCTCTCCCTTCCCTTTCACTCTCCCTCTTTTCCCCCTCCCGTGTCTTAATCGTCCCCCCCCCCCTTTCCCCCACTCGGCCCACCGTTGTCCGCCCCTCTTGTCGTCGCCACCGACCTCCTGCTCGGTCTCCCGTCCGCTGCTCCCGTGGCTGCTGCCGATCTCCTCCTGGCCTGCTTCAGCCGCCGTCGCCACTTTCATTCCGTTGCCTTGGGGGTCCGCCACCAACAGAAGAGCAGGGGTGTCGTCCAATTCCCTGCTCCAATCGTCTGCATCCCCAGCGTCCACCTGCGCCTAGGCCGGCGGCGGGTTCGACCCTGGGTGCAAGCACTGGGGCCCACCTTAGTCAACCTCAGCCAGCTCTCCTATACCAGGTCTGATCTCCTCCCCAAGGAGTTAGTGGACGAGCTCGCCAAGTTCCAGGTTTCTTTCTCTCTCTAAACTTCTCTTTCTCTCTCTCTTCTACTTCTTCTTCTTCTTCTTCTTCTTACCACCACCAGTGCTTCTTTGGGGATGGCAGGACTGGGTGCCGACCTTCTCGCCCGCCAAGGCCAAGGATTTCATAGAGGCCGAGCTGGTGCCCCCGTCGACGTCCTCTTCAAAGAGTTTGAAGACCACCCGATCACAATCGCCAGCCTCGGCCAGGTGCTCCCCTCTCACCCCATTGCAGTTCCTCTCTTTCCTCTCCTCTCTGGCAATGCTTAGATGCTAATTATTTGTCTATATATATTTAGTGGTTTTAACTTTGTTGATATCTCTAACTTTGTTGATATCTCTCTTTAGCCATACCTGCCTCATGCGTCATTTTGTGGTTGGCATCACTAGACGTGGTTTAGGGTTTCATCTTTATTTCCTCACTTTTCGAACGCTGCAGGTTTCACATTTGTAATTATTGCAAGTGTCATGTTCATCTCGTGTTTCGCGCTCCTGTGACGCAGTTTCAATTAGATCCTTTTTCTTGTTGTCCCTTTTTTTATTTTTCAAAGTCGAACCAATGCTTCCTAGTCTTGCTTTGAACACGTACTTGAATATTTGGCTTTCAAGCCAAACAACCTAGATGGAATCAAGCGAACAACATGCTCCAGGGGAGAAAATTTGAATGAACTCTATTCGCAGGTTACGGCTAGTGCTACATGAGAAATGAAAATGATAACTAAAAAAATAAAGTGGTGGAGATTTCACTTGAGGGCACATAATGTGGCTGATATTCCGACAATATATGCAAGTGTATAGCCAATTCATGTTCTTTTTGACATTCCTCTGTTCATAAAATTCACCCATATCCCGCGTGCATTAGAATACATAATATCTATGGCTATTGTTCACAAAGAAAGTGAAGCTACACATGATGGACAATGTACTAAAATGGGTTGTAGGTATGCCTCATTATTTTTCTGGAA
Source organism: Zantedeschia hybrid cultivar (assembly GCA_030544215.1). Lineage (NCBI taxonomy): Eukaryota > Viridiplantae > Streptophyta > Magnoliopsida > Alismatales > Araceae > Zantedeschia > Zantedeschia hybrid cultivar. Next base: position 24,289,212 of record JARZZO010000011.1, on the reverse strand, counting down.
TATGCAAGTATAGGTTATCCAAATGAAAAAATAATGGTAATATTGAAGTTATTGGGCCATCCAACTCAAAACCTTAAGGCAATGAGTGGAGCAGGCACCGTCTATTAAATACTCTTTGATTTTGTCATTTTTTCGATGTAGGACTATTCTAACATCTATTAAATACTATTTGATTTTGTCATTTTTTCGATGTAGGACTATTCGAACATGCCTCCTCACGTGCAAACCGATTTTAAGCTCTATCACGTAGACCACAAATATACGGTGTGCGGCCCGGTTCGTAATCATAGGCTCTGATACCATATTAAAGTTATTGGACCATCCAACTCAAAACCTTAAGGTTACGAGTGGAGTTGGCATCATCTACTAAACACTTTTTGATTTTGTTATTTTTCCGATGTAGGACTATTCTAATATGCCCCTTCACATGCAGGCCGATTTTAGACTATGATATTATATTGAAGTTATTGGGTCATCCAACTCAAAATCTTAAGGCAATGAGTGGAGTAGGCACCATCTATTAAATACTTTTTGATTTTGTCATTTTTTTCAATGATCTACTAAACACTTTTTTATTTTATTTTTTTTCCGATGTAGGACTATTCTAACACGTCCCTTCACGTACATAGAAAGCTAAGATCAAAATGGTACAAGCTCATTGAATAGCTTGGGAATTTCTTGTTATTTTCTAGGGACAAAGCATGCCTAGATAAAATAGTCAAATGAAGTTAGATATTTCACATTCTCTTCTTAGGGGTTGGGGATACATTCTACATAAATTTAATTAATTAATTAAAAAGCAGTCGAATGAAGTTTCATATCTTAAAATGTCAGAACCATGGCAATGACTGAGTTAGTATTTCGGTTACGTTTAAAAGTCTTTTGGTTCTGCCCTTGTTTTTGCCTTTTTGGTTTTTAAAATGTTATTATCTTCATGTACTCAAATTTTCCATTTTTCCAAGTTCACCAATTTTTTGTTTAATGAAATAGTCATGAAAATAACACTTTTGTGCCAAGAGCCAGTCGCTTGGCCAAACTATTTTTGCAAAGATTGTATCAATCCTATAGGGAATTGGCCTTTATTCTTAGCTTTGTCATTTGCTCATCTGGTAAAGATGCATCACCATGAAATTTATCCCTTTTATTTGACGGTCTTCAATTTATTTTTTAGGTACACCGAGCTACTCTGCACAATGGAGAGAAGGTGGTTGTGAAAGTTCAAAGACCGGTCTGAACTGAAGAAGCTCTTTGACATAGATCTAAGTGAGCGACCATAATTGCTTCATGCAATCCAAGGATATATGGCTCCTTTCCTAGTTCCTCTGTCACATAATTGTACATTGCCTATGTTAAGGTTACAGTCATATATGCCAGTTCTTGTATGCTTCTTATGATAATTCATCTAGTTTGTAAAACTTACTTACAATCATGTACTATGTGTAAGTGCATTGCTTCTCTGATGGCAAAGGCATGTGATTTTATGGTTTCAACGGTTTTTAGAGTCAACATGGATATGGATATATGGATAGCTAGGCAATACATATATAGATAGATATAAGATATATTTAGATAGATATATATAGAGCTAGATATAAGATAGATATTATAGATAGATATAATATCTATATCGTAGATAGATATAATATATCTAGATAGATATGACTGATAGATATCTATTATTAGATGGTATAGATAGATATAATTATAGATAATAATGATAGATAGATATACTTATAAGTATATAAGATAGATAGATATTATAGGTAGATAGATATACTTATAGATAGATCTGTATATAGGTGTGTACAAATGATGATCTGATTTTCCTTTATAGTATATTTTTGCATTATTTTTTCTTATATTTATACATAATGAAGTCAAAATCATACTATGTCTTAGTTTTATATGGATAAGATTTTAGAAGATGTAATTGTTTCCGTGCCGACTGATGTTGATCCATTTGATTAGTAGATAATGTGCGAGAAATGGATCACGTTAGATGAGCAAATAATAATAAAGCTTAATAATGTTAATTCTTTATGTTTATTTGTTTGATACAAATTTGATAACTAATATTTTTTTCTATAGAAAATTACTGATCGCAATAAAAAAAAATCGCTCACATGCCATATAAGTGGGGCCGGACGAGTCATTATCAATTGAATGATGATTTCATATGATTTTCATTTTATTATTGGTCTTCGTTTATATTGTTAAGTTTTTATTACTTATTTTTTAAAAATAGTTTGAGCAACGCCATCTTCATTAGCGTCATTCCGAACGTTTAGAGATTTTTAAAATGGATAGATGTAAGGATCTTTCGGATGGCAATGAGCACTGGATAGATGAGGAGAGTAGGAGTCTTTAAGTAAGTATTTTTCTCTTTAAAATTAATTTTTACTTAAATAATTCTTATAAAAATTAGTTTTTATTTAAATAATTCTTATAAAAATTAGTTTATGTCATTAATAAGGACTTTGTTTATCTATTTTGATGTAGGAGATGATGACCCAACTGATGACTCCTTCTTTTGAGAGCAATGTCGAGAGTACCTCCTTTCTGCTGAGAAGGCTTTCATTTTAATCATAGGAAATGACCGATTTGACATTGTTCGTTGTGCGAGCAATCAAGAAATGCTCCGTACATAGTATGGACTGAGAGAAGGGTTAGACTCTTCCATCTATCAACAGCAAGTTGAGTAGCAAATATAGCAGTTGCGGCAGACTATAAAGAGAAGCTCAAGGTGCAAAGGGAGGAGATGGAGTGGATGCACAAGTAGATGGTAGAAATGAGTACATTTATGAGCCAGCTTTATAGGCAATGCAAGTCTCTACTTAGCCTCAAAGAGTTGCTGGCATGAGGGCGACGACGAGGGCGGGACGAAAGAGGAGAGAGATTATTTTGATGATGATGATGAGTGACCCGAGGATTCTGATTGTGATTGATAATTTTATATTTATATATTTATATTATTGATAAATATATATTTCTTTGTGGATCTGTAATTTATAGATGTGTTTATTTGTATGTGAAAGTATTTATTTGTGTATGGATATGTTTATTTGTGTATGGATGTGTTTGTAAATGTTATTATTTTGAAGTATATGTTTTTGTAATTTATAGAATTAATTAATATTTTAAAATAATTATTTTTATTTAATATTAATATTTGTCAACGACTTAGACCATTGATATAAAATACATGTCAAACTATATGTCAACGGCTAAGACTGTTGACATTTATTATATGTTAGTGGCCTGGATCGTTGAGATAACTACTGACATATACATGTGTGAACGATCCTAGCCGCTGACATATAATATAATTAATACATGTGAGCAACTTAGGTTGATGACATATAACTGTGTGGCCATCGACTTAAGCCGTTGAAATGTAACATATGTCAATGGTTGAAGCTGTTGACATGTGTTATATATGTCAACAGTTTCACAACAACAATTTTTTGCAAATGAGACTTTTGTCTATGACTTTGTTAACGATTTTGTAGCCGTTAACATATATATTAGTTCACAGTGTTTCATCTTTGACAGTGGTTCCTGACATATTTCTACTTTCCCGTTGTGAGATATCAACTATCTTAGAATTAACTAAATTTACTCACAAATAAAATAATTACGTGAGTACTTAAACAAATTCTTAACAAATATTAAAACAAACTCTTAACAAGTACTTTACTTAAATGAACTTGTTCACGAACATAATCGAGGTTGTGGGACTTTGGCGACCACCGGGTTTTCCTTCATTGTATTTGGCTGTGGGACTTTGGCGGCCACCAGGTTTTTCCCACTTCCGGTGCTCCAGATGCATGGGAAATGGATTATTCGATTTCTTACCAAGGATTAGAAAGGTGATGGACAACAATGCAAATAAAGCCAACCAATACAAAATAATTTGCACTTAAGTTATATTATATCCTATTGTATAATAATTTGACATGTTTATAGTTATCTATTAAATTATTTACAAAATAAAGTAAGTATGTTAGTGTTTGTACTTAAACTCAAATTGAAGATGTGAATCTAAGAAGAAATATTGGCATCACAGTTACCAAATAGTCTGCTTCATTTAAGCTTTATAACTTTTGGTACCTGATGAGGCAGAATCCGATTCGGCCCATTAGAGCAGGCCCAAACCCCGTTCAGCCCAACAGCAGCAGTACCATGCCCTCTGGCGGCCTCCAGCCCATCGGCGGCCCAGCAGCCCTCGGCCCAGTAAGCGGCACCGTCGCTCCCGGCCCAACAGGCTTCAGCCCGTCAGCGGCCCACTAGCCTTCGGCCCGGGAACAGCACGGCAGCCCAAGGCCCAGCAGGCTTCGGGCCCTCAGCGGCCCAACCCCCTTCGGCCCGATAGCCGAGTCCGGCCCACTCCGGTGGCGGACCTGGCACTATGGCGGTTTACCAGTAAGCCCAAACATAGTCCTATATCGGCTACCACCGTTAACCAACCTCTATCCTCTGCTATAAATACACCGCTATTTATTGCCAAAGGTATGCAACTCTTTGCCTCCGAGACCCTTAAGGACTACGGTCCAATTAGCATTAAAGCTACTTCTTGCTTTCTGAATCGAATCATCTTCAGAAGCTAACTTGACCGTCGGAGGGGGTTCCTAAGGGCCAGAGCCCGGGACTCCTGCTGACCGGTTTCTTCTTCTTTCCCTCCTGCAGGAGCTCGGTTCGAATCATCGCCGACCTTCCCGAGTCGGTCTCGGCCGCCGACCTCGGATCCCCCTCCTTGGTCTCGACGCCGTCCGACGGCTGCCCCGCAACGGGAGGCTCGGCCCCGTGTTGTCCCTTCGTCCGACAAAAAAGAGCTCTTGGGCTCACTATCCAAGGGCAAGCCGAGTCCGAGACCCTTCCGGCTTCGGACCATCGGCTTCGGCTTCATCGCCTGTCGACCGCATAGCCGGGAAGAGCTTCATCCGCGCCGCCCCTTCGCCCGCCGAAGGAGCCTCGGCCCCGTCTTCCCGGAGGACGAGTCCGCACCGACCGAGGCGCCCCTCGGCCTTCGGACCCTCGTCTCCGCCTCCGCCTCCTCGGCCTCCCGGATCCCCGTCGGGCCTCAGCAACACCGATCCGAACCGGCTTCGGATCCTCTTTTCCGGATTCCGGCCTCGGAGTCCGGTCGTGATAGATCCAGTCTACATCACGTGGCGCCGTCTGTGGGAAACCAACAAAACAAGTCATGTCTCAGCGACCGGTGACCCGACGATCCGGGCAAGGCGAAGCAGAAGCGCGGGAGGCCTCGGCGCAGATGCTGCCTTCCGAAAGCGCACCTTCTGCCCCGCCGAGCCTGCCTCTGCCAACCATACCGGAGTCTCTCGGCTCGGAAGACCGAGTGGGAGCGCTCCAGCAGCAAGTGGCGACGCTGGCCGCTGCCGTCACGTCCCTAGCGCCTCTCCAGGAGATGGTGTCCGCCATCGCCCAGCACGTAGGGCTGACGGGACAACCTCCTCAGCAGGCGCCGCTCCCCCCACTCTGCCCGGTACAAGGTGCCCGGTTCCGGCCGGCACCTGCGCCGGTTCCTCTCAACGAGGCCGCGGAAACGCGCAGCGAGCCCTTGACGCTGCCTGTCCGAACTCCTGGCACTGATCGCCTGACGGAGCAGGATTACGCTTCGTCCGAGTACCGTCCGGTCCGAACCGGAGGACAATCCGTCGCCACCTCGACCGCCCCGGACCTGGACCAGCGGCTGACGGCGATGCGCAAGGAGATGCAGCAGATGGTGTCTCGGCCTCACGGGGCCCCACTCGCCAGCAGCATCCTGGAGCAGACCCCATTCACGGCAGAGCTCCTGGCCATCGAGGTACCCTCCAACTTTAAGCTGCCGAAGGGCCCTCTCTACGACGGGATGACAGATCCGGTCTGTCATTTCCAGAAGTTTAACACTTACCTTCGGGTCCGAGGGATCTCCGAGGCAGTCCGCTGCCGTCTTTTCCCCCTCACCCTTGAAAAAATTGCCCTCACCTGGTTCGATGCTCTGGCCCCCAACTCCATTCACTCCCTGGTTCAGTTGGGCCAGTTGTTCATCGACCAGTTCTATGATGCCACCCGGCAGTCCAAAACTTCCGCCAGCTTGCTAGCCATCCGGCAAGGCCCCACCGAAACCCTCCAGGAATACTTCACCAAGTTCCGGACCGAGGCCGCCCAGATCCCAAACCTCGACAGCTCGATCGCAGTCTCGGCCGTGATCAGCGGGTGCCGGGATGAGGGGCTCCTCGGTTCCATCGGGAAGCGCCATCCCCCTACCTTTCAGGACCTCGTGGCCCGGGCCCATAAGTACATCAACCGAGAGGCCCTGATGCTGTCCAGGGGTAAAGGCGCAACCGAGACTACCTCAACGCCTGCTCCCCCGGCGGTCCGACCTCGGTCCGAGGACCAAGAGCCCTCCCGGAAGCGTTATCGCCGGGAGGATTGGGACAGGGAGAGGAGACGGGACCCGCAGCCGCGGTACCTACCCTTACCTGCTCCCCCTTCCCGGATGCTCATGGAGGTGAAGGGCATGCTCCGGCGGCCTGATCGCATCAAGACCGATCCTCGCCGAAGGGACCCCGGCAAATACTGCGAGTATCACCGAGAGATCGGCCACACGACGGACGAGTGCCGGCAGCTCCGGGAAGAGATCGATCGCCTCATCCGGGAGGGGAGATTGCCGCAATATCGGCGGGAGCAGCCGCCGCAGCAGAACCGAGACGTCCCTGCATCACCCAGACAGCAACCGCCCCCGGCGATAGAAGCCGCTCCTCCGCCAAAAGCCACCGCGGCCCCGGTTGAATCATCCCATCAAAGACCCAGCTCTGGGTCTATCATGATGATATCCGGAGGGCCCGGGGAGGGATCAAGGTCGCGGCAACGCAGCACCGTGGCGGCGGTCGACGGCGAGCCGAAGCAGCCTCGTCTGGAAGATATCACCTTCGGCGCCGAGGACCTGACTGATGTCCAGGTCCCTCATGATGACGCTCTCGTCGTCAACGCTGTAATAAAAAACTATGATGTACATAGGATCTTTGTGGATAATGGAAGCGCCCCAAACATCTTGTTTTACGATTGTTTCGAGAAAATGGGATTGAGTGAGGCTAGTATGAAGCCTCATCGGGGCCCTCTCTTCGGTTTTAACGGCTCGCCCTGCCGAGTAGAAGGTATTGTTCGGCTTCCTGTGACCTTGGGCTCCGCCCCCCGGCAATTGACCGTTGAAACGGACTTTGCCGTTGTAAAGATCGAGTCAGCCTACAACGCCATATTCGGCCGAAGGCTCATCGGCGGGGTCGGAGCCGTGCCCTCATCCTTCCATCAGAAGCTGAAGTTTCATACCGACCACGGGATCGGCGAGGCCAAAGGAAACCAAGAAGCAGCCCGGCAGTGCTATATGATTTCGGTCAAAGGGAAGGCCGCAGCCGAAACCCTGACAATCGAGTCATCAGCCGAGGCATCTCCAGGAGAGGCACTCCTCGCCGTCCCTGTTCCGGGAGGCGAGGGGCGAGTCCTGATGATAGGCTCCGGCCTGGAAGAGATTGAAGCAGAGAAGCTCACAGAGTTTTTGATAGAGAACCTCGACGTCTTCGCCTGGTCCCCATCGGACATGCCCGGGGTTGACCCGGAGATAGCCGAGCACCGTCTCCACACCGATCCCAACCAGCCCCCAGTGAAGCAGAAGCGGCGCACCTTCAATCAAGAAAGGAGAACCGCTATCCAAGCCGAAGTACAGAAGGGGCTGGACGCCGGACACCTCCGAGAGGTGCATCATCCGGAGTGGATCGCCAATGTGGTCATGGTGCCGAAGAAAGAGGGCAAGTGGCGTATGTGCGTGGACTTCACCAACCTCAACAAGGCCTGTCCGATGGGCAGCTTTCCGCTGCCTCGGATAGACCAGGTGGTGGACACGACGTCCGGCCACGAGCTCTTAAGCTTCCTCGACGCCTATTCAGGCTACCACCAGATCCGGATGCATCCGGATGACGAAAGTAAAACCAGCTTCACGACCGATTTGGGCCTGTACTGCTACACCCAAATGCCCTTCGGTCTGAAGAACGCCGGCGCAACCTACCAGCGCCTGGTCAACAAGGTGTTCGCTCCACAGCTGGGCCGAAACATGGAGGTCTACATAGACGACATGCTGGTCAAGAGCCGTGTCGCTTCTGAGCATTTGGCCGACCTAGCCGAGACTTTCTCCGCCCTTAGGCAGTACAAGATGAAGCTGAACCCGACTAAGTGCGCCTTCGGGGTAGCCTCCGGCAAGTTCCTCGGTTACATGGTCACCCGTCGAGGGGTGGAAGCCAACCCCGAGAAGATTTCGGCCATCGTACAGATGCGCCCCCCGGCAAACATCCGAGAGGTACAGAAGCTGAACGGGAGGATCGCAGCCCTCAGTCGCTTCATGTCAAGGGCGGCTGACTATTGTTTCCCCTTCTTCAAGCTGCTGAAGAAGGCCAACAGCTTCGAGTGGACAGAAGAGTGCCAAGCGGCCTTCGACCAGTTGAAGGCCTACCTCGCCAAAGTCCCCATCTTATCCAAGCCAGTTCCTGGTGAACCCCTGAGCTTATATCTTGCGGTTTCCGAGACAGCTCTCAGTGCCGTCCTCGTCCGAGAGCAAGAAGGCATGCAGAAGCCGGTTTATTATACCAGCCGAGCCCTTCAAGGGGCAGAACTCCGGTACCTTGCCCTGGAGAAGCTGGCTCTGGCCCTTGTCTCGTCCGCAAGGAGGCTCCGGCCCTATTTTCTGGCCCATTCCGTGAAGGTCCTCACCGACCAGCCCCTAAAACAAGTCCTCTCCCGGCCCGAGGTGTCCGGCAGGCTGGCAAAATGGGCGATCGAGCTGGGAGAGTTCGATATCTCCTACGCTCCGCGGGTAGCTATAAAGGCCCAGGCGTTGGCAGATTTCATCGCCGAACTTACCCCTGGCGCCTCCGAGGCGCCTCAGCCAGTGCCAAACACGCCTGAAGCCGAGGCTACTTTGGCTCCCGTACCGGCCGACGAATGGCGACTCTTCGTAGACGGCTCCGCATGCTTCACGGGCAGCGGCGCCGGATGGATCCTGGCGTCGCCCGAAGGGGTCGTCACGGAGTACGCCCTGCGCTTCTCCTTCCCGGCAACCAACAATGCCGCCGAGTATGAAGCTCTCATATCCGGCCTCCGGGCCGCAAAGAAGCTCGGCGTCCGGAACCTGAAGGCCTTCAGCGATTCCCAGCTGATCGCTGGCCACATCTCCGGGGAGTATGAGGCCCGGGACGCAGTGATGGCTTCTTATCTCCAGGTGACTCGCGAAATCCTCGCCCAATTCGACTCTTATGAAGTTGTGAGGATCCTGAGAGCTGAGAATGCCCGAGCCGATGCACTTTCCCGGCTGGCGTCAACCCAAGACGGGGGGGGGGGGGGGGGGGGGCGAATGATCCTCGTCGAAGAACTCGCCGAACCAAGCCTCGGCGAAACCGAGGCCATGCTAGTCGCCGAGGTCGAGGCCGAAGCCGAGACATGGATGACCCCCCTCGTCGCTTTCCTTCTCCAAGGAGAAGTCCCGCCAGATCCGAAGGAGGCAAAGCGCGTTCGACAGCGCTCATCCCACTTTCTTCTTCTGGACGGGGCCCTGTACAAGAAATCCTTCGGCCGACCACTGCTGCGGTGCCTCGGCCCAGCTGAAGCCGACTACGCCACGAGAGAAATCCATGAAGGGGTATGCGGAGTGCATGCGGGAGGAAGGGCCTTGGCTCACAAGCTCCTAAGGCAAGGCTACTGGTGGCCATCACTCCGAGAGGACGCCTTAGCCCTCGTCCGGCGCTGTGACCAGTGCCAGAGGTATAGCTCCCTCATCCACCAAGCAGCCACCCTTCTGACCCCCTTATCCGACCCCTGGCCTTTCGCTCAGTGGGGGATTGACCTCCTGGGGCCTTTTCCCATCGCCACCGGCCAGAGAAAGTTCCTCATCGTAGCGGTAGACTATTTCACTAAGTGGGTCGAGGCTGAACCCCTCGCTGCGATAACCGATGGCAATGCTTGGAACTTCGTCTGGAAGTCCATCATTTGCCGGTTCGGCATCCCTCGGGCCATCATTTCTGACAATGGGAAGCAGTTCGACAGCCGGCGGTTCAGCGATAACTGCGCCAGCTTCGGCATACTCCACAAATTCACTTCGGTGACGCATCCTCGAACCAATGGCCAAGTCGAAGTCGTTAACCGAAGCCTCCTACAGGGATTGAAAACCCGCCTCGGCGAAGCTAAAGGCCGATGGGTGGAGGAGCTGCCAAGTGTTCTGTGGGCTTATCGGACGACAAGCCGAACCCCCACCGGCGAAACTCCCTTCCGCATGGCCTACGGCGTAGAAGCCGTTATTCCGGTAGAGATCGGCCTTCCTTCTCCCAGGGTCATCGCTTATGATCCGAAGGCCAACGAAGAAGGAATGAAAGACCACCTGGACCTCATTGAAGAGACCCGAGACAGGGCTCGCGTCCGGCTGGCCGCTTATCAACAGCGCATGGCGAAGTACCACAGCACTCGAGTAAAGCCCCGAAGCTTTGAAGTAGGGAGCCTCGTGTTGAGGAACGCTCATGCTTCCAAACCAGCCGAAGCCTCGGGAAAACTTGCCCCCAACTGGGAGGGGCCTTATCGAGTCAGGGAGGTGATCAGGAGTGGAGCTTATCGGTTGGAAACCCTTTCGGGCCAACCTCTCCCTCGCACATGGAATGTTGAGCGCCTTCGGCGTTATTATGTGTAAGTCACTTTTCCTCAGGCTTACAGCCGAAGAGTATGAATAAAGACTTCTTTTGTCAAGAGGCATATTATTCTTTCTAAGTCCGTGTAAACCGTACCGGGAGTGGCTTCGGCCATGCAAACCGTATCGGGAGCGGCATGGTATTCTCTCTAAGTCCGTGTAAACCGTACCGGGAGTGGCTTCGGCCATGCAAACCGTTTCGGGAGCGGCATGGTATTCTCTCTAAGTCCGTGTAAACCGTACCGGGAGTGGCTTCGGCCATGCAGACCGTATCGGGAGCGGCATGGTTTTCTCTAAGTCCGTGTAAACCGTACCGGGAGTGGCTTCGGCCATGCAAACCGTATCGGGAGCGGCATGGTTTTCTCTAAGTCCGTGTAAACCGTACCGGGAGTGGCTTCGGCCATGCAAACCATATCGGGAGCGGCATGGTTTTCTCTAAGTCCGTGTAAACCGTACCGGGAGTGGCTTCGGCCATGCAAACCGTATCGGGAGCGGCATGGTTTTCTCTAAGTCCGTGTAAACCGTACCGGGAGTGGCTTCGGCCATGCAGACCGTATCGGGAGCGGCATGGTTTTCTCTAAGTCCGTGTAAACCGTACCGGGAGTGGCTTCGGCCATGCAAACCGTATTGGGAGCGGCATGGTTTTCTCTAAGTCCGTGTAAACCGTACCGGGAGTGGCTTCGGCCATGCAAACCGTATCGGGAGCGGCATGGTTTTCTCTAAGTCCGTGTAAACCGTATCGGAAGTGGCTTCGGCCATGCAAACCGTATCGGGAGCGGCATGGTTTTTTCTAAGTCCGTGTAAACCGTACCGGGAGTGGCTTCGGCCATGCAAACCGTATCGGGAGCGGCATGGTATTCTCTCTAAGTCCGTGTAAACCGTACCGGGAATGGCTCCGGCCACGTATACCGATTCGGGAGGAGCCAAGGCATATCTAAGTTCGCGTAAGCGGAAGCATGAATGGCTTCGGTCATTCGACAAACGTAAGAAGCGGCAAGATGTCCCTTCGGGATCATGTGGACCACCATAGTAAAGGCCCCCGGCCGAATACTGTGGCGACATTCTGTCCGAACCTACATCGGGTCCCGGCCTTACAAGCTATGGCGAACGACGACAGGACCTCTGGCTCCTGAAGGGCTATATTCGGTCGATCGTACGCAAGCATCGAGGTAAAGCCAAACACATTCCTTGTATTTATGGAGAAGGAAAGTACAAAAACCGGCCATATTCTAGGCCGAGGGCTTACAACAGAAGAAGAAGTAGAAGCGGGCTGTATGATTGGCCGGAGGTTTACGATAGAAGAAGCGTAAGCCGGCCATACCCTAAGCCGAGGGTTTACAACAGAAGAAGAGGCAGGAATCAGGGAAGAACCCCGCGTCATTCTTCGGCTTCGGCCTCCTCCGCCTCGGCTGCGGCTTGTCCCGGAGAGGGGGAGGGAGAGGGAGAGTCGACGATCTGCACCGCTTCAGGAGCGGCAGCCTCCTCAGCGGCAACCTCCTCGTCGGCGGCCTCCTCAGGGGCAGCTTCCTCGGGGGCCCCTCAGCGGGCGCAGCTTCATCATCCGGCGCAGGAGCCGAGGCCCTCTCGGCCATAAGTCCCTGCCACCAAGACAGGAGCTCCTTGGCTTCCGCGCCCCTCGGTAGGTCGACCCCAGTCAGATCGACACTCGGGCAGGCCCTCTGAGCGACAGCCAACCCAAGGTCGAAGACGGAGGAAGAAGCCTGCACTTGAGCCTGGATGATCTCTTCGGTGTAGACCGGGCCGGCCTTGTATTCGGCTACGGCCAAGTCTGCCACCTCCTCCAGCTCCCGCTTCAACGCCGACACCTCCTCGGCGTGCCGCCGCTTCTCCGAAGCCCGCCGGGAGTCCTTCTCCTGAATCTGGGCCTTGAGGGCCCGGATCTCGGACTGTGCCACGGCGAGCTCCCCCTCGGCCTTCGCCCTGGCCTCGGCAGAAGCGCGGGCCTCAGCTGTCTTCTCCTCCAGCTGTGTCCGCACCTGGGCACTCGAGGTCACGAGCCCCTCGACTAGAGGCTCGATGTCGGGCACCACCGAAGTACCCTCACCCGAGCCATCCGACTCTTTCTCGGCCTCCAGGAGCTGGAGCCGGAGCTGCTCCTGATGGTGCAACAGGACGCTGCCTGTCACCGCAGCCTACGAGCCGAAAGCGAACAAGTGATCAGGAAAAAGGAAAATCAAGAGAAAGCGAAGGAAAGCTCGACTGAAGCGCTTACAAGTGTGTTACCTGGACAGACAGCCGAGCGCTCATCGCCGCCAGGCTGAGGACCGAATGGTGCTTCAGCCCTTCAAAGGCCGAAGGGAGAGTGAGACTGCGGAGCAGACGGAGGCACGTCTGCGAGTCTTCCATACTCTCGTCCTCATAGATCCCCGGTTCGGGGCGCCACCACTTGCGCTGCGCCCGGGGAGCCTGCGACCCGGCGCCTTCGTCGCCAACCCCGGCCGCTACAGCCGAAGGAGAATCGCCCCTCGGCGCCTCTGGAGATGCCAGCCTCGCGGCCCTTCGGGCCTCGGCACTCCTCCTGATCAGCGGAGCCTCCTCCGCATCCATGGCCTCTTCCGACCGGGGGCGCTTTGACGCTCGGCCGCCCCTTCGAGCGGCGAATTTTGACTTTCGCTCCCTCTCGAGAGCAGCAGCCGCGGCACGGCCCTCAGAAGAAGCCGCCGTCCTTGGGACCCCGCCTCGGGTCCTCGGGGCCCCGGCGCCTCGGCCGGTCCTGCCTGCCGCCTGCGGAGTCAGCGCTCGGCCCGGAACACGCCGGTCGGATATCCGGTCGAGAAGGGAGTCTAGATCGGCCATCGCTGCAAGCAAGAAGAACCCGTCAGGAACAAATCAGAGGACAAGTGCAAACACAGAGCCGACTTACCCTCGGCCGAAACTTCATCAGCGTCCTCAGCCGGGAGAGCTTCGGCCAGAGGAGCGGCGGCCCTTCCTCCGCGGCCCCGCGGAGTCTCCCCGGGAGGAAGATAAGGGAAGGCCCGCACCGGATCGGACCTCGGATCCGGCCATACCCCGGCGGTCACCAGACGCTCCGACGCGCTGAGAAGCCCCCAGACGCTATACGGGGCCATCATCTGGATGCGACCCACGAGGATGCTTTGGACCGGGGTAAGGGTAGGAGGATCCGAGAGGCCCGCAGCCAGCGGCGCCCATTCAGTGGGGAAGGGCCACAAACCCTTCTCCTTCTCCGGCAGGGAGACGAAGACGAACTTCCTCTTCCAGCCGTGGATGGACGAAGGCTTCCCGGAGAATACACTTCGCCCAACCCGAGGGACGAAGCAATACCACTCGGACTTCCCCTGCGTCTGAATTTTGAAGAGGCAGCGGAAGACATTGATGGAAGGGCGGATCTTCACTTAAGCAAAAATGCTCAAGAAACCGTATACGGTGCGCCAGGAGTTGGGAAAGAGCTGAGACGGAGCCAGCCCGTAGAAACTGAGAAGGTTGATGACGAAGGTGGGGAGTGGAAGACGGAAGCCCGCCTCAAAGCTATCAACATAAATGGAGAAGGAACCCGGGCGGAAGGTGTTAGCCCGGGTGGCGGAGTCAGGCCGAATGACCGTCGTCCAGGAAGGGAGCTGGAAGTAGGAGACCAGGCGCGTAACCTCGGCGTCCGAAAGGGCGCAGGATGCTTCCGAAGCCATATCCGGACGACGGCGTCCCGAAGTAGAAGCCTGGCCTGGGCTCCGGGCCTCTTCGGCATACTCGGCCCCGGAGGTCTCGGCCCCGGAAACCTCGGCTCCGGAAGCCTCGGACCCCTCAGTCCCGGAGACCTCGGGTTCGTCGGACATTGCTGGGGCAGAAGAGTCTGAGGTGAAGGAATCCGACAAGAAAGATCGCAGGGAGCGGGAAGGAGTATACTCCTCGTCCGAAGGAGTAATCTCACTAGAAGAATCCCGGACCATAAGGCCACGAAGGGGAGGAGGAAAGCTGGGGCTTACTCGCAGAAAGGGGGAAGAAGGTCTCTCCTGAGCCGAGTGCGGCTCCTCACAACCTCCCAGCTCCACCAGCAATGCGCTCCAAGGAGTGGAGACCTTCCCACGGTGGCCGGCGAGCTCGGACGAAGCCTTCGGGAAAATAGCTTTCCGCAGGAGAAGGAAGAAGAGCTTGGAAGATTGTAAAGGAAGCGTAGGCACAGCAGCAGGAAGAAGAACAGTGCCCTGCTGAGGGCTTGTATTTATAGAGCTCGCTCGGGGCGCCTCCCGCCGAAGCCAACGGCCGAGATCGCCCCGCTCGTCCCCTCGCCCCTCTCAGATGCGCGCCACGTGCGTCGTCCTTCGGCAATGATGACGGACCGGCTCCGGGACTTGCAGCGAAACAATTAACGGCCGAGGGCGCTCCGACCCTTCGGCTGGCCGCCCGATACGCGCCACGTGTCCCGATCCGCGTGCTGAAGATGAAAGAGGCGGCAATCCGAGTGAAAGCCTTGGACAGAGAGCCGAGGCGATCCACGACCCGTGAGCGGTCAGGATCCATTTGTGTTTTCGACGGAGCGGCCGGATGCGCGACGCGTGTCCCGTGCTTCCTCGCGAGGAGACGCGCCATCCCGTCCATTTAATGGAGCCTGACACGAGTAAGAGGGCTCGGCCCTTCGGCTTCTTAGCTCTGAGCCTTCGTCACCACTCCGAGCGAGGACGAAGCAACCGCATAGCCCTCGGCCGACCGAGGGCCCCCTCTTCCCAGTAGAAAAGGGGAGCAGAGTTTCGGGTAAGACACCTGTTACGATGCCCTTTCCACAGCTTCGGGCTATACTCTCGCCATCTCAGAACTGAGAAAGACAAGAGTGGGGGGCTATGTGATGAGGCAGAATCCGATTCGGCCCATTAGAGCAGGCCCAAACCCCGTTCAGCCCAACAGCAGCAGTACCAGGCCCTCTGGCGGCCTCCAGCCCATCGGCGGCCCAGCAGCCCTCGGCCCAGTAAGCGGCACCGTCGCTCCCGGCCCAACAGGCTTCAGCCCGTCAGCGGCCCACTAGCCTTCGGCCCGGGAACAGCACGGCAGCCCAAGGCCCAGCAGGCTTCGGGCCCTCAGCGGCCCAACCCCCTTCGGCCCGATAGCCGAGTCCGGCCCACTCCGGTGGCGGACCTGACACTATGGCGGTTTACCAGTAAGCCCAAACATAGTCCTATATCGGCTACCACCGTTAACCAACCTCTATCCTCTGCTATAAATACACCGCTATTTATTGCCAAAGGTATGCAACTCTTTGCCTCCGAGACCCTTAAGGACTACGGTCCAATTAGCATTAAAGCTACTTCTTGCTTTCTGAATCGAATCATCTTCAGAAGCTAACTTGACCGTCGGAGGGGGTTCCTAAGGGCCAGAGCCCGGGACTCCTGCTGACCGGTTTCTTCTTCTTTCCCTTCTGCAGGAGCTCGGTTCGAATCATCGCCGACCTTCCCGAGTCGGTCTCGGCCGCCGACCTCGGATCCCCCTCCTTGGTCTCGACGCCGTCCGACGGCTGCCCCGCAACGGGAGGCTCGGCCCCGTGTTGTCCCTTCGTCCGACAAAAAAGAGCTCTTGGGCTCACTATCCAAGGGCAAGCCGAGTCCGAGACCCTTCCGGCTTCGGACCATCGGCTTCGGCTTCATCGCCTGTCGACCGCATAGCCGGGAAGAGCTTCATCCGCGCCGCCCCTTCGCCCGCCGAAGGAGCCTCGGCCCCGTCTTCCCGGAGGACGAGTCCGCACCGACCGAGGCGCCCCTCGGCCTTCGGACCCTCGTCTCCGCCTCCGCCTCCTCGGCCTCCCGGATCCCCGTCGGGCCTCAGCAACACCGATCCGAACCGGCTTCGGATCCTCTTTTCCGGATTCCGGCCTCGGAGTCCGGTCGTGATAGATCCAGTCTACATCAGTACCTAATACTGACTTAAGATGTGAATCTAAAAGTGTAATAGGCTTTAAACTTCAATGTTATCAAACACCACCTTAGTGTAATTTCCTTCAACCTGTCCGTCGCTTAGATTGTTTATTTGATTCTTCTGGGTGTATTAAATTTGATAGAGTTAGGGTGTTTAATTGTGAATGAATTTTAAAATTAATATAATTTAATCAAACATCCAAGAAACAATCTATCACTATTAATATTAAAAGTGATTAATTCAGAACTTTAACATCGGAACCAAACAGGGCGTTAACTAAACCCGACATGCTGCTGTCTTGCGTGTGAATTTTTCAGCAACTTATTAAACTGTCTGAGCAACCTAACGCCATGTTTGGTTGGAGTATCAAATTTAATATAGTATCAATTTTGATATTGATATTCTTATGATAATAAATATAAATATTAAAATTGATATGAACAATATTTTAGTGTTTGATTAAACTTAAAGTAATAATAATATCAAAAGTGATACAAGAGATTATTTGGATGACTCTTATTATCAATTTAATTCTCTATAATAATTATGTGGTCATTGGTGTGTCACAAAATGTTATAAAATATTATAAGTTTACAATGTTTTCAAAATCTTATTAACTCATTGCATCCATTTTATCCAATTTTAGTTACTTTAATATTATTTTTAAATAATAAATTAAAATTAAAGATCCAAACTGTCACAAATTTGTGGGTTTAAATAAGTATTTTTCTATCCCATTCATGGTCCAAATCTACATAAGATCAAATCAAGTATTTTTGTACTAATAATTTTAAACTTAACTGAGGATTCTAATTTACATCAAATATTTTAAAACAACCCATAAAAGTGGCAACTTGAAAAAGCTTCTCCTATGCAACGTTGGCAACGACCTCTCTCCGACGATGATGCTTGCAGGAGATGTGAGATGGCGATTGAGATGTGAGGTGTTGGGCGGAGGTGGGTGGGATCGAACAGGTCTCAAGATTTCTATATCAAGTTTAATGCATACATAAAATTGTATTAAATTGGATAGAGTTAGGGGACTTAGTTGTGAATGAATTTTAAAATTAATATAACTCAGTTAAACACCTAAAAAAAACTCTATCACTATTAATATTAAAACTAATAATAATACTGGACTCTAATACCAAAATCAAACAGGACGTAATATATTTGTTAAATTTCCCCCCCTCCCCCAAATAACTCTGGCTTTGCCACTGGTCGTATATATTTACAGGAAAAATGTCCCCAGTCCTTTTGCTGGAGATTTCTTTTAAAATTGTTGACGTTTTCTTGTTTTCTTTCTCCCATTTTATTTTCTTCTTCTTCTCCTTTTCTTCTACTTCATACATTTTGGTGAATTATGCTCCAAGTGATCTAATAAGTCGCAGTTGAGTAAAATCTGGCCACAGTTTTGAAAGAGATCTCATGGCCCTGTGCTAGTCCGTGGACATGGATGTTCCATGGATTTAATACCAGGAAATGTGATGGAGGAGGGTGTTTGTGTGGGGGTGAGGTTTTTGTGGACAAGAGTCTATTACATCAACGCAGACACCTTCGTGATGGGGTGTGAAAGCACTCGACTGAAGAGAGAGGAAAAGAAAATCTCACATAAAAATAAGAAAATTATTGCCACTCATATATGAGTCACATTTATTAAGATGGGATCTTTTGGATGCTACCCTATCTCCTTGTGCACGCTCTATTTATAAATGGACCAGGATAAATTTGATATTTTCCTGTCTTATCTTAATAATCATGACTTATTTAGTTTTGATTTTATGTGAACAAGAGTGTACTAAGATATATAAAGAAGAAATTCAAAAGATCTTGACTTTAATTATTCTGTTGCTTACTCATTAAAGGTTGATTGTACATGTTCCCTTTGAATGCTTGTTCATTGATAAACAAAAAAGACAAATGGAAAACTTTCGTATTTTGATTATGACAAAAACTGAAACATGAAGTTGAACCCTTTATGATATATAGAATCTCAGAGAATAATATTTGCTGTAATGTTTGGATGTTAGTTGTGTCAATGGCGGATCCAACATTTGATCCCACTGAATTTTGTCAAATCTATTGGTCTAATTCAAAACAGTCTACGTTGAGATCTGATTGATTCATTCCAAAATCTCACATGTTCAACTCAAGACCTCATATGACCTAACCCAAAATCTCATTAACCCAACTATGTTTATAATCTAATATCCAACTGGATAAAATTTCTGTGTCCGCCATTGAGTTGTGCAATGATGTTAAGTTGATCGTGTAACTTAGTGTTTCATTAGTTCACATGCACAAGATATGATAATTCGACCTACTTCTATATTTAAATGAGATTTCCTTCATCATTGAAATTATTATGTCTGACTGAACATTTAATATGTGTCATGCCCTTTTTGATTGATTGCATCACGTCACTTGAGAGATCTTAATGAGAAAATTTTAATTGATTGCATCGTAGACCACCACATAGCACTTTGGACTTCGTGGTCGCCAACAAAACCCATCCAATTATAAATGGATCAACCCACGCTTCAAAGCGGAAAGGACCGTTGCAATTTGCAGTTATTTATTACTGTTGTGTAGCATTAATTTATAATGAGCTTTTCCCTCAAATGGCTCTCTTCCCAAATAGATATCATGGTTGCTATTGCCATGAGTAGGTATACATGTTTATTTACATGTGGATGAATAGATGGCTGTCCATATTGGAATTCGGAATAAGAATGCATGTTTGTTAGTTGCATTTGTTAAGTGATGACATGCAAAGTTTTAGCATTTTAACAACTTTAATGATGTTTTAAAATTTTGGAAGAAGCTTGCAATTGTAATATGCTTCTATAAAAACATGCATACACTTTAATCCATCAAATTAATCTAAAAAGTAATTTCTCTTGAGAGCTCATTTGCAAGTTTTTAGAGGGCACCTCTTAAGTTCCTCTAATTAAACTTTTTCTTGTGGCGAGACATTGAAAAAACAATGTTTCATCTAGTGGTAAGAAGGAAAATAATAATGCCACAGTAGTAATATGAAGAAATAATACAAAAGACAAATTTTGACATTGCCTGGGCAAAACAGTTCCTTTTGATTGTTGATAAGTAGTAAACGAGAAAATTGAATGCCGGGAAACCTAAAGATGTCATGTTAGAAGGAATCATCGTAGAGATTTGTCATGGGCATATGCACAAATTGCAGTATTTCTTCAAAGACTTCTTGCTCCTAATTAATTAGCTTGGTCATCGGTTCCTCTATAGTTAACTTTGTAAGGCAGAGAGAGGATTCATGGAATCGCAATATTCATAAGATCAAAAAGCCCAGTATACCATTTAAGCTAACTAAATTAATCTTACAAGAAAAATCACGAAATCCAGCTGATAACATTCTGAACTAACAAAGGAAACCAACTCCAAAGTATTAAAGGAAAGGGTAGGTTGAGTGCCCAGTAAATTAATTAGCAATCAAGAATTCAGCATTAAGGAGAAGAAAGAGGAGGAGGAAAACTTTATAAAAATTCAAGCTTTATAAAAATTTCATGGAACCTGTTTCAGTGCAGAGAGCTGTCAATACAGGATGGAACAACCAGCCTTGTTACATAGTGCTGCTGCCACAGCAAAATTTAATAACGAGTCCATATACTAGGTATATACAGGAAGGTAGCTCCCATTAATTAGTACTTGGCTTCTCCATGCAGCTCGCTCTCTCCGATGTTATCTTCCTAGCTAGAAGGGTGGGCGGTTGGGCCTGACGGAGAGCTGGACGGGGACGGGGCGGCCCGTCCCAGTGCCGCCGCAGCTGCTGCACCCCCTCCTCCCGGAGCCCGCGCACGTCCGGCACCCCACGTCGCCGTCCGACCACCGCGAGCACATGCAGGCGACGCGCCCCGTGCCGTTGCAGGTCGCGCACCTGGGCCAGCCCCCGGCGCCGCCCCCCGCCATGGGCTTGCTGTCCATGGCCGACTTCACCAGCATGGCTCCCGCCAGCACCCCCAGCCCCGTGGCCAGCTGCGACACCACCACCAGCGGGCCCATGTCGCTTGGAGCTAGCTACCCCTGCTCCTCCTGTTTACGACCTTCTAAACAAGAACAATATTGTTCTCAACAACTGCTGCCCTTGCAGTGATATGGGTATCGCTCTTCTGCCCCCCCCGGTGGAGAGGAGCAGGTGGAAGGGGGAGGAGGACTCAGCCGGAGCCTGCAATTAGGTAAATACTTGGCGTGGACCGGTTCTGGTTCTGGTTCTGGTTCCGGTTGTACAGAAAGGAATTAGAAGCCGAGATATTAATGGGAGAGGAGGGGCCTTTGCATCACATATACGGTGGGGGCGGGTCCGGTGGTGGAGGAAACGCCCACGTCTGTGCTCGGAGGCGTGTTTGATCGGGTCAGGTCCGGGGGGGTTCATACGGCGATGGGTCGTATCAGTTTCGTGGCGGCCTCGGCAACGCACGAAGAAAGGGGTGGGGGTTGGATTTTAGCGCAGGGTCGTGCCCCGTGTGAAGCTTCCTGGCCTTGGGCTTCTTGGCGCGGGCACTGTGTGGTGGGCGGTGTGGCCGCCTTGGGCCGGCACGGGCGCGGGGTGCGATTTTCTCGTGCCCGACGACCGCGGGTTGGGAAAACGAGGGGAAATATAAGAGGTTTGGTGTGGTGCGGGTCGTCCAAGGGACCCGGTCCGGTGCAGCCAAACTTCCAGCCCCCGACTCGTTAGAAGTGATGCGATCCGAGTGGAAAGCGAGGCTTGTTCGGATCTCGACCGTCCGATGAGCAGAGTTTTCTTCCAGAATTGATCACACCAATGGTGCGATCTTCTCCGGAAAAATATATGACCGGGCCGACGGCTGAACGCGTGCTCAAATAGGGGAAGAAAAATATTGACACCGTTCCGAGATAGGGCGGCAGGTAGTTAGCGCTTGTAAGCTACTGGACGGCGGCGTGGAAGCGATTCTGCCACGTAGAAATTAGCGTGGCACGTTTCCGTTCCAATAATGCAGCTGTTCCCTTGTCCTGGTTGGAAATATGTGTGTTAAACTGGGAAGAATCCAACGTTTGCTTGGGCGGACTCCCACGGTCGGATGAAGTCATGATCCTGGGGTGGAAGACGAGCAGGGAAATTGAGTGTGGAGCTGGAAGATGGAAACACGACCCCCCAAAAGTGACTTGCAAGAGTGGATCAATCCGTGCAAGTAATGGGAATGAAATACCAATATTGGACCTTGGCCCAGCCGCCTAACCTATTTAGTTAATCTATGGTCTTATGCACAACTGTTCACCCATCCTTCTGTCCATCCGTATTTTTTAGGTGTAAGTGAATCTTATTGTTGTCCTAACGATGCAAACATTATCGATCGATAACTCGAGCATTCAGTCGATCATTAGTTTATAGGTCAATTAATGAATTGTCCTTTCAAATCGATCTTTATGGTGGATAAGATAATCAATAGACATTTTTTTGACCGAATAATAATATTTCTAAACTGATAACTTAACCGATACAGTCATTGATCTACTTTAGATCCACATTGAATCCGATCCGTTTGCATCTCTAGTTGCCTCCTCTCTAATTTCGTCTGAAATACTCAATCCGAATGATCCACTGGACAAAATTCTTACGTCCGCCATTGCCTAGAGCCACGCCCTTCCCGTGGTTTAGGATCCCTAAAGTAAATTTGACTTCAACTTCTCTTTGACACTCTACTACTCTGTTCACATATACTTACGGTTTAGGTAGGGCTTGAATAAGTGTATACCTAATCGATGTAAGTTTGACTTCGAAAATTTAAAAAAGAAAAAGTGAATCAAAATTAGAATAGTCACTTGTAAAGGTGTTGAAGAGATGAAGAGTCATTTGGTAAAAGAATTCTTTATTTAGAAAAAATATTATTATAAAAAAGTTGTACATTTAGCCAACTATGTCACTGACTAAAGAAAGTGTGAATCAGGTTAGCCTAAAGGGATATGCTCAGTAATTAGTATGGTCTCTGTAGGTGGACTTGAAGTGGAAGACTTAAGGAGCACTCAGCATGAGGTGTAGAGTTAAGTAATTATTATTATTTTTGACCAAGTGGCCCAAGAAAAAGGCGCTAAGCTCCTGATCATGAGGACCAGAGATCGAAATCACGTTAAACTCGAGAACTCCAGCACTGGAGGAAATTCTCACCTTCTTTAGCTACTTGCTCATGCTCCTCACGTCGTCATCATTAATAACGTTGGACAACTATTCACTAATTTATAATGACTAACGTGACGTAAAAGGCATACTAATTAAATGCGTAGGAGTGGTGTTTCTTTCGGAACGGTACTTGTGGTGGGGTCTTCTTTTATAATATTAGTAAGTTTTCTTCGTCTACGGGTTCTCTTCTTTGATGCAAGGGAGGGTTGTACACGCGCATACTCGCACGGGTTTGATCTAGCCCTGCGTCAATTTCACGCGTAAGCAACTTAAGACTATTTTTTAAGTATTTTCATAAGTATATCTCTGAAAGCTAGTGTATTTATTTCTATATTTCTAACTCTTATATATTGTATGAAATACTCTTTAAAACCTCAAGAACGTTGTAGATGTGTCAGAAAATTTCACAAATTCTGATAAAGTTAGGAGAATATATGCAGAATTTTAGTAAATTTAGAACTTTATATGTGAGGTACATATAAAGTTTAAATGAATTTAGGGCCATATATGTAAAACAATTTATAATCTTTCTGGCATGTTCCGTTAGAGTTAATAGTACTTTGACGAGGAGGCATAGTTACAAAGTTTCTACAGTTTTCAGAAGATATTTCATATAATGTATGAGAGTTAAGGGTATAAATACAAATGCACTCATTTTTGGAGGTGTCCATGCAAAAAAATCTTATTTTAAGAAATTTTTACATATATCTTAACAAATGTTGGGGTTATACTCTTCTTGTTAAAATGCCAACACAAGTAAGAGACATATATACAAGAAGTCTCGCCTCCTACTTGGCTTAAGCCTGGGACTAGTTGTCCTTTTTGTACGAATGAACAGCTGGACTAGGCTTAAAGAGTAATGCTTGTTGCACTGGGGGGATGGCCACTTGGTCTGTACTGCCTCCCTCCAAATTGGATGGGCCTGCAACGAGTTTTTATTTTTCTACTTTCTTGTTAGATTTTTTTAGTTTTTTGAGACGTCCAGTAAAAAATCAAAAGATGCATTCGGAATATTCGGATCAATTCCTATTTGACTGTATATTTTTTAAAACAAATTACATTTGGTACTTACCTGAATTTTCATGTAATAATTTTTTTTTGGATGCTACGCTATCTCCTTGTATACACTCTATATAATCTTTCTTTTTGAAATAAAAAAAATCCAAGGAGACAGTGCAGGCCTCAATGCAACAAGCACTATTCCTTAAAAGTTGAACCTAATATGGGGTCATTCTCACTTTCCGGCGGTGGAGAACAATTTAGAAGTGGGCAAGCACATTGGACAAATAGACAAGGACTCTATAATGTATAATATAAAGATTATTTTACATTACAATTTATATTTAGCGCATTTATATATAACTCTCATAACCTTGTACCTTTGAATACTTATGTAGAATTTACATGTAAAAGTTAAACATTTTCAAGAAAACATTAAATTATCACAAATCTACATTTAATTTGCTTTTTTAAAGGTTTTCTATAATTTTTTTCATTTTTTTAGTAATATTTTCTTAAAATTTAGACCGCAAAGTACCATTTTCAAATAATCAAGATATCTACATATTATCACAAAAGGTCATATTTTATATTTAAAGTATCATTATCTAAAATATTTATCCTAACAATCACATAGTTTTTTTTTCCTAATGAAGATCCCACAACATCATGTTCTAGACTCATGCTTAATGTTGGTCTCTCTATCTATGGATCTAATGATATGAAAGTCAACTTGGTTTGAATATTCAAGCATTGTCACAATGTCAAAGTTTGAGTTGTTGTGAAAAGATGCCATCCTTCCTTCTGAAACATCCACGGATAGGTCCAACCTACATCTAGGCACGACTTGGCCCAATTTGACTTTGCTGAACCCAGATTCTCAGATTGCCCCAAAGGTGATGTTAGCCTTTATTGTGTATTGCAGCAAGTATTTTTTCATTTGGAAGAGTAATACTTGCTACGAAGGGGCATTGGAGCGCTTTGCAAATAGTCTTAGCAGCCGTTCAATTAGTTTTGATCAGTAAGTGTATATTTTATTTTAGAAAGAATCTAAGGGGAGGAGGGCAATCATAAGAGAGTCATTTGAATTGTCTGATCTTCATTAGACGGTTAAGAAACTATCTGATCTTAATTTTATTTTTGTTAATTTTTTTAATTATCTGATCGAAGATAGGACAGTTGTAACGATCCAATCTGTTATTTAGTCAAACAACTATGTTAGTCGGTAGACTATTAAAAAAGGTCACCCATCTTTAGATTTCTTTCAACCGAACACGTTTAATTTTGGAGTTCTTTCTAACTCGAACTCTAAAAAAAGACTAGTCGGTGTTGTTGGTAGTCTACTAGTTTAATCTATTTAATATATTCTTATACAAAATTTTATAATCCACCTTCTTTAGAAGTTTGACGTCCTCATCATGACCATATTACATATAACTCACAACTAATCTCCCAAACATGTAAGATTCTAAAAGTAGCATCCATAGATTCACAAAGTGGCTACCACCATGTGACATCACACTTTAAGCTAGTCTTTTCATAATGTAATACTTTGTCTTGTGTGACACTTTCCGTACTTCCATTTAATTCGTAGCTCTGATACTATTTGTAACAACTAAATCAATTAACTAGCTCAACAACTGTATTAGCTAACATACTTTCTAAGAAGATCACCCATTCTGCAACTTTTTCCAACCGAACACACTTAATTTTGAAGTTCTTTCTAAGATGGAAGGGCAAGAGAGATCGAGTCAAGGGGGATTGACGTGAGGCCCTGTCCGCATATCCTTGGCATAGTAGACATCTCCCGTCCAGTTGCGTTGGCGCGTAGGGGTCGCGAGCTCGACTCGCGTGTTACCCCTCCTCGTGGATATTCCGCTCATTTTCGGACGTGTAATTGGGAGGGGAACTGGGGGTGGGGGGAGGCCTGGGGTTCGATCTCGGGTCTTTAGGTAGTTGATCGTTCCGAATTGTGTGTCGTTAAGCGCTCATAAGAACGTTCAATCTAAATTTATTCGGCTCATTTAAATTCGATTTTGAAAATTAATAATGGTGAGTCCGAGTCGATCCACAGGGAGTTAAATTTTTAATTTTGAAAACTTTGGAATTTAATTAATCTAAAAATTAACGATTGTTTAGGATTTTTAATGCTTTAGAATTCAATTATTCTAAAAATAACAATAACCTGAATTAACTAGTTATATCAAATGATTAATTACTTAATTAAACCGTACACAAGCTAATTGACTAAAATTAAAAAGAAATCTAATTAACTAAACTAATTCCAAGTAAACAAACAAACACTCCTAATGTAATGAAGAAATAAGCATTAATTGAATAAAAGTTTAATAGAATTTTCATTAACCACTAACCGTTTAACAATAACAACTCTCATCTAAACTAACAATTGTAATTAATGAAAAATTAAATAATCAAACGTATGCAGTAAATAGAGGCTTGGAGGAGCTTCTGCTATGGAGCGGCGCACTGGACCGCGAAGGGGTGCGGCTTGACGCAGCTGCTGGCCGGTGCTGGTGTCTGCTGGGTGTGCTGGGGATGCTTCAGGCTGGCGCGTGGAGTCCGTGCATGCATGCACGTTGGAAGGTAGGAGGAGGCCGGCTATGCGTGGGACTTGCTGCATGCGCTGGGGCGGCGCGTGGAGTGCTGGTTCGCGCAGGTGCAACGCTAGAGCTTCAAGTGTTGCCGCGTGGGGGCTGGCTGCTGGTACACTGGGAGCATGCACGGGCGGTGCAGTGACGGTGCTGGAGCTTCTCGCGAGCACGACAATGCAAAGCGCGGGAGGGCGGAGAACGGTGGCGAGGAAGACGGCTTCGGCAACCCCAGCACCGGCTTTGGGAAATAGAGAAGCCGGAAGAGAGAGCGGCGGCCTGCCTGTGTATGGAAGCCAGTGAGGAGTAAACAGATTGCGAGGAAGAAAACCCTAGGAAATTGGGAAGATGCAAAACCCTAGAAGCACGGAGCAGAGAGAGGGAGGGAAAGAGGCCTCTCGAGACGACGAGGGGAAGATGGGTCGCCTACGTCGGAGAGAGGTGGATGGCGGCGGAGAGAGAGGAAGGGCCCCGGCCGGCCCTGAGGACGCCGGCGGCGTGAGGCCGGAAGAAGAGGCAGTGGCCTCGAGTTCGAGTTCTGCTGCGGCAACCCGTGAGAGAAGAGAGGAGGGGAGGGAAGGACAGAGAGAGAGAGGGAAATCGGAGAGGAAGAAGGGCTGCAGGAAGTTGGGGAGAAAGAAGAAAAAACTGGAAAGAAAGAGGAGAGCGTGCGTGGGGGAAAGAGAGGCTGTCGGAGAGAAGGAAAACCAAGAGAGAGAGGTGTGGGAGAGAGAAGGAATAAGGGAGAGGAAGGACTGTGGGAGAAGCTGGGAAATGAAGAGAGAGAGAGGGAATAGGTCGGCCCCAAACTGGAGAAGGAGGAGGAATATATAGAGAGGAAGAGAGAGTCGTGGGAAAGAGAGAGGAAGGCGTGCGGAGGGAAAGAGGGGGAGACAGAGAAAAGGAAATAGAGAGGAGAGAAGGAAACAGAGAGAATGGGAAGGAAGGTTTTTTTATTTTTTTAAAAAAAGAAAGTGGGGGAAGGGAAGGTGGCTGATCTTTCTTGGGTTCTTTAGATAAGAATTTGAGTAATATTAGGAGATCAAATTACATTTTTACCCCTGTTTTAGTTGAATTTATTGAGATTCGAACCCTAGACTTCCCCCAAATTTCCAGAAACTCCACCAACTACACTACATCATCGGCATGTCCTGTTCATATAGAATAAATATAAATTAGCACATTATCATTAAAAAATCATTATATTTATTTATTTCATCTTGATTTTGTCGAAAAACCGCAAATGCTCTATACTCCATTAATCATATGAAATGACGATGTTTTTAAGTCAGAATTTGACGAAATTGGTACCGTTGGACTTGGTATGCAATTATCTATCATTTCATGCTATTTTACAGATAAAAATGTGAGTATGATACGTATGATTGCCTTTAAATGATCAATTTAACACTTTATGAGTAGTGTAGCCTCGTCTTTAGCCGTCTTGACCATGTTCAACAAAAAAAAAACGTGAGACCCTGCTTTTATGGCAGGGTACTTTTGTCCTTAAAATATTATCTCCCAAAGCAATCGGTCGAGAAAGAGTCTTCGGTGCCTATCTTTAAGGAGAAAGTTTGCAACGACCGTACAATAATGATCCTCTAACGGAGAGTTAAAATGCTGGTAGCGTTCTACTAAGGGGCAACTGATTGTAACAGTTTCCTATATATATATATATATATATATATATATATATATATGAACACACACATTTGTTGTAGTAGTGGTTCAATCAAAGTTGATCAGCTGGATGTATCGCAATAGCGCTGCAATGTTCCCATTGCAACTGAGTATTACTTCATTTGAAAGTGTTGAAGTTAGTGTGCCATTGAACACAAAACTTAAAAAGCACTAAGTGGAGAGAGCACCATTTTTTTAAGTATGTTTTATTTTATTTATTAATTAATGTAGGACTATTCTATCATATTTTCTTATATGTAAGTTGATAGGCTCCGTCATGTAGATAATAACAAATATATAGGGCATGGTCTAAATCATAATTGTAAGTTTTGATATCATGTTAAATTACTAGGCTATCTAATCGAAATCATTAAAGCATTTAGTGGAAAAAAGCATATGTATTTAAACATATTTTATTTTGTTCCTTAATTAATGTGAGACTGTTCTAATAAGAAATTAATGACTAGGTTTATGCCAACGAAGACACGATATAGCTACCATTTTTGTCCCTTATTGCTCATAGCCTCGAACTGCCGGGCTCACAGTGGAAGCACTTGCGAGGGCCGGGCCTTTGGAAATCAGATTGTATCATGGATTAATCTTATAATTTTGTAATTTAAAGATTTTGAGAATGCACTACTTTTTGATGATGACAATTCATCTTCAGAGCTGTTTCATTTGAATGTTTCATTATATTATAGATTATAGAAATACACTTTCATTCTACTATTAATGCAATTTCTGAATAATTTTACTTCCCTCTGAACCGTGTAAAAACAACTTCAAAATAACTTTTGGAGAGAATTTACTTCTCTCTCCCTGGTGTCTATCTTTCTCCTCCCTCTTCAAATCCTTTTGCAAATAAATGAAGAAACGCATGATTCCTTTGCAATAAATTATGATATGCTAGACTTTATTAATTAAAATCCATGCTACATTAGTCTTTTTTAAAGTCGTCCTGAGACTTAAGAAAGGAAACTGCCGTCGAAGGGTGGATCAACGGCTCATGGTGGCAGCCAAAGTTGATATGTCACAATCTTAATTAGTTGAACAGAGTGAAAACGTGAAGCAGAGATTGGAGAGAATGGAGTACACAGCCTGCACCCAGCACTGTGCAATTATAGGCTTATTATTCTATTACAGATTACAGATGACACTTGGCCATGCAATCCCAATGATTGCCTCGAGATTGGGAGTAACAGAAGAATATGCTAGGAAGGTTCTAATTCTAGAATGTATCAACAATTAAGCTAAATACATAGTTAATACTCCCCCTCAAGCTGGTGAAGATCTCGAATCAGCTTGGACTTGAGCGTTTGGAAACTGTCAGCACAAAGAGACTTAGTGAAAATGTCTGCAAGCTGCTGGTCAGATGGAACATAGGATGTTCTGAGAAGCCCTGATTGTAGTCTTTTTCGAATGAAATGGCAGTCCAATTCAATGTGTTTAGTATGTTCATGAAAAATTGGATTAGCAGCTATATGCAAAGCAGCCTGATTGTCGCAAAATAATGTGGCAGGGCCAGGATCAATGCCAAGTTCATGAAGTAGAGAATAGAGCCATTGAACTTCACATGCAGCAGCTGCCATGGCACGGTACTCTGATTCAGCAGAAGACCTTGAGACAGTATGGTGTTTCTTGGTGCGCCAAGAAATTGGATTGTCTCCTAAGAAGACAATGTAACCAGTGACTGAACGTCTTGTGATGGGGCAGGATGCCCAATCAGCATCGGCATAAACATGGGGCTGAAACGAGCTGGAGGAGCTGAGAAATAAACCAACACCAGGGGAGCTCTTGATGTAGCGCACTACAAGAAGTGCAGCTTGCCAATGAATGTCATGTGGGGAAGGCATGAATTGGCTGAGAAGATTTACAGAGTAGGTGATATCAGGCCGTGTAATTGTTAGGTAAAGCAATCTTCTAATAAGTCGCCGATATGAAGAAGGATCGGCTAGAGGAGGAGAACTATTATAAGAATGTAACTGATGAGAAGTTTCCATAGGTGTGAAAACAGGTTTAGCACCTAGCAAGCCTGTATCATGTAGAATGTCGAGTGCATATTTTCGTTGATTCAAATAAATTCCTTTGGAAGACCGAGCCACCTCAATGCCTAAGAAGTATTTTGGATGTCCAAGCTTCTTGAGATGAAATTGAGATCGCAGAAATTGCTTCAGTAGATCAATGATAATTGAATCATCCCCAGTAATCAGAATATCGTCAACATACACTAATAAAGCAGTGAGAAGTGATCCTTGGCGAAATGTAAATAGAGAATAATCTGCTCGGGATTGCTGAAAACCTGCATGAATCATTGCAGAGGCAAATTTTTGAAACCAATTTCTTGATGCTTGGTTGAGGCCATAGATGGACTTGTGAAGTTTACAGACTTGATGCTCCCCCTTTCGATGATGTCCGAATGGGAGATCCATGTAGATTTCTTCATTTAAGTCGCTATGGAGGAAGGCATTGTTCACATCCAACTGATGAAGAGGCCAATTCTTGCTAGCAGCAAGAGAGAATATGCAACGAACAGTAACTAATTTCGCCACAGGAGCGAAAGTTTCATGATAATCTAGTCCCTCTGTCTGTGTATAACCTTTAGCAACGAGACGGGCTTTATAGCGAGCAATAGAGCCATCTGAGTTGAATTTTATCTTGTAGACCCATTTACATCCAATTGATTTTCTTCCTGGAGGAAGTGATGCTATTGTCCAGGTTCGATTGAGATCAAGAGCTCTTATCTCTTCGGCCATAGCTACTTTCCAATGAGGAATCTTACTTGCTGCATAGTAACTGTTAGGTTCTGTATGCGAATGTAAGCTAGATAAAAAAACTTTGTGTAGGGGAAAAAATGGTATAAGAAAGAAATTTAGAGATAGGATAACAAACTGAGGTTTTTAATGACGAAGCAGGAGATAATTGAGCATTGAGGTTAGTAACATAGTCTTGCAAATAGTTAGGACGTTTTGAAGGACGAGTTGAATGCCGTGGTGGTAAGGGAGTGGGACTAGTAGCAGGTATAGGAGCAGGGGATGGTGGTGCTATAAGCGGATTGGGTGAGCAAGATGGTTCAGGTGTTATGTCAGATATAGGAGTGGGAAGGACAGTGGTAGGGCGGGATAAAGGTGATGTTTCAAACGGGAAGACATCCTCGTGGAAGATGACATTCCGATTGGTAAACACTTTGTTGGTAGCAAGATCAAGAAGACGGTAGGCCTTTTGATGAGGAGGATATCCAAGGAATATACAACGCCTGGCATGAGGATTAAACTTGTCATGATCAAGGTGACTGGTTGAAGCAAAACAAAGGCAACCAAAGGTGCGTAGACGAGCATAGTCTGGAGCATGACCAAAGATGGTTTCATAAGGAGTGTTGTAATGAAGAATTTTTGATGGGTGTCTATTAATTAGGTAAGTTGCAGTGAGGAGACAATCATCTCCAATACAATTTGGGAAAGTGAGATTGGAACCGTAATGCTTTGGCAACATCAAGCAGATGTCGATGTTTCCTTTCAACAATGTCATTTTGCTGGGAGGTGGCAACACAGGTATGCTCATGAATGATGCCTTGTGTTAAGAGAAATTGTTGGAAGATGGAATTAAAAAATTCACTGCCATTATCTGTGCGAATGCGCTTGACTTTAGTGTTGAATGGTCGATGAACATATGAGATGAAATTTTGGAAGCAAGAAAATACTTGGGACTTAAAACGTAACAAATATGTCCATGTGAAGCGAGTATGATTGATGTAGACTGGATCTATCACGATCGGATTCCGAGGCTGGAACTCGGAGAAGTGGATCCGAATCCGGTTCGGATCGGTACTACCGAGGCCCGACGGGGATCCGGAAGGCCGAAGAGGCGGAGGCGAAGACGAGGGTTCGAAGGCCGAAGGGCGCTTCGATCGGAGCGGGCTCGTCTCCGGGAAGTCGGGGCCGAGGCTCCTTCGGGCTGTACTGTCGACAGGCGATGAAGCCGAAGCCGACGGTCTGAGGCCGGAAGGGTCTCGGACTCGGCTTGCTCTTGGATAGTGAGCCCAAAAGCTCTTTTGCCGGACGAGGGGACAGCGCGGGGCCGAGTCTCCTGTCGCAGGGCAGCCGTCGTACGGCGTCGAGACCAGGGAGAGGAGTCCGAGGTCGGCGGTCGAGACCGACCCGGGAAGGTCGGCGATGATTCAAACCGAGCCCCTGCAGGAGGGAAAGAAAAAGAAAGACCGGTCAGCAGGAGTTCCGGACTCTGGCCCTTAGGAACCCCCTCCGACGGTCAAGTTAGCTTCTGAAGATGATTCGATTCAGAAGGCAAGAAGTAGCTTTAATGCTATTTGGACCGTAGTCCTTAAGGGTCTCGGAGGCAAAGAGTTGCATACCTTTGGCAATAAATAGCTGTGTATTTATAGTAGAGGATAGAGGTTGGTTAACGGTGGTAGCCGATATAGGACTATGTTTGGGTTTACTGGTAAACCGCCATAGTGCCGGATCCGCCACCGGAGTGGGCCGGACTCGGCTATCGGGCGGAAGGGAGTTGGGCCGCTGAGGGGCCGAAGCCTGCTGGGCCTTGGGCTGCCGTGCTGTTCCCGGGCCTTAGGCTGATGGGCCGCTGACGGGCCGAAGCTTGTTGGGCCGGGAGCGACGGTGCCGCTTGTGGGACCGAGGGCTGCTGGGCCGCCGATGGGCTGGAGGCTCCCGGAGGACTTGATACTGCTGCTGTTGGGCTGAACGGGGTTTGGGCCTGCTCTAATGGGCCGAATCGGATTCTGCCTCATCAATGATCATCGACAATGGTAATGAAATAACGAGCTCCACTATGAGATTCCACATAGTAAGGGCCCCATACATCCAGGTGAATCAGCTCAAAGGGAGCAGAAGTAGAGGAAAGACTATGTGGAAAGGGGAGGCGAGTTTGCTTTGCCAGGGGACAAGATGACAAGATAATAGAGGTGCCAATTTGCGTTGTTTTTCCATGGATATATGACCCAATCGTTGGTGCCATATCTGAGGAGTGATGATAGTGCTTAGACAGGTAATTGGAGGTGTGGCTTGGAGGTAGTAAAGACCGTCCTGCTCATGGCCCTGCCCAATCTCCTGCATCGTCAGTAAATCCTGCAATATATAATGTATAGGATAAAAGGAGATGCAACAGTTAGAATCTCTGGTGAGTTTACTAATAGAAAGAAGATTGAATTGAAAAGATGGTTGATAAAGTGTTAAATTGATCATTTAAAGGCAATCATATGCATCATACTCATGTTTTTATCGGCAAAATAGCATGGAATGATAGATAATTGTGTACCAAGTCCAACGGTACCAATTTCGTCAAATTCTGACTTAAAAACATCGTCATTTCATGTGATTAAAGGAGTATAGCGCATTTACGATTTTTCGACAAAACCGAGACGAAATAAATAAATATGATAATATTTTTATGATAATGCGCTAATTTATATTTATTTTATGTGAACAAGACATGCCGATGATGCAGTGCAGCTGGTGGAGTTTCCGAAAATTTGGGGGAGGTCTAGTGTTCGGATTTCAATAAATTCGACTAAAGAAGGAGTAAAAATATAATTTGATGTCCTAATATTATCTTAATTCCATGCCTAAGAAGGACCAGCCGCCTTCCTAAAATTCACTTTCCTTTTTGTAAAAAAATCTTCCTTCTCAAACCCAATTCTCTCTGTTTCCTTCTCTCATCTCTGTTTCCTCTTTTTTTTGTCTCTGATTCCTTCCTTCTCTCTAGTTTCCTTTCCCACGTCTCTTTTCCTCTCTATATATTTCCCCCTCCTCTCTTCTCAGCCGGAACTCTCTCTATTTTCTTAGTCTCTCCTCCTCCGTAACCTTTCTCTCCCACAGCCCTCCTTCTCCAATTCCAGCAGCCTCTAACTCTCTCCACGAAGCTCTCCCTTCCTTTCTCTCCCTCTATTCTCTCTTTCACGGCTCTCTCTTCCTCTCCTTTCCAGCATCCCTCTCTCCGATTCTCTCTCTGCTCTTATTTCCTCCTTCCCGTAATTTTTTTCCCTCCTCCTCTCTTCCCAGCACTCTCTCCTCTGTCCTTCTCCAATTTCTCCAGCAGACTCCCTCTCTCCTTCTTTCTCTCGGTTTTTCTTTCTCTCCTCCTCCGTCTCTCTCTATCTCTTCTCTTTCTCGCTGCCTCTCCTTCGCCCTCTCCTTCTTTCTCTCTACATGCCGGCGAGCCCCCCTCCAGCAACAGCTTCACGGCCCCTGCGCGAACCTGCATGCTTCTCCACGCACCAGCAAACGCCAGCAAGCAACAACACCTGCATGGTCCTCCACCTGCCAGCACCAACCGTCCAACAGTTCTGCACGCCAGCAGCAGCTCCAGCAGCCGGCAGCTTCCTCCTTCCTCCAGCACCTGTCCCGCCAACCTGCAGCTCCTTCCTCCAACGCATAGCAGCACCAGCACACGCCCGTTGAAGCCTGGCTTCTTCCTTCCCTCCACGTGTCGGCAGTCTCCAGCAAGCTCCTCCAGCAACCTGCAGCAGCCTTCCTTCTCTCCACGCGCCAACCTGCATGCAGCCACGTCCCACGTCTGTCTCCAACATGCAGCAGCCTCTCCACGTGCATAGCCAGCAGGGAACCAGCCCCCCCCCCCCCCTACAGATTGTTCTCTCTTTCCCCCATTAGTTTAGAATTAGTTTAATTATTTAAGATTAATTAGTTGTTATTTTATACTTTGTTTATTTAGTTTAAGTTTATTAAACCATCAAACTTTGTAATTTGTTTAGTAATTTTTAGATAATTAATAAGATCCACGTTGTTAAACTTCCATGTCTTTGTTATAAATTTTAGTCGTGCTTATTTTTCTTATATATGTGTTTGTGTTTAATTTCTGAAAAAGAAAAGAGAGAAAAAGATTTATTTAATTTAGATAATTATAATTTTAGGTAACGTTAGTTGATTTAATTCGAGTTTAATTAAGTAATTAGTTTACTTAAATTTTCACTTATTTTTAGATTAACTAAAGTCCAAAGTTTTCAAAATTAAAATTCTATCTCCATGTGGATGGACTCGGACTCACCATTATTAAATTTTCAAAATCTGATTTGAGTGAGCCGGATAAATTTAGATTGAACATTTTCATGAGTGTTTAACGACGCACAATTCGGAACGATCAATGGTGCATGATAAACAAGGGGCAGGTGAATGTTTTTGTTAAGGCAGGCCTTCCCCCTACCTTGAATGGGCACCTGAGTACTATTGGGTAGTGTAATGGACGGAAATGGTACTGAGTTGGTTAAAGTTTGAAGATGATCTTTATGAGGAGTAATGTGAGCTGAAGCACCTGAGTCAAGAACCCAGATGGAGAAGGGGGAAAACACATTACCTGCCATATTGGCTTGCGAAATAGTGATGGAGCAGCAGGTCCCAAATGTGGGTTGCCCTTGACAAGATTCCGCCGAACAATATTGTAGTGCGGTGGATATCCATAGAGCTTGTAGCATTGCTCACGAGAATGACCAGAAATATGACAGTAGGTACAATGTTCCTTACTTCTGGTCTTCTTGTCATTTTGTCGAACACCTGTCTCATAATGAGCCTTTGTGAAGAGAGCAGATACCTCTGTAGTGCTTGAGGCTTGAAGAATGCGTTGGGATTCATCTTGAAGGATCATAGCATAGGCACGGCTTACATTAGGAAGAGGATCCATCAGTAAAATCTGACTACGAACAGGTGAGTAGATATCATTCAATCCCATGAGGAACTGCATCAGTTGACGCCTTTGTTGGAAATGGAAGGACTCAATAGATGGATTATACTGTGCCAACTCATCCCAAAATCCTTTGAGTGTATTGAAGTACTTGGCGACAGATTCATTGTTTTGTTGAAGATTAACAATGGAACGCTCATAGAGAGGAACTCCTTTGCTCTTATGTTTTGAAAAGCTATAAATTATGGGTCCATTTGAAGGAGAGAACCGTTCTTTGAGATCAGCCCAAACAATTGCAGCATACTCAGTGTATAGCACGGAAGGAGCAAGATCTGGATGGATGGAATTGAAGATCCAGGATAAGAGCATGTTGTTGACACGCTCCCAAGGTGTGTGCAAGGGGTCTTCTACTGGAGGTTTGCTAATGGCGTCGGTGATGAAGCCTAGCTTGTTCTTCGCTGCAAGTGCAATGGACATGGAACGTTGTCATGGAATGTAGTTATCTCCAGTGAGTGGGGCGGAGACGAGAACAGCTCCAGGATTGTCAAAGGAATGGAGGAAGTAGGGGTTCTCTACCCTATCTTGGGTGGGAGAGATGACAGATGGTGGAGCATGGAAATCATTTGCAGAGAGTTCTTCCATGTTGAAGGGAAAAAAAAAGGAAGAAGGAAGAAGGAAGAAGGAAGAGAGCCTGCTCTGATACCAAGTTGAACAGAGTGAAAACGTGAAGTAGAGATTAGAGAGAATGGAATACACAGCCTGCGCCCAGCACTGTGCAATTATATAGGCTTATGATTATGTTACAGATTATAGATGGCACTTGGCCATGCAATCCCAATGATTGCCTCGAGATTGGGAGTAACAGAAGAATATGCTAGGAAGGTTCTAATTCTAGAATGTATCAACAATTAAGCTAAATACATAGTTAATATAATTTAGATACGAGATCTAATGGCTAATATAAAAAGTTGGGAATTATTGTATAATAATCAGAGCATATTTGGGTTTTCCATTCACTGCATACGAGGGGTCAAGCTTGATGCGTCAAAGATGGGTTATAACACTCATTATGGTTAGTGGCACAATTAGTTATGTATAATTCTTTTTGAATGTGGGGAGTTCAAATCTCATATATAGTGCCAATATTTTCTTCCTAATCTGCATGTATAAGTAGATGCTAAGAAACATTCTCTATTCGGTCATGTCATAAAACTCCCTCTATTGTTAACCACGTACATGAATATGCATCAAAGACGAGAGGGAGGGGCCTCTAAACTTTGCATTGACGGTAAATGCCCTCTGCTGCTGCTGCAGTGGAGGGAGATTCTAAAGGTTGGACTCCACACATTTTACGTGTTCGTACAATCTGATTTTTAATTAAATGACGTAATTTTTTTTTAAAAAAATAGAGTTTTGATTAACAAGAAAAAGTATTTTTAATTAGACGAGTTTAATAATAATTTTTAATTTTTAATTTTTTTTTTACATCGTCCGATCAAAGATCAGACTATACCGACATGTAAAGCATGTGAGTATCGACCTTAAAAAAATATTTTCTTTTTTTCTTTTAATCCATTGCAATGCTCTTGTTGCAGTAAAGCAATACAACAATTAGATGAATATTTTTCATCAAATATTAATAAGTTAGGTGAAATCTAGTCGAAAGAAAGAGGAAGTGCGTTAACAATAGAGGGTGCCATAAGATGGTGAGGAGGGAAGAAGGAGAAGGGAAACAAATCTACTATAGGTCTAGATATAGATAGATCGAATTCAATCAAATATTATTCCAAACATTGATCACCTAATATAGATAGGGCCATGCCACCAATTCACAATAATATTAATTGAATCCAGAACTTTCCCAGATTACTTTTCTTTTTGTTACCTTCTCATTTACGTATCTTCGAATCTAATCCACCTGCACCCCATAACAGAAGAAACCACTCATCATTCTGCATCTCGCCCATGGTGGGCCAACGTGCTGAGAAGCAAACAGCAGAAACGCAGACACCTCTCAGCAGCTCAACAGAGGAAGCAGCACCCGCCCGCTTGTTCCTATCTGAGAACAGGGACAGCATCTCCACCCACTGCACAAGGATGCCCACAGAAAAAAACACACTTGAACCAGAAGCATCCCGCCATCTCCCTTCGTTCCCAAGGGAGCTGACTGCGACCACAACCCACTGGACGCCCCCAACACAGCGCAAGAGTGCTTAATTCGAAAGAAAGCAAGAAGGGGAGTGTGTGGTGCAAAGGGGAAGACTGCAACCAGAGAACGTAGAAGGAAAACAGAGCATGCCTTCCAGAAAGGTCCTCCTCCTCCTCCTCTTCGTACCCTTGGCCATCTCCTTCCTCAGGCTCCTTCGGGTCATGATCGCTACCACGTTGTCCTCTTCTCCACCTTCTCCTCTTCCTCCGCCAACCCCACCTCTTTCCCTCCTACTGTGCTCTTGCCCACCCTGCATGGCAACCAAACCTTCTCCCCCAACCTTTCCTGCGATTCCTCGATACAGCCGCGGCATCTCCTCTAGCACAGGAGCCCTCACCCCAAAGGAGCTTCGGATCCTGTCCGCGATTATCTCGCAGAGAGCCCCCTGCAACCTCCTCTTCTTCGGGCTCCGGCCCCAACTCCTCGCCCTCTCCGCCCTCAACGCCGGCGGACGCACCGTCTTCCTCGAGGACGACGTTCACAATCTCCGGGCAGCTGCGCAGCCAGCGTCCCACTCCGTGCATGTCTACGCGGTCAAGTACAACGCCACAGCCAGCAGCGCGTATGACCTGCTGCGACGCGCGAGAGCAGACCCCGCCTGCGCTCTGGGTGCTGGGGGGGACCTCCGCTCCTCCACCTGCACACTAGCCTTGTCGTGGCTGCCCGGGGAAGTCTACAGGCGCCGCTGGGACGTGATCGTGGTCGACGGGCCGAGCGGGGACCGGCCAGAGGCGCCGGGGAGGATGGCGGGGATCTACAGCGCGGGGGTGATGGCGAGGGCGGGGAAGACGGCGGCGGACGTTCTGGTGCACGACGTGGATAGGACGGTGGAGAAGTGGTACTCCTGGGAGTACCTGTGCTATGAGAACATGGCGTCCTCAAAGGGGAAGCTGTGGCACTTCAGGATACTTGGCTACTGGAGCTCGTCTAGCTTCTGTTCGAAAGAGAAGGTTGACATCATATAGAACAGGGAAGAAGGAAGGGAACATACTGCTCGGATGCCGCAGATAAACTGAAAGGAACACCTTCTCCTCGTTTGGGAAGCACGTATGGAGGACTTACTGGTGTTTCATATGATCAAGAGAATCAAATGCCCATTCTCCTCATTTTTTGTTTGTTTGTTCCTCTCCCAAGAATGACAGGCTTAATTTTTCACTCCAAAGGAATAATAAGTTTTACAAAAAGTAAATGTTTTTCTCAACTTATTTGCAGAATAGATTATCTAAAATTATTTATTCGGAATAACATATACTAAGATAATGGATGTTTAGTTTTGATAGTTTTGTGGGATCCATTGACAAAAGAGGAAGAATAAATAAGAATAAATAATTCTCAGGTCTAAGAGTCGAATTTTTTATTCTCCTTATTTTAGTATGAACAATTCTAACACGTTATAAACCATTCCCCCTTTCAAACTAGAATTAGTCTTATTTTAAGAATAAGAAGTCTTATTCTCAAATTAAAGTGATGCTTAGAATTAAGCTAGTTTCTTACTCTGTAGTCTAGTCCGGCTAGAACTTTGGGAAGGGGTAGTTGCTAGATATGTGTATGGTTTGGCCGGACAAACAATTAGCCGGGCTGTAAAGATTAATAAAATCTCAGCTGATAAGGGACTAACATAAACCATCGACAAACAAGAAGGAAGAACAGAGTTCGTTAACCCAAAATCCACCACGAGGTGAACATGTCTAACGCTTACAAAGATTATTGTCGACAACTCCACCAACAAGGCAACAACAGGGATGCAAATGTGATGCGGTGCTCTTTTCTTTGCTTTCACTTTTGGTGTAGTTCTTTTGATTGCAACAAAACGTCTGATGGGAAATAAGAGAATAACTTGTTGCACTGTCACTAATTGAATTGGAACGGGCACTCCGTCTTATTCTACCGCATTGCTTCCTGCACATAACTTTTTGTCCGTATTAAATGCATTTTGATGTCAGTAAAAAATTTTAAAATTTTCTTATGCTCTCGAGAGTTTCATGATACTCTAATGCTCTTGAGAACGTTCGGATGTACTTCTTGATTCTCTCATGCTCTCGAGTTCTCGAGAGTATAATTTTTTTTTTAAATTCTTTTAATTTTTTTTTTGTTGACGTCAAGGTGCATTTAACATGAATAGGGAACCATATGTAAGGCGCCATGCGGCGGAGTAGGACAGGATGACCCATTCTGACTCAACTAATGGCGGTGCAACAAATTATTTTGAAGAAGAGAATTATAGTACAAGAGATCTTCCTTCGCTTAAGTAAACATAGCAAGCTTGCTGGAGTGGCCTGGGTGGGACTTGGGAGGAAGAAGAGGATGTCGGCTAGGGCTGTTCATAGTTCGGTTCGGTTCAATTGAAGTTGGATTTGGTTTGGTTTGATTTTAATTTTTCACGAGCATGCACGTGTAAAATCAAAAAATTGAATAAATTTAATTTAATATAAATATATACTTTATATTAATATTATATACATAAATGTATTAATGTTTAGTGTCACATGTGTATATTATGTGGCATATTTTGAAATCAATGTATATATTGTTTTTTTTTATCCAAAATAATGCTAATAGGGTGTTTGGTTGCATTATAATACAACATTTTTTATAAATATATATTTTTATAGTGAAAATATATTAAAAAAATGTTTAATTATATTATTAAAATATATTTTAATAGTACTCTTAACTCACAAAACATGATAAAATAAAAAAGAAGGGGACCCTGTTCTAATTTTAGCGGGAGACATGGAGGCCGCCATCGGAACCCAACGCTTTCTCCCCCTCCCCTCGACCAAACGCCCATCTCCTTCGTTTCCACCCGCTGCACGGCCTACGGACCCGCCTCAACGCGCTGCATCCTTACTGGACACATCAGGCTGCGGCTCCCTGTCCTTGTCCTGGGCCGTTGTTGTCGGCCACTCAACCTTGGGCACGGGCAGTTTGGGAATAGCGACAGGGTGGTGGTAGTCAGGGGAGGAAGCAGTGGACGACGAAGAGGATGACGATTTCGGCTCCTCATGTGTGCGGAACAGCTGGAACTGGGCGGCCGTACGTGCGGAGGGCGCAGAGTATAAATAGGGCTACTTGGAGAGACCGTTGTGGGGTTCTTGCGGTAGCAGCAGCAAGTCTGAGAGGGTGCCATCGTCGGCCACGACGGATCGGGAGGAAGCGTCACCACCGGACGCTGGTGGGTGCGGCGGAGTAGCGAGGGAGAGCTTGGGGAGGAAGAAGGAAGTAGAGTGTGGAGGGAGAGGAATAAGGGGTCGCCGAGGAGGTGCTGCTTGATCAAGTCCCGAGTGGAAGAGACGTCCTCATCGCTGGCCATGGAATGGACTGGAGGGTTGAAATCAAGAGAGAGGAGGGGCTGCTGCGGGCATCAGAGAATTAGATGGGCAGGCAATCATGGATGGGTGTGTGGAGGAGGATGGTGGCCGCTGTCGTCCGGTGAGGATGTAGGGGAACATGAGCCCAAGAAGTTCCTGGCGTGGAGGTGGCGACATTGAAGAAGATCATACCCTTGGGGCTCATGTTCTTTTGCATCCTGTTCAGCTATATATTTTTAACAAACATGAGAATTATATGTATTTTATAATTTAAAAATTATAGTAACTTTTTATTTTAATATATATTTTTTGTAATAAAATTATATAAAATATTATAATGCAACCAAACATCCTATAATGTCCGCAGTCCCTGGTAGTCACCTAGATGTGCGAGCTTGAAGGAAGGCGTCAGATTCACCTCTTTCTTTTTTTATTTTTCTCTTTTTTATGAATAAGTGATTAAAGATCAGATTGTATAGATCCTAAACTCATTGATTCCCTTGTGAAAATTCTTTTGATCGGCTTCTCCCTTTTAGAGTTGCAAGTGGATTGAGTTAATCCACAATGTAATTTGCTCATGATCTGTAAAATTTGATCCAATCTGTAAACTTATGGGTTGGATTAGTGTTTGGATTAAAAGGCTTAGCCGCACTTCTTGTGGATCTGGTTGCCCCGATCCAATCCACACATATCATGGATTACACTGGATCTCCCATCTCTAAATCTACACATACCTACGATATCCGTTCCGATACGTGCATGTTTTATAGATAAATTATATTTAAATTACTTAGGTATTATTACATGTATAATTTAAGCTTACACATGGTCCATTTGATCATTGTTCATCTTTAATGAAATGATAAATTTACAATTTAATGGAAGACGTCTCATTATTATCTAAGAGGCCAAAATGAGAATAGTATAATGAGACCTTAATTTTAAGTTTTTTTTTTGAGTTTCTTATCCGAATGGCCTCATCCTTAACTTCAAATTTTTATTATCCTCAATATCACTTTTATGATAAATTAGCATTTAAAACATCATTAGACTTTTATTATTATTACGTAGATAGGATTTTTTATAATTACGATTTTTTTTTTATAACTTATAACCTTAAAGTGGAACCCATTCCAATCTCCACCGACTCCAATGGGTGCAAAAGTGAATCATACTTGGATTAAGGTTTCCTGGATCTAATTCGCCTCATGTGGCGAATGAGGAAATTAAATTATATGTCTAGATCCTCCACAATATTGTTTGGATTAGAATTTTGATCCTTCCAATCTGCAACAGATCCCACGTCCATGAAACTATTCTCCATCCCACCCCTGACCCATTTGGCAGCACTCCTTGCCGTGGGACCCATCTGTATGGATGGCACTAGCGTTTCTTCATCTCTCCCATTAAGACAATCGATTTGAATCCGATATTATATATAAGGTCATCATCCATTGTTGTACTCATATTCACAAAAGAAAAGCGTCTCTTTTTTCCTCCTCTTTCAAATAAGGGAATATTGGGGCTGTTAACTAGTTCCCTACATTCACCTATCATGGTGTCCAGGGATGCAAACTGATCAAATATAGTGCAGATCTAAGGTAAATCTATATATGATCCTATCCATTAAGTTATTACTAGTTAAAAATATTAGCTGTTAATTAGAGTGCTGCAGACACGAGTCTCAGAACACTGATTAATTTGGAAATACGAAGGTTTCGTAAGGACCGTGGGGGAAAACGACGAATGCATATCGATGGCCAATGCTACAAGGTTTTTGTTGAAATTGGACGATGTCTTGACAGATTCTCCTGTGTGTCTTGGCCTCTAGCTAGG
The DNA here is from genome assembly GCA_030544215.1 of Zantedeschia hybrid cultivar. Lineage (NCBI taxonomy): Eukaryota > Viridiplantae > Streptophyta > Magnoliopsida > Alismatales > Araceae > Zantedeschia > Zantedeschia hybrid cultivar. Next base: position 24,246,137 of record JARZZO010000011.1, on the reverse strand, counting down.
GGAGGGGAATTCCGATATTTATCAGATAAATCATCATTGTGCATAGATTTTCAGCATTTTTTTTAGAGAATTCAGTCCTTTCATGGGTGCAAGTGTTCATCCTCAATGGATAAGATAATTTGGTGGCTAGTGACATAATTAGATGATGAGATTTATACTTAAGATCTAGTTTAATTGGACATGTGTTTTAAGATTTGTAGTTATGTAGTTCATTAGTTTTTTGTAATTCTTAAGGTTCTTTTATGATGTGATTATAATAATTTGAGACTGCGTATGAATGTTCTAAACATATGATATCTACTTGTCGAATTTCTTTAATTTACACTAGTTAATTCTAGACGACCTTTAATTAGGATTCCAATCGATAACATACTAAACTAAGGGAGTCAGTTCGGAACGGTTCAATATCTTTTAGACTAAATGATAGGTAACTTGATAGTTGGTATTGTATAAATCATTTGATTGACAAACATCCGTGCATGAGAGATCTTCCTACTTTGTTAATTGCAAATGATCTCCCATTATGACTTCATTACATTCTCCTATTAATTAGCTTAAAACATAGATATCATTTTTCTTGTGTAACAATCAACTGAAGACAACCCGGGCTGATCACAACGCTATATAAATATATGTATATATTTCAGTGTTAAATCAAACAATCAGCGTCCACATAAGACGAGTGTTTTGATTAAACTCTCTCTTCCATGGTGGTTTGCTTATGTTAATGGAAGTGAAAGCTGCATGGTTTGCTTATGTTGATGCAGAGAGAGAGAGAGAGAGAGAGAGAGATCTTAGTTCTTTGTGAAGCTTCTGATGCGTGCTATGGACAATGTTGTACTAACAAGAACCTCCCATTTTCTCCAAGAGAAAGAGTTGAAACGATCATCAGGACAGGAGACTAGCAGAGCCTAGCTGACCGATCTCAAAACCCAATCCTCTCTGGTTGTGACCTATATATGAGCAACCCGGCTGAAAGGGCGATCGACGTGCAGAAATATGTAGAAGGTAAAGCCATGGCAGCTGGTAATCATCCAACGGGCTCACCCTTTCCTATACAAACCTGGTTTTTTTTTTCTCCCGTCTTCAAAGCGTACGCATCATGGCCGAAACCTTTGCCGGCAAGCCTGGCAGGTGACCTCCGTGCACGTGGAGCTAACCATCCGGGTGGCCAGCGCCTTCATCCTCTCCACCTTGTCCACCTCCTCCCGGGCTCTCTCCCACAGCAGCCTCGCCCGCGCGAACTCCTTCTCCGCCATCTCCATCTCCCTCCTCGTCAGCTCCCTCACCCGCTCGGCGTAGGCCTTCTCCGCGGCCGCCAGCCGCATCTGCTCCGCGGCGTGCCACTTCAAGGCCTGGATTCTTCTCCCACCGCCGCTGCTGTCTTCTTCCTTCCAACAAGATGGCTTCGGCAGATGCGCGACGCCGATGGACAGTGTGAGGTCGAGGTGAGGGTGGCCGGGAGCGTCCGGCGGTGCTCTGGGGTGGGACGTCCAGGTGGGGAAGTGGGCAGAGAGCATTGGGAGCAACTGCTGTTCTCTTTCACCTTCTCCGTCTTCCATGGCTTGGGTTGGAAGAAGAACAGGAAATCTAGAGGAAGTGGTTGGCAGGTGGGGAAAGCAGAAGAATAAGGTGGTGAGAGTGAAGGCTTGGTGAAGCTGTGTGGGGGTGGCAGCTGCTGGCTCACTCTCTCTCTATATACTACATTACAACGGTGGAGTTGCCATAAGAGAAGAGATCTTCTCAGTATAACTTTTTTACCCGAGTCTAACAGTATCATATATTTGTCAACTTTTTAAATTATACGATAAATTTTTTACAATATTTGGCTTTTTTCTTTTTTCAGTATTACTTGACTCCGATCTAAACGTGTATTGAGAAGATCTACTCTCTTGTCATAAGACCATGGCCTCTGATGATGGATGTAGGAAGATGCTTTATGTACTTTCTTTTTAATGTTACAATTTTGGTATCATGATAATTTAAGTGGAGATATAGGTGAAATAAAGCATGCTAAATATCCACCGATCCTTAATTTGGTATGTTTCATGTCGAGATAATCTCTGTTTACGTAAGCAAGGTTTGAGGATATATGTGTATAACTCATTCCGCCTAAAAAGATGGAATTAGTTATCTCCAAGTTAATTTAACATCAAAAGTAGGGATGATCTAGTTTTACAGATCTTACAGTGGGTTAAATGGCTTTCCTTTTTTTTGTTGCGAACGCACTAAACAAGTGATTTAATCATCATAAAAATGATATTAAGTGGGATCCATTAAGATGCTAATCTAGATAGAGCGTACGAATCTTGGAGATCCACACTCAGGCAATCTCTACAATCCAATTTACCAAAAAAAAAAAAATCAAAGTTGAATTGGAGGTCTAGTTGGTTTTTGTTTGGCAAAACAATGAGTCTGGTTAGGCTATGGACTTGAGACTACCTAAGTCCAGTTGTGCCCCTAATTAGAGGAGGAGAGATCCTTTTGGATCTCATTCTTCAAATCTTAATATAACTTCCGCTCACAAAGATCAAAGATAAATCAGTTCTGCTCAAGTAAAATAAGTGCAATGTCCCCTTTTAAAATAAGGTCCAGAAGATCTTATCTTTGATAAGAAGAGTTGGAGGTCATTAATTTGGTAATAACGTACAATGTTGGGCAATTAATTGAAACAGAATGTGGAAAAACAGGTCTTAATTACCATTGACTTTGGCCGTGTGTGACCTAACATATGATAAGCGGTAAAATTGGTTACTTCATTTTGGTCATTTAACCTTTTTCCTTATTATTTTAATAAATTCGATAAAAGGATTAATTTTAAAATTTAACTTAATCACTTATCTTGATTACGTACCTTTTGTGATAATATTCTAACGAAAAACTGTTGTTTGTGGCAATCCTCAGTGTGTCTCGTGGGTGTTGAGTCAACATGCATTTGATCTCTAAATTCTTATTAACAAAGCAAGTGGCTATGGTATAGAGTGGGGGAGGAGGGAGGAATTGAGGTCCTCCAATCTTCTTCTTCTACCCCATTTATAGTTCATGAACTTCAACTTATTGATGAGTTGGAATAAAAATTTTCTTTTATTTTTTTGTCTCTTCTCTCCTGTCCTAGTAGATGAATTAATAAGGCTAAATAGAATATAAATGGGTGCAAGTAGAGGATTTCAATCTAAGAAAGAGCAAGTAATTGTAATAATTACCCACCATTTGTGTGAATTGGCATTTCTTTCGAGGTGATATTGTATACCTTTTCTCTTAATTTTCTAGAGTAAACTCAAATAAAAATAAAAGAATTAGAATCTGCCCAAAAATTACATAGGCATTACTACTTGATAAAGTTGTTTATAATCTTCAGAGGATCCGCCGGAAATCATGAAATACTTTAGTTTTTTAATGAGATAGCATATGTTCTTTCGTTGGTATTTCGTTGAGGTCTCGTGCATCTATGTCCTCTACTGTTCTTTGGATGGCAATTAGACGAAAACAAACCAACCTTACGGAAGAAGTGCAAATGTGCATAAAAATTTATTTGACTTTTTTATGAAAAATGTGCATGCAACTGTGAAAAAAAAAATCTATGCAAGACCCAAGGAAACATTTCTTATTTTCCCTTACTTTTTAGTTTTTACCATTGTCCCTCTCAAATTTATGTTTCCGAATCTGAAGATAAGGGAGCTGCACTTGGATTTATATATAAAATAATTAAAAGTCAAAATATTCTCCGTTGAAATAAAAATTTGACAATTTCTACATCCCAACCCGTATCAGTTTATGATGTGGGTCCAAATCACCAACCACACGAGGCTAGCTAAGGGTTCGAGTCTCATAAAAACCAAAAGGTAAAACTTAAGAAAATGACTTCTAATGATAATTATGATCATTAGTCTTCGAAGAAACGAGTGGCAACCATGAAAATATCATTCTACTTGAGCAATTTCATGTTTTTTTTCTTTCACTTTTTGTTTCTGTCATTTATCCTTCTGCATGTAGTTCATTTTTTTCATAGTAATTTATAAATGGGAAGCAAATCTAAGAGCTGTGAACATGTAATGCAAGTAATCTTATCATTTTTCATGAAAAATGTGTGCATGAATTAATGGGGAATCACACATGCCGTAGCATCTCTTTCTTCTTGGTAAATAATTTGATGAAGATTATATAGACCAAAAAGTATCTACCCATATTCACACACTAATTTATTGTGCATGAAATGTTGCAGATTTTATTAATGTCATAAAACGCATGAAAACTCTGCAGAAAACCATGGGAAGTATTCTATACTCCAATGAGTGGTTTCGTGTTTCTTGCTTGCTTTAATTTGTCCTCATGGTCTTCCATGTTTCTTATTCTGTTTCACGTGCTTTTTTAAGGTCACAACTTCGAGAAATGAAGGAAAAACAAATGTCTCAAGTTAACTAATATGCTCTTCCTAACCTTGCCATTGTTAAATTGAGAATTAATTACTATCTAGGTTGTTTTACCATTAATCTTGTCATTTTAACCTTCTGCCGTTAATTAATAAGTCACCACTTATAATCTTGCGGTTGGTCCATTTGGTGCTAAACCTATGATCAAAATGGTTTACGTCAATGCATCATCTTTCTTGATTATAAGAAAAGAGATTTTTTCAGTACATCTTTAGACTAGAATCTAGCAATATTGAGAGAGAGAGAAGGTCAAACATTACAAAAAAGTCTTTCACATGATTTCAAAATTTAGTAAATATCTGAACCTTTCTTCTCTCAGTACTGCTAGACTCCAGTCTAAAGATATATTGAGAGGATCTCCTCCTTAACTATAACCTCGAAATGACTCTTGTCGAGTTCATGGCATTTCTCCTCCCGTTAGTTAATCTCCTATATATTTTTCTATACTATCAAATTCTGTACGTTTCGGCATTTTTTTTGCAAAGAACCCTTTGGATGTGTGAAAAGCCCTTTGATGTTATGTAAAATCTCCTTGAACTTTACATCAGATTGAAAAAAATGGATCAGTATCTGCTTGAAAAGTCAGTCAATTGGCTGCAAAGCAGGCAGTGGCTGCGTAGGTATCATTTTAGAGGGGCAAACAGACATGGCAAATCCTAGCAAATAGGAGGAAGAGGAGAATGAATTATAAGGTTTTTGTTGGCTGTTGGCCTATGGTGGTCTTAGACAATTAGTCTTATATCGATTTCTAAATTATGGTTCCAGTGCATATAAGCATGTGCCTATGAATCTCAACACTGCGGTTTTGGGATTTCATCTTGGTATCAGAGTGTCGATCCTGGTCCTGACCTCTTTCGCCTCCTCTTTCATTTTCACGGCTCATGGTAACCGTGAGGGAGAGTGTTGGCTGTTGGCCCATGGTGGTCTTGGACAATTAGTCCTATATCGGTTTCTAAATTATGGTTCCAGTGCTTATAATCCTGTGCCTCTGAATCTCAACACCGCGGTTTTGGGATTTCATCTATTTTAAAATTTTCTTGTAAAATAATGTAAGAAATTAAAAGAGGAAAAAGGCCATAAACACAATACAAAATATTAAATTTTATAATGATTCAGTCAACTCTCGAACCTAGCTACGTCTACTCCAACAAATTTCCTAGGGACTTTTCTTTTTAGTAAAATCAATTTTAACTAGAGCACATATTTTTGGTACTCAGCTCATAAACTTTAACGTTTAAACCTCGTAAGTACTTCAGAAGATTAAGAAAATGAGCATATATTTTTAACTACATTTAAATGATGTAAATCTCCCTAAATATGACATCTATGCAAAACTTCCTTGATGTTGCCCCACTTTGATAGAAAGTGGACAGAGGATTAGGATGATAAAATTAATACAATGGAATTTTGTTTACATTTTAACAAGATCTGTGACACTAAAGCACGTTTGTGGCCATGAGAAAACCAGTCTCTAGTTATTCTTCCCCTTCTTTAATGACAAAAGAGTCTCAAATAGTTATTAGTTGATGTGTGTGATAAAGCGATGGTAATTATACAAAGGGTTGTGATTTCCTCCATAGATAATTTTTATGCTTTTTGTTGGAATTCTCCTTCATATAATTTTTGCCTATATGTGTTGCTTGGACTGGTCAGATCAAATTTAAATTGGTGCCTTCCTTCGATGGGTTAAGTTTTACCCCCATCGCGGTATGTCTATGTAATAAGGTTACTATGCCCTCAGTTCTGACAAGTCTACACTGAGAAGAAGGATATGGTCCCAGCCCCCTGTGTCAAGTACACGACAAGTCAATATTCTCCCTCCAAAGCTGTATTAAGGCTCTCCTCTAATTCACCGGTTTTAAAATAATTAAAATTTTGTAAAGTTTAGGGGAGCATTTGTTTAGTTGCCTATAAAATAAAACAAGAGTATACTTCAATCTTCTTGTTTTTATTTGCCGTGAGTTTTTTCTTTAAACTAAAACAAAGAAATTTGGACCGCCAAATAGTCAGACAAAGTTTAGACAAGATTTTACCATACGCTATTTCATGTCCTCCCGAATATTCGAAAACACTGTTTTTTTTTTTTTTAAAATTATACTGCGAGGTTTCCATGATAACCTGATATTTAGATAGCTCGAACCATGACTAGATTTTATGAATAAAGAGTCGTTTGTTTTGATATAAAATATATGAAAATGTTATATTTTATTTTTAAAAAATTTGATGATTTATTAATATTTTATATCAAATCAAATAGTACGTGAGTTGCACATGGTCCTCGGTGGAACCCATACATGGATCCAAAATACAGGTAAGATTATAACACCACATCAAAGGTTGGGGTTCCCTCGGTCGGACGAGCCATACGTTCGGTGGGCGGTTGAGGTGTTTCCCTCAGTCGCCCCCACAGAGGGAACCCCGATCCCCACATCAAAGGTGCACATCACAGGTTTCCCTTGACCAAGTGATGAGGAAGCTAGGCATCACTTACAGCAGGGGCCTTCCCCCCACTGTCTCTACGAAGGAACTGCCCTAGTGCAGTGGGGAGAGGTTTAGTGGGCTCTGCTCGGTGAGGGAGCAGAACGTTTGATTGTGATCTCACAGAGAGAAAGGAGACCAACCAGCCCACCACCCGCGCACCTCATTTGGCTGCCAAAGCACTAAGTCCCATTTGGTGGCAGTAGTTATCTCCTTCCCTCGCGTCATGGACATGGCTGGACCTGAAAGAAGAAGAAAAAGAAGGCTCACAGAGATCTCCAAAGATCCACATGAACGTGATATGCTACCAAACATGAGCTGAAACTTTCCACGTTTTTTCCTTCTACTCTGCAACACGGACTCCACTTTAACTAGGGTTGGGACCATCCTAAAATGGCCAGCTAAGTCTCATGTCGTGGACTCTTTCAGTCCAGAGAGGTCGATGGGCAGAACCACCCAGAAGGATCTGTGATTCACTGATTCGGCATAGAGAGACTCCAAATATGTTATCCAGAGCATGATCTCTGACCGAAACTATGTTGGACTGTTGCCTTTCTCAAAAGGCAGGTGGATAACAGGGGGTATGGGGAGGAAACTCCTCTTCATAATGGAGATGTTTGCACCAGCCCACGTTTGTGCCTCTGTGCATGCTATCAGATACCGTCGGCATGATATAAAGATAGGGGTGTCAAGTGGGCGGGGCATCCAATCTAGCTCAATCCAGTTCATATTAAAAGAAAATTAGATTGACCCAAATTATATAAATTAAGTTGGTTAAATTTGAGTTGACATTAGTTAAATTTGGGTTAAGTTGAACTGAAAATAGTTGTCTCAATTTAATTTATTGACTTTTACAGTAATTCATGTAAAAAGTAAAATACTTTTAACAAATCATTTATAAACATGGTCAGTCCTTTGAATTAAACGTGGGCTGAATTTGGGCTGGGCTAAAATTGAGTTGGACTATTTAAAATTTAGGTTAGACCCAAATTATCACATCACCCAATCTAGCTCGCCCAATTTACATCCCTACAGAAAGGGGGTGATGTGGATGCATAAAAGTACTTTTTTTTGTGATTTTGAATGACTAACTTTGGTAATGTTTTATTTGTGTAGAAATAGTTTTTAAAATTACAATGTCATGGATATTGCCTGATGTAGACTAGATCTATCACGACCGGATCCCGCAAACGGGGATCCGAAACAAGGAGGATCCGGAGCCGGTCCGGATCGAGCGGTGACGAGGGGACCCGACGGGGATCCACAGCAGGGCGAAGCCGAGGCTGTTTCGGAGTGAAGAGGATCCGCCCGCGGGGGGCGCGATCTGCCGCCGGAGCTGCTCTTGGATAGTGAGCCGCTGCTCCTTCGGTCGGACGAAGGCGCGGCGCGAGCAGGAGCTCCTGTCGGCGGAGCTGTAGACGGGCGTCGGAGCAGAAGCCGGAAAGTCCGAGATCGGACGGGGGGACGGCTCGCTCTCCGACGAGGGGGTCCGAAGGCACCTTCAGCGCGAGGCCGAGTCTCCTGGCGCGGGGCGACCGACGGGATCGCCCTCGGACGGCGAGTCCGAAGGCTACTTCAGCGTGAGACCGAGTCTCCTGGCGCGGTGCAGCCGGCGTTCGGCGTCGAGACCGGGGAGAGGAGTCCGAGGTCGGCGGCCGAGACCGACTCGGGGAGGTCGGCGATGATTCGAACCGAGCCCCTGCAGGAGGGAAAGAAGAAGAAGAACCAGTCAGCAGGAGTCCCGGGCGTCAGCCCTGGGGAACCCCCTCCGACGGTCAAGTTAGCTTCTGAAGAAGATTCGATTCAGGAAGTAAGAAGAAATAGCTAGAACCCTATTCGGACAGCAGTCCTTTAAGGGGTTTCGGAAGCTTATGGGGGCATCCGTTTTTCCCACCACCCCCTTGGCCACAAGTAGCAGGATACTTATAGCGGAGGGTAGCGGATGGTTAACGGTGGCAGCCGATATAGGACTAAAAGGAGGCTTACTGATAAACCGCCATAGCGTCTGATCCGCCACCGGAGTGGGCCGGATTCGGCTACCGGGCCGAAGGGGGTTGGGCCGCTGACGGGCCGAAGCCTGCTGGGCCCTGGGCCGCCGTGCTGTTCCCGGGCCGTAGGCTGATGGGCCGCTGACGGGCTGAAGCCTGCTGGGCCGGGAGCGACGGGGCCGCTTATGGGCCGAGGGCTGCTGGGCCGCTAACGGGCCGAAGGCCGCCGGAGGGCCTAGTATTGCTGCTGTTGGGCTGAATGGGGTTTGGGCCTGCTGCAATGGGCCGAATCGGATTCTGCCGCATCACATAGCCCCCCACTCTTGTCTTCCTCAGTTCTGAGATGGCAAGAGTATAGCCTGAAACTGCCAGAAAAGAAAGAAAATCACAGCAGGCGTCTTCCTGGGAGTCGTATTCCCCCTTCTTCTGGAAGAGGGGGCCCTCGGTCGGCCGAGGGCCGTGCGGTCGCTTTGTCCTTGCTCAGAGGGTCGGCGAAGGCTGAGGGCTGAGAAGCCGAAGGGTCGGTACCTCTGACCCGCGTCAGGCCTCATTAAATGGACGGGACGGCGCGTCGCCTCGCAAGGAAGCACGGGACACGCGTCGCGCATCCAGCCGCTCTGGAGAAAACACAAACGGATCCCGACCGCCCGTGGGTCGTGGATCGCCCCGGCTCTCTGCCCGAGGCTCCGCTCGGATTGCCGCCGCTCCCTTTGTCGCCTGCGGATCGGGACGCGTGGCGGGCATCCGAGTGGTTAGCCGAAGGGTCGGAGCGCTGTCAGCCGCTGATCGCTCTTGCCTCAAGTCCCGGAGCCGGTCCGCCATCATTGCCGAAGGACGGCACACGTGGCGGGCATCCGGAAGGAGCGACGGGACGAGCGGGACGATCTCGGCCGCAGGCTTCGATGACGACCCGTGTCCTGATGCATCGTCAGGAGCTGCTTCAGCGTAAGCTTCTGGAAGCCGAGGCGCATCCGATTGGTTCGGGGGAAGGCACTTCGGCAGCTCCTCGCATCGAGCCCCTAGTTGAGGAGCTCGTGACTGCGAGTTCCCGAGCGCGGAAGCAGCTGGAGAAGAGGGCAGCAGAGGCCCGTGCCGCCGCCGAGGCCAAGGAGAAGGCCGAGAGCGATCTTGCGGCGGTCGAGTCCGAATTCCGGGCTTTCAAAGCTCAGACCCAGGACAGGGAGGCTCGGCGAGCTTCGGAGAAGCGCCGCCTCATCGAGGAGGTGTCGACCTTGAAGCGGGAACTGGGAAAGGCAGCGGAGTCGGCCGTTGCCAACTACAAGGCCGGGAACGACTATGCCCAGGAGATCCTCCGAGCCCAGCTGCAGGCTTCTTCCGCGGTTTTTGACCTCGGACTAGCAGTCGCCCAGAGGGCCTGCCCGAGCGTCGATCTGACCGGGGAAGCCATGCCAAAGGGCGAGGAAGCCAGGGAGCTTTTATCCTGGTGGGAGGAGCTCGTGGCGGAGAGGGCCCCGCCTCCAGCTGATGCCGAGGAGGCCGGTGCCGAGGAGGCCGAGACCGAAGAGGCCGATGCCGAAGAGGCCAATGCTGAAGAGGCAAATGCCGAAGAGGCCGCTGCTGAAGATGCCCTTGCTGAAGGCGCCGCTTCTGAAGCGGTGCAGGTCGTCGACTCTCCCTCTCCTTCTCCTGACCGAAACGTCGTCGAGGTGGGGGAGGAGGGGGTTGTCGAGGACTGATACGAGGGTTCCCCTCGGTTTTCTTTTTGCTTTACTTTTGTAAGCTCTTGGCCAGGCGTACGGCTGAGCTTTGTATCTTCCTTTACTTTAAAAAATGGAAGGAAGGTTTTTGGCTTTACCTGGCTACTTGCGTACGATCGACCGAATGTAGCCCTTCAGGAGCCTTAGATCCCGTCGTCGTTTGCTATAGCTTGTAAGGCCGAAACCCGATGCCGGTTCGGATAGAACGTCGTCACAGTATTCGGCCGGGGCCTTTACTATGGTGGTTCATGTGACCCCTTAGGGGCATCTTGCCGCTTATTACGCTTGTCGGATGGCCGAAGCCCTTCACGCTTCCGCTTGCGCGAACTTAGATACGCCTTGGTGCCTCCAGAATCGGTATACGTGGCCGGAGCCATTCCCGGAACGATTTACGCGGACTTAGAGAAAACCATGCCGCTCCCGATACGGTTTGCATGGCCGAAGCCACTCCCGGTATGGTTTACACGGACTTAGAGAAAACCATGCCGCTCCCGATACGGTTTGCATGGCCGAAGCCACTCCCGGTACGGTTTACACGGACTTAGAGAAAACCATGCCGCTCCCGATACGGTTTGCATGGCCGAAGCCACTCCCGGTACGGTTTACACGGATTTAGAGAAAACCATGCCGCTCCCGATACGGTTTGCATGGCCGAAGCCACTCCCGGTACGGTTTACACGGACTTAGAGAAAACCATGCCGCTCCCGATACGGTTTGCATGGCCGAAGCCACTCCCGGTACGGTTTACACGGACTTAGAGAGAATACCCTGCCGCTCCCGATACGGTTTGCATGGCCGAAGCCACTCCCGGTACGGTTTACACGGACTTAGAGAGAATACCATGCCGCTCCCGATACGGTTTGCATGGCCGAAGCCACTCCCGGTACGGTTTACACGGACTTATAGAAAACCTTGCCGCTCCCGATACGGTTTGCATGGCCGAAGCCACTCCCGGTACGGTTTACACGGACTTAGAGAAAACCTTGCCGCTCCCGATACGGTTTGCATGGCCGAAGCCACTCCCGGTACGGTTTACACGGACTTTAGAGAAAACCATGCCGCTCCCGATACGGTTTGCATGGCCGAAGCCACTCCCGGTACGGTTTACACGGACTTAGAGAGAATACCATGCCGCTCCCGATACGGTTTGCATGGCCGAAGCCACTCCCGGTACGGTTTACACGGACTTAGAGAGAACCATAACAAGTTTTTCTGAAAGAAAGCGAGTTTCTGTATTTATAGCCTCCGGCTAAAAGCCTGGGGAGAGTTGACTTACATGTAATAACGCCGAAGGCGCTCCACATTCCATGTGCGAGGAAGGGGTTGGCCCGAAAGGGTTTCCAACCGGTAAGCTCCTCGTCTGATTACCTCCCTGACCCGGTAGGGCCCCTCCCAGCTGGGGGCAAGCTTCCCCGAGGCTTCGGCTGGCTTGGAAGCATGGGCATTCCTTAACACGAGATTCCCCACTTCAAAGCTCCGGGGCTTTACTCGAGTGTTATGGTACTTGGCCATTCGTTGCTGATAAGCCGCCAGTCGGATACGAGCTTTATCTCGGACCTCCTCAATGAGGTCCAAGTGGTCTTTCAGACTTTCCTCATTGGCTTCCGTATTATAGGCAATGACTCTGGGAGAAGGGAGGCCGATCTCTATGGGAATGACGGCCTCTACCCCATAGGCCATGCGGAAGGGAGTTTCGCCGGTGGGGGTTCGGCTCGTCGTCCGATAGGCCCACAGGACACTCGGCAGTTCTTCCACCCATCGGCCCTTAGCTTCGCCGAGTCGGGTTTTCAATCCCTGTAAAAGGCTTCGGTTTGTGACTTCGGCTTGGCCGTTCGCTTGAGGATGCGCTACCGAAGTAAACTTGTGGAGTATGCCGAAGCTGGCGCAGTTATCACCGAACCGTCGGCTATCGAACTGCTTTCCGTTGTCTGAGATGATGGCTCGAGGGACGCCGAACCGGCAAATGATGGACTTCCACACGAAGTTCCAAGCATTGTTGTCGGTTATTGAGGCGAGGGGTTCGGCCTCGACCCATTTGGTGAAGTAGTCGACTGCCACGATGAGGAATTTCCTTTGGCCGGTGGCGACGGGAAAAGGTCCCAGGATGTCGACTCCCCATTGGGCGAAAGGCCAGGGATCAGATAACGGGGTCAGAAGGGTGGCTGCCTGATGAGTGAGGGAGCTAAACCTCTGGCACTGGTCGCAGCGCCGTACGAGGGCTAAAGCGTCCTCTCGAAGCGTGGGCCACCAGTAGCCTTGCCTTAGGAGCTTGTGAGCCAGGGCCCTTCCTCCCGCATGCGCCCCGCACACCCCTTCGTGGACTTCCCTTATGGCGTAGTCGGCCTCGGCCGGGCCGAGGCACCGCAGCAAAGGTCGGCCAAATGATTTCTTGTACAACACCCCGTCCAAAAGGAGAAAGTGGGATGAGCGCTGCCGGATGCGCTTCGCCTCCCTAGGATCTGGAGGGACTTCTCCTTGGAGAAGGAAAGCGATGAGGGGAGTCATCCATGTCTCGGCTTCTGCTTCAGCAATCTGCATGGCTTCGGTTTCGCCGAGGCTAGGTTCGGCGAGCTCCTCGACGAGGATCATCCGGCCTCCGCCCCCGTCTTGGGTTGACGCCAGCCGGGAAAGGGCATCGGCCCGGGTATTCTCGGCTCTCGGGATCCTCACGATTTCACAAGAATCGAATTGAGCGAGGATCTTGCGAGTTACCTGGAGATAAGACGCCATCACTGCGTCCCGAGCTTCATACTCCCCAGAGACGTGGCCGGCGATTAACTGGGAATCGCTGAAGGCTTTTAAGTTCCGGGCGCCGAGTTTCTTCGCGGCTTGGAGGCCGGAAATGAGGGCTTCATACTCGGCGGCGTTGTTAGTTGCAGGAAAGGAGAAACGCAGGGCGTACTCCGTCACGACTCCTTCGGGTGATGCCAGGATCCATCCGGCGCCACTGCCCGTGGAGCACGCGGAGCCGTCCACGAAGAGTCGCCATTCGTCCGGTGGTGCCGGTGCTGAAAGAGCCTCGGCTTCGGCCACCTCGGGTTCTGGCTGCGGCGTCGTGCAAGCGCCGGGGGTAAGCTCGGCGATGAAGTCTGCCAATGCTTGGGCTTTTATTGCTACTCGAGGGGCGTAGGAGATGTCGAACTCTCCTAGCTCAATTGCCCACTTTGCCAGCCTGCCGGACACCTCCGGTCGGGAGAGAACCTGCCTCAAGGGCTGGTTGGTGAGGACTTTCACAGAATGGGCCAGGAAGTACGGCCGAAGCCTTCTTGCAGAAGTGACGAGGGCCAGAGCCAACTTTTCCAGGGCTTGGTACCGGAGTTCCGCTCCCTGAAGGGCTCGGCTGGTGTAATAAACGGGCTTCTGAATGCCTTCTTGTTCTCGGACGAGGACGGTGCTGAGGGCCGTCTCGGAGACTGCGAGGTATAGACTTAGAGGCTCCCCGGAAATCGGTTTTGACAGGATGGGGACTTTGGAGAGGTAGGCCTTCAACTGATTGAAGGCTGTCTGACACTCTTCCGTCCAGTCGAAGTTGTTGGCCTTCTTCAGTAGCTTGAAGAAGGGAAAACAGTAGTCGGCCGCCCTGGACATGAAGCGGCTGAGAGCTGCGATCCTCCCGTTCAGCTTCTGTACCTCTCGGAGGTTAGCCGGGGGGCGCATCTTTATGATGGCCGAAACCTTCTCGGGATTAGCCTCCACCCCTCGGTGCGTGACCATGTAGCCGAGGAACTTGCCGGAGGCTACCCCGAAGGCGCACTTGGCCGGGTTCAGCTTCATCTTGTACCGCCTGAGGGCGGAGAAAGTCTCGGCCAGGTCGGCCAGGTGCTCCGCAGCAACGCGGCTCTTCACCAACATGTCGTCTATATAGACCTCCATGTTTCGGCCGAGCTGCGCGGCGAATACCTTGTTGACCAGTCGCTGATATGTCGCGCCGGTGTTCTTCAGACCGAAGGGCATTCGGGTGTAGCAGTATAGACCCAAATCGGTGGTGAAGCTGGTCTTGCTCTCGTCGTCCGGATGCATCCGGATCTGGTGGTAGCCTGAATAGGCGTCGAGGAAGCTTAAGAGCTCGTGGCCAGAAGTGGCGTCCACCACCTGGTCTATCCGAGGCAGTGGAAAGCTGTCCATTGGACAGGCCTTGTTGAGGTTGGTGAAGTCCACGCACATGCGCCATTTGCCATCTTTCTTTGGCACCATGACCACATTGGCTATCCAGTCTGGATGATGCACCTCTCGGAGATGTCCGGCGTCCAGTCCCTTTTGTACTTCAGCCTGGATGGCGGCTCTCCTTTCCTGGTTGAAGGTGCGCCGCTTCTGCTTCACCGGAGGCTGATCGGGATCGGTATGGAGTCGGTGCTCTGCTACCTCCGGGTCCACCCCGGGCATGTCTGCCGGAGACCAGGCGAAGATGTCGAGGTTCTTTTTCAAGAACTCGGTAAGCTTCTCTGCTTCACCTTTCTCCAGGCCGGAGCCTATCATCAGGACTCGTCCTTCGCCTCCTGGAACAGGGACGGCGAGGAGTGCTTCTCCCGGAGACGCTTCGGCTGATGACTCGATCGCTAGGGTTTCAGCTGCGTTCTTCCCTTTGACCGAAATCATGTAGCATTGCCGAGCGGCTTCTTGGTTTCCTTTGGCCTCGCCGATCCCGTGGTCGGTATGAAACTTCAGCTTCTGATGGAAGGATGAAGGCACGGCTCCGACCCCGCCGATGAGCCTTCGGCCGAATATGGCGTTGTAGGCTGACTCGATCTTTACAACGGCAAAGTCCGTTTCAACGGTCAATTGCCGGGGGGCGGAGCCTAAGGTTACAGGAAGCCGAACAATACCTTCTACTCGGCAGGGCGAGCCGTTAAAACCGAAGAGAGGGCCCCGATGAGGCTTCATACTAGCCTCACTCAATCCCATTTTCTCGAAACAATCGTAAAACAAGATGTTTGGGGCGCTTCCATTATCTACAAAGATCCTATGTACATCATAGTTATTTATTACAGCGTTGACGACGAGAGCGTCGTCGTGAGGGACCTGAACATCCGTCAGGTCCTCGGCGCCGAAGGTGATGTCTTCCAGAAGAGGCCTCTTCGGGTCGCCCTCAACTGCTGCTACTGTGCTACGCTGCCGCGGCCTGGACCCTTCCCCCGGTCCTCCGGATATCATCATGATAGACCCAGAACTGGGTCTTTGATGGGATGATTCAACCGGGGCCGAGGTGGCTTTGGGCGGAGGAGCGGCTTCTGTTGCTGAGGGCTGCTGTTGTCTGGGCGCTGCAGGGGCGTCCTGGTTCTGTTGCGGTGGCTGCTCCCGGCGGTACTGCGGCAGTTTCCCCTCCCGGATGATGCGGTCAATCTCTTCCCGGAGCTGCCGACACTCATCCGTCGTGTGGCCGATCTCCCGGTGGTATTCACAATACCTGCCGGGATCCCTTCGGCGGGGATCGGTCTTGATGCGATCGGGCCGTCGGAGCATGCCTTTCACCTCCATGAGCATTCGGGAAGGGGGAGCAGGTAAGGGTAGGTACCGCGGCTGCGCGTCCCGTCGCCTCTCCCTGTCCCATTCCTCCCTGCGATAGCGCTTTCGCGAGGACTCCTGGTCCTCCGGCCGAGGTCGGACCACCTGGGGAGCAGGCGCCGAGATGGCTTCGGTGGCGCCTCTTCCTCTGGACAGCATCAGGGCCTCCCGGTTGATGTACTTGTGGGCCCGTGCCACAAGGTCCTGGAAGGTCGGGGGATGGCGCTTCCCAATGGAACCGAGGAGCCCCTCGTCCCGACACCCGCTGATCACGCCCGAAACCGCGATTGAGCTGTCGAGGTTCGGGATCTGGGCGGCCTCGGTCCGGAACCTGGTGAAGTAGTCCTGGAGAGTCTCGGCAGGACCTTGCCGAATAGCCAGCAGACTGGCGGAGGTCTTGCTCTGCCGGGTGGCATCATAGAACTGGTCGATAAACAACTGGCCCAACTGTGCTAAGGAGTGGATGGAGTTGGGGGCCAGCGTCTCGAACCAGGTGAGGGCGATCTTTTCAAGGGTGAGGGGGAAGAGACGGCAGCGGACTGCCTCGGAGATCCCCCGGACCCGGAGGTAGGAGTTGAACTTCCGGAAATGACAGACCGGATCTGTCATCCCATCATAGGGAGGGCCCTTCGGCAGCTTGAAGTCGGGGGGCACCTCAGTGGCCAGGAGCTCCGCCGTGAACGGGGTTTGCTCCAGGATGCTGCTGGCGAGGGGCGCCCCGTGAGGCCGGGACACCATCTGCTGCATCTCCTTGCGCATCGCCGTCAGCCGCTGGTCCAGGTCCGGGGCGGCCGAGGTGGCGACGGATGGCCCTCCGGTGCGGGCCGGATGGTACTCCGACGAAGCATAATCCTGCTCCGTCGGGCGATCGACGCGGGGAGCTCGGGCAGGCAATGCCGAGGGCTCGCTGTGCGCCGCCGCAGCTTCGTAGAGAGAGGCTGGCGCAGGCACCGGTCGGAACCGGGCGTCTTGTACTGAGTAGAGTGGGGGGAGCGGCGCCTGCTGGGGAGGCTGCCCCGTCAGTCCCATGCGCTGGGCGATGGCAGATACCATCTCCTGAAGAGGCGCTAGGGACGTGACGGCAGCGGCCAGCGTGGCCACCTGCTGCTGGAGTGCCCCCACTCGGTCTTCCGAGCCGAAGGACTCCGGGATGGTCGGCAGAGGCGGGTTCGGCGGGGCAGATGGCGCGCCTTCGGAAAGCGGCATCTGTGCCGAAGCCTCCCGCGCTTCCGCTTCGCTCTGCCCGGATCGTCGGGTCACAGGTCGCTGAGACATGACTTGTTTTGTTGGTTTCCCACAGACGGCGCCACGTGATGTAGACTGGATCTATCACGACCGGATCCCGCAAACGGGGATCCGAAACAAGGAGGATCCGGAGCCGGTCCGGATCGAGCGGTGACGAGGGGACCCGACGGGGATCCACAGCAAGGCGAAGCGGAGGCTGTTTCGGAGTGAAGAGGATCCGCCCGCGGGGGGCGCGATCTGCCGCCGGAGCTGCTCTTGGATAGTGAGCCGCTGCTCCTTCGGTCGGACGAAGGCGCGGCGCGAGCAGGAGCTCCTGTCGGCGGAGCTGTAGACGGGCGTCGGAGCAGAAGCTGGAAAGTCCGAGATCGGACGGGGGGACGGCTCGCTCTCCGACGAGGGGGTCCGAAGGCACCTTCAGCACGAGGCCGAGTCTCCTGGCGCGGGGCGACCGACGGGATCGCCCTCGGACGGCGAGTCCGAAGGCTACTTCAGCGTGAGACCGAGTCTCCTGGCGCGGTGCAGCCGGCGTTCGGCGTCGAGACCGGGGAGAGGAGTCCGAGGTCGGCGGCCGAGACCGACTCGGGGAGGTCGGCGATGATTCGAACCGAGCCCCTGCAGGAGGGAAAGAAGAAGAAGAACAAGTCAGCAGGAGTCCCGGGCGTCAGCCCTGGGGAACCCCCTCCGACGGTCAAGTTAGCTTCTGAAGAAGATTCGATTCAGGAAGCAAGAAGAAATAGCTAGAACCCTATTCGGACAGCAGTCCTTTAAAGGGTTTCGGAAGCTTATGGGGGCATCCGTTTTTCCCACCACCCCCTTGGCCACAAGTAGCAGGATACTTATAGCGGAGGGTAGCGGATGGTTAACGGTGGCAGCCGATATAGGACTAAAAGGAGGCTTACTGATAAACCGCCATAGCGTCTGATCCGCCACCGGAGTGGGCCGGATTCGGCTACCGGGCCGAAGGGGGTTGGGCCGCTGACGGGCCGAAGCCTGCTGGGCCCTGGGCCGCCGTGCTGTTCCCGGGCCGTAGGCTGATGGGCCGCTGACGGGCTGAAGCCTGCTGGGCCGGGAGCGACGGGGCCGCTTATGGGCCGAGGGCTGCTGGGCCGCTAACGGGCCGAAGGCCGCCGGAGGGCCTAGTACTGCTGCTGTTGGGCTGAATGGGGTTTGGGCCTGCTGCAATGGGCCGAATCGGATTCTGCCGCATCATTGCCTTTAAAAGAAAAAAAAATCCATAATTACTCATTTTGATGTTGTCTGAGGTTTGTACATGTATACTATGTTGTGATATGAAAGATACACGTGACGTTATAAGGTGTGTTCTGTGATATATTTATCTGAATAGTCTCACATTAACACAGGGATAAAATAAATCAAATATGTTTAAATAAATGGTATCTATTTTGATCAATATCTTAAGATTTTTGAAGTAGATGGCTTGATAACTTTAATATGGTAAACAGGTCCATATTTGTGACTTTAGAAAAGAGACAAAAAATGTTTAAATAGATGATTCTTTGTACTCAATATGTTGCGGTTTTGAGTTGGATGACTTAATAACTTAAATATTCATTATAAAAAAATTTTGTGATACTATAAGTTATTCAAAATTATTCATAAAAATGTGTTAACAAATAATAAGAAAACAAATGAAACCCTAGAAAAGTATCATATGCCTAGAGATGGATGTAATTGCATTGGGCTGATTAGTTATCACACACAAGAGCACGTTTTAGTACAATTTAATCATGAACTTACCACATTCCCCATCTTGTACATTCCTTTTACATTTTCTATGATTAAAGTGAGTTGGAATTCATTGAAGGGCTCAAAGACAGAAGCTACACTGCTGCAGTTATTTGTACATACCTTGAACCCAATCCTCACTTAACATGAGGATTGACTGTTTTTAATGCTTATCTGGTAACCATCTATGAAGGGAACCAAATCGGTGCCAAGCCATAATTACTGATTTCCCTGTGCTAGAAAAAGAACATTGTTAAGAAGGGGCTCATTGTATGGGAATATGATTTGGCTTAACTTGTAGAAGTGAAAAAAAGACTTGTTTCATTTTATTTTTACATCAAGTCCACAGCCTATTGGGCCTCTTAGTTAAGTGTTGTCGATAACGAAACCTTCATCTATTGACTTACATGTTTCCATGTACTCATTATCGGAGATCCGAAAAGTATTTTACTTTGTTTTTCTTTATTGTTTCAAAGCATATTATACGTGCATTTGTCTATTTTATTCCTAGTCTAGGTTTGACCATCCAAGTGTAAGACGAGCTTGTGCCCTTCTATCTAATGTATAAGATTTGTTAGAGCCTTGATGTCTAGCGTGTAAGACTAGCTAGAGCCTATCTCAAACATGGTTTGGTGAATTTGTATTGAAGGAGAAGAATGTCGTAAGGCCCACAAAGCCACTAGGCCGGCCCAAATAACCTTGATCTAGAATTAATCAAGTACATCTCAAGTTTAAGGGGCATGACTCCTAACTAGTCCAACGGAGGCTATCGAAGGCCAGAGGGTCCTGATCCTCTCCCTATTCGGTCTCACTCAAGCAACTCGCCACACTTGGAAGGTCATTTGGATTAGGATGTTTCGCCTCTTCGAGTACCTATCCAACTATGACCTGCTGAAGTTCAGGACCCACTTTTGGAGAGACAGTCCTCCCTACTCTGAACTGAACTCAGGACCCTACCCCTCTGAGTGGGATCGGACTCTCCCAAGACCCCTTCCTGCTAAGGAATTACCTCCGATAAGGGGACCTTAGTAAGGAAACTCTTCCAAGTCGGAGGCTTTCTAACGGTGTTCTCTTTCGCAGGAACTGCAGAGTGAGTGATGTCTCTCTGATCGGAGATGAAGGGTCCTGATCACGTTAGACGAGATTTTGACCCATTAAGTATAATTAATAGTTAGTGTGTAGTGAATTTCATTAATTATCTAGTAAAAGAAAATTTCTAAAGAGATTTGGAAATCATATGATTCTTCTCTATCTAGAGTTAAAACGGAACACCTAAGACACTTGAAAGACCACCCAAGCATATGTCCCTTTTACTATCTCTCAACATCTATTCTCCTTGGCCTTAGAACCTTCCCTGGAACCAATCCTTCTAGCGGGGGCTTCTTCCTAGATGTCCAAAAGCGGGTCATCTCACACGGTTGAAATCAACAAGCTACTTAAAACAAATGCCATTACTAGCATATAGAATTTGAGAATACAAATTATATGACCATTATAAAAATCCAAATATCTGAGCACATAATAACAGCTCCAATATTCAAATTACATTCAAGAAAATATAAAATTACTATATAAGTTTACTAGAAAAACCACTGAATCTAATTAATAAAACTAAACTTCTGCTCAAAGTCCATCAAATTATTAGCGCACCTTTTCTTACGTAGATTCTAAGTCAAAGCGTCTTGAAACTGTTAAGAGGCAAAGTGAATTCTCTGAAGTAGGCGTCTAAACCCCACAGATTATCAAACTAAATTGTATATGATCATATGATGTAAGGTCAAAGTATTCTAACATATAGCTATGTCAAATAATTATGTAAAAAGATGACTAGTGCCAAATCAAGTCAAAGAAAAGCATATCTTTTATAAAGTCTTGCATATGGCATTCTACCAATCAGATGGTCATATGAATCATATCTTTGTTAAGTTTTATATTTTTTGATTACAAATAACTAACATGTGAGTGCACATATCATGTATGTAACTCATTGTCGCATGAAAAATGTCTGAATCGAATCACATAGGTAGATAAATAGATTAGACATGGTTGTAGGTCAACTTGTATATATATATATATATATATATATATATATATATATATATATTCTTGGATTTAAGATTCATCTTACGAATTATAAATCGAATCATGGTCATATCAAAACAAAAAATATACTTATCATGTTGTACAATAAACTAATAAGTTGAATAAAGTCATAGGTTCATCAAATCAAATCACATCACATCACCATTTGACCATATTGTAGTTAATACATTGAATCAAATTTTAAATGTCATATCACGTAAATTTAAACTTATTTCGCTTATAGATAGTAGACATGCATCCCGACTATCACACAAGGAGTCGGATGGACTAATATCAAGGTACCTTATTAATGGCAATAGGTTCATGGCTATTGTACGGAATGAGAGTTATTTCAATCCTACCACAATCACAAAATCAATATCTGATTATGAGATTTCGTTATTATACTTGCACTGAATAGTGACCTCATCTACGTCGACACTTATTATGGGATTCGTCCATGCAATCCTCCTTAAAATGTCATCATTCTTTCACGGATGGCAAATATATATATTGAATGTATTCACATAGACATTTTTTAGAGTTAAATTTTATGAAATAAAATTTTCTAATGTAATAGTCTATGGGTGATAAAAGTAGCCATTTCAATATGCGATGAAATCTAAAGATTAAATTATTTGAAGATCAAGTGAAATCAATCAAACATATCTAATGGTATAAAGTCTCTTTACAAATTAGTGTATGATCTTATAAATTCTATAAATGTATACAAATGCATAAGCTTTTCTAATATAATTTGGCAAATATAATTCCGAAAAAAAAAAGAGATTGTTTCCCATATTTTAGAGGTCTAATAATGTATTCTATGTATAATTAAACATTTGACATTAAATACATAACTTTTGAGTTGATTTATTGAAATAATGATTGGCCATTTCCTGGCAATTACTTGACTAATTTGCTTGAAAACCTCGTTGAGGTTCAAGAAAAACTCACTTGATCACTTCCTAGATTTCAACAACTGAATGATTGAGTTCCAATCATCAAATTATGGTTTCTAATTTACAAGAATATTTTATAAGAATCTTGAAACAACCAAACAAATCAAAATAAAAAATTGATCATGTTTAAATTTGTCATATGCCTATCTTTGAACCAAGTTGACCTCTTGTTCTTAGTTGCCTACTCATTGCGAATCATCTCTCATTCCTCAAATTCCAAAAGCTTCTTTGATCTCTCCTTCTCCCATAAGATGTGACCTTACGTTAGAAACATTTTCCTCCCTAAAAGCAAACTCTTTAAAAGGAGTTTAAACTCAAATGGGAAAGAAAAAGAGTATAGGAAAATGATGTAGACTGGATCTATCACGACCGGATCCCGCAAACGGGGATCCGAAACAAGGAGGATCCGGAGCCGGTCCGGATCGAGCGGTGACGAGGGGACCCGACGGGGATCCACAGCAGGGCGAAGCCGAGGCTGTTTCGGAGTGAAGAGGATCCGCCCGCGGGGGGCGCGATCTGCCGCCGGATCTGCTCTTGGATAGTGAGCCGCTGCTCCTTCGGTCGGACGAAGGCGCGGCGCGAGCAGGAGCTCCTGTCGGCGGAGCTGTAGACGGGCGTCGGAGCAGAAGCCGGAAAGTCCGAGATCGGACGGGGGGACGGCTCGCTCTCCGACGAGGGGGTCCGAAGGCACCTTCAGCGCGAGGCCGAGTCTCCTGGCGCGGGGCGACCGACGGGATCGCCCTCGGACGGCGAGTCCGAAGGCTACTTCAGCGTGAGACCGAGTCTCCTGGCGCGGTGCAGCCGGCGTTCGGCGTCGAGACCGGGGAGAGGAGTCCGAGGTCGGCGGCCGAGACCGACTCGGGGAGGTCGGCGATGATTCGAACCGAGCCCCTGCAGGAGGGAAAGAAGAAGAAGAACCAGTCAGCAGGAGTCCCGGGCGTCAGCCCTGGGGAACCCCCTCCGACGGTCAAGTTAGCTTCTGAAGAAGAGTCGATTCAGGAAGCAAGAAGAAATAGCTAGAACCCTATTCGGACAGTAGTCCTTTAAGGGGTTTCGGAAGCTTAAGGGGGCATCCGTTTTTCCACCACCTCCTTGGCCACAAGTAGCAGGATACTTATAGCGGAGGGTAGCGGATGGTTAACGGTGGCAGCCGATATAGGACTAAAAGGAGGCTTACTGATAAACCGCCATAGCGTCTGATCCGCCACCGGAGTGGGCCGGATTCGGCTACCGGGCCGAAGGGGGTTGGGCCGCTGACGGGCCGAAGCCTGCTGGGCCTTGGGCCGCCGTGCTGTTCCCGGGCCGTAGGCTGATGGGCCGCTGACGGGCTGAAGCCTGCTGGGCCGGGAGCGACGGGGCCGCTTATGGGCCGAGGGCTGCTGGGCCGCTAACGGGCCGAAGGCCGCCGGAGGGCCTAGTACTGCTGCTGTTGGGCTGAATGGGGTTTGGGCCTGCTGCAATGGGCCGAATCGGATTCTGCCGCATCAGAAAACATTCTCAAATTCTAATGACTTAATAAGTGAAGCCATGGCCTATTAATGGACACATCCAATCATACTAATTCTACTTCACACTTAGACTTTCCATAATTTAGTTTCTCTGATTTAAGGAAAGAGAGCGCCACCCAAAAAATTTCCTTCAATGGGGAGTCTATGGACACAACTATCAATTTCGAAATTATTTTCAGAATTGCCTCCAGATGTTGTTGATTAGATTTCACTGCTAAATGGCAAACTTAGTGAAAAGACTTAACATATAATTTTAGAGAATTTAATTATCTTTGATTTTACCTCCTTTGGATGGATAATTTTATCAAATAATGTGGCCATTATAACAAGTAAACTGATGCATAAACTCCAAATGGACTAACTCAATCATGTGTTAATGTGTTGATCTAGAGCAAATAGATGGTCTAAAGAGATTGGGTGTAACAATCCCCATCCCCTTCTGAGGACTTGTAAGTTGAAGCATGCTGGGTAGTGGCAAGGCTAGAAGCTATTTTGCTTTCCCATATAGCTTCACTCTATGAGCAAACAACATGTATCTTGGCAGAGGACATTGGAAATGATAGATGCATGGGAGGTTACCATGCCAATGCTATGCACCCTCTCGGGTGCTGCCTTCCTCCACTATTCATAATGCTCCCCTCCCCCCTTTCGATCACCTTACTCTGTTGGCATATCCCTCCCCCTCCATTCCTCCAATGATGTTACGGCCCCCCTCTAGTCCACCTGCCCCCTCCCCCCATTAGCAAGGGGAGGATGCCAAGGAGATTAATGCCCTTTCATTGCTAATGCAGGGGAAAGATGGGTGGAGAGGAGTGGTGCTGTTATTGGGGAGATCATTGCCAAGGGAGGAGGGGCATGTTGGCAGAGGGAGGTGGCCTAAAGGAGGGTGCAACCATCATATACAGTGAAGGGTGCTGGGGATGTTGGGGAGGGGAGGGAGTGGTGAAGTGTTGTGAGCAGGGAGGTGGCCAATGTATGGAAGGATAAGAGTGTTCACTATTCGGTTCAAATCGAAAAATCAAACCGAACCAGCCAATTCTTGATTTGGTTTGAACTTCTGAAAATTTCGATTTGATTTGAAACCAAACCGAATTAAGAAATTTGATTTCTCTCGTTCATAAATCAAACCAACCCGAATAAACCGAATTACATTAAAAAGGGATAATATAAGTATTAAGTCCTTAGATTAAGTGTGAGTTTATGTAAATTATAAGATATAAAATTTTAAAATATTTTTGAATAATACCTTTTAGATCGTCATCTTGTACAAAAAAGACGTCAAGTCCTTAATAAAATAGGATGTTTAATTATAATAGTTCATTTCGAGACTTAAACCTCCAAACAAAGTTTAAATAATATTTTTTCAATAACTACTTTTTGAAAATAATGTTGAAGTGGATTATTTAACCATAGTGGCTCATTATAAGGCTTAAACTGCAAACTAAATCGAACCAAACTGAATTGTTTCGGTTTGGTTTGGTTCGGTTTCAAACTATTACGGTTTGATTTAGTTCGGTTTGACTCTTTATTTCGGTTTGATTTAATTTCTAAAATTTTGTCCATAAATCAAATCAAATTAAACCATGAACACCCCTATGGACGGATGCGTGACATTGATGTGTCAGTCTCACATTTGTCAGCAATTTTCTGGGGTCCTCCTTTGGGGTCATGCAATCTACTAGTAAGCAATTCTGGATTACATGCTTGGATAAGACATGTTTTGCTCTGATTGAAGGATTACTATTCTATTTTGAACAAGGAAAATAAATTATATAAAATAAATATATAAAAAGAAGTATCGTTGGTACTTAGTTTACCGAAGAATAAGCAATTATGATTGTTTTGGTTCGATTTATTCGAGAAGAAGTCATTAATTCTCCCTTGAATACGAAACCAGTGCGATCAAAGTGAACACACCCGACTAACATGAATAGGCCATCTCATTGACCTTTATCCTACGAACAAACTGGGCTGGGCCCAAGTTCTCTACACCAGATCTGGAGGCCCATGCGCAGCAGTGGTAACTCCCGGGCCAACAGGAACTGCGGAAGTGTGCGGGCGAGGTCCTTGTGCCTTATATAGCCCCACCCTGCGATGTACGGACAGTGTCCTGACCTTGCATCACTAGTCCCCTAGTGCCAATCG
This sequence comes from Zantedeschia hybrid cultivar, assembly GCA_030544215.1. Taxonomy (NCBI): domain Eukaryota; kingdom Viridiplantae; phylum Streptophyta; class Magnoliopsida; order Alismatales; family Araceae; genus Zantedeschia; species Zantedeschia hybrid cultivar. The sequence continues at coordinate 24,220,333 of JARZZO010000011.1, read as the reverse complement.
AAACTGCTTCACCTCCTGCTCAACCCTCAAATGCCTCCTCTCGCTTTGCCATATCATTTTTATTAGATCATCTAGAGCACTTGTATTGGTGCCTTCCATCAAAAGTCTTGCTAAGAGAAATTTTATTTTTTATTCACATGTCCCTAATATTCTGACCCTTGCGCTCCACCATCCTCATCAGCAATGGATAGAGGATCTTACACATAGATAATGCTTTTTCTTACTCATAGCCATTTTGATAGTAGAATAGGAGAAGAATAAGACTTCTTATTCTTAAAATAAGGTTAATTTTATTTTAATTAGAGGAATTACTTATTCCGTTGTCAGAATAAGAGAAGATTAAGATTTATTATTCTTAAAATAAGGTTAATTCTATTTTTAATTGGAGGAATTAATTATTCTGTGTCATAATTACTTATCCGTGAAATAAGCTGAACGAGCAATTCCTTCTTTGTTTGTGGAATAAGTTATCCGGAATCAGTTGTCCAGAATAGCGTATACTAAAATAAGGGGCGTTTAACTTTGATAGTTCTGTAGGATCCACTGGTAGAATAAGAAGGATAAACAATTCTCAAGTCTAAGGTCGAATTGCTAGTTCTCCTTATTCCTTCTTATTTTGTCAGTAAGTTCTACATAATTATCAAAGCTAAGCACCTCTTATTCTAGTATACACTATTCCGAATAAGTAATTCTAGATTAACCTATTCTGCAATCAAATTGAGGCTGACAGAATAGCGTATATTAGAATAAGGGGTGTTTTGGTTTGATAATTTTGTGGGATTCGCTATAACGGAATAAGAAGAATAAGTAATTCTTAGGTCAAGGATGGATGACTTATTATCTTTCCGAATATGTTATTCTGCACCGGTATAAGTCATTCCGCTTGTCAAAGCAAAATTAAACTTCTTCTCCCATCATTCACCCTTGTTCTTCTCCTATTCTCCAACCAAAGTGACGTATGCAGTATAAGCTATTCCGCCCGTCAAATTAGAATTAACCTTATTTTAAGAATAAAAGTCATATTCCTCTCTGATTTTTCAAATAAAGTGCGACAGACTAAGATTTTGTTCGGGTGTGAAAAGCACCTTAAAAATATTGGTTCAGTAGCGTTTTTCATTGGTCATTCGACACAGGTGGCGTAGCAATGCCTGCATGGCTTTCTAAGTTCAAATTCTAAGTGCCACATTGAATGTAAGAAAAAGAATAAAGAAAAACAGGATAGTGCTATAGAGATGTTAATGGTGACCGATAATCCGGTTGTCCTCACTTTTTTTTTAGTTCCAGATTAGTTAACGGGTACGCAAACGGATAAGATTTATAAACTTTTCTTTTAACAGATATAGAAACAGGTAGTGTTGTTTCCGAAACTATTATCCACTACTATCCATCAATGTATATTTTTATATCATAACAATTTTATCTCTTCCATTGTCTTGTTTTCTTTGTCGTTAGGGATATTGTGGACTTTCAAATGTGAGAAGTTTATTTTAGTGTGATTTAGTTGGATTATTATTTTGATGTTATATTCTTGATAGGGCAAGTTTAATCTAAATGATTTTTGCCTCTCTTAAGAATAGTTATTTTTCATATTTATATTTAAATTTAAATGTATGATTTATAAATAAGCTTGAACTTCGCATTCGACTTTCATAACATCCCACTTCGATTGTTAGTTATCCAATAATTTAGTGATGCTCACATTTATTTGGATGTTAAAGTGATTTCAGAAACTCCCTTTCTCAATAGTTAACGGACAGCTAGTGGATTCAAAATGTACATCGGTGGATAGATGAATTGATGGTCCACTATCCGATACCATACTGACCCGGCCCATTGATATCCCTATAATGCTATATATATATATATATATGTATATATACACTGCTATTCTTATCCTTTTTGAGATAATGTATCAATAATCACATATCACACTTCCAAAGAGGGTCTATTTTGTTAACAAGACAGCAATGTCATGCATAAGAGGTATCTTAATTTAAAGGAGTACATGTAACATTTTCTACAAAACCAACACTCTAATTTCAAATCCACTATGCAACGTTTGAAGGGTCACCCTGTGAAAGCTTCAAGTAGATTACAAAAACCAAAGACCTGTCACTAATCTGGTTGTTTCCATCGTCCTGGTAATTCGAAATCCTGGTGTGTCCTCTTCTCTGGTGGATCTCCTCATGGGTCGTCTCCTTTCTCATTGCTTGAGAGAATTATCTAGTGGCGGGGCATTCAACAAGGATAACTCCCATTACTGGCGACTTGAACAAGGTTTGGTTTGAAAGCTAAGAAGCGGGCAAGTTTGGCAGTTCTACAACGAGGACAGCAACAGTAATAACAATGTCTTATTGGAAGAAAGGCAAGGTTTCCATCCGACACATTTGCTTGTCTACTTCATGCTGCGGCAGGACCTTCTTTTTAGTGTCTTACATATTTACCCCTAGGATGCACTCTACTTAGGCTTTAACCCTCCTTTCATGATATTTGTTTATAACCCCTCACCATCGCATGGTATTTGATGAAGTCCCTAAAGAATATTGGGAATAAGTCCTTCGATTTTTGAAAGATAAACTCCTTGGAAAGATTATCAAATATACATGTAATTGACAGAGGTTATACATGAATATCAAGATTATAAATATGGTTTTTTTACTTTTTATTCCCTATAATCTACTTAATTTAGAAAAAAATCCTCAGAACTTGTGGAGGCGAAAAATTGGTAGGATAGCTGGACACACGCTGGCCTATAGGAAAGGGCTACGTGTTTTGATGGTCCTATGTGGCGGGTCTTCCATACTGTTCCTCCCCACAAAATGAGACTAGGTCGTCAGAGGGGACCCAAACCGGGGTTAACTCTCCGATGCCCAAGTTAGCATTGACTTATAGAAGGGTTAAGTAAGTAATAGATTCTCTAAGAAGGTGGTTTTTCTTATTGTCCCATACCTCAAGATAGAAGATCGCATAGCTTTTATAGGTAGTCTTCCCTGTATAAGGGGATAATGGCAATATCCCTTCAGGGACAAGCATCATATAATAGAGCGTCAGAGGGGCATCACGTAGAGATTGAAAAGTCTAAGTCAGTTTTAATGGGATCTAATCCTAGTTAAGGATCGAGTCCCCATGCCGATTGTGACTTGGAGTTGATTTCATATCTTATTATAAAGATTTCTTCACACTGTTAGTCATGGGGACCATGCGTTTTGATAGACGGGACCTAGTGGTCATGCCACGTATCAACAATCGTCTATAATTTGTTAGTCCTGAGGACGTTGTGTGGGGCCTTACACTATGTGGTCGGGAAGAACCATGGCACTTGCTTGGCCTTATGGTCCTTAGGGATTGGCATTGCCTTCTGGGCCATGCATAACTTTTTTTCTGGTGATTGAATCTTTATGATTGGGTTTTGCCACCTGTCTGGTTCTGAGTGCTTGGGAAAAAAAAAAAAAAAAGAGGACTTCTGATCTCCAGTAGCTCTAAACAATCCCATAATGGCCGGATTTTTCTGAAGACCCTTTATTGTCTTTTGGCTTTATGGGGCCTCTTATGGCTTTGAGCTTTTTGGGCCGCAATCGAGTGTGGGATAACCACGTCGATTGGTGCTTCTAGGCCTTTATGATGGGCTTCTAATATTGTCTCTCTTCGCCAGCCCTTTGGGATTAGACGGTGCAATGGTGGGACACCCCTTTTTAATCTTTTGAGCTTTAAGGTTTTCACCTTTTCATTGGGCCCCTACTCTTGGGCATTTGAGATGTCAAAGGCTCCTAAGAGTATGCAATCTTGTTTTCCTTGCTTGTTGGTGTAGTCCTTCTGTTGTTGTTGTTAGTTTTAGGTGGCCTACAAGCCAATCTGACTATGTAAATCTCGTTCATTTATTAATATAATGGCATAATATTCATTATGTGTAAATCGTATTAATTATCGTTTCATAATGAAGTCCGTGAATATGTGCTATAGTGATCAAATTATGATGAGATCATACTAATGAGACTGATCACTTAAACACACATATTCTTAATCGTTCATAGTCGAAGGATATCCGAGAAGGACATCAGATATCCGGTTAGACTAGTACAGATTACTCCTACTCATAAGTTCACTGAACTGATCCGACTGAATCGCTGGATGGTATTGTATCTCATTGTCAACCAGCTTGATTCTATTGTCGCAGTTGCGTGGATGGTTCTCGGACCTGAGACACCAAGGACACCTTGTCGGTGGACTTCTGTGCTTTGACCTTGGCTTACGAATCTCTAGCGACGGGATTCTAAAACGCCAAGGATTGGGTACAGCGGAATACCGTCGAAGGGAATTGTGTGTCAATAAGGAATCATTCGCTCTCGCTACTTAGAGAGAGAATGCTCTAGGAAGGATGCGCGGAAGTCCCTGGCTAGGGTAGACGATAATATCGGGAAAAGAGTTTTCCGATATTCATTAGCGGCATCCAATCTAAGTGAGTTGACTGGTTAGGGTTTGACAATACGCCATACCCTGAGTTGACTCGAGAGCATTGTACGAATGAAGGATTATATCCACACGGTAACTGTCGGCGAAAAGGTTCCAAGAGTGGGTTGCTTATCCCCGATACCTTCCAGGTTCATGCGGTGTTGCTTGGCACCCAACGTGATCGGAGGCCTGATCGAATTCGATGTGCGACATCAATTCGATTGATTAATTAATTAATAAAGAGTTATTAATTTGATTAATAAAACCAGTAAGGAGTCACTGGGCTTATTGGGCTATTAACCGGACTGGTAATTGGGCCTAGAGGGTCACACGCAAATGATTCTCAAGGCGATGGATAAATAAGTGGGTTTTATATAAACCTGGGGTTTTTTATGAAAAACCGCTCGGTTAGTATAAAACATAGCGAACGGACTGAGCAGGCCAAGCTGCTGCTAACCCTAGCCGCCCCTCCTCTCTTTCTCTCTCTTTCTGGCGTCCCAGACAGATCTAGATATGCTCCGCCGGTTTTTCGACTCCCATTCGACGGGAAATCGTCTGCGCGTTGCGGTGACCGGCGGAGGTTTCGTGAGCTGCGAAGAATGAGGAACGTGAGGATATTCGTCGCGAGGAGGATCGCGTAGACTTCGCTAGAGGTTGGGCGCTTGCGCGGCTTGCGGTGTCGCACCGACGGAACCGAACGGTTGCGGATTCGAATCCGCACACGGTAAGAACTGATTATCTGATAATCTGGTTTTTTCGATTTTCGAAACGGGAGTGGATCTCCGTTTTTATTTTTATTTCCGCTGCGCGGGAGATCCGGAGAAACCTGCAAAAACCCAACAGTGGTATCAGAGCCAGGTTCCACTATTTCTCGTCCCGTTCCGATCTCCGAAATTAATTTTTTCATGAGTTATTCTATGCTATATGTTCGATTAATTGTTAGATATGTGTTCTTACGATGAGCACGGTTAATTTGATTATTTTTCTGCAATTTTTTGAATTTTATTTTGGGGTTTTAGGGGTTCTTCATGAGATGATGTTTGGGGGCTTTTCGGTGGCTTCGTACACGCTTTCCAAGCGTTGGGATGGCCAGCCTGAATTCTGGATCCCCAGGGGATAGTCCCCACTGTCCATTGGGCATCTTAGCCGGCACCGGAGTGGCCATGGAGAGCTGCAAAAACCCAGCCCTTATTAGGTTTTATGAAAACCGCAAAAATCAGATTTTTGGGGTGTTCTTAGGGGCTCGGCCTGCCTAAACCCATGCCCCACCGGCGCCAGGCAGGTTGCCGGCGCCGGGGGCGTTGCCGGCGGTGACTGCCGGCGCCTGGGTGCTCGCCGACGGCGGCCTGCCACCCCTCCAGCCACTGGGCCTTCCACCTAGGGTTTCCTACAAGTAAGGGGGGCTCGATTGCTGCGTTGGGGAAGAGAGGAGGCGCTGGACCGGGCCGGGCCGGTCTGGGGGCGTGCCAGACCGGGGTGATCGGGATTGCCCTGGCTGAGCCAAGGCGCCCCGGGTCCAAGCCCCTTGCCGAGCCAAGGGCTCGAACCAGGTGCCCAGGTGGCTGAGTCCTAGTCTGTATCTTATAACCCCTTGTATCCACTATGCCCTATTAATGAAAATAAAATTTGATTGTAATTTAAAATTCAAAAATTGTTTTGATATTTAAATTTATTAATCAATTTTTTTTTTTGAGCTTAATGATTTTGAATCTATACGTATTTTAAAGGTTTATTAAATAGCAATTAGTTGTGAATTAATCGAGGTTAATATTAGTTTAAGTGTTAAATTAATCATTGACTTTAATTTGTCTAATTTTAAGAGTTAAAATTAGAGGTTAATAATTATTAATCTAATTGTTAGATTATTAGTTATTAATACATCTAATTGTTAATTATTAATTTGAGTTAGTTATTAATTTAATTGTTAAATTAATAATTAACTTAGATGACTAATTTAAATGTTAAATTAGTAGTCCTTCATTAATTATTGTTAGTCATTAATTTAATAGTTAAATTAATGATAACTTTAATTATCTAATATAAGAGTTAAATTAATTAATTATTAATTAGTTAGTGTTAATTATTAATTTAAGAGTTAAATTAATAATTAACATTAGTTGACTGATCTAAATGTTAGATTAGTAGTTAATAATTAATTATAGTTGATTATTAATTATTAACTTTGTTGGACTAGTCTAAGAGTTAGATTTGTTATTAATAGTCTAATTGTTAGATTATTAATGGGGTTTAATCTAAGTGTTAGATTATTAAAATTGTTCTAATTTGCATGGAATAATCTAGAAATTATTAATTTGGAGTGTGTGCACATATGATGTTTGTTTTGATGCTTTTAAATTAGATTTGATTGCATGTTAAATTGATTAAAAGTGTTTTCGAAATTCAAATACTAATTTTGATTGGATCCTAGTTTTTTGAAAGCCAAAATTATATATATTTTTAAAATTCTTTTATTTTATCTATGTGATGCGCTAAATCATGTGTGGGATGTTTAAAACACACCGTGGTCATGGATATGCACTTATTTAATTATTCATGTGATAAATGATGTGTTTGTGTGGATCGTGGATGAATGATAGATGTATATTAAATTGTTAATAAATAGAGATCTGCGTATCTCTCCATCTCTCATTCTCTGATGTATTTCTACCTCCCTCTCTCTTGTATTCGCCATAAGGTTCTCTTCTATATTACATGTAATTCTAGAATTAATGTAATATGATCGAGGCAACCGAGATAGGAGCGAGGACGATCCATAGCTGCAACCAGGAAGGCGAAAAGATGGAGATCTCTTGCCTATGTGTTTATAGGTTATCTAATATAATTGTTGTGTTAGATTGTGTGTGCGTTTGACTGTTGGCTCCAGTCAAACCCACTGTGCTATCCGTGACCACACTAGACATGTATGTGATGCATTATTTTGTTTTGATTATGAATCAAAACAAGTATAGTATTTAGTAAATATATACGATATATTTATATACTATCACCTAGGAGAGACCAAGATAAAAGTTATCTAAATACCCTCAGATAAACTCTAAGCCGTAACGTGAGTAGTTAATTGGGAAGAGAAACTGTGGCTATGGCATTAGATGCCTATATGATCGGGGTAGAGGAACTATGTAGCTTTGTTGTGCTATCCACAAGGCCTGTTTAATTGGGAGGAAAAACTGTGGCTATGGCATTAGATGCCTATATGATCGGGGTAGAGGAACCATGTAGTTTTGTTGTGCTATCCACAAGGGCTGCATACAAATCTATACTCGTCGCATAACGATGGTTAGCTTAGACCAGAATTAGTAGTTTGTTGTGCTATCTACAAGGCCATTAAATCTCTAGGGACTGAAGCTATGATTAGATATTGCAAGGAGTTGCAAGTCCCATGAGTTGGGTACTCTTTGATTGTATTACAGTTTGTTGTGTTATTCACAAGACTGTATTGCAAGTCATTGAGATTCTGTAGGAGACTGTCGGCGTCTTCTGTTCTGTATAACTGAGGGTTATACAGTCCGTCAAAAATTAGTGGGAGCTAAACTTGAACAAAAGATCATATCTTGTTTTATTTTTAATAATTGAACATCTGTTAAAATAGATTTTACTTATCTCTTATAGAGAATTATGTCGTCAAATAACCCACTCCGCGGCATACTTGATGTCTTTTTGACTTACCTGATCTACACGGATTGGTTCAGAAACCTAAAGAATGTCTTCAGATCTGAGCACATTGACTTTGTCCTTGGAGCTGATCCTCCTGCTGAATCGGCATTAAATGTCCCTGAAGCAGTGATGATAGCTAATGATAAAAGATCGAGAGACAAAGGCAAAAGAGTAGTAAAGGGTGACTGCTTCTACTATAAGCAGTATGGTTACTAGAAGAGGAACTGTAAGGAGTTCTTTAACGATAAAGCTCATGGAAAGGTGAAGCTGTCTGAAGCTTCATATATCTATATGATAGATATCAACTTGTTAGTTAGAGATTCTACATCTTGGGTATTAGATACCGGATGTGCTTCTCATATCTGCCATGACGTGCAGATGTTGACAAGTAAGCGCAAGTTGAGACAAGGTGAGGTGGAATTGAGGCTAAGAAACGTCGCAAAAGTGACGGCGATTGCTGTTGGGACAGCAAACCTCAGGCTTCCATCAGGAGATGCCTTATTATTAGAAGATTGTTTTTATATTCCTAGCATAATAAAGAACATCATATCAATATCTTGTTTGGACAAAATTGGATATAGGTTGTCTATTGAGAATAGAAGTTGTTCGATTTATTATGATAATAAATCAATAGCTTCGACATCTTTAGTCAATGGTCTATATCTTCTAGATGTTTCTTATTACAATCTTCAAATTGATAATACTCTTAAGAAGAGCAAGAATTGTGTGAACTAAGCCTACATGTGGCATTGTAGACTTGGGTACATTGGCGAAAGTAGGTTGCAAAAGTTGCACAAGCATGGTTACTTAACTGCATTCGATTACGAATCGTTTGCGACATGTGAATCCTGTCTTATGGGAAAGATGACAAAATCTCTATTTACTGGACATGGAGAACGTGCCAAGGATATTTTAGAACTAATACATTCGGATGTATGTGGTCTAATGTTCACCCAAGCCAAAGGTGGCTACTCATACTTCATCACATTCACCGATGACTTCTCAAGGTTTGGCTTTGTGTACTTAATGAAGTACAAGTCGGAAGCATTTGAGAAATTTAAGGAGTTCAAGAATGAGGTAGAGAAGCAGTTAGAAAAGAGTATTAAAACTCTTCGATTAGATCGAGGAGGAGAATACTTGAGTACTAATTTCACACAATTCTTAAAAGATAATGGTATCCTTTCTCAGCTAACCCTTTCATATACACCACAGATGAATGGTGTATCAGAAAGGAGGAATTGCACCTTGTTGGATATGGTGCGATCCATGATGAGTTTTTCGAGATTACCAGTGTCCCTCTGGGGATATGCTCTAGAGTCAACGACATACCTACTGAATAAAGTACCCAGCAAGTCTGTGGCCTCTACTCCATATGAGATATGGAAAGACAGGAAACTAGAATTTAAACATGTTAAAGTCTAGGATTGTCCTGCTCATGTAAAGAGGCATGATCCAAACAAGCTGGAATCACGAACCAATAAATGCAGGTTTGTGGGATATCCAAAGGAAATCTTTGGATACTATTTTTATCATCCTGGTGAACAAAAGGTGTTTGTCGCCAGGAAAGCTGTCTTCCTGGAAGAGGAATACCTTCTCCAAGAGGACAGTGGGAGTAAAATAATACTGGAAGAGGTTCCAGAATCCCAAACAGCTGCATTATCATCAGATGAGATATCAGTTCCTGAATCTGTTCAGGTACGCACATGGGAGCCTCGTAGATCTAGTAGATTACCTGGACTACCCGAACGATATGTGGGACATATCACTGAAGGTGAGTCTATGGTTGAATATAATGAGGATGATGATCCTAAAACCTACCAGGAGGCCATAGAAGGCCCAGAAGCTGGGAAATGGCGAGAAGCCATGAACTCAGAAATCCAGTCCATGTACACCAACCAAGTTTGGAACTTGGAGGACTTGCCCGAGGGTATTGTACCCATAGGATGCAAGTGGATCTTTAAGAGAAAGATCGGTGCTGATGAACGGATCAACACTTATAAGGCAAACTTGGTGGCAAAGGGATATCGTCAAAGGCAAAGAATTGACTATGACGAGACTTTCTCACCAGTTGCCATGATAAAGTCGATCAGAGTTCTACTCTCCATTCCTACATATTTTGATTATGAAATCTGGCAGATGGATGTGAAGACTGCCTTCCTCAATAGTAACCTTGAGGAAGAAGTGTATATGATACAACCAGAAGGTTTCACATCCAAAGAATCTTCAGATAAAGTGTGCAAGCTTTAGAGGTCCATTTATGGACTGAAGCAGGCTTCCCGGAGCTGGAACATAAGATTTGACGAAGCTGTTAAGTCTTATAATTTCATTAAGAATGAAGATGAACCTTGTGTGTACAAGAAGGCCAGTAGGAGTGCAGTCACCTTCTTAGTTCTTTACGTAGATGACATACTACTCATTGGGAATGATGTAGCTATGATGTCATCAGTAAAGATCTGGTTGTCAAGAAACTTCTCCATGAAGAATTTTAGAGAAGCATCCTACGTATTGGGAATACGGATCTATAGAGATAGATCAAAGAGGATGCTTGGAATGACCCAATCCTTATACATAAATACCATAGTCAAAAGGTTTGGCATGGAAAATTTCAAGAGAGGACTCATACCGATGAGACATGGAATTAGTCTTTCAAAGGAGCAGTGTCCTAAGACTCCTGATGAGAGGGCACTCATGGATAGAATACCCTATACCTCTGCCATAGGATCTATTATGTATGCCATGCTATGTACACGGCCTGATATAGCATTTGCTCTTAGTGTTACGAGCAGATTTCAGGCTGATCCAGGCGAAGAGCATTGGAAGGCAGTGAAATATATCCTTAAGTACTTGAGAAGAACTAAGCATATGTTTCTTGTCTATGGAGGAGGTGACTTGAAATTGCGAGGCTTTAATGACTCGAGTTTCCAGTCAGATCTAGATGATAGCAAGTCTACATCTGGATTCGTATTTACTTTGAATGGAGGCGCAGTGTGCTGGAAGAGTTCCAAGCAAGTAACTACTGCAGATTCGACGACTGAAGTTGAGTACATCGCTGCAGCTGAAGCCGTCAAGTAAGCAGTGTCGTTGAAGAAATTCATCACCGACCTCGGCGTAGTTTCCAATATCTTTGAACCAGTTCTGCTGTTGTGCGACAACAATAGAGCGATTGCGCAAGCGAAAGAGCCGTGGGAGATTGTTAGTTTTAGGTGGCCTACAAGCCAATCTGACTATGTAAATCTCGTTCATTTATTAATACAATGGCATAATATTCATTATGTGTAAATCGTATTAATTATCGTTTCATAATGAAGTCCGTGAATATGTGCTATAGTGATCAGATTATGATGAGATCATCCTAATGAGACTGATCACTTCAACACACATATTCTTAATCATTCCTAGTCGGAGGATATCCGAGAAGGACATCGGATATCCAGTTAGACTAGTACATATTACTCCTGCTCATATGATGAGGGTGACTGATCTCATAAGTCACTTGTGTGGAGATACTAAGGCGAATCTGTAGGTGCTCATTGGAGAATGAGTTCACTGAACTGATCCGACTGAATCGCTGGATGGTATTGTACCTCACTGTCAACCAACTTGATTCTATTGTCGCAGTTGCATGGATGGTCTTCGGACCTGAGACATCAAGGACACCTTGTCGGTGGACTTCTGTGCTTTGACCTTGGCTTACGAATCTCTAGCCACGGGATTCTAAAACGCCAAGGATTGGGTACAGCGGAATACCGTCGAAGGGAATTGTGTGTCAATAAGGAATCGTTCGCTCTCGGTACTTAGAGAGAGAATGCTCTAGGAAGGATGCGCATAAGTCCCTGGCCAGGGCGGACGATAATATCGGGAATGAGTTTTTTGATATTTATCAGCGGCATCCAATCCAAGTGAGTCGACCGGTTAGGATTTGACAGCACACCATACCCTGAGTTGACTCGAAAGCATTGTACGAATGAAGGATTATATCCACACGGTAACTGTCGACAGAAAGGTTCCAAGAGTAGGTTGCTTAACCCCGATACCTTCCGAGTTCACGTAGTGTTGCTTGGCACCCAACGTGATCGGAGGCCCGGTCGAATTCGATGTGCGACATCAATTCGATTGATTAATTAATTAATAAAGAGTTATTAATGTGATTAATAAAGCCAGTGAGGAGTCACTGGGCTTATTAGGCTATTAACCGGACTAGTAATTGGGCCTAGAGGGTCACACGCAAATGATTCTCAAGGCGATGGATAAATAAGTATGTTTTATATAAACTGGAGGTTTTTTATGAAAAACCGCTCGGTTAGTATAAAATATAGCGAACGGGCTGAGCAGGCCAAGCTGCTGCTAACCCAAGCCGCCCCTCCTCTGTTTCTCTCTCTTTCTGGCGAGACAGATCCAGATCTGCTCCACTGCTTCTCCGACTTCCGTTCGACGGGAAATCGTCCGCGCGTTGCGGTGGCTGGCGTAGGTTTCGTGGGCTGCAAAGAACGAAGAACGTGAGGATATCCGTCGCGAGGAGGATCATGTGGACTTTGCTAGAGGCCGGGCGCTTGCGCAACTTGCGGTGTCGCACCGACGGAACCGAACGGTTGCGGATTCGAATCCGCACACGGTAAGAACTGATCATCCGATAATCTGATTTTTCTGATTTTCGAAACGAGAACGGATCTCCGTTTTTATTTTTATTTCTGCTGCGTAGGAGATCCGGAGAAACCCGCGAAAACCCAACAGTTGTTTTGGCTCTTCCAGCTTCTACTTTACATAACCGCAGAGTATTTATTCTTGCAGGGGACCTTTTCGACACATCTCCCCCTGTTGAGGCACGAAGGTGCTTTTTTTGGGAAGCTTGTTGCAGTGCCTTGGCTTTCTTGGTGTGATGCATAACTGTTTGTTAGATTTGACTGTTTATTACATCTTTCAAAAATCTCTTTTATGCAGGAAAGGCTCTTTGCACTTTTTTGAGAGTAAGTAACTTCTGTTGCTTTTACTGCGGGTCATTAAGGAGCAAGATTTGCCTTATAAATAGGGCTTCATAGGATAGGCATAGTCGTCATTTCTCATTTTTCTCCATCTTTAGGTCCTTGAGAATTGGTGCTTACCTCCCTCCAATGGTGCTGGTGTCATCCCTGAAAGGGAGGCCATGCTTTACTCCAATGGAGCTTCAATGTATCATCTTCACGATGAGAGATTTCGGCAGACCAGGTCAAGTTGCAAGTGTGGCTAGATAGATGTCTTCTCTGCCAAATATTGAGAGTTTGCATCATGATCGTCATAGAAGTGGACCTCAAGCCCCTAGAGAGGGTCATAAGAGGATCTTAAGGCTAGTTTGGTTGGTGATCCTTCCTTACCGATTCCTGGGTCGGTGTGGTTGCACTGCTTGGTCCTATGCAATTACCCCGATGTGTCGTTGGGGTTTGGACCCAACAAGCCTTCCCTCACCGTATCCAAGGGATCGTCCCCTTCCCCTTAGGCATCTATTTACTTCCTTATTTCTTCCTCTTGTGACCCCTTGCTATTCAAGTGTCATCGGGTGGCTCCTCATTGGCCTCGTTGCACAAACATGTGGGTGAACTAGGTTTTCTTGCCCCCTTTGGGGGCCTTTCAGGGCACCTATCCACTTTGGATATCATATATGGGTTATAACTATCTCTAATCTCTCCCTTTTGTTTGGAGGTTCTTACTATACCTTTCTACCATGTAATGGAATGAGTTGAGTAATTAAATTTTGGATCCTTATTTACCTCTTGTCGATGTGGTTTGTTTCAGTATGGTCTGGATCTTCAGTATTTCTCTTGGCACGCCATGTGTTGCTTTTTCTTTTGTATGAGGGGGCTAGGATGGATCATGGGTCATATGTATAAAATCGGCCTTTAGCGATTGTAGCGCGTCGACACTGGATATTCTTGTGTCGAAGTTTGTGTCGATGAAGTTGTTTCGTTGTTGGTGGAATTCCCCCATCGCGTGTGGTGCACTTCTTATTTCTTTGACATTGCAAGTGTTACGAGTTATCATTTGCTACTTCTGGTGTCGGAGTTCGTAGTTCCCGTGGTAGCGATTTAGTTGCATGAGCGAGGATCATGGAGTTTAATGGCCGCTTAGGAGCGGGAGTCGTTACGCACTGTTATTTCTTGTGCCATAGCGCCTCGAATTAGAAGAGGAGGTTGAGCATGCTATTGAGAGGGTTGTGGCTGGAGAGGGCTAGGTGCGCCTCCTGTTTGACTACGTCGAGATGGAGGTGGAACTAACTTGGGCACCTTTGCTACTCAAATCTCTTAGACAGCTCCCATGACTTCTCACATCTAGTCCTTTAGCTCCTGGATGGTATCTGCTGGTTGTCCGAAATAGGACTCGGCCACGTGGTTCGCCTCTATGGCGACAACCTCACGAGACCTCTCTTGATGTGGGCTGCAAGAGTTTCAGGGGTGAGCCATGACATTTTTGCTTGTTTCCTATAAATGATGCCTAAGTATAGAGGCAAAAAACTGGCAGGAGAACTGGACACACTTTGGTTAGCGAGAAAGTGCCACATGTCTCGATGGTCCTACCTGGCTAGTTCTCCATGCTGCTCCTCCCTAGAGTACCTCAGTGCATCCTGGATTAGCCTCTGATGCTTAAGTTAGCGTGGACTCATAAAGGAGTTAAGCGGAGATAGATTCTCTAAGAAGATGATTTTTTTTTTATTGTCCCATACCTCAAGGGAGAAGATTGTGTGGCTTTATAGGTAGTCTTCCTAGTATAAGGGATAGTGGCAATATCTTTCGTGGGACAAGCGTCTTACGATAGAGTGCTATCATGTAGGGATTGAAATGGCCAAGTCAGGCTTAGTGTGGTCAAATCTTGGTTAGGGAGAGTCTCCATGCCGATTGTGATTTGGAGTTGATTTCATATTTTATGATGGAGATTTCCTGATGCCATCATTCTTGGGTCCTGTGCATTTTGATTGATAGGACCTAGCCATGATCTTTTACAATCTGTTGCTCCCCAAGGACATTGTATGGGGCCTTGTACTAATTGTCCTCGGGGATTGATGGTGCCTTCTGATCCGCACATAATCTTTTTTCAACGATTGAGTTCTTCTAATTGAGAGTTCCCACATGTCAGTCTATGAGTTTTTGGGTGGACGGGAAAGTCAGTTTCCTTTGATCCCGAGGACTTTTGATCTCCTAAAGCTCTGAGCAATCCCGCGATGATTAGATTTTTCCGAAGACCCTTTACCGTCTTTTGACTTTCCAAAGCCTCATGTGGCTTTGGGCCTTTTGGGTTGCATTGTGATCGGGCGCGGGGTAACCGCATTGATTTGTGCTTCTAGGTCTTCATGATAGGCCTCGAGCATTGTACCTCTCTGCTAGCCTCTTGGGATCAGACGGTGCAATGTTGTGACGCCCCTTTTTAGTTGGACTTTTCTTGAGCATGGTTTTCACTCTTTTACTTATTTATTTAGTAGACTCTCTATAATCTCACTTTTATTTGGAAAAGATCATTTTTGGGAAGTTTTCAAAATATTTTTAACAAACACTGATCACACAGGGGAGTCTTTTTTCTAAATCAAATAAATTATAGGGACCAAAACTAGAAAATCTTATAAATATTGATCTCTATTTTATATTATAAACTCTACTGGGTAATACATAGAAGTTCCGTTTTATTGACATGACATCGTCAACGGAAGTCCGAAGCAATTAATGGCTCAACATTTGCTTGCATTTCAAGTTATACTAAGTCAAAGATTATTGAAAAGCATAAGAAGGGTTAAAAGTGGAGTTTAATTACGTATGTGTCCTCCAAACTTGATCATTTTTTTCTTACCGATCATAGCTTCCTGAAAATTTTAGCAAAGAAGATTCGGTCATTTTCTGCATGGGATGCTTTGATTCAACGTTAAGAAGAGGTCAAGTCATTTTCTTGCAAAAAAGCTTAAACATATATAATTCCATACTAAAAACTTAACATCTAAACATTGCAATATGCTGATCATGCTTTCACGCTCGAATAAACGCCATCCAATAAGTAAACAGAATATTTCGCCGTGTGTTGTCTCTCTTAAGGTTCTCCTCTTTGTCTGTTTGCAGCTTGGCAAGCAAAGGATCTCTCACAGGGCATATTCCTTGATTAGTTAAATCAAGTTAATTATGTGATGCTTGGTGGGTGGGCACTCCCCTAAGCAAGGATTGTCAAACCCTAGTTTTACTCTCCCACTCTTTAGAGTGGTCCACAGACTCCACACTATCCTTTTTCCTCCAAATAAAGGTTTAAAAAGTGGTGGACTCTCTGGTAGGAAACATATACCTGTTCAACATCAGCAAGTTGATAGCTCAGATTGTGTCAATTGACTTGGTCATGGATTCAAAAATTATTGAGCATGTAAAATTATGCTCTTAAATGAATTATACAGTCTGATTGATTATTTCATCAGTTGATCAGTAATGGTCTTGAATTCAGAAACATTGTCATATAGATACTTGTTGATTTTTTTTTTTTGGCAAGTAATTCAATGATCAAGTATTTACAGTAGCTCTCAAGTAAAAGAAGTTCTAATCTCATGAGTCCTCATGTTAGGGACAATGTGAATAATAAATGTAAATTTTTTCTTTATTAGGTGACAATTCTAGACCAACCCTATAAATAATCTTTTAAGTCACGTCCCAATACATAAGTTGGGAAAATCATAAGTTACCAAATGAAGTTAACTCCAGTTGGTGATACTGATTGTTACTCGATCGTGCAAACATATCTTACATTGTGATGGAAATAATGAGAAAGCTCAAATTTGAATCTCACCGTTGAGAGAGACGTCAACGTACATGTCAAATCGTACCACCCTCCAAAGAAAAATAAAAAAACTTAAGGTGGTAGGCAATAATAAAAAATAGGAATTTTTGCGTACATACCCCTGTGAAATGTGGTAGGTGCATCTATATCCCCATGTCCTACATATTGTTGTTAATATCCTAAAAATCTAAGAAATGCTGCGGTTGTCTCCCTCCGTCAAATTACCGTCAAAACAAACTTAAATATTTTATATATATATTCTTAAATTTATTAATATTTTACATATATATGTCCTAAGTTTACTAAAATTTTACGTAGGCATCTTCGGTCTTACGAGGAGTTATAAAATCCTTTTAGCATATTCAGTTGGAGTTCACATTACTTCAACGGAGGGACATAATCATAACATATATCGATAATAATATGTGAGAGTTGATGATAAAGATGTAAATACAATATTTTTTCAGGAAAATATATAAAAAAAAATCCTAAAAAACTATACATACTTTTTGAGACCAACTTTCTTACGTCATCCATGATGGGCATATAGTTTATCTAAGCAATGTCCCTTCTTTCCTCCACATTCACCTAATCCTTGAAGACAGCCATCGGTCTTCCAACCTATACGTGGATATATTATGTTGCCAGCGTCTAGTTCTCCGATTGAACTGATGCTGGGCGATTGGGACCGCACACCAATTAGAGACCCACATCCAGGTCATCTCTCCTTGAGCAAGTGACTAATTAAGCAGACAAATGGTGAAACGTAGAGAAAAGGCAGCTTCCTTTCCCACGTAAGACCAAGCCGGGTCTAGTTGGGGTGGGAGGGGAGTAGGGACTAGGGAAATTTTATATCAGATGTACTTCCTTCTGGTTGGAATTCATGCATCACTCGATTCCGAACATTTCTCTTGGAAGGGCATCTCTGCTGACTAAGAAGAGTCGTAGTAGTCATCTGCCACCACCAGTGGTGGATGCAAAAATTTTATT
The DNA here is from genome assembly GCA_030544215.1 of Zantedeschia hybrid cultivar. Taxonomy (NCBI): domain Eukaryota; kingdom Viridiplantae; phylum Streptophyta; class Magnoliopsida; order Alismatales; family Araceae; genus Zantedeschia; species Zantedeschia hybrid cultivar. The sequence continues at coordinate 24,202,450 of JARZZO010000011.1, read as the reverse complement.
TAATGGGGTTATTCGGACATTAGGTCATAAACATGACTAGGTCAATGAGGTCCCTAGTTAGGTCAGTAGATCTTAGGGTGGGTCAGTAGAATCTCGAATTAGACGATTTTGTATTAAGCTAATAAATTTGACAAAATCTAGTAGAATCTGAGAACCCCACTAGTTGGTAATTAACTCCTCTCCTACGTTACCAAAGAAGAAACAAGGGCACCCTCTTCTTTCTCATTGCTTTTAAGGGGCCGTTTGGAAGCGATTTCCAATCATAAGAATCATCCAATCAGAATCTTCTTGTTCCCAAATGGACATCCATATATAGCCTCGGACACAATATATGCAGACGTGTGCAAGTCTCTTGCCCATGCTGGCTCTACCTCACTTTCCAATTGTATGGGAGATTCTGATTTCTGTTTCCCTCTGTACTCTTCTTAATTGCGGGATAGATAGGAAAATGCTCGTTGCCACTGTGTTTAATAAGGAGGGATAAATTGGATATGTCAGCTTCCTAACTTTTCTCCATATCCTCCGAAATACGAGAAAAGGAATCGGACAAAGTGATGAAAAATCTGCCAAGACAAAGAGCTCAAAAATCTGAAGAAAGAATGATAGTTGTTGATGAGGGGGCTGAGAAGTGGGCCCACGAGGCTGGCCCAATAGTGAGTCAAGGCCCAACTGAGGCTTATCAGGCAAGATCTCTGACAACCCAGAATGACTGGCCCTTTGACCCATTAAATCTATTGGCATTGGTACAAGGCAGAGGGAGGGGCAGAGCATTCATGAGAATAGTCCTACATCGGCTGCAATAAAGAAGGCCACCTGCCCTTCATCCTATAAAAAGGAACGTGTTACCTTAGCAAAAGGTACGGTTAACCTCATCCACTCATCCTCATACTTTTACTCTACCATCTCTACCCTTCTGCTACGTGCTAACTTGAGCGTCGGAGGGGTCCACCGCGGGACTACACCTGGGGTCCCATTTGACCGCATACATTACGTGTGAAGGTGAGCTGGGACCCTCTCACTCGGATCCTTTCCCTCCCTTCAGATCTTGGACACTTCGTTTGGGATCAACTCGTGAGCACCCCTCGGTTGTATCACTTAGTGCCGTCTGTGAAAAACACAACCATGGCTCACCAAGGTCCTATGATAAGGGAACGATATGCGCAGGAAGAATCTGAGTCCACTCAGAACACCCCATCCTTGTCCCTCGGCCAGGCCGAAGGAGCGTACGTGGCCATGGGTCAGATTCCAGACGCGTTGGTCATCCGGAACATCCCGGAGGTAGGGGGCTAAGTAATAAAGGGGCCGAGAAGTGGGGACCCAAAGTTGTCCCAATAGTGAGACAAGGCCTCGCCGAAACTTATCAGCCAAGATCTCTGAAACCCAGAAAGAGTGGGCCTTCGGCCCATTAATCTACTGGCACTATTACAAGGCAGAGGAAGGGGCAAAGCATTTCTGAGAATAGTCTTACATCAGCTATTATAAAGAAGGGCACCTAGCCTTTACCCTATAAAAAGGAATTACCTTAGCAAAAGGTATGGTCAACCTCATCCACTCACCCTCATACTTTTATTCTACCACCACTACCCTTCTGCTACGTGTTGACTTGAGCGTCGGAAAGGCCTACCTCATAACTACACTCGGGGCCCCATTTGACCGCGTGCATTACATGTGCAGGTGAGCTGGGACCCTCTCAACCAGATCCTTTCTTTCCCTTTAGATCTTGGAAATTTCATTTGGGATCGACTCGCAAGCACCTCTCAACTGCATCAGTTGCCAAATGACACCTTTTAAGTCTCATGACCAAACAATACAAAGAATATTTTAAATCATTCTATTGGTGTACATGATAGTTAGATCAGACACAATTGGTGAACTTGATTTAGATGCATCCTGGGCATAGATTGGAGAAGTTGAGAAAAGAGAGAGAAAATGTCAAGGGGCACTTATGTAGGAAGGAGAGATCGGGATATATATATATATATATATATATATATATATCATCACACACTCAAAAGAATTTGAATTGTTCGATCTTTGATTAGACGGCTGATCGAGTTAAGTGCATCTATGTTTGATTGTTTGATCTTTGATTAGACAGCCGATCGAGTTAAGTGCATATGTGTTTGAAGCATCCCCCCACTGGAAACAATATATATATTGTTTCCACCGCTGGCAGTGCATCCTAATTTCCAAGAGTGTTGCGGGCCTTTGGTGCCTAAACTTCATGGGAAGGGTTGACTTGGCCAAAAGGAAAGGGGATAAAATTTAAAAAAATAAAAAATTGCACCGTCCAATCAAAAGATCGAACAGTGTGTAGGATGCGGGCAAGTTTCCACACGGGCGGAACAGTCCGTGTGAAACTGCTCCCCTTCTTTTTTTGTTTTTAGATGACTTTGGATCTAAATCCAAAGGCCTTGTGTACAATCCGTCGCCAGTGGATAAAACTCTGGCAACAGATTGCATCACTTATATATATAGTTTTATTAATACATTAATTAAGAAATTCATATATTTTTAACATACTTATAATACTTACATATTTTTTATTTTTTTATTATATTCACTTTTATTTATTTTTATTTTAATATTTATATTATATTTATATAGAAAGAAATTATGAACAATTTGTGATTCCAATATGTATGATTATTTAGTCAGTTTAATAAAGGGCAGTGTGATAAAAGTATCAATACTGAAAAAGTAAGAATCCTAAGTTAATAAAAATTGAGAAGATGGACTCGTACATGCATCTTATTAGGAACTCTAGTATCTGTTCACGCCTAATTATTAGTGGAGAAGCTATGAGGACAATGAAACTCATGACCGCATAGGATTTTACTGAAAAGAAATTCTAATGATTGATAGGATGGATCAGGAACCCATTAACTTGCCATAGGTTGCATTCCCCTGTCAATGCATATGCATTTTTCCATCTCATAGCTTCAACAAATAGCTTAGGCTTCTATAACACAAAAACACTTGTCTAGTGAGCTATTGTGCACTGTTTCAAGGGTGACTACCTGTAGAAAAATCTCCCAACTGTCTTTGCATCCCTGCCTTCTTTATTATTCCTTAGTAGTTGGCGAACAGGGTTGTTTTTTTGGACGATGAACCGTATCTTCCATCATCTCACAAGCTGTTCTTGATCTCTGTAATTTTGGGGCCATATGTAGTGCTTTACCCCTAGACATCCAATCAACTAGTATGCCTCGACATACTTTTATAGAGAACCAATTGGCTCTACGTTCGCGTGCGTGCGCGATAGTGAGGGAGATAGAGAGAGGCCGAAGTCACATTTATCCGTCAGACTTCCTTCTTCTCTTTTTTAACCCTGTCTTTATCTATGGCCGTGTCTACCATGAGGGAATCACTGACCCCTTGCTCTTTCTTCCCCTCAGTCTCTTCTTCTCTGTATGTTGCGTCTCTCTGCACCGACTTCATGGTGCCGTAGAGGCTTCTCGCTGTCGACCCGTTGTGACGAGAAGAGGTAGGAGGTTCCTGCAATTCCTGTTTTCTTCTTCAATCGTGGATGTCACTTTCGGGGTAACACAACATTTCTTTTGTTTGATGCATGCTTTCTTCTCCTGTATACTCATAATTTAATTTTCATAATAAGAAGGAACCTAGGTTTTAGAAGATAGTTTTCGTTTTACAAAATCATATGTGTGCTTTCAATCTCGTTGTGATGGTTGTATCTTGAGAGAAGAACGCCAATTCCATTCACACCTTCTAGTGGGGAACGATATATTCTTTAAAGGCAAGTGCCATATATCGGGCGTCTCCACTTGTTCCTTGTTATCAATCATCTATTTTTAATCATGTTATATATATGCTTACATCTATTCGTTCTTGGAATCTTGCCTAGTATTGTATCTTTATGTTCAATTATTTGCACTATGCTCTCGATTCTGGATGATATGTCATGTTCTATACATGTTACCCACGATAATTATAACAATAACATCGGCGGGATCTCGTTAGCTAGTCGTTCGTTGAGGTTTACAGTTTTCCAATTGTTTAAAAGGCAGAAAATTAAGAAGTAGTCAGAAAAGGGAATATATCCATGTCCAAATGCTGTGCTGTGACGCCTATGAACTTGAAAACCGCGGCGCACCCCACAGGAAGCTTCACTTTGAGACACTGCTTGGCTTGTTTAGAGTAAAATATTTCGGATATTACCAGGTCCTTATCCCCAGTCCCAAGTCCTTAATTATAGCCCTTCGTTACGTTCACTATCTAATTCTTTATTTCTTTTAGCTCCTCATAAGAGGGCCATTTGATTTCTTTATTACCACCTAGACTCACCAAAGTAGAGATACATATCCGAGGGCCTCTGTATATATATATGTCTCTAAAACTTTTACATATTTGATGTTACGTGTTCAAAATCATGGTATTGGCAAATGTAGCCTGAACATTTAAATAAAATTATAATCATATTCCTCCATTTAACTGGTGTTTGAATATTTTCCAAGAATTATGATCTAAAGCATTTAAATGGTAAAGGAAAAGAGTTTTCTCCTCTTTCCTCTCTTTGTCCACTTTTAGGAATGTATTTGTCACCTCATAATTCAGTTAAACACTACAACTCAACTCCGCCCCACTTTGATATGTAGTATTAGAATGACTTAAGACTGGATTAGTTATTTTAGATTGTTTATTTTAGAATAAGGAGGGTTTTATGTATTTTAATTGCGGGATGGAATCCAATGTGAGATACTAAATTCTTGGGCGTACAGTGGAATTTCTTATTGTTCACCTAATTCTGGGAGTAGGCAATTTTGAAGTGAAATAACTAATTCTTTAATTTAAATTAGAATTAATCTTATTCTGGGAATAAAGAATCTTATTCTTCTCTTATTCTGCAAACAAAGTGGAGCATTTATTGAGTTAGGAAGAGAAATTTTGATGGGCATTCTAGGGGTATAATAGCAAATACAACGATTTCAATGGTAACATCAAATAACATAAATTTCATGGACATAGAAGCAAAGAACATGTTCCACAAGGCAGCGTCTCCTAGGGTTTCCAGGACCTTCGAAAGTACATAATATATACGCCCCATTGGTTTCAGGCAATTCTGAGGCGCTCTTAGCTTCTAGTCCAGCGCAGGTGAGGGAGAGAAGAGAGGAGGAAATGGGCGGTAACGTCGAAAACCAGCTAGTTCTTCACGCAGGATCGCAGGTAATTACTAATTTGCACCCAAACCTTAATTAAGGCCTGCTTCATCTTCTTTATCATCTCCTAATTCTATACATTCTAATCTTATCAAACGACGACTTACATGAGATTATATATGTGCTTAATTCTATCAGGCTCTAGTTGGAGGTGAAGCCCAAGGACCCATATCATTCCTGGCTTCAATCCCCAAATCACCACTTCAGAATGGAAGACCAAATAGCATGGTCGTCAAGGTAGCTCCAATAATTTAATTAATACATCTTCGCCATCTGTTCTTCTATTTGATCTGATCAAAATTACGGTGCTACTTTGATTAGTTTCTTTCAGTTCTTGAATCAGATTATATATATATATATATATGATCATCGATCGATCTTTACCTGCTGTTCGATCTAATAAACAATTAAGTAAGCCAATGTTCTAATTAAACATTAATGTGCAGAAACCACGCCAGCCCATTCCCCCTCACATAGTAGCCGAAGCCATCTCAACGCTGCATGGCCTCGACCTCCGGTGGTCGGGGCCGATCACCCCCACCGAGATGAACTACGTGGAGCAGTACGTCCTCGCCATGTACCCCCAGTACTCCCACGGCCTCGTCGAGGAAGGCAACAAGACCGACCTCTACTCCATCTTCCTCCACGGCGACGAGACCCCGGCCGAGGCCGCCGCAGCTGCCGACCTCGACAGGCGCAGGTCCCCGCGGGGGCCCGCCTCCCCCTCCTTCGGCAGCAACGCGGCCGTCGACCCGGTGGGCAGGATCCGGCTGGAGCCCTCGCGGCTGCTCGACCTGCTCACCCAGAAGGCCTCCTTCCCCGGCAGCTTCGTGTCCATCCCGGAGATCCAGGCAAGGAAGCGCGTGCTGGGGCACTGCGGGCTGGCGGAGGAGGACTACCTGGTGCTGTTCACACCGGGGCACAAGGACGCCATGATGCTGGTCGGGGAGAGCTATCCCTTCTTCCGGCACAACTACTACATGACCATCATCGAGGAGGAGGGGGACTGCGTGCGGGAGTTCGCGGTGTACAAGGAGGCGAAGGTGATCGCGGCGCCGGCGGACTGGCTGGACCTGCGGATAAAGGGGTCGCAGCTGAGCCAGTACTTCCGGCGCAAGTGCAAGCACAGCCCCAAGGGGCTGTTCGCGTACGCGGCGGAGAGGGCGGGGGGGCAGCGCAACTCCATCCACTGGGTGTCGGAGGCGCACCGCAACGGGTGGCATGTGCTGCTCGACGCGTCCGGGGTGGCGGCCGGGGAGGGGGGGCGGCTCAGCCTCGCGCTGCACCGCCCGGACTTCGTGCTGTGCACCCTCGACAACACCCGGGCGCAGCCGTGCAGGGTCACCTGCCTCCTGGTGCGGAGGGAGGCCTTCGACACGGCGCCCACGCCGCAGGTTGATCTTGCAGGAAACTGATGATCTCACTTGTATGTGGAACGGATTAATGATCGAGAGAGGACACAGGCAAGATTAATATGAAAATATTAATGGATTAATTTACGTAGACCCATTTTAATTACTAATGAATGATGTCTATATATGAAAAAAACATAATTAGTTAGGATGGGGGATGCTAATTGAGGGAGGAGATGAGGAAAGAATCGATCGAAGCAATGAGCTTGGAGTCCATTTGCTCGTCATTCTACTTACCCGTCCATAATTAGCTAGGATAAAGCATAGTGAGTTAAGTTCCTTTCCCTCTGTCCTTTTCGTCTTTTTTCTTCTGTTTTGGGTGATGCCATTCTTATTCTCTCATCATCATTGTCTTTATTGAATGCTTCAAGATCATCTTAATTAACAGCTTACCATATAAATACATTAGATGGTTGAGAGAGAAACCAGATCATTTGTGCCTTCCTCCCTGCGCTCTTGTAGTGTATCTCGTCACCTCCTCCTTTCATATGTATAGATGCGGACAGAGAGTTTCGTTTAAAAGTAACTTAAAAGAATACAAATAACATTTCCCTTCTCTTTTATTAGGATTTTTTTTTTAAGAAACAAGATTTTCCTCTCTCTCTCTCCCCTTTCCAATGCCTATTTTCCTTTAGTAAAAGTACATTCTTGGTCGCATTCTAAAGTCCACGCTTGATCATTGATTATGCAATGATGAAAGCTCTCAAAGAAGACTAGTTTGCTAACCACTCTTTCTAGATTAAGCTTAGTAGATGCTACAAGAAGAATAGCTCGTAATGTCAAAGTTATTTTGGATGGTAGGCGCATAGTCTTCTCCAACATCGGTTCAAAATATGAATATGAACATTTTTTTATAATTTTTTATTTTTCAGTTTCTATAATCTTCCAATATTCTTTACAAGTCCATGCAATCTGTACATTCCTTCTGTTAAGGCAAAGGATTCCAACAATCACGCACGTAGACAAAATACGATCAAAGAGGCCTTATCCAAATATCCATGGATCATGTGTGTACTTGGGCCCGAAAAACCTCCAGACCCAGCAGGTCCGGCCATCTCAAGGAATGCATGAGCCTGATCAATCCGGCTTAACACATATTATAGTCTAGTATTTATAGCACATTATACTTATATATTCATATATCTAGTAATTATTATTGTGGATGAGCATGCCCAAGAAAACATAATAAGGAAAAGTAAGAAGAAAATAAAGAGTGTACACAGACATTTACATATATAGTTTGGAATTAAAACAATCAATGTCCAGTGAGGGAAGATTGAGGAGAAGTTTCACTGTATCAAAGGGAAAGAAATTTAAGGTGGTGTCTCAAGGCTTCCAAAAACCAATACATCTAACAATCTTTTCTCCAAACAACAGACTAAGTTTTATAACCTAATATGAGGAAAATCTTTTATACCCTTTCTAAGTGAGGTTTGCGAAGTCAGATGTGCTCCTTAACTATCGACAGATTCGGCAGATCTGAGTGTCCTTTGAGGCATTGAACAGGCCAAAAAACAACTCTCTCTAGAAGAAATCTATCAACACTTATTGTGAAGCCTTGAATTCATGACATAACATAATTACATATCATATCAATGTAGTAAAAAAATGTCATATTTATAAATTTTTAATCCCCCATTTAATGAATTATAGGTTGGGAACCTTGATCTATAAAGGCTAAAGGCAAGGCATGGACTTCCAGCTAATATCACCAAGTCGAAAATTGGGAAAAATTGGCCCCAAGAAAAAAATGTCAAGTTAGCAAAAAATCTAAAAAAATTGTAAAAATTAAAATACAAAATTAATTTTAAATATGATAAGTTTTAAAAATTGAATATAAAATGAGGTACTTTGAAATATATGATTTTTTTAAAAAAATATGTGATTAGATAGTAGGGGTGTCAATTGGACTGGGCCGGTCCGGAGGGCTGGCCCGGTTCTAACCCAGCTCGGGCCGATGAAATTGGCCCGGCAAAAACATTTGACCTACCCAGGAATTAAGAAGGCCAGACTTGGGCCTTGGTCGGTCCAGCTTGGTTTGACCCGAACATATCAAAATTTCACATGGATTGATTTAAGTTTACATGTAAATAACATTGCGTCAATAGAAGTTACGAGTAATCAAAGAAATGTGGTTTTAGTTGTATAAAGTAGGTATTTTACATGTTTACATTCTGAGGCAAATATGTTATATGTCCTAACTTTAGTGGGTTGATAGAAATTCCTTGTGGACGCTTACATTAGGGAGAAAATACTAAAAAATTCTTCAAAATCGGGCCGGGCTGGGCCTTAACCAGGCCACATAAAAATCCCTCGCACTGGGCCAAGCCCAAGGAGACTGGTCTTTTTATCGGAAAAAGTCCAGATTTTTGTTGCATTGCTTCCAATTTAGTGTTCAATAAATTGAGAAATTAAAAAATCATATTTAATAATTATTTAGGGAACAAATTGATATTTAATTTTTTATACTATTGCAAACTATTGTTAGAGAGCAGGCAAGGTCAATTCTTTAGTCCATCGGGAGCTAGGCTTAGGCTATATTAGGCCGATCCTTGACTTGCCCTATGTTGTGGTGTTTTTTGAGTGATTTAGGGATTCAAAATTATTGCTGAGCATATTTTTGACGTCATCATGCAATTGTGTACATATGTTCGACTTGATCTTTCTATCATAAATGAATAGTGTTAATTACATCCCCTCGAGAGGAGAAAGTCCTTGATTAATTGTCGGAAGAATTCGACATAACATCCTGTAAACTGAAGTAAACATAGGCAATAAATGCATTAAAAAAGTGCTCCGGACTTTGTTTAATTTATAAAATATTTATTTTATTTGAAAGGGTTCATGTGATTTTGAAAAGTTTATATGAAGCCATATTAAAATTCGTACATGAACCAAATCTTGAATGATCCTTTTATTTCTTTTGATGTAGGATTTCAGACTTAGATAACTGTATTTATCTACTGCATAGTTTGTTTTGAGGACTTGGGTAAGCAGATCGATTGTAGCTCTTATTACAAAGGATTTTTATAATGAAATTCTCCATATGGTTTATCTTTTACTGCATTTCTAATAACAATGACAAATCTGTTAGGACTTCAGAACAACCTGTCATGTTTTAAAGAAAAAATGTCATTGACAAAATAAGATTTAATTTTGCAAGTTTAAGGAGACTATTGATTTATTATCTTTATTTAGTATTTTAAGAGGATTTGATCAGTAAATAGCTCAATTTATTAAATTCTTAAATGATTTATAAGTTGTAGAGCCTTCAGAACAAGTAAGTTGTAGTTATTTTTGTCACCATGAAATCCAACGATTTTCGATTTGAGCACCCATGCAAGAGTCTCGTACAACTCATGATTCTGAAATCTGAGGCCTTCTGAAGAACCATTCTTTATTTATTTTCATCTTTTGTCTTTTATATTTATATTTATTTTAATTTTTCAAAACATTTGGTGATAAAAAATTCTCTTCGTGATTCCAAACAATTTGAACAAGTTCATAGGCACCCTACTACCATGGTACCATAGTGTATCTGAAGTGTCTTAAAAGTTTAAATATGCACAATCATAAGAGCCTGAAACACATACGCTTATTTTCAAATGATCAAGATAATATCATCAAGAGAAGTCAAAATAAGTCAATGAAGATTAATCCGGTTAACATAATGTACCCTGGACCCTTTCAATATCATGGCTTTGCCTGATATTGGACTTGATTGAGCACTTCAGACCTAACTACATGCAAGTGGAAGGACTTTAGATTCACAAGGTGAAATCTGTCATCACTTCAGATGAGAAGGCAATGAGTTTGAAGGTCAGCCAACGAGACATCATACTTACTCTTTGATTCAAGAAGGTACTTAAGAAGCCCCTTCAGACTCAAAGTTTTAAGTCTAAACTCATTTCAGGCAGAAATCTAGCAGTGTTCCATCATCTTAAGGATTAAGCATGATGTATGAATACTTTTTTGACATCAAATTTCTATGAGAGATCGCTTTTTTTAACTTTCTTATGGTCTTCAAACCTATAGCAAGAAAGGTAGAGAAATTAGAAATGAAATTTGAACATTATATTGTCTCGTTAATAAGATCAATGAGAAAATATAAGCAACGAATAAAGACACTCATGAGCCCATGATAATGGAAGACCTCTAATGGGTACCCCTTTATAGTCTTCAGATGCATGGGTCTGACTTTCAAAGATGGTTAGCTGAACTAAGACCGTTCACCTTAATTTCGGTGTCTTTAATACCTTTACCTTAGGGGCTTTGCTATACATGCACCAGTTAAAAGCAGTCCTAGGGCTCAAAATCATACGGTCTAGTAATTAAACTCAATCCTTGAAATGTATATTTTCAGATTAATAATATTAATAGGTCAACATGTAAGCAAGTCCTAAGAAAGCATTTATTTATCTCAAGCTCTAAGACATATACTTGATAAATAAAAATTTCCGATTTAGATTCATAGAAATCTTGCTATTTTTTTTTTGTAAGATACGAAAAGAAAACTACTAATTGAGTAAATGTACGTATTTCTGAAATTAATATGTCTAGACGGGTCCTTTAGAAAGGCCTGGACCAGGCAATCCGTTTTGAGCTGAACTGGAGTTAAATCTTTCGGATTGAATTCTAATTCAAGTTGAGCCGCATGGACCCAAATCTAACCTAAGAACCCAAGATCTATATCTATGAGCTTAAATGGGAACTAGTATGAATAAGAGCTTACATGGGGAACAAGTCAAGTATATCACTTGCTTTTACATACTTTTTCAATTGAAAGCTATTCTTTTCATAATTTTATTGAATACTCCTGTGAAAGACATTATTTTAAGATTTATTAATTAGATTTAAAATGGTTAATGAATTTGGGCTACATAGCCAAATTTAGGCTACGCATGAACACGTAACGTATTTATGCTAGTTTGAGACTGTGAAACAAACGAAAAATTTTCAACTTGAATTTCCACCCACGCTTAATGGCATGTGGATTTTGCAAAATTTGTGTTGAGGCCTTGAAGGCTCAAGCGTTTTTCTTGGTTTAATACAATGCCATACTTTTGTTATTTTTAAAATCATCAATTAAGAGCTAACTAGCTCTTTTGGTTTAAAGATTGAAAGTATTCTGTTCGGATGGCTGTAAAATGCCTATACCAGGAGCACGTCAAACATAAAAAGAGGAGGACCACATCAAAGTGGAATTAGCTTTATTCGCGGAATAAGGAGTCTTATTCTTCTTTTATTCTGCTATCAAAGTGGGGCGTTCTTCTAATCTTTCAATATTCAACATAAGTTTCTTTAGTCTTTATATCAATCTAAAATCCCTTACAATTTTCTAACCCTCATAAAAATGTCCGTCCAGTACTTAGCAGTCGTCAAAAAGAGAAATCATTCACAGAATATTCTTGATTCCGTGTATAATACTTCTACCAGGAATATAGCACAGATATTTCGTGAATACTTTTAATACATTAGAGCCGGTTTGTTTTGTGGATGTGGTATTCTGAATTTCTTGTTTCCGGATCTCATATTTTAAGAACAAGAAGAATTCACTTTAGGTAAAATAACTAGCTCAACGGAATAGTGATTCCTACATTTTATGTGGAATGATTTATTTCACTTATTTTAAGAATAACACGTTCGTGTCCAGAATAAAACGAAGAATAATGCGTCTGAATTCTCAAACCAAATAAGCGGAATAACGCGTCCTATTCGACACTTGAAAAAACTGGTTCGGAGTATAAAGATCGCAAGAATTTATATAAAAAATTGCGGGACTGATGTCTTTAGCAGGTATGTAAGAGGCGCCGGTTTGCGTCTTTCGGCCTTGTTTGAATGCAGAATAAGCCAAAAATGGACCCAATTTTTAGTGCAAAGGATTAATGCTGTAGTTGGGATTGTAATCATTGGGTAAATGGTAAACCAGAATCAGATCCTAATTGAACTTTTCTAGCATATCTAGAACTGGGCCCAAATATGCGGATTCAGACACACCATATCCACTGAAGAGGGTAAAAGTGGCCCGGCCCAATGTAGCCCATTACTGGCCTTTTTCTCCCAGAGGTCCTTAAACAGACCCACACTACCTCACGTCCAAAAGACAAATCTTTTATCTAATTTTCAAGAACGGATGACAGCATAGTAATTAACGAATGCTGCCACAGTAACTAAAATTTTAAAAACTTATGGACTGTCGAGACTACCTGAATTGAGGTTCCATATCCTCCAATTGATGATTGAACAGTCCTTAAAAAAAATTCCTTCTAGGGGGACTTTTAAGAAGGCATCAAAGATTGGGGAGGGGGGATTGTAAGGAAATGTAAGGATTACATGGACTAATAAGAAATACCGAATGATTATAGGGGCCGAGAGTTTAAGAAAAAAAATCAGTCTATGTGATCCATCGGTTCAGATCAAAACTTGATTAAGGACTGCACACATTGCAACAAGCATTTCGCATCTTTTCCTACTCACAACGGACACGAGGATTTGATCATTGAACCTCTCTTCTTGGTTATTGGGTATATCTCCTAATTACTAGGCCCTGACCTATTTATCTACCATTTTTATACATGAGTACAGCAAGCTGAGTCTCTCTTCTTGGTTATTGGGTATGTCTCCTAATTACTAGGTCCCGACCCATTTGTCTACCATTTTTATACATGAGTAATGCTTGTTGCACTGAGGGTCAGTGCAGCAAGTTGAGTCATCTTACAATGCAAGATCTCATTGGTCCATCTAGGCATGAGTCATATGGGTTGGACAACTTTTTCTATAAGTGACCTAACAGCCATTAAGGAAGAGCTTGACACAATGGTTAAAAATCGAGTTTGGGATATCGTCAACTTGCCAAAAAGGTCTAAACTTGTTGGATGTCAATAGATATTCAAAATTAAAGTGGACTCTAAAGGCAAAGTTGAATGATATAAGGCCAGATTGGTGGCTAAAGGTTTTACTCAAAGAGAAGGCATTGACTATGATGAGACCTTCTCTCAAGTTTCTAAGAAGCTCTCATTCAGAATAGTCATAGCCTTGGTAGTTCATTTCGACCTAGAGTTACACCAAATGGATGTGAAAACTGCTTTTCTCAATGGGGACCTAGATAAAGAAGTATATATGGAGCAACCTCAAGAGTTTTATAATGAAGGGAAAGAACACTTAGTATGTAAATTAAAGAAATTCATTTATGGACTTAAGCAAGCCTCTCGACAATAGTTCATAAAGTTTAATAAAATTATACTGTCTTTTGGGTTTAAGGAAAACATTATTGATGAATGTTTGTACTTAAAGATCAGTGGGAGTAAATTCATCATCTTACTTTTGTATGTGGGTGACATTTTGTTTGCTAGCAGTGATTTTAGTTTGTTGCACGAAACGAAAACTTTCCTTTCTAAGAACTTTAAGATGAAAGATATGGGTGATGCCTATTATATCTTGAGCATTGAGATCACTAGAGATAGACCTTAAGACACTCTTGGTCTTTTTCAGAAAACTTACATCTCAAAGGTCTTGGAAAGGTTCAACATGCAGTCCTGCGCACCCGATAAAGTACTCATTATAAAAGGTGATAAATTCAGTGAATTGCAGTGTCCCAGAAATGACTTGGAGAAGAAGCAGATGGAACCTATTCCATATGCTTCAGCCGTTGGGAGCTTGATGTACCTTCAGACTTGTACACGTCTAGATATTATTTTTGCCGTAGGTATGCTCAGCAGGTACCAGAGCAACTCAAGCATGGATCATTGGAAAACTGCTAAAAATCATGCGTTATCTCAAAGGCACGATGCATTTCATGCTCACATATAGGAGGTCAGATCAGCAGGAGGTCATTGCGTATTCTGATATTGATTTTGGCGGCTGTCCTGATTCGAAGAAGTCCACTATAGGTTACATCTTCCTTTTAGTTGGGGGAGCTATCACATGGTACAGTGAGAAGGAGAGTATTACAGTGGTTTCCACCATGACAGCTGAGTTCATTGTCTGTTTTGAGGCTAGTGTACAGGCCATTCAGTTGTGGAATTTGCTCATAGGTCTATCGTTTGTTGGTTTCATTTCCGGACTTATCAGGATTTACTGTGACAATTCTACTGCAGTCTTCTTCTCTAAGAACAATAAGGCGTCCAAAGGTGGTAAAGCCTTGGATATCAAGTATTTTGCTCTTAGAGACAGAATGAAAAATCATGAAGTGTCTATAGAACATATTGGGACCGATCTCATGGTTGCTGACCCACTCACGAAGGGACTACCTGCTAGTACTTTTTGTAGTCATGTGATTCAGATGGGTCTTGTCAGTTCTCTCCATATGTTATGATATTTTCAGTTTGACACATACAGTTATTTGTGATCATATTTATATCATATTCTTCTATTATTTTCTGCTTATTCCATTTGTTGTATATATATGTTGGTTGTGGATTATAGCTGGCAGATTGTATGTTTAAGTAGTGACTAACAAATAAATATTATATTTGAGTTTATCTGCAGTTCCATATTTGGTATTCAATTATAGTAAGTTGGTGGCATTGTGGTACATGGAAGGAGGTGTGCAATTGGATGCATTTGCTGCCATGACCTATGTCATTTGATTTACTATTCTTGAATTCTTAAGATTTTGTTAACTGGAAAGGTGTGTAGTTTTGTTTTATCGTGCGCGCGCATACCGTGTTTCTTCCTTTAGATGTATATCTATGATGTCAAATCTTTAAGAGTCTTTTTAAAATTATATATATTTATATTATAAGTATATTTTCAAAGGAAGATTTGATGTGCTTAAGACAAGTTGGACCAAGTGGAAGAATATTGGGTTTTCACCTATTAGGTGGTCCACTTGTGGTTTAATGGGCTACACAAAACACACTATATAGTATCCAGTTAGTGGAATGCGGTTATTGAGCTTAACCCATAAGAAGCCCATTAAGATCCTGTCATGGATGGGATCTATTTAAGTTTAAACAGGACTGGTTCCTTCTCTCTATGTAAGAAGTCTATGACTCCCCATCAAGCCATACACATCAAGAGAAATAGAGAGAGGAAACCAGTGGAGAGGGTGTTCGGATTACACCATCTCCTCGTCCGGTGTTCATGCGGTACTCACAAGGCTCGTGGACGCGTGGGGATCGACTTCGGTGTCGTCTTCCTTCTCTCGTTAGAGATGGCTTCCGCTACAGGTATTCATAAATCCCTAACAGATCTTTCTTCATATCTCTATATTTCTTATAAAGTCGAATTAGTTGGTCGAGATAGTTGTGTCAAAACGTAAACGATGTTCCACAACTCTCTCCCACAGCATCATAGTATGACTTATAAGCTTAATTTGTCTATAATTTTAACAGCTTTGGATGTCTTCTTTGTTTTTAAAAATAGGTACAATAGTATTTTTCTTCTATTCATCTGGCATTTTCTTAGAGACTAAGATCTTATTAAACAATCGGGTCAACCATTTCACTCCTATATCTTCTAAATATTTTCACACTTCAATAAGAATTCTATCAGGACCACAAACTTTACTTACTTTCATCTTCTTCAATACTTCTTTAACTTCTGAAAATCAACTCGGCAAATCAAATATAAATTAGTATACTCGAAATTCTCTAGAGCAAGATTCTATGTCGATACTTGCCATGATTTCAAGTTGACTCATAAGTTCATGACCTTAAATCGCATCCTTACATAATTAAGTTCATCAAGGTATCATATTTTCGTAAATTTCATAACGCATATTGCTGTCGTTACGTATTTTTGCTTATAGAGTATTATGTCAAGTTCTTTTGATGATTAATTAAAGTTTTTTTTCAGAAAATGTAATTAGCACTATTTATTTATAGGTAGCGAGACCAGGTCAAACGAACGTACATAATCACTTGAATAAGTCGGATACGGGGCACTAATAATTTTAAATCCTTAAATAAAAAAAATCTCCCAACACTTCTATTGACAGAGGAGTGGGGTTGATCTCTGCAACTGGATTATCTGACATCCGGAAATAACCTTTTGACTGACTTGAAATCGATGGAATTTCACGTCATGTGATGATATGTACAGAAAATTTCCGATCAATCAATCAGAATTCAAAGTGAGAGAACATTTTCATATCCTCCCGTATCCCTTTTGTATCTCTGTATTTGTGTACTTTTGTACTACTGTTTCCTCCATAAATGAATGAGGGCAGTATTGTATTGTTCGAAAAAAAAAAAAAAAAAAAGGACCACCCTTTATGTGTTTGCTATAGCTTATGCCCTTTTCCTCTTCCGTATTAAAAGGAGTCACAGCCAAGCTTGTGCTGACACACACTGTCAGTGGTCTCGGCCGTCTTAATCCTGCCTCAATATAAAAGGTAGCAGATTTCTGACGTCTACTAGCTTGCAATCTAGCTAAGGAAGGCATGATTGAATTCTCTCACTATCCAAACTCTTATGTCAAAATCGATTATACATTCTTTGGCAATTCAACTTTTTCTGAATATATATTTGGAGAATCGGGCTACTCTCACAATTCTTAAGGAGGAATAAATGAATTTTTTTTTTAAAAGTAAGAATCACTGACGTGATATTTTTTTTCTCTTTATTAAGATTTAGGCAATCCACATCCACAAAGTCATCCCTCCTTTTTTATTCTTTTTTCCAGATGACAGGTTGTAAGCAACAGAGTTACATATCTGTTACTGCAGGAGATGCAACTTCATACACACCCTTCTTGCATGACAATAATTCCAGAGTACTTACCTGTAAGCTCACTTTGGTTGTCTCTTAATAAGAGTTCAGATTACTAAAGTTGCCTTAATAAATAACAAACAAATTAAACACTAATTAAGGTACTTCCTTAAAAGGTTGGAACTTGGGGTGGTTCCTTTTAGGAAAGAAAAGATCCAAACCATGTGATAGTCATAGGTTATCATGGCCATTCGGCTGATGTAACTATATTTTGGCAATAAAAAATCCTGTAGTACAAGCTAGGTATATAAGATGATGGCCAGGGATGAGTATATGTTATGTCGTATTATATCGGAGTGCAACATCATTTAAATCGCAGTTCTGGCGTATCCTTATAATGTTGTTAGAGAAAAAGACGTGCTGACAATATAATACCTTCCTCACAATGGCATAGATTAAAATTACAACTCCACCAAACGATCTCATGATATACAGATGAAGGCAGTGTTATATGAAGACTAACCAGTAGAAATTTCTCTTAACACAATGCTTGGCAACAGTTTAAACCTGAAACTACACTGTTCACAGGTAGGAGCAGGTTTAAGCCAAACAAGTGGAAAATTTTCCATTCGTTTTTCTCATGTGGTTATTCCAAGAAGATACGGAAGAAAGTTCAAGCCGTGGGCAGGCAATATTCGATTAAGTAAGGGAAAAAAAAGAGAAAAAGGGCACAGGACATTTGGTAGACATGACAAGGCAATGGTGGAGCTAGAACCACTTGTGGAGATATGGTATTAATTGCCAAAGTTGTTATAAAAAATAAAGAAAAAATAATGTGATAGATATATATTTATACCATCAAATCATTCCTAATTTTGCCTAAGCCCCTATAAAACCCCACAATATCTCTATTGCACCTAAATTGCTTTAAGATGTTGTAGTAACCCATCTGGTGAAAGAACTTCGAACTTCTGGTCAACATTCTACAAAGATTCCATGGAAGATGTTAATAATTGTAAGACACCAACCTACAATGGTCACAGGCATACGCCTATAACAAAAAATTAATGAAGAATTTAAGGACGATCGAGTTAGTCACTTGCATGCTCTACTTGCATATTAGTTACTCAGGGCTACTGTTAAGGACACGCTTGAATGATTTGATAGATTTAAGGATATTAAAAAAAGCGATGTTTGTAGGAGCATCAAATTTTGAGGATTAAGAGATATACAAACAAAAACTCCAAACTAACATATGATATAAAAACGTATTTTCAGAATTAAATTTAAGTCAACTTTTGCATATATACCTATGTAATTTCTACCTAAAAATATAAGTTTTTGTTTGTAATAAAATTGTAAATCGGGTTTTTCACTATGCGTGAGTTTTAAAAGGATTTTATACAAAAGGACTTTCACATTTTGTGTTTTTCTTGGAGTTAAAAAAAAAAAAAAAACATCGGTTCGTTAAGTACCTTTCAGATGTATTCAAATTAATACTCTAAAAAGTATCCCTTCCAATAATCACTTACATAATTTTTTGATAGGTATTCCGACAAATTTATAACATATATTTAAGAGACCTCAAATTATATCATAACATATATTTAAGAGACCTCAAACTGAGCATGGTCGTGTTGAAGAGTTAAATATGCTACAAAGAAAGTATATGAGTAATTATAATTCTAACGTGGTATTTTTATGATTAAGCATTGTAAAACGTTAAATTCATAATTACTCTTTATTCTTCTTCACTCCACTATTGGCTCGACGTATGGTTAACGTTAATAAGGGCGAATTCTGGTCAGAAGTTTAGGGAGCAATTGTCATATGAACTAGAGATAACCAATAATATTTGCGCCATCGCCTCGGCCCCTGGAGGCAAATTAAAGGCTGGGTTCAATCTCGATCACAAATTAATTGTCCATGAATTACTAGCAAACATGATTATTGAAATCTCCTTATATAAATGGTCTAGAGAATTTTACTATTACTTAGTCCCCATAAATTAGAATTAAGTACCTGTTCGAACATGTAAGTTTCTTCAGGGAAGTTACTAGCAAACAGGATTGTTTAACATTTTACTGGATAACCATATATACATCTTTTACAATTTTGAGAAAACTGTGTCTCCGCTGTATGAAAACCAAGTGCTTAAGGCATGTTATATATACGTACACATTATACCAAATACTGTCTGATTAGAGTATTAGTTTTGATAAAATATTTTTATAATCTAAAATATTCATATAAAAATGAATGCAGAAGAAATACAAAGGACAGCAGTCAAAGGGAAAGGAAAGAGAGTTACGTGATGGCTGGATGAGGGAAGAGGGGAGGTAGTCTTAAAACTCTCTCTGAAGTTAAAAAAAAAACAAAAAAAAAAAATTATGTCTCCAATGGTATATTAAATTCATTAAAATAATAACTTTAGTTTATCATATCATAATTGATAGTGAAGTCAAACTACTGTTTACAGTAATATAAACATTGCTATGAATAGAAATATTGTACACTGCAACCAAACATCTGATAATATAATTAGTGTACAAGTAGTACTATTCTTCCGCAAGGGCAAACCGTGTAGACCGGAAAATGCAGTACTCACTGCAGGTGGCCGTGGGGACAGTCTGCATGGAATTTGCAGAGTGACAACCAGCTAGTTCTACATAACTCGGTCCCATTCAAGAACATACAGACAAAGGGATATCAAATAAGAGCGAGTGCATACCCATTATTGAGATAGCACGAGCATAGATCTGAGGGGAGATCATCACACGCATACATACATGCAGGAAGACAACAAGCCTAGGTTTTTATTACATTGTCACAGTAAGGTGAATCATAAAATTGTCCTTTCCTTCTTTTACCTGATCCGGTACTCATTTCCTTAAGTTTATTTGCTCAAACCTTCTCCAAGACTACTACGGTAGCGATGCATAGATATCCTTACACTAGTTTCACACCAGCAGACGCAGTTACTCTTTCTCTTCCTTTCTCCGGGCTTTCATGGCCTTCTTGGTTCGTAGAAGCATGTGGGCGCTCTTCTTGTCCTTCTATAACTCCAGCACGAGGTCTACAGTGGCAGATGTCAGGATGAAATAGAGAGTAGGGAAACATGACAGGCATGAAAGACGTACCACACATAAGAGAGGAGTAAAAAAGAATAATATTAAAAGCATCCGGTACTTTCGGCCATGTAGGGTTCTAACAGTGAGATTTCCCCACCCCATAGGGAGCCCTGCACATGCCCGGATTGGCCATGGTAGATCATACAAGGCTGGGCCTCTGTGTAAGCATGTGGGTGCAGACTCTTCTGTTACTTCTACGAGTTTTCTTTCACTCGTAGAGTTGGGACAGGGCGTAGCTTACTGTTCTGTCTTCTTGCATATATTCCTCTGGTAAGTGGGGAGGGACACTTGTGAGACTGCTTAGGTCAATAAACATGTGGCCCGAACGTAAAACTGCGGTTGCTCGTGAGAAAGAAGAAAGAAACGACGTCCTTGTGCCAGACAACATGCATAGGACGTCCGGAATAAAACAAATTCTTGCAGGTGAGCAGGCCAGTGTGGTCTCCCACCCACTAAGATCCAATTTTTTTTGGCGAATTAGCTTGATCCAATCTATCTAAAAACCAACGGT
This sequence comes from Zantedeschia hybrid cultivar, assembly GCA_030544215.1. Lineage (NCBI taxonomy): Eukaryota > Viridiplantae > Streptophyta > Magnoliopsida > Alismatales > Araceae > Zantedeschia > Zantedeschia hybrid cultivar. The sequence continues at coordinate 24,181,567 of JARZZO010000011.1, read as the reverse complement.
GTTGATCTATGAAGTATGAACTGTTGGGATGTACAGAAGGTGGTGTTTTGGGATACTTACAGTCCGCATCCGTCTTGATCCAGTACTCCCGGTTGCCATTGGAGTCACTGCCGCAGGCAGAGGCGGAGATCGGCGGCAGCGCCGGAGGAGCATGGGAGTGGCACTTGAAGCAAGGGGCAGCACCATCTTTCTTTAAGCCCTTTGCAGGAGGCATTATGGCCTCGCCACCACCGCCGGGGTGGCCAGCACCATCTCCGCCGGGGACGTCGGAGTGCATGTAGTACCTGCCGGGCTTGGCGTGCTTCTTGTGGTCAATGGATGTCTCCGGATGGACCTTCCTGTGGAACATCTGCATGATCTGCAGCAGCAGAATAACCACACAGTTCATCAAACAGAAGAGAGGAGCAGAAAGGCTACCACGTCCAAGCCGAGGGTACGTTTCACACACAGAGGGGCAGTATAGAACTGTTGCCTGTGACTCCATCGCGTAAGGGTTAAAGAAATATCAGATGATCCTTTCGAATCATTTGTCTGTGGTGATGGCCGGGAGCAGGGCTCGCTCGGCAGGCCACTGACACGTCGGTCTTAGTGGTGGCCCTTTCATGGGAACTGCATGTTCATCACAGTACCAAAGAACTGGTTACAGTCTTCTGGTAGAACTGGACCTAAACACAGCCACAGAACTGGAAACGACCCGATTAAAAATGCAAAAGGTGGTTTCCTGTCTGCATTACCTCCATCCATATATGACAGTCTTCGATTTTTTTGGCACCAAACTAATATAACAGTGTTAGATCGATTTGACATATATATACGAAGATAAAAAGGGTACGAAGTAATTATCCATTTCATGCATTACTCCTAATATCGTAACAAAGAAGATACTTTGACACTTTTAGAACGCATTACAAAGGTATATATATCATGAATAAATTTAAGTAAAGGTATATCATGAACAATTTAAGTAATGTTATCATACTATTTTTCATATAATCAAATTGATAATAAAGCAGTTTTTTTTAATCTTGTTCGCTCTGCTTAGGAATGAACCAATGGCAGACCGAACTCGACCTGAGTTTATATCCTTGATCATGCTGTTTGGTGTAAATAGAGTTTGAGATTTGACAGCGCAAGCTTGCAACAGGAGGACCAGTGGTCCAGCTTCAAAGGGAAGACAGGGAGGGGCTAAGGAAAGAGACCACGGTTCTTGATGCACAAACACGCTGCTACTTCAATTATAGAATCGTTATTGGGTGTTCCTTCCGGGCTGCATTTAGTTGACATCAACATGAACGTAATCCCCGGTTGTCAACAGGATTTGGATAAAAGTAGGCTCAAAGTGGAGTCTTTCTGTGGAGAGATTTTACCTTTTTCTTATAGTTGAATGGGACATCCTGGTCCCGCTTTCAGGACCCTTCGCTAGCTTGGTCCCTTAGTTGGACCAGTTGATAAGATTCATTATGTCTAGATCTTACAGAAAAGAGGACGGGTAAGCAGGTCAAACCCCTTATTAATCATTTTCGTAAATATTTGAGAAGCATATACATATATATGTAGGTGTCGACCAAATATCAATGAGTTCTTCTAACATGTTCTCCCATGGTGATGGTCGAGACATGCGGGAGGACCACCTTAAAGGGGTTTAATTATTAAGAAAATAAGAGATCAAGGGAGTGCAAGTAGCTAGCTAGCATTTCCCTTTCTCATGTGATATGAACTATCAAAAAAGATGAGGTGGTCCAGTCAGATTTATAAAGGGTCCGAACAAAAACCCAGGGAAAGGACCAGAGAACCTCGTTCGATCTATGGTGGTCCTTAATTTGTCAGAGGTGAGTCCCTTGATCGAGGAAATCACTTGGGGTATCAGGGTAGAAGCTCAGAAGGAGCTAGCTCTGCTGGAACAGCTGGACTGTGAGATTACAGGAGGGGCCGCTCCTCAGAATATATGAAGAAATAATCTGACTTCTCTTTCTACTTACGTGGAGCTGGGGAACAGTGATGCCATGGCCTCAATCAACATACTAAAGAAGAGGATTCAACCTGTGGGTCAGTCCAAACGTGAATACCGAAGGCATGCAAAGGGGGTATATAAATGTACAGGAGGAATCGGATTCTTCAACAGGCAGATCACAAAGCATGATCAAATGGCATAAGCCCCAAGTCGATGGACGGCGAACTGATAGAAACTTTATGAATGGAGAGTGTTTTGAACAAGGGTCAAGTGCCAACATGACGCCAACCCTGAATTGTCACCACCAGCTGGATCTCCTCAGCTGGCGGCGTACGTGAGAAAGCGGGCACCAATTCTCCTTTAATTTCCTAACACTAATGATGAAATCCCTAGACATGGAGTAGACAAAATCCACAAATTAACTGGAGGTATGGGTATGTATCACCACATGTTTCTACAAGAGAAGGGCCCTTCTTTCTGTAGTAGAAATGATTTCGTGCTTATCACAATAACATGAGTCCGGTTCCTCTCAGTATGACTTTGGAGGAATTCCAGCAGTAACCAGTGAGGAAATGCCATGTGCAAAGTTGATCTGCCATTCGAGACGTATCCCACCTACTTTGACAACTTTTTTCCTGTTACTGGTTCAGTAGGTTTCAAATACTATGCAAAACACTAAAATACTACGCAGAGCATTAAAATAGTACGCAGAGCACTTAAATACTACGCAGAACATTTAAATACTACCAAGAGCACTTAAATACTACGCAAAACATTTAAATACTACCAAGAGCACATAATTACCACCATATGTTGAAGTGCATTTTAAATTATGGTTGTAGTCTTGTGCTCTTAGTAGTATTTAAGTGTCATGTGTTGTATCTAAGTACTCTTGGTAGTATTTAAGTGTTCTGCGTAGTATTTAAATGCTTTGCATAGTATTTTAGTACTCTACGTAGTATTTGAAACATGTTGAATCGGTAACAGGAAAAAAGTTATCAAAGTGGGTGAGATGCGTCTTGAACGGCGGATCAACTTTACACATGGCATTTTCTCACTGGTTACTGCTGGAGTTCCCTCCAAAGTCCCACTGAGAGGAACCCTGACTCCAATAACATGTATCCATTTATGTGCATAGTTAACAGGAAAAGGACCCTGGTCCGTTGGGGGCCAGATCCCCTGCCCATGTCCATATCAACCAGGCCCATCAGATCGGCATCCGAGGGCGAAGCATGGGACAGCCAAGGGGACTGGATAGTGGCGAAGGACGCACCTTGTGGAACTTGGTCTCCGCGGTGGTGGCGTCGCCCATGTGGGCCGGCCCCGCGCCGCCCCTCGACGCACCGTCCGCCTTGGAGCCCCGCCGCTTCAGCATCTTCTTCACCATCAGGTGCATCCCCGGCGGGGGGTTGTCCCTGTCCTCCCCCTTCTTCCCGCCCCCGCCGCCGTTGCCCTCCTCCGCCAGCCGGGTCCGCATGAAGAGCTCCCCCAGGGAGACGCGCTGCATCTTGCTCTCGGCGGCCGACTCGGTGGTCTCGGCCATCTCCACGGGGGAGCCGAAGAGGTAGCCCTGCAGCGGGCACACCTCGGCCGCCAGGTGCTTCAGGCTCACGTGGCTGGCTCGCGCCGAGGAGAGCCGGTCGTTCTTGTCTCCCGGTTCTGGCACCAGCACCTTCTCCAGCTCGGCGTTGATGGCCTTGAGCTCGCTTTCCGTCGCCTCCGACGGCTCCTTCTCGGCGATGATGGAGTCGACGGAGAGCTGGAGCAGCTGCGGGGGCGGCGCGCCGAAGGTCGGGGTGGCCGAGCCGGCGTCCGGCTGGAGGGCCGCCCCCGAGCCGAGGGTGCCGATGGCTAGCAGCCCGTGGAACATCAGCTCGTCGTCCATGGCGGGGGGATGCTCCTCCTCCGGCCCCACCTCGTAGTAGTCATCCTCCCCGAAAAGCCTGTGGCACTGCATCCCTTGGAGGGAAGCCCTCGCCGGGGTCTTGGCGTGGTGTGGGTAATGGGGGTGGAGGTCCTCCAGAGACGGCCGCCCAGAGAGGCAGTTGCATGGGTGGCCGTGGCCTCCTGCAACGGCCAAACGCAGTGCATCACCTTATTAGCAACTGGAAAGGTCATGAAACTGACCACGACAGGAAAAAAAAAATGTTAACACGAGGCGGAGGTGCACCACCATGTCGTTCTTTCGCGTTTGGGTATATACCCAGAAGTACTGTGAATGCGATTGATCATAAGAGAGCAGGCCGTGGGAGTAAGAGCAAGTGTAAGAGGGCAGTACTGATCAAGGGTAGGAGAAGACATTACCGATGGCGAAATCCCTGAAAGGATCTCCCGAAGCATTGTTCTGCCGAAACTTCCGATGCATCCATCCTAGGAGCTGGTTAGGCACACAGCAGAGACAGTGGGCATGAGATTAGTATGAGTAAAACTCTGGGCATTGGCACAAAGAGATCATCAATTAGCTGAAACGATCGAGTAGCTCTTGTCCATGCTAGCCACTACGTTATACCTTCATCTCCGTTGGTCAGTCCAGTGAGCGTGGGGGAGATAGATGTGAAGAGGAAGAAAGAGAGATCTCAGAGCTGATAAGATGCTAGCTCCTGTACGGGTATCGAAACTGGTTGGGAAGATCTAGCTAGTTCGACCGAGTTGGCAACGGGTGGGGGGCGTGGTGGACTCCCGATTGAGAGGGGTGGGGTGTTTAGAACAAATCAAAGATTATATGGTGAAAAGGTGTGATTGATGTATATATATGTTGTATGTAGGGAGCTAGCTAGGGTGGTTGCGAATGGGGGGGAAGGAAGGGGTGGTGGGAAGGTGACTGTGGGCAGGCGGGGCGCCGTGTTTTAAAGGTGGGGGGCACTGATAAAGTGCGGGAGGGGCTGCCGTGGTGGGTATCGAGGGGAACATACATATAGAAGCATACAAGCTGCCCGGGGCTGGATGGATCCCCTGCAGATGATCGAGCTCGAAGTAACGCGTGCCAACGTGGGCGCGCGGGCCAGGGGCCGTGGCCAGGTCGACCCCCGGCGCCACCACTCCTCACCCGGCGGAAAGCGGGCCCGTGGGTTCCGCCAGCGCGTGCACCCCTACTGGCGAGCTGTTGCCAGTCGGACCATCAGGAGCCTATGATGGGTTGCTGTATAGGCCAGTTCGAATCAGACCCATTAGGTGATCCCATTATCACACTATCACGGTGATATTTTTACCTCTTAGGAATTAGGTTCTCACAATTTGATTAAAAGAGGTGTAACTGCCTCAACAAGTAGAACAATAGAAAAAAGTGAAATACCAAGGGTATAAAAAAGGTGGAATAAACAAATTAACTAAATTCAAGACTTTCCGATATTGAATACATGTCCAATTTTTAAACTGTTGGGATTATCTAATTTTGAACTTCCTCAATTTAGTGGATTATGTACTTCACTCTTAGCGACAGTGAAAAAGAAATAGTTAGACGATTAGTGCATGTTAGTCCCCTTTTTGATGTCCTGGTAGCTCATTATAGTTTGGAACTAATAATTAACAAAGTCGATAAAGGATGTGACAATTGCTTTCCATCTGTAGTTGAAGAATTCCTATTCCTTTCTATCGGTCGGCATATTGTTATCATTTGATAAATTTCATGTATAATAATCATCTAATAAAATATCCTTTCAGTCCATTTTTTGCTTACGTCAATAATACTTGAAGAATATTTCCATGTTAGGAAACTGTTGTCATTTAAATGTTGTGCTGTAATTATTAAATCTAGGCCTAAAATCATTTCTATCTCCATATTAATTTTCAACTCCTTATGGGGTGTTTGGTTGTATTATAATATTTTATATAATTTTATTATAAAAATATATTAAAATAAAAAGTACAACATCTTTAAATTATAAAATATACATAATTATCATGTTTTGTAACAACATGATCATTTTTAAAAGAATGTTACGGACCTCCATTTGGTCGAACTGCCGCCGTGGCTGTTCTATGGCCAACCTGTCTGCCTAGGAATTGATCATGGTGTTCCACAGTGCCCAGTCCTACTTGGGCATTCCGTCGAACAGGTGGCGCATGGCCTCGAGCTTTGCTATTTCTCCACCTCCACCACCGCCTCCAGCCACTCCAGGTGCGGCCATCGCTGGAATAAGTACTCCACGGCGGCCCCAATCGCCGCCGTCACCCCGCCCCGCCCCCAGTGCTCAGGCGCCACCATGTAGCCCACCTACCCCCGGTAGAAGTCCCGCTCGTATGGCTCTGTCATCATTGAAACGGCACCCACAGGGTCGCCGTCGGCACCGCCGAGGCAGACGACCAAGAAGCAAGGGTCGTCTACAAGCTCCTCTGTGATGTAGCGGCGGGCGGTGGCAAGGCTGGCGCCGGCGAGGTCCTCGAAGACGTCGAAGTAGCGGAGAACGCGGCCGTCCTTGGCCCAGAGGAGGACGACCTTGGTGTCGTCCTCACAAAAGTGGCCGAGGGTGATGGCCGGCGCAGCTATGTAAATTATAAATAAAAATAGAATTATTAACAAAAGTCTAACGTATATGACTTACTAAAAGTCATTTATGACTGTTTCTTTTTTAATTTATTTTTTTGTTATTTTTCAATTCTTATAATCTTTCGATATTATGTATTAATCCATGTGATCTTCATAGTTCTTTCGAATTCCCTATAATCTTTGAATCCTCTATAAATGTCTCTGCAGTTAACAACCCAAGAAAGAAAAAGAATATTCATAAATATCCTTTTCATGTACTATATTCCTACTAAAATATATTAAGAATTTGGATTTTATCTTAATGTTTTTAAGTGTATATTCCATTTTAGGGTTGTTAACTAGAAAGACTTTATAAAGAATGTTGAAAGATTATAGGGGGTTTTAAAATAAATATGAATATTACAAAGACTGATTGATATAAAATATTAAAAGACTATAAAGAGTGAAAACTAGTTTAATTTTCGTAATTAAAAGTGATTTCCAACAAGAGCTTTTGCCAAACATGCCTTCTAGTACTGTCTCCCTAAATTCACCTAAATTCGTAAGGGAAGTTTCTGGTAAGAGCTAGGAATTACGGGAGATTTGGTGGTTGCCAAAGCTGGCGCAACCCCATAACCGCCCACATGAAGGGCACGCCGGCACCTCCAATCGCGCGCTTGAGACGGCGACCCGCCAGTCCCCACATGGCACGCTCGAGATCTCGTATAACTTGCTGTCACCACTTAAAACAACCGATCTTCCAATCCGTAGCCACTTGATACGCCGGTCTGCTAGCTGATGATGAGGACAACAAGAAGAATCCTACAGCGGTCACATTACATGTTCTAATTTAGAAAGAAAATCATAAAGAAGGAAAAGAAATGTAAAATTATTCTAATACGTTCCTTTCTATACAGATGTTTTATGATTATATATATATATATATATATATATATATATATATATATATATATATGGGTTTCAAATTTGAGGTGTGTGATTCGATTCATAACCATAAGTTCTTAGATTCTCTATGTATCAAAATTATATGATCATTCATTTCAAAATTTTAAGACATTCGATAAATTAAGTAGACACTATTTATTTAAACGTATTCTATTTTGTGTTATCTGAATAGGTACTATTTTGCAATCTGAATATTTTACTAACCTTTTTTTTTTTTGGGCAAAATATTTTACTAACCAACATATATACACATTTATGTACACGATGTACGATCTATTTAATCCATCAACACACTGAAACTAATTAGACTGCCGTCGCCAGCAGTTTGCCGGTTAACAATAGGCTTAGGCCGTGTTTGGCGTAGATTCTATTTAGAAGCACTTTTATATTTTTATTTAATTATTTTTTTTAAAAGTCATTGAATCTTGGAAGTCATTTATGTGATATTTTTTTTATGTTTTGACTTTCAACTAAAAACTACAAGGAAGAACTTCCAAAATTAGAGAAAAAATAAAATTGTTATAAAAGAGTTGACTTTTGTAATAAATCAAAATTAATTATAACTTCTCTCCTTCAACTCATTCTATGTAAAAAATGAAAGTCAAAAATAACTTTTAAATAAAAATTTTGCCAAACACGTCCTTAATATGCTAGAGGTTGTGCGTCGCATCCGAAGGATAAAAGAGCTTGGATCGGGTCATGAGCTCAAACACTCCCCTGTCGTGTAGTGGATGCAGTGGTCACTGGTTCCAACTTCTTTCCATCCCTAACATGGTCCTAAGTTGTACCATGCACGATTGGGTCCAAGCTATAGTTGTAGACCTATCCAAAGGGATGGGTAAGGAATGTGTTGGCTTAAATTTTACCCACCGTAGGCCCTAGCTGTTTGGAGGCAACTCGGATGGAGTTGTCATAAACGCATTTAGCGTAAGTCCATTTGATACAAACTTTTGTGTTTGGTTTTTCTGCACAGACATAGTTGAATTTATGCCATGTATGAGATAGCCTCCTAGGGGAATTAATTCCAAGTGAGTTTATAGTTGACGAGGCCTGAGAGCCCAGGCCCAGTCAGGACCCACCGGGCAGGCCGGCCCAGAGAGTTGGCCACAGCAGGCCCATGATGGCCCATGTAGGTTATTGGCGCCAGAAATGACTTGGCCTGCCCAGGCGGAGCTCGTACGTGCCGTCCGACCACTGCGAGAAAATCACGTGTTTGAAGGATAAGCTCACCAGCCCCCAAAGACGACTCCTATATAAGACGTCTTCCACCCATGGTCCCAGGTAAGCTCTCAGGATATTAACTCACTTGAGTACTCGGCCTTAACCTCGGACATCAGATTAGACTGAGTTGACTGTCAGAAGGATTTTTCCAGACTCAATGTCCGAGCCTAACTTTTTTACGCAGGACTTGCCATCCGATGATCCAATTGGGACATCGCGCATCGAGGCCCACATCCAAAGCGGACCCGGATCTTAGAACCGCTGCACACTACGGGTTATCATCAATGGTAATTTTATTTTAGCCTCCAAGTTAGCTAGAGTTATGATGAAAAACTAGCTTAAGTTGTGAACTTAAACATATTATGTCTTGCATCTAAATCATGTGTGCAGGCACGTGCTCGTGCGCACAAGTATACAGGGGTATCTCTTATCCCATATGCATGCCGTATATGTCATCTTCCTCCTCTTATCTAATTTCCTCATTTCAAGAGCTAATTAGGAACGTTAAATTTTTTATCTTATTTTTTATTAGTCATAAGTTGATGATCAAATAAACAATAATGAAGCCGACGGTTGGTCATAGGGCCAGACCCAAAACCAAATACCCAAATACCCAAATACTCAAGAAGGTAATCTTCGTGCTTCTATCTGTATACGTTTCCTTTTAATTGCCAATATCCAATTTTTTATCTGATTTAACTGATTTAGAAGGACATACGGGGACAGTCGTACAAATTACATTCAAAGATTAGGTCCTGCAAAATTTCCTTCTCGAGACAAGTAATTAAGCCTTCGTCCGAGCCTAATCCGTTTGAACATTTACCTGTCAATGCCGAATTACTGGCTGCATCGGCGTTTATGAGATAAAAAGAAAAAGATTAATGCATTTGCACCTGATTCAATTGCTCAGATCGTAATCTGATCGCTGTTTTGCAGTGATGCAGCTGGTATTTTCTCATCAGCTGTTAGGATGCTTGTTCAACTTGGTCCAATTTAGACCTAAAGTAACTAGAGTAATTAATACTTGCTGTAACACAGGCACAAGAATGTCAGATCTCAAAACATTGCCGGATTGCAACAGGGTCCCATCTTTTTTTTTTTGAATTTTTTTAATAATCATCCGATCTTTGATCAGATGAAATACAAACTTAAGCTCATGGCCTCCTAAATTAATAATCTTTTAAAAAAAATTGTCCATTGCATTGTCACCCAATCTTGAAGATTATAGTTGTGCATGTTGAAGCATTGCAATCTATGCCGTGTTGCAGAAAGCAATACTATTCAGAATATGAAACGTTAGTTATGTCATGACTATTTTGTCTTGGACGTCAGCTGGGTTCAATGAAACGTTACACCAGTTTTTGTTTATTTTTCTAATTGTTCAGACTTTCTGCTTGACCGCCTATTCACCATTCTAGAGAAGAAATTAACTATAATTTAAAGTCGGGAGAACATTTACTCAAACGTCTAGATCCCAATTAACTAGGATAAGATACAACAGCACGCTGCATGCAGATCCATAAGGAAATTTTATTGGACTTCGATTAGGTGATTAAGATGCATTCTTATTGTGATCATTAGATGCTCTCATTGCGTTATTAAGAACCAAAATTTAGCAAATTAAAGCTGAAGAAGAAGATAAAGCTGGATAAACATGCCCTACAAGTACTTCCAAAAGGATGCTGTACAACCAAACATGCCCCACGCTTGCTGTACGGCCTTCGCCCCCCAGCTCAGCCTACAAGATGCTACCAGATTAAGTAGGGTGCATTCTTGGCTCCAGGTGACCTGTGGTAGACACCTGCAAGAAGGGGAAGCCAAAGAATGGCCACTGCCCAAAGACGAGTAATAGTATATGTACGGAAATCCAACACAGATTAGGGGATTGATTACGTAGACAGTAAATATTTAATTAAGATTTAATTTTCACGCAATATAAAATATATTCACAGAGAGTAAAACTGTGAGGCCCATAAACCATATATTAGATAATATCTTGATGGGAGTCAGAAAGCAAAAAAATAATACAACATATGCATTATATTGTTCGGATATACAGTAATATCGAGTCAATTGAGCAATATTTTAACTAAGTTTGGATGAAATAAACTTGTGGAAGATTCAACATGAGTCATTTACGGTGAGGAAAGGTCAAGTTGACAGATCGAGTTGGCTCGGGTTGGTCGCAACTCAGATCGGCTAGAATCGAGTTGCAGCCCTAGCAAATTGCACGTCTATTAAGTATATCCCTGGGCACAGGGAATGGGCCACGAGCCAAAGAAGGAACAGGATCACTTGAACCCTTCTCTTAGATCCTTGTCCACATTTTAAAATTTCATTGATTAGAATTTATTCTTAAATCTTTGTGAATATATATGATGAGTCTCGCAGATATCTAATTTTCAATTATTAGAATTTTAAGGTCCATACAAAATATCTAAAAAAAAGATTCAGATGATCCAATTCCCCCATAGATCAGTAGAGGTTTTAATCGGATTTGGTCTATCTCAGGATAAGTTAGGGTCACACTGGTCTTGGTGACCCTTCAAATGTTGACACTCAGGTGATGGTGATTGGTGAGCACAGTGTGAGCTTCATCATTGAGTACCCATGCGTCTCCCCATTGTGTCCTTGCACACGAAATGTTGAGCAAAAAAAAAAAAGGAGATTCACACGAAATTTCTGTATTTAATAATTTGCTATGGTGAGTGAGACATAGGGGTCCTGGCAAAATGGTGACTAGCCCCACTCGTGTACAAGATCGACAAAGTGCACGTATGATATAATCAGGTGAAAAGGACAGCATGATAGCCGTCTCCATTGGGGTGATGTTCTCAAGTCCCTTATCTGCCTTACTAGCTTAATCTGCACATTAAAATCAATAGCATAAGTAAGCAGTTCGGGTCCAATCCTTTCACATCATTTCACTTGGTATGCAAATCCCTAAGGCCGCATTTGCTAGAATTTTATTTGAAAGTTATTTTTTATTTTATTTTTGGAGTATAACATTTTACTTTTAAATGTTTTGCAATAACTCACATAATATTGCACATACACACAATCTCCTATAAGATTCATATTTGTGCATAACCCTCTTAACTGTGGTGATTAATTTGAATTTTCCTTGCGTTAGTATATTTATTAGCCTACATAGAATATGTGAAGACTATTAAATGAGAATACTAATAAAAGTTTCAATTAAAATTTATGCACCTTTCAGATAGCATGCATTTGTAAATAAAATTATTTTTGTTGATGTTGAGTATACTTATAAAGCTCAATTACAAAAGACTTACGGGTGGATGTCCATGTGATTTTTTTTTCTTGTGAGGTGTTTGAATAAGACTAAATAATCATAGTTAAAGAGTTATCTTCAACTACAAATAAAGTGAAATTTGCAAATATAAAATCTTTTAGGGGAGTTTTCCTAAAATAGTTTTTACCTAAGAAGGCTATATGCAAATACAGTGCATACGGGTTATTTACAAGTATGAAATCTTTTAAGAAGTTATTTACAAAAACCCCTATATTTTAATTCTAGTAGAGTTAAAACTGAATATCCCTCCTCAATAACTACAGTCAATTTCTTTTCTCAACATAGCAACTTTTAACTCTGAGTTTTTAGTCAGCAAGTGTAAAGGTCTGAAGTGAATTCTAGAATTCTTTCCATGAATTGGGTCTAGGTTGAAATGTGTGGAAATACGAAGTTTTCTTTGTTAGGATGCCCTGATGTTACTGACTAGAGGGTTGGACTTACCTCGTACAGATGCGGGTTTAAAATTGTGACTTTTCAGTTTTATTTATATGCGTCCTTTTAGTTCTTTTTTCTTCCATTAAACATTTTGATTTTATAAATATTGAGCACTTATCCCTGTTCATATGATAGACGTTAAGCCCATCCACATGTGAACAAATAATTCAATGTTATGAGTGCATTAAAATTTCATTAATCTTCTTTCATATTCTCATTATATGGTCCAATAAACTTAAGTCTTCAACTTCTCTACATTCATTAGTTAGAATTAATCATAAAATCTAACTGTCAATGCCGCAGATTGACCTCCGTTCAGTAACTTATGGGAATAGGTCATATCAAAGTCCTTTTTTTAATACCAAATCTCAATAAGTTAACCCTATATTCAAAGCCATTTTCTTGACTGAAAACATTAGGCATTTTTTTAGTCCTGTAATTTTTTAATATTATAGAAAAGGCCTCCTAATCGAACTATTTTCTTAGAAGCCTTTATAAATATTTAAAAATAATCACGTGGTTAGCGGACATTTAAAATAAAAAATATATGAGAAAATATTCTATCTGTCCATCACTATTGTCCACTGTGCTCACCATTGTCATCATGATGGACTGGATTGTTGCTGCACTCTTATTGCCGAGGATGATGCATGGTACTTTAAACTGGCAATCCAACGTGCTCGCCCCTACCATTAGCTCCCATAATATACTGCGGTTTATGGTCCAAAAGTAGAGGCCTCGTTCCTAGTAGTGGTAGCGACAAAGTTGTCCTTCTTCTTGGTCAGAAGGCCTTTATTTAATTAGTGGACACTGACGAGGGCTGGCCAGACGTTGAAGCCATGGATGGCATTGTCGTACATAGATTATATGGCAGTCGTTGGAGACGACAGTAGAGGTAGAAACAACGGTGGTGGATGGAATATTCAAAGATTATGGGCTTCTAAGAAAATAATTCAATTAGGAAGGATTTTTCTGTAATATCCAAAATTTATAATGGCTAAGAAATAAAAATCCCAAAAAATTAATCCTGAATAAATTTTTGGCAAAGTTATTGGTAATTATATTGGAATTTCGTAATAATTTGGAAACTTCCTTCCTGTTAATTGGACTAAATTAGAAAACTAATCATACAAAAACATGTTGGGCCCGATTAAAAGAAAATAATAAGTAGGCAGTCCAAAGTGGCCGAAACAATGCTCTCAAAACAATACAATGTGGACAAATTCCCAGGTTAACCACAAACAAATCTGTCTAATATATTTTACAACGTGAAATAAACAGAGGTATTGAGATCATCCGGCATCATCTTTCAATAATAGGAATCGTGATTCCAACGAAAGCAAAGTCTTAACATTTCTTCCTGACTATTTATTCTTGACAATAAGAATCCACATGTTATTTTACTCCAAAAATAGTGCATCAGGTCCTATCTTGAGTTGATATGTCCACGATGGTTGGCCACAAGACTGTGTCCGACACTACGTTATAGGTAAAGTTTTGCACATAGTTTCCAACTTGTTTGGAAGTAGCACTTTGCCATCATTGTGATTTGACCTAAGACGAATTCTATGTTCTGCCAACCTTTCGAATATGTTCCCGTAACCTTGGGATCACCACCGAATAGTGGGTTAGCAGCCAACAGAAAACTTTGTAGCGCATGAGGACGACGAATAATATGGTACAACATTTTTTTCAACGTATGTTTTGTCACCTCTATCCTAAGATCGATATCTGATCTTTTTTTACTACAATTGTATACCTTTCGTAAGAGTTATTTCATCAAATAATGTTTAGGATAGCAAATGAGTCGGAACGAATCGAACGATGACTTCGTCCATACGCGATTCACTGTAGATTTGGAGATAAAATCTTACTTCAAATATTATCGCTGATCATATTTGATCTAGTTCGATATATTTTTCTTCTCATCCGCAGGTAACATGAAATGGATGGGGAGAAGGTTTAATCCAAATTGAGCCATTTTTGTGGATTGGAGTAGACATGGATTGGAATGGATTCTATTCTAGAATATAAATTATAAAAGAATATCATCTTAAAAATTAAAATTCATCTATATAACATTAATAAAAGCTTAATAATTTTCAGATATTAGACTATTATAAAAGTGATATTGGAGGAGAATCTAGATTCTGAGCAAAGGGTGACGACTGTAAGAAAAGCCAATGATTTTGATATGATGGGATCATTTTTTGTACATGTTTATTCAATATTAATAAAATTTGACAATTTAGATTCATTATGTTGTTTTGCATATGTTTGATATTAACATATTTTAAAGGGTCAAGTCCTGTAGGCTCCATAAATCTAGCCCAGAGCAACCTCTCCAGGCCTAGGCCAAGAGGGCCGTCTCAGCATGTTGCTAATTGGTCGTTCGACCCACGAGGCCGTTGGAGAGGGAAAATGAAAGTGGCCCAGATTGATGCCCCAGAAGCACCCAAGAAGCAAAACCCCACTCAAGAGAAAGATGTGGCCCAAGAGGCCAAATTGGAGAAGGCCCTAGGCTGCAAATGATGCGAGAATGACCCTGAATAAACTCGACAGTCGAGAACCAAGGCGTTGCTGAGCCACGAGAGGTCGCATCTCAATTAAATCAGAGAAACTAGTATTTTCAAAGAACGTGCGAACACTAAGTTTTCGACTACCTAAGGACCCCAAAGATTAGTCAAGACGTTACGTGGCAACTCTACAAGTCACCATCCAACAGGGGCACGGGACCCTAAGAAGTGTCGTCAGGAAAATGTTCGTCATGACATTTGGGACAGATCTCGCATCACCATCAACATGGGACCCGCTCCTTAATGAGAGATTAGACCCCACTAACACAGCTTAGACATGACTAGGTCTTCCAAGGCTTTGCATGGCACCTCGTGATGCGCAATCACACAACACATGCCCTTTCAACATGGGGATCAAGTTCACTTCCATCCACTTGGAAGACTCCTATAAAAGCCACGACTTTCTTCCTCCTCAAGCTATGATGAACAATCCTTCCACAGAGAGCCTATCCTTTCATTAATCCTTGTCAGAAAAGAGGCTAATTTAGGCAGCTCAGACCAGGGTCCCCTCTGATGGCCCTTTTTCTTTCTTCATGCAGGAAGGATCTAGTTGAGGTGGTGCACTCTCGTTGGACAGGGCAGTTATGTGGCTCCTTCAGATCTGTCTACATGCCCTGTGTGGACCCCTACGAATTTTCACCCCTTACACTTTGACACCGTCTGTGGGAAGTAGGCAAGAAGCTATAACTCGACCATAAACTCCTGGAATTAGCGCCAAGAGGGACCCCAGAGGTCTTTTAAGGTCTCCACCGTGCAAGCATACTGATGTAGACTGGATCTATCACGACCGGACTCCGAGGCTGGAACCCGGAGAAATGGATCCGAAGCCGGTTCGGATCGGTGTTGCTGAGGCCCGACGGGGATCCGGAAGGCCGAGGAGGCGGAGGCGAAGACGGGGATCCGAAGGCCGAAGGGCGCTTCGGTCGGTGCGGACTTGTCTCCGGGAAGTCGGGGCCGAGGCTCCTTCGGCGGGCGAAGGGGCGGCGTGAACGAAGCTCTTTCTGGCTGTACAGCCGACAGGCGATGAAGCTGAAGCCGACGGTCCGAGGCCGGAAGGGTCTCGGACTCGGCTTGCTCTTGGATAGTGAGCCCAAAAGCCCTTTTTTGTCGGACGAGGGGACAGCGCGGGGCCGAGTCTCCCGTTGCGGGGCAGCCGTCGTACGGCGTCGAGGCCAAGGAGAGGAATCCGAGGTCGGCGGCCGAGACCGACTCGGGAAGGTCGGCGATGATTCGAACTGAGCTCCTGCAGGAGGGAAAGAAGAAGAAACCGGTCAGTAGGAGTCCCGGGCTCTGGCCCTTAGGAACCCCCTCTGACGGTCAAGTTAGCTTCTGAAGATGATTCGATTCAGAAGGCAAGAAGTAGCTTTAATGCTATTTGGACCGTAGTCCTTAAGGGTCTCGGAGGCAAAGAGTTGCATACCTTTGGCAATAAATAGCGGAGTATTTATAGCAGAGGATAGAGGTTGGTTAACGGTGGTAGCCGATATAGGACTATGTTTGGGCTTACTGGTAAACCGCCATAGTGTCGGATCCGCCACTGGAGTGGGCCGGACTCGGCTATCGGGCCGAAGGGGGTTGGGCCGCTGAGGGGCCGAAGCCTGCTGGGCCTTAGGCCGCCGTGCTGTTCCCGGGCCGAAGGCTGGTGGGCCGCTGACGGGCTGAAGCCTGTTGGGCCGGGAGCGACGGTGCCGCTTACTAGGCCGAGGGCTGCTGGGCCGCTGATGGGCCGGAGGCTCCCGGAGGGCCTGATACTGCTGCTGTTGGGCTGAACGGGGTTTGGGCCTGCTCTAATGGGCCGAATCGGATTCTGCCTCATCACATAGCCCCCCACTCTTGTCTTCCTCAGTTTTGAGATGGCGAGAGTATAGCCCGAAGCTGTCAAAAGAGCATCGTGACAGGTGTCTTACCCGAAGCTCTGCTCTCTTTTTTACTGGGAAGAGGGGGCCCTCGGTCGGCCGAGGGCTATGCGGTTGCTTCGTTTCCGCTCGGAGTGGCGACAAAGCCTCGGAGCCAAGAAGCCGAAAGGGCCGAGCCCTCTGACTCGTGTCAGGCTTCATTAAATGGACGGGATGGCGCGTCGCCTCGCGAGGAAGCACGGGACACGCGTCGCGCATCCGGTCGCTCCGTCGAAAACACAAATGGATCCTGACCGCTCTCTGGTCGCGGATCGCCTCGGCTCTCTGCCCGAGGCTCCACTCGGATTGCCGCCTCTTTCACCTTCAGCGCGCGGATTGGGACACGTGGCGCGTATCGGGCGGTCAGCCGAAGGGTCGGAGCGCCCCCGGCCGTTGATTGCTTCGCCGCAAGTCCCGGAGCCGGTCCGTCATCATTGCCGAAGGACGACGCACGTGGCGTGCATCTGAGAGGGGCGAGGAGACGAGCGGGACGATCTCGGCCGTTGGCTTCGGCGGGAGGCGCTCCGAGCGAGCTCTATAAATACAAGCCCTCGGCAGGGCACTGTTCTTCTTCCTGCTGCTGTGCCTACGTTTCCCCTACAACCTCCCAAGCTCTTCTTCCTTCTCCTGCGGAAAGCTAGCTTCCTGAAGGCTTCGTCCGAGCTCGCCGGCCACTGTGGGAAGGTCTCCATTCCTCGGAGCGCATCGCTGGTGGAGCTGGGAGGTTTGAGGAGCCGCACTCGGCTCAGGAGAGACCTTCTTCCCCCTTCCTGCGAGTAAGCCCCAGCTTTCCTCCTTCCCTTCGTGGCCTTATGGTCCGGGATTCTTCTAGTGAGATTACTCCTTCGGACGAGGAGTATACTCCTTCCCGTTCTCTGCGATCTCTCCTGTCAGATCCCCTCACCTCAGACTCCTCTGCCCCAGCAATGTCCGAAGAACCCGAGGTTTCCGGGGCCGAGACCTCCGGGGCCGAGGATGCCGAAGAGGTCCGAAGCCCAGGCCAGGCTTCTACTTCGGGACGCTGTCGTCCGGATATGGCTTCGGAATCATCCTGCGCCCTTTCGGACGCAGAGGTTATGCGCCTGGTCTCCTACTTCCAGCTCCCTTCCTGGATGACGGTCATTCGGCCTGACTCCGCCACCCGGGCTAACACTTTCCGCCCGGGTTCCTTCTCAATTTACGTTGATAGCTTCGAGGCGGGTTTCCGTCTTCCACTCCCCACCTTCGTAATCAACCTTCTCAGTTTCTACGGGCTGGCTCCGTCTCAGCTCTTTCCCAACTCCTGGCGCACCGTATACGGTTTCTTGAGCGTTTTTGCTCAAGTGAAGATCCGCCCTTCCATCAATGTCTTCCGCTGCCTCTTCAAAATTCAAAGGCAGGGGAAGTCCGAGTGGTACTGCTTCGTCCCTCGGGTCGGGCGAAGCGTATTCTCCGGGAAGCCTTCGTCCATCCACGGCTGGAAGAGGAAGTTCGTCTTCGTCTCCTTGCCGGAGAAGGAGAAAGGTGTGTGGCCCTTCCCTACTGAATGGGCGCCGCTGGCTGCAGGCCTCTCGGATCCTCCTACCCTCACCCCGGTCCAGAGCATCCTCGTGGGTCGCATCCAGATGATGGCCCCGTATAGTGTCTGGGGCTTCTCAGCGCGTCGGAGCGTCTGGTGACCGCCGGGGTATGGCCGGATCCGAGGTCCGATCCGGTGCGGGCCTTCCCTTATGTTCCTCCCGGGGAGACTCCGCGGGGCCGCGGAGGAAGGGCCGCCGCTCCTCTGGCCGAAGCTCTTCCGGCTGAGGATGCTGATGAAGTTTCGGCCGAGGGTAAGTCGGCTCTGAGTTTGCACTTGTTCTCTGTTTTGTTTCTGACGGGTTTTTCTCGCTTGCAGCGATGGCCAATCTAGACTCCCTCCTCGACCGGATATCCGACCGGCGCGGTCCGGGCCGAGCACTGACCCCGCAGGCGGCAGGCAGGCCCGGCCGAGGCGCCAGGGCCCCGAGGACCCGAGGCGGGGTCCCAAGGACTGCGGCTTCTTCTGAGGGCCGTGCCGCTGCTACTGCTCTCGAGAGGGAGCGAAAGTCGAAATTCGCCGCTCGAAGGGGCGGCCGAGCGCCGAAGTGCCCCCGGTCGGAAGAGGCCGTAGACGCGGAGGAGGCTCCGCTGATCAGGAGGAGTGCCGAGGCCCGAAGGGCCGCGAGGCTGGCATCTCCTGAGGCGCCGAAGGGCGATTCTCCATCGGCTGTAGCGGCCGGGGTCGGCGACGAAGGCGCCGGGTCGCAGGCTCCCCGGGCGCAGCGCAAGTGGTGGCGCCCCGAACCGGGGATCTACGAGGACGAGAGTATGGAAGACTCGCAGACGTGCCTCCGTCTGCTCCGCAGTCTCACTCTCCCTTCGGCCTTTGAAGGGCTGAAGCACCATTCGGTCCTCAGCCTGGCGGCGATGAGCGCTCGGCTGTCTGTCCAGGTAATACGCTTGTAGGCGTTTCAGTCGAGCTTTCCTTAGCTTTCTCTTGATCTTCCTTTTTTCTGATCACTGTTCGCTTTCGGCTCGCAGGCTGCGGTGACAGGCAGCGTCCTGATGCACCATCAGGAGCAGCTCCGGCTCCAGCTCCTGGAGGCCGAGAGAGAGTCGGATGGCTCGGGCGAGAGCACTTCGGTGGTGCCCGACATCGAGCCTTTAGTCGGTGGGCTCGTGACCTCGAGTGCCCAGGTGCGGGCGCAGCTGGAGGAGAAGACAGCTGAGGCCCGCGCTTCTGCCGAGGCCAAGGCGAAGGCCGAGGGGGAGCTCGCCGTGGCACAGTCCAAGATCCGGGCCCTCAAGGCCCAGATTCAAGAGAAGGACTCCCGACGGGCCTCGGAGAAGCAGCGACACGCCGAGGAGGTATCGGCGCTGAAGCGGGAGCTGGAGGAGGTGGCAGACTTGGCCGTAGCCGAATACAAGGCCGGCCCGGACTTCACTGAAGAGATCATCCAAGCTCAAGTGCTGGCTTCTTCCTCCGTCTTCGACCTGGGGTTGGCTGTCGCTCAGAGGGCCTGCCCGAGTGTCGATCTGACCGGGGTCGACCTACCGAGGGGTGAGGAGGCCAAGGAGCTCCTGTCTTGGTGGCAGGGACTTATGGCCGAGAGGGCCTCGACTCCTGCGCCGGATGATGAAGCTGCGCCCGCCGAGGGGGCCCCTGAGGAAGCTGTCCCTGAGGAGGCTGCCGACGAGGAAGCTGCCGTTGAGGAGGCTTCCGCTCCTGAAGCGGTGCAGATCGTCGACTCTCCCTCTCCCTCTCCCTCTCCGGGACAAGCCGCAGCCGAGGCGGAGGAGGCCGAAGCCGAAGAATGACGTGGGGATCCTCCCCGGTTCCTGCCTCTTCTTCTGTTGTAAGCCCTCGGCTTAGGGTATGGCCGGTTTACGCTTCTTCTTCTATCGTAAACCTCCGGCCAATTATACAGCCCACTTCTACTTCTTCTTCTGTTGTAAGCCCTCGGCCTAGGATATGGCCGGTTTTTGTACTTCCTTTTCTATAAATATAAGGAATGTGTTTGGCTTTACCTTGGTGTTTGCGTATGATCGACCGAATATAGCCCTTCAGGAGCCTGAGGTCCTGTCGTCGTTCGCCATAGCTTGTAAGGCCGAGACCCGATGTAGGTTCGGACAGAATGTCGCCATAGTATTCGGCCGGGGCCTTTACTATTGTGGTCCACATGATCCCGAAGGGACATATGGCCGCTTCTTACGTTTGTCGGATGGCCGAAGCCATTCATGCTTCCGCTTGCGCGAACTTAGATATGCCCCGCCGCTTTCCGAACCGGCATACGTGGCCGGAGCCATTCCCGGTGCGGCTTATACGGACTTAAAAAGAATAACATGCCGCTCCCGATACGGTTTGCATGGCTGAAGCCACTCCCGGTACGGTTTACACGGACTTAGAAAGAATACCATGCCGCTCCCGATACGGTTTACATGGCCGAAGCCACTCCCAGTACGGTTTACACGGACTTAGAAAGAATACCATGCCGCTCCCGATACGGTTTGCATGGCCGAAGCCACTCCCGGTACGGTTTACACGGACTTAGAAAGAATACCATGCCGCTCCCGATACGGTTTGCATGGCCGAAGCCACTCCCGGTACGGTTTACACGGACTTAGAAAGAATACCATGCCGCTCCCGATACGGTTTACATGGCCGAAGCCACTCCCGGTACGGTTTACACGGACTTAGAAAGAATACCATGCCGCTCCCGATACGGTTTACATGGCCGAAGCCACTCCCGGTACGGTTTACACGGACTTAGAAAGAATACCATGCCGCTCCCGATACGGTTTGCATGGCCGAAGCCACTCCCGGTACGGTTTACACGGACTTAGAAAGAATAACATGCCGCTCCGGATACGGTTTGCATGGCCGAAGCCACTCCCGGTACGGTTTACACGGACTTAGAAAGAATACCATGCCGCTCCCGATACGGTTTACATGGCCGAAGCCACTCCCGGTACGGTTTACACGGACTTAGAAAGAATACCATGCCACTCCCGATACGGTTTACATGGCCGAAGCCACTCCCGGTACGGTTTACACGGACTTAGAAAGAATACCATGCCGCTCCCGATACGGTTTGCATGGCCGAAGCCACTCCCGGTACGGTTTACACGGACTTAGAAAGAATACCATGCCGCTCCCGATACGGTTTGCATGGCCGAAGCCACTCCCGGTACAGTTTACACGGACTTAGAAAGAATAACATGCCGCTCCCGATACGGTTTGCATGGCCGAAGCCACTCCCGGTACAGTTTACACGGACTTAGAAAGAATACCATGCCGCTCCCGATACGGTTTGCATGGCCGAAGCCACTCCCGGTACGGTTTACACGGACTTAGAAAGAATAACATGCCGCTCCCGATACGGTTTGCATGGCCGAAGCCACTCCCGGTACGGTTTACACGGACTTAGAAAGAATAACATGCCTCCTGACAAAAGAAGTCTTTATTCATACTCTGCGGCTGTAAGCCCGGGGAAAAGTGACTTACACATAATAACGCCGAAGGCGCTCAACATTCCAGGTGCGAGGGAGAGGCTGGCCCGAAAGGGTCTCCAACCGATAAGCTCCACGCCTGATCACCTCCCTGACTCGATAAGGCCCCTCCCAGTTGGGGGCAAGTTTTGCTGAGGCTTCGGCGGGTTTGGAAGCATGAGCGTTCCTCAACACGAGGCTCCCTACTTCAAAGCTTCAGGGCTTTACTCGAGTGTTGTGGTACTTCGCCATGCGCTGTTGATAAGCGGCCAGCCGGACGCGAGCCCTGTCTCGGGTCTCTTCAATGAGGTCCAGGTGGTCTTTCAGTCCTTCATCGTTGGCCTTCGGATCGTAAGCAATGACCCTGGGAGAGGGAAGACCGATCTCCACCGGAATAACGGCCTCTACGCCATAGGCCATGCGAAAGGGAGTTTCGCCGGTGGGGGTTCGGCTTGTCGTCCGATAAGCCCACAGAACACTTGGCAGCTCCTCTACCCATCGGCCCTTAGCTTCGCCGAGGCGGGTTTTCAATCCTTGTAGGAGGCTTCGGTTAACGACTTCGACTTGGCCGTTCGTTTGAGGATGCGCTACCGAAGTAAATTTGTGAAGTATGCCGAAGCTGGCGCAGTTGTTGCTGAACCGCCGGCTGTCGAACTGCTTCCCATTGTCAGAGATAATGGCCCGAGGGACGCCGAACCGGCAAATGAGGGACTTCCAGACGAAGTTCCAAGCGTTGCTGTCGGTTATTGCCGCGAGGGGTTCGGCTTCAACCCACTTAGTGAAATAATCTACTGCCACGATGAGGAATTTTCTTTGGCCGGTGGCAACGGGAAAAGGTCCTAGGAGGTCAAGTCCCCACTGAGCGAAAGGCCAGGGGTCGGATAAGGGGGTCAGAAGGGCGGCTGCCTGGTGGATGAGGGAGCTATACCTCTGGCACTGGTCACATTGCCGGACGAGGGCTAAGGCGTCCTCTCGGAGTGATGGCCACCAGTAGCCTTGTCTTAGAAGCTTGTGAGCCAAGGCCCTTCCTCCCGCATGCGCTCCGCATACCCCTTCATGGACTTCTCTCGTGGCGTAGTCGGCTTCAGCTGGGCCGAGGCACCGCAGCAGTGGTCGGCCGAAGGATTTCTTGTACAGGGCCCCGTCCAGAAGAAGAAAGTGGGATGAGCGCTGTCGAATGCGCTTTGCCTCCTTCGGATCTGGCGGGACTTCTCCTTGGAGAAGGAAAGCGACGAGGGGGGTCATCCATGTCTCGGCCTCGGCGACTAGCATGGCCTCGGTTTCGCCGAGGCTTGGTTCGGCGAGCTCTTCGACGAGGATCATTCGGCCTCCCCCCCCCGTCTTGGGTTGATGCCAGCCGGGAAAGTGCATCGGCTCGGGCATTCTCGGTTCTCGGAATCCTCACAACTTCATAAGAGTCAAATTGGGCGAGGATTTTGCGAGTCACCTGGAGATAAGAAGCCATCATTGCGTCCCGAGCCTCGTACTCCCCGGAGATGTGGCTGACGATCAGCTGGGAATCGCTGAAGGCCGTCAGGTTCCGGACGCCGAGCTTCTTTACGGCCCGGAGGCCGGAGATGAGAGCTTCATACTCGGCGGCATTGTTGGTTGCCGGGAAGGAGAAGCGCAGGGCGTACTCCGTGACGACCCCTTCGGGCGACGCCAGGATCCATCCGGCGCCGCTGCCCGTGGAGCATGCGGAGCCGTCCACGAAGAGTCGCCATTCGTCGGCCGGTACGGGAGCCGAAGCAGCCTCGGCTTCGGTTGCGTCCGGCACTGGATGAGGCGCCTCGGAGGCGCCAGGGGTGAGTTCGGCGATGAAATCTGCCAATGCCTGGGCCTTTATAGCTACCCGAGGAGCGTAGGAGATATCGAACTCTCCTAGCTCGATTGCCCATTTCGCGAGCCTGCCGGACACCTCTGGCTGGGAGAGGACTTGTCTCAGGGGCTGGTCGGTGAGGACCTTCACGGAATGGGCCAGAAAATAGGGCCGGAGCCTCTTTGCGGTCGAGACAAGGGCCAGAGCTAACTTCTCTAGGGCAAGGTACCGGAGTTCTGCCCCTTGAAGGGCTCGGCTGGTATAGTAAACCGGCTTCTGTACGCCTTCTTGCTCTCGGATGAGGACGGCACTGAGAGCCGTCTCAGAGACCGCAAGGTATAAGCTCAGGGGTTCCCCGGGAACCGGCTTGGATAAGATGGGGACTTTGGCGAGGTAGGCCTTCAGCTGGTCGAAGGCTGCTTGGCACTCTTCCGTCCACTCGAAGTTGTTGGCCTTCTTCAATAGTTTGAAGAAGGGGAAACAATAGTCAGCCGCTTTCGACATGAAGCGACTGAGGGCTGCGATCTTCCCGTTTAGCTTCTGTACCTCTCGGATGTTTGCCGGGGGGCGCATCTGTATGATGGCCGAAATCTTCCCGGGGTTAGCTTCCACCCCCCGGCGGGTGACCATGTAACCGAGGAACTTGCCGGAGGCTACCCCGAAGGCGCACTTGGCCGGATTCAGCTTCATCTTGTACCGCCTAAGGGCGGAGAAAGTCTCGGCTAGGTCGGCCAAATGCTCAGAAGCGATACGGCTCTTGACCAACATGTTGTCTATGTAGACCTCCATGTTTCGGCCCAACTGTGGAGCAAACACTTTGTTGACCAGGCGCTGGTATGTGGCGCCGGCGTTCTTCAGACCGAAGGGCATTCGGGTGTAGCAGTACAGGCCCAAATCGGTTGTGAAGCTGGTTTTACTCTCGTCATCCAGATGCATCCGGATCTGGTGGTAGCCCGAATAGGCGTCGAGGAAGCTTAAGAGCTCGTGGCCGGACGTCGCATCCACCACCTGGTCTATCCGAGGCAGCGGAAAGCTGTCCATCGGACAGGCTTTGTTGAGGTTGGTGAAGTCCACGCACATACGCCATTTGCCCTCTTTCTTTGGCACCATGACCACGTTGGCGATCCATTCCGGATGATGCACCTCTCGGAGGTGTCCGGCGTCCAGTCCCTTCTGCACTTCGGCTTGGATGGCGGTTCTCCTTTCTTGATTGAAGGTGCGCCGCTTCTGCTTTACCGGGGGCTGGTCGGGATCGGTGTGGAGACGGTGCTCGGCTATCTCCGGGTCAACCCCGGGCATGTCCGATGGAGACCAGGCGAAGACGTCGAGATTCTCTTTCAAGAATTCGGTAAGCTTCTCCGCTTCCATCTTATCCAGGCCGGAGCCTATCATCAGGACTCGTCCCTCGTCTCCTAGAATAGGGACGGCGAGGAGTGTTTCTCCCGGAGATGCCTCGGCTGATGATTCGATCGTCAGGGTTTCGGCTGCGGCCTTCCCTTTGACCGAAATCATGTAGCACTGCCAGGCTGCTTCTTGGTTTCCTTTGGCCTCGCCGATCCCTTGGTTGGTATGAAACTTCAGCTTCTGATGGAAGGACGATGGCACGGCTCCGACCCCGCCGATGAGCCTTCGGCCGAATATGGCGTTGTAGGCTGACTCGATCTTTACAACGGCAAAGTCCGTTTCAACGGTCAATTGCCGGGGGGCGGAGCCTAAGGTCACAGGAAGCCGAACAATACCCTCTACTCGGCAGGGCGAGCCGTTGAAACCGAAGAGGGGGCCCCGATGAGGCTTCATGCTAGCCTCACTCAATCCCATCTTCTCAAAACAATCGTAAAACAAGATGTTTGGGGCACTTCCATTATCCACAAAGATCCTATGTACATCATAGCTATTTATTACAGCGTTGACAACGAGAGCGTCATCATGAGGGACCTGAACATCAGTCAGGTCCTCGGCGCCGAAGGTGATGTCTTCCAGACGAGGCCGCTTCGGCTCGCCGTCGACCGCCGCTACGGTGCTGCGTTGCCGCGACCTTGATCCCTCCCCGGGCCCTCCGGATATCATCATGATAGACCCAGAGCTGGGTCTTTGATGGGATGATTCAACCGGGGCCGAGGTGGCTTTTGGCGGAGGAGCGGCTTCTATCGCCGGGGGTGGTTGCTGTCTGGGTGCTGCAGGGACGTCCCGGTTCTGCTGCGGCGGCTGCTCCCGCCGATATTGCGGCAATCTCCCCTCCCGGATGAGGCGGTCGATTTCTTCCCGGAGCTGTCGGCACTCGTCCGTCGTGTGGCCGATCTCTCGGTGATACTCGCAGTATTTGCCGGGGTCCCTTCGGCGAGGATCGGTCTTGATGCGATCAGGCCGCCGGAGCATGCCCTTCACCTCCATGAGCATCCGGGAAGGGGGAGCAGGTAAGGGTAGGTACCGCGGCTGCGGGTCCCGTTGCCTCTCCCTGTCCCAATCCTCCCGGCGATAACGCTTCCGGGAGGGCTCTTGGTCTTCGGACCGAGGTCGGACCGCCGGGGGAGCGGGCGTCGAGGTAGTCTCGGTTGCGCCTTTACCCCTGGACAGCATCAGGGCCTCTCGGTTGATGTACTTATGGGCCCGGGCCACGAGGTCCTGAAAGGTAGGGGGATGGCGCTTCCCGATGGAGCCGAGGAGCCCCTCATCCCGGCACCCGCTGATCACGGCCGAGACCGCGATCGAGCTGTCGAGGTTTGGGATCTGGGCGGCCTCGGTCCGGAACTTGGTGAAGTACTCCTGGAGGGTTTCGGTGGGGCCTTGCCGGATGGCTAGCAAGCTGGCGGAAGTTTTGGACTGCCGGGTGGCATCATAGAACTGGTCGATGAACAACTGGCCCAACTGAACCAGGGAGTGAATGGAGTTGGGGGCCAGAGCCTCGAACCAGGTGAGGGCGATTTTTTCAAGGGTGAGGGGGAAAAGACGGCAGCGGACTGCCTCAGAGATCCCTCGGACCCGAAGATAAGTGTTAAACTTCTGGAAATGACAGACCGGATCTGTCATTCCGTCGTAGAGAGGGCCCTTCGGCAGCTTGAAGTTGGGGGGTACCTCAGTGGCTAGGAGCTCCGCCGTGAATGGGGTCTGCTCCAGAATGTTGCTGGCGAGGGGCGCCCCGTGAGGCCGAGACACCATCTGCTGCATCTCTTTGCGTATCGCCGTGAGCCGCTGGTCCAGGTCCGGGGCGGTCGAGGTGGCGACGGATTGCCCTCCGGTTCGGGCCGGACGGTACCCTGACGAAGCATAATCCTGCTCCGTCAGGCGATCGGTGCGAGGAGTTCGGACAGGTAGCGTCGGGGGCTCGCTGTGCGTCTCCGCGGCCTCGTTGAGAGGAACCGGCGCAGGCGCCGGCTGGAACCGGGCATCTTGTACTGGGCAGAGCGGGGGGAGCGGCGCCTGCGGAGGAGGCTGTCCCATCAGCCCTATGCGCTGGGCGATGGCGGATACCATCTCCTGAAGAGGCGCTAGGGACGTGACGGCAGCGGCTAGCGTCGCCACTTGCTGCTGGAGCGCCCCCACTCGGTCTTCCGAGCCGAGAGACTCCGGTATGGTTGGCAGAGGCAGGCTCGGCGGGGCAGAAGGTGCGCCTTCGGAAGGCAGCATCTGCGCCGAGGCCTCCTGCGCTTCTGCTTCGCCTTGCCCGGATCGTCGGGTCACAGGTCGCTGAGACATGACTTGTTTTGTTGGTTTCCCATAGACGGCGCCACGTGATGTAGACTGGATCTATCACGACCGGATTCCGAGGCTGGAACCCGGAGAAATGGATCCGAAGCCGGTTCGGATCGGTGTTGCTGAGGCCCGACGGGGATCCGGAAGGCCGAGGAGGCGGAGGCGAAGACGGGGATCCGAAGGCCGAAGGGCGCTTCGGTCGGTGCGGACTTGTCTCCGGGAAGTCGGGGCCGAGGCTCCTTCGGCGGGCGAAGGGGCGGCGTGAACGAAGCTCTTTCTGGCTGTACAGCCGACAGGCGATGAAGCTGAAGCCGACGGTCCGAGGCCGGAAGGGTCTCGGACTCGGCTTGCTCTTGGATAGTGAGCCCAAAAGCCCTTTTTTGTCGGACGAGGGGACAGCGCGGGGCCGAGTCTCCCGTTGCGGGGCAGCCGTCGTACGGCGTCGAGGCCAAGGAGAGGAATCCGAGGTCGGCGGCCGAGACCGACTCGGGAAGGTCGGCGATGATTCGAACCGAGCTCCTGCAGGAGGGAAAGAAGAAGAAACCGGTCAGTAGGAGTCCCGGGCTCTGGCCCTTAGGAACCCCCTCCGACGGTCAAGTTAGCTTCTGAAGATGATTCGATTCAGAAGGCAAGAAGTAGCTTTAATGCTATTTGGACCGTAGTCCTTAAGGGTCTCGGAGGCAAAGAGTTGCATACCTTTGGCAATAAATAGCGGAGTATTTATAGCAGAGGATTGAGGTTGGTTAACGGTGGTAGCCGATATAGGACTATGTTTGGGCTTACTGGTAAACCGCCATAGTGTCGGATCCGCCACTGGAGTGGGCCGGACTCGGCTATCGGGCCGAAGGGGGTTGGGCCGCTGAGGGGCCGAAGCCTGCTGGGCCTTGGGCCGCCGTGCTGTTCCCGGGCCGAAGGCTGGTGGGCCGCTGACGGGCTGAAGCCTGTTGGGCCGGGAGCGACGGTGCCGCTTACTGGGCCGAGGGCTGCTGGGCCGCCGATGGGCCGGAGGCTCCCGGAGGGCCTGATACTGCTGCTGTTGGGCTGAACGGGGTTTGGGCCTGCTCTAATGGGCCGAATCGGATTCTGCCTCATCACATACTAAGTAGCTGAGTCTCACAATGTCAGGTTAACTCCCCGTTTTGGGTAATGTCACCTGACAAAACACTTAAGTTGTAGTCTTGGGAAGCCTAAAGGCACAATGCCAAACCATCCACACTAATTAAAATGTACAATAATATAACCATACCAAAATCCAT
Source organism: Zantedeschia hybrid cultivar (assembly GCA_030544215.1). Taxonomy (NCBI): domain Eukaryota; kingdom Viridiplantae; phylum Streptophyta; class Magnoliopsida; order Alismatales; family Araceae; genus Zantedeschia; species Zantedeschia hybrid cultivar. Next base: position 24,152,988 of record JARZZO010000011.1, on the reverse strand, counting down.
TGAATCAAAATATGTCTAATTACAACATCAAAAATACGCCTAAAGTCTCCAAAGTTTACGTCAAAAACTAGAAATAAACATAGCTTGACCTACTCTCTAGCTCCTCAAAATCTCCAAGCCCAAGTCTTTAAATTTCAACCTAGATTCTCTCACTGCTCCTTACTAGAGTCACTTAAAAACATACCCACTCACAAGTGTGAGTCTAAGACGTAACAGGTATCAAAGCCAAAGCTTGTTTACTAAATAGTAAGGTTCACAAATTCACATGTTAACATACTAATCCCACATATTATACACATGTTAAATCACAAGTCAAATGCAGATAAATAGCATAAAGTTGTTGAATTAACACAGTCCAATCTTTTCATTAAATTTCTAACAAATCATAGGGTACATTTTCTTACTTAAAGGCCTACTGTAACAGGCAATCATATACAAATTTCTAGTAGACCACATTATGTTTGAAGGATCACATACACACATAATTATTAAATTTTAATCTCAAGCTTCAGACAGGTATCTGAACCACAATGTAAGGGATCCTACAAATACCCTGGCACTTGAACGAATTTAGTGTCTCATTCTTGGTACAACTAACTAGGACCAGACATCAATATCCCACCTTACACCAAACTGAAGTTCAGCTTTAGAATTTAACATACGACTTGTCGTCCATTAGGTCCACATAAATGATGACTACTACCGCAAGAGATACTATGGGTTCATCCCTACAACCCCCTTAAGATGGCACTATCCATGCACATTACGGTTTTTTAAATTTCAAAATAGGCATCTTATTTATCACAATTTTTCAAAATAGATGGAAGGAATAAGATGTAGAACCACTTATTGGTTGAGTATATTAAGTCTGATAATTAAATCATAACAGGAAAATCAAATGCAAATTTTACAATTATTTAATTATTAAAACAGATTTAAAATAATAAAAGTAAGAAAATAACATGAATTGACTTATTATGAACTAGCCTTGGAATGAAGATTTGCAGCTAAAATCCTAAGAACCATTGCTGCCTGAAAGAACTCATGCCTCAAAATTCCCAGCCTCTTGCTCTTCCTCAACCGAAATTCTGAGAAAAAATGAGGAAAGAATGGAAAAATCTCTGCCAAAATGGCTAATAAACCAACTATTATGCCAATCAAATCTATCACTAAGCCACTTGTGAAAATTGAAAATGCCAAGTGTCCCACATGTGCTGCCTAATGGGTCAGAAATCCCACTAAGGATCTCAAAAAATGTCTAAATATCTAGCGCTCAAAATACATTAAGGCCCAACACATGCAACCCACAAAATATCAGCCCTTCTATAAGTATAATTGATAATTAATTCCAATCATAAAATCAATTACATAGGTTAAGTTATTAATTACGTATGTTCTATATATCTGTGGGTGCTTAAAATGATTTTGTGATTATCATGAAAAATCTATGTTGTTTAAGTGCAAAATAATGCATATTAAAAAGAAACTACGTGAAGTGATCGTCAGAAACTTTTGACTTAAAAGTTCCAAAAGAAAGAGTTTGATCGTCTACCTGTTTAAACGTGGAAGATATTGAGTCCTTGATTCCCCTCCTTCAGCCGGCTGAAGAAAGAGAGCCCTTTCTTGTCTTTATTCTTGCTGTTGAGTTTGAATTTGAGGATCGTCCAGAATCCTTGATTTACTTGTTTTACCCCCCTTTGATTCTCCTTAGTTCCTTGCAAGAAATATAGAAAGAGAAATAAAAAAATGATGAGAACTTAAGCAAATGTAGTATCCATTCTAATCATAGTTTTAAACATACAACTAAACAGCAAACTTACTTGTTGGGATGGCTTTTGAAACCCCTTAATCAAATAGGTTTTGAAAAGAATGTTAGTGTTGTGTGTTGCATGGAGTGATGATGAAGAATGCAAGATTAATGAAGATGTAAAATGAAGAAACGAATTGAAAAACTTATGCCGAACGGATGAAGCCTTGAATTGGATGAAGAATGAACGCCGACTTCTGGAAACAGCAGCGCTTCGGCGTTTGGACGTCGTTGCTTCGATCTTCAATTCGATATCGCTTCGATCACCAACTCTAACTTTTTTTTAACCATTCAAGATACAAGGTATTTATAGACTTCTTCTCCGTCCGCGGATTTACATGGAAAAACTTGAGATTTATCCATCTTAACCAACAGATAAATACATATTAATTTATCTTTATCTGTAATTATCTAAAACGCGTTAGCTACTGAAGACGCCTTTCATATTGATTAGGATAAAAATAAACATCCGAGAAAACTTATCTTTATCTGTATTAGCTAAAACGCATCTACAAGTGTAGACATCTTTTACACTAATTAAGATAAGGATAAACATCCGGAAGAGAAGTAGAAATAGCTTAGGAAACCTAAAACGCGTCATGTCCCACAGACGCCTTTTAGCTAATTAATCAACTGATTAAAATTCAAATTTAAACGTTAAAATAAGAATGAAGTTTTTAAATGGCGTCTACACATGTGGACGTCTTTTATATTTGTTCATATTTTAACTGAAATTTGAGTTAAAATCAATTCAATTGATTAACTTAAACATGTCTGTTTGACCCGACACTCAAAAAGATCAATAAAAATTAATCAATGATTAAATATCAGACCATTCTGAGGCATTATTATATAATATGAAATTTACTCGAAACGATGTCAAAATTAGCGTGTCTACAGCTGTCTCACCTTGGCATCGTCTTTGCAAGGGAGTGAAATGAAATAGAATGTATTGAAAAGGTGATGCCAAGGTGTGATGAGACACGCTCTTAACATCACATGATTGGAATTTTTCTCGAAATCATCGATGAAGATAGTTCAAAGAGATTAATGGAATAAATCATTTTTGGATGAGGTAGACAAGGAAATAAAATAAAGTCGATCAACCTCCACAGAGTGGGAAGTACCCCAGGTCGTAGACACTGTAGATTTCATCATGGGGAGCGTTTGCCAGTCAATGTGGACGTGCTACAACCATGATGGATCTTAAAAGAAAACAAGAAATATTGGATAAAGAATCCAAGAAAGGATAGAATTCCAATGATATCTTCAAGCGAACCTCAAAGATAATCAAGATACTCAATTTGGAATGGAATATTTCACATCATGTTGGGATTATTTTGATTAATGGTCTGAAACTTAATCAATAATTAATTTTTATCACAATGATTTCAAGTCCTACATGATGCATGCTGGGCTAAAAGAAAAATATAAAGTCAAATAAAATATAAATTAATCAAGGATAATATTGTTAAATTGTCATTAATGAGTTAAGACACCAACTCTTGTAATCCAGTGCTAAGCCAAAGCTTGTTTATCCACGCACCGTTTTACAAAAGTGGAACCATCGTCCCCACTAATTAACAATCCAACGGCCTATCCGTGCGATTAAGAATCTTCTGGAATTATCACCGTTTTTGTTGAAGGGAAACTCAAATTCCAGTTTCATCAAAACCACAAGGTCCTTGACATACTCTAATAAATACTTAACATATAATAATTATGATGATGCAAACTAATCACATGAAATAATACAAGGGTAGAAATAACCGTCGTTTTAGCCACGGTCAAGACTTCTTGACTCCCACAATGGGATTTTCTTGATATTTTCCAGCTTTGCTATCATTTCTTTGAATTTCCTGCAATCAAAATCATTAATAATTCCCAACAAATATTCAATTTAAGCATCAAACACCACAAAATTTCGGGTAAATAACAGAAAAGCTAAAACGCGTCGTGTCGCGAAGACGCCATTCAACATTGAAACGCGGCGCTGTCCCTCGACGCCTTTTACTCACAGAAACAAATTTCTGGTTGTTCTCTACTCGAATTCCAACTCTACCAATGCACATCCCTTTTCCAATTCGGAAAAGTCTTCCTAGGATCGTAATTCCTTCTATATAAACACCCTTAGGTTGTTCCCAAACAATCCCACCATAATCTAAAGATCCTAGGTTGAGTTTTCTTCCAAAGTTTCAAGGTTTCTTCAAAGTTTTCAAGGTTTCCAAGCTTCAAGAAGGAAGAACTCCGAAAAAGAGGATGGATTCTCCAAACAAGAGGATGAAGATGTCGTTGGAGAAGATCTCCGACGTGGAGAATCACCTCAACGGAAGGGATCCCAATCTTCAAGTAAGTTAATTCAACTTCCCTTCAATTCTTGTTCTTGTTCTTTCATGTACTTTAATTGATCTTGTTCTTCATGTTCTTCGTCTTGTATTTTCAGAATTACCCCATGTTTTCTGGCCCAAGAAAATTCACCTCTCTCCCTTGGATTCGTAAACTTGCAAAAAGTGTTAAGCTTTCCATGCAAGTTTTCATCTCCAAGTGGAACCTTCAAGGATTAGTGGTGCTTGCCAAACACTATAAGAGCTCGAACGTAGATTGGGCGGCTGTGGGTGCCTTGATTGAGTAGTGGCATCCCCAAACTCATACGTTCTTCTTCCAAGACTTTGAGTGCATGATCCTTTTGGAGGAGGCGGAGGTTCTGTTGGGTCTCCCAAAAACCAAAGAGAAGATGGCAAAAAAGGAATCAATCTTGCAAAGCTTGCTGAGTGGACTTTATACGAAATCGATGATCTAAGGGAAGACGAAGCGGAGGATGTGACGAAAGCTTTTGTCACATGCTTTGCCGGTGCCTTGTTCTTCCCCGCGCAGGATAACATTTTGGAAGATGATCAGGTTAGTGCTATTTGCGCAATCTTCGAAGGTAAATCCATTAACACTACACTCTTGGCATATCTTTATAGCGGGCTTTCTGCGGCATCTGTGGGTCGTCCTCCCTATGGGTGTATGTTACTCTTTGCTCTGTGGGTTGAACTTCACTTTAAATTCGAGTACTGCAAGAAGGTGCCTCCAAGACCATCTCAAATTTACTTGAATAGCCCAATCCATTGTATTGCCAACATTGTAAAGTTCAACGAGCACATGGTCAATAAAGTCCCAAAGCTCAAGACTCGGGCCGAAGCTGATGCTGCGCAGATCCATGCTTTGGAGGAGCAGGTGGCCCGTCTCTCCACTGGAGATCTTCCTCGAGAGCTTTCACACCTCCAGTCTCGACTGGGGTTCATCACTGAGGAGCGAGAGCGGGAGAGGCAGGAGCGGCAGAAGATGGATACTGAGATGACTGCTCTTCGGGTCCAGCTTGGCGTTGCAAAGCACGAGCGCCGGAGTGTGGAGGAGAGGTACAGGCGTGCTCGACAGCGTGCACAAGAGTGTGGTTTGACGAGTGCTTTCACCGCCAGTGTCGCCATGTCTTCCGGCCAGGCAGGGCCGAGCACGATGGGGCCACCTCCACCTCCCAGCTGTGAATGCTTAGAATGACTGTGTGATTATCATGAAAAATCTATGTTGTTTAAGTGCAAAATAAAGCCTATTAAAAAGAAACTACGTGAAGTGATCGCCAGAAACTTTTGACTTAAAAGTATCAAAAGAAAATTTGATCGCCTACCTGTTTAAACGCGAAAGATATTGAGTCCTTGATTCCCCTCCTTCAACCGGCTGAAGAAAGAGAGCCCTTCCTTTTCTTTTGTTCTTACTGTTGAGTTTGAATTTGAGGATCGTCCAGAGTTCTTGGATTTGCTTGATTTCCTTCCTTTGATTCTCCTTTTTGTCCCTTGCAAGAAATATAGAAAGAGAAATGAAGAAATAATGATGAGAACTTAAGCAAAAGCAGTATCCATTCTAATCATAGTTTTAAATATGCAACTAAATAGCAAACTTACTTGTTGGGATGGCTTTTGAAACCCCTTGATCAAATAGGTTTTGAAAAGAATGATGTTGTGGTGTGTGTTGTATGGAGTGTTGATGAAGAATGAGAGATTAATGAAGATGTAAAATGATAATGCAGAAATGAAACACTTATGCCGAATTGGATGAAGTCTTGAATTGGATGAAGAATGGATGCCGACTTCTGGAAACAGCAGCGCTTCGGCGTTTGGACGTCGTTGCTTCAATCTTCAATCACTAACTCTGATTCTAACTTCTCTCTTCTTCTTTTTTTTTTTTAACTTTCAAGATGCAAGGTATTTATAGACTTCTTCTGCGTCCGCGGATTTACATGGAAAAATTTGAGATTTATCCATCTCAACCAACAGATAAATACATATTAATTTATCTTTATCTATAATTATCTAAAACGCGTCCACATTGGCTGATGCCTTTCAGATTAATTAAGATAACGATAAACATCCGGAAAAACTTATCTTTATCTGTATTAGATAAAACGCGTTTACATGTATAGACGTCTTTTATACTAATTAAGATAAGGATAAACATCCGGAAGAGAAGTAGAAATAGCTTAGGAAACCTAAAACGCGTCGTGTCTCATAGACGCCTTTTAGCTAATTAATCAATTGATTAAAATTCAAATTTAAACGTTAAAATAAGAATGAACTCTAAATGGCGTCTACACATGTAGACGCCTTTTAGACTTCTTCATATTTTAACTGAAATTTGAGTTAAAATCAATTTAATTGATTAACTTAAACATGTCTGTTAAACCCGACACTCAAAAAGATCAATAAAAATTAATCAATGATTAAATATCAGACCATTCTGAGGCATTATTATATAATATGAAATTTACTCGAAATGATGTCAAAATTAGCGTGTCTACAGCTGCCTCACCTTGGCATCGTCTTTGCAAGGGAGTGAAATGGAATGGAATGTACTGAAAAGGTGATGCCAAGGTGTGATGAGACACGCTCTTAACATCACATGATTGAAATTTTTCTCAAAATTATCAATGAAGATAGTTCAAGGAGATCAATGGAATCAATCATGTCTGGATGAGGTAGACAAGGAAATAAAATAAAGTCGATCAACTTCCTCGGAGTGGGAAGTACCCCAGGTCATAGACACTGTAGATTTCGTCATGGGGAGCGTTTACCAGCCAATGTGGACGTGCTGTAGCCATGACGGATCTTAAAAGAAAAACAAGAAATATTGGATAAAGAATCCAAGAAAGGATAGAATTCCAAGGATATCTTCAAGCGAACCTCAAAGATAATCAAGATACTCAATTCAAAAATAGAATATTTCATATCATGTTTAAGATTGTTTTGATTAAATGGTCTGAAACTTAATCAATAATTAATTCTTATCACAATGATTTCAAAGACCTATATGATGCATGCTGGACTAAAAGAAAAATATAAAGTCAAATAAAATATAAATTAATCAAGGATAATATTGTTAAATTGTCATTAATGAGTCAAGATACCAATTCTTGTAATCCAGTGCTAAGCCGAAACTCGTTTATCTACGCACCGTTTCACAAAAGTGGAACCATCGTCCTCACTAATTAACAATCCAATGGCCTATCCATGTGATTAAGAATTCTCTGGAATTATCATTGTTTTTGTTGAAGGGGAACTCAAATTCCAGTTTCGTCAAAACCACAAGGTCCTTGATATCTTCTAATAAATACTTATCATATAGTAATGCAAATGAATTACATGGAATAGTACAAGGGTAGAAATAACCGTCTTTTTAGCCACGGTCAGGACTTCTTGACTCCCACAGTGGGATCTTCTTGATATTTTCCAGTTTTACTTTCTTGAATTTCCTGCAATCAAAATCATTAATAATTCCCAACAAATATTCAATTTAAGCATCAAAAATCACAAAATTTCGGGTAAATAACAGAAAAGCTAAAACGCGTCGTGTCGCGAAGACGCCATTCAACATTGAAACGCGGCGCTGTCCCTCGACGCCTTTTACTCACATAAACAAGTTTCTGGTTGTTCTCTACTCGAATTCCAACTCTACCAATGCACATCCCTTTTCCAATTCGGAAAAGTCTTCCTAGGATCGTAATTCTTTCTATATAAACACCCTTAGGTTGTTCCCAAACAATCCCACCATAATCCAAAGATCCTAGGTTGAGTTTTCTTCCAAAGTTTCAAGGTTTCTTCAAAGTTTTCAAGGTTTCCAACCTTCAAGAAGGAAGAACTCCGAAAAAGAGGATGGATTCTCCAAAGAAGAGGATGAAGATGTCGTTGGAGAAGATCTCCAACGTGGAGAATCACCTCAACGGAAGGGATCCCAATCTTCAAGTAAGTTAAATCAATTTCCCTTCAATTCTTGTTCTTGTTCTTCGTGTTCTTTATCTTATTCTTCATATTCTTCCTTTTGTTTCTAGAATTATCCCATGTTTCCCGGCCTTAGAAAGTTCACCTCTCTCCCTTGGATTCGTAAACTTGCAAAAAGTGTTAAGCTTTCCATGCAAGTTTTCATATCCAAGTGGAATCTTCAAGGATTAGTGGTGCTTGCCAAACATTACAAGAGTGCGAACGTAGATTGGGCGGCTATGGGTGCCTTAATCGAGTGGTGGCATCCCCAAACTCATACGTTCTTCTTCCAAGACTTCGAGTGCACGATCCTTTTGGAGGAGGCGGAGCTTCTATTGGGTCTCCCAAAGACCAAAGATAACAAAGATAAGATGGCTTTAACAAGAGAGAGAATCACCGGTCAACAATTGTTGACATCAATTATGAAGGATCCTTCAGAGGCTAAATGATGCCTTACCAAAAAGGGGATCAATCTTGCAAAGCTTGCTGAGTGGACTCTATATGAAATTGATGATCTAAGGGAGGATGAAGCGGAGGCTGTGACGAAAGCTTTCGTCACATGCCTTGCCGGTGCCTTGTTCTTCCCTGCACAGGACAACATCTTGGAAGATGATCAAGTTAGTGCCGTCTGCGCGATCTTCGAAGGTAAATCCATTAGCACTGCACTCTTGGCATATCTTTACAGCGGGCTTTTTGTGGCATCTGTGGGTCGTCCTCCCTATGGGTGTATGTTACTCTTTGCCTTGTGGGTTGAACTTCACTTCAAGTTTGAGTACTGCAAGAAGAGGCCTCAAAGGCCATCTCAAATTTTCTTAAATAGTCCAATCCATTGCATTGCTAATATTGTAAAGTTCAACGAGCACATGGTCAACAAGGTTCCAAAACTCAAGACCCGAGCCAATTGGAGGGAGTATCTGAAGCTCATGACATCCGACATATTTGACTCGTCTCCACTCGCTCTTGTTGGAAAACCCGTTTGGGTGTGCCGTACAGTGGGGGCAGATCTCAAGTTGATTGGGGCCACCGAGTTCGTGTTATACAACCCTCATCGGTGCCTTACTCAGCTTAGCTTAGGCCGTCGTGAATTCCCTGAGTTCTCCTTTACACCTCCGATCAAGAAATGTGCCTTGGAATCCGATGAAGATTATGAAGCCATAGAAATCATCACTACTTTGTAGAACCTTGGCTTTAGTTACCGTGTAAAATCCTCTAAAGATAGAGATAGAGGATTGAAATTTCCTTATCTCAAAAGTCTTCATGAAATTCTTCCTTAAATGTCCTCTTTCTCTTTTTTTATGATGTAATAAAAAAATTTATTGAATAAAAGAGTATTCTTCATGCCTTGAAAATCTTTCCTTAACTTCCTGTGATGTGCCCATAATTTTTCCTTTAGCAAAAACTGGATTTTTCTTGAAAATTTGACAGTTCGGGTTTTGTTAATGCAAAACGCGTCTACTCAGAAAGACGCCTTTCAACCATAATTCTTCTTCCAGAAATTTAAAACTGATTAAGCCTTAAATTGCGTCTATCATATAAGACGCCTTTCAATTATCTCTCATACTTTTCCCAGGATTCTGCCATTAATTCCGTGATTAATGTCCTAAAACGCGTCTACAAATTAAGACGCCTTTCATCATCATCCTTTGTACGGAAATGACCAAAATTGGCGGTAATATGAAATACGTCAGCATAAGTGGACGTCTTTCAATCAGTTTCAAACACATGTCCTTGCCGCCTCAACTTATGGACCATAAAACGCGTCGCTCTGAGTCGACGCCTTTTAACCTTTCGTTTACAGACCCGCGAAGGCCCTCTTTCTTCCTCACTTTTCCCTTAGCTTTCTCTCTCTTCACCGAGCTCCGACGACCGGCGATTTCGCTTTCTCTCCCTCAAAAACTCCCTTTCTTGATCATGGAACGCGGCCAGGGCTCTAGGAAAATGAAGGCCTTGGCCAAGAGGCGGCGAAGGTATGAGGAGGAAGCCCCCGAGGAGGTTCCGGCGGCACTCGCCGAGGCGGCGGCCTTCTTGGAGGAAGAGATCCCTCCACCGGCGCCCGTGGCAATGGAAGAGGAAGAGGAGGGCGATCTCCACACGGTAAGCTTTCTATGGTTTGAATGGGGTGAGAAAAAGAGGGGAGAAAGGGGTTCTGTTAAGAACCCGGAATCAGAGCTTGAAAGGCGTCCATACCAGGTGACGCCATTCAAAAGGCGTCACACTGGGCTGACGTCTTTTAAGATTAATTCCGAATTTTTAATTAGGCACAAAATGGAAGTGAATTGCGTCAGTTTCTGTTGACGTGTTTCAAAAGACGTCTATAGGTGCTGACGCCTTTCAAAACAGAAGTAATTTTTCTGTGTTTATTTATTACTGACCCTATTTTTTATGTTTTTTTTTTTATTTGCAGGGAGTGATGAGGTCCAGAATCTCGTGGGACTTGGTGATAGGTGTCTATAGGGGACTCCCGGACTTTCAGAAGGCGCGCCTGCACCGAATGGGATTCGGTGAAGTACTAGATATCGAGCCATTTTGGCTCAACTTGGTCCTCCTGCAGGCGCTGCGGGAGAGGTGGCATGCGGAAAGTCGGGCTTTCCTAATGCCGTGGGGACATATGGTCCCCACCTTAGAGGACGTGGCCAGGATTACTGGCCTCAGGGTAAAGGGCCGACCTGTGAGTGGGGTGACTTACCCCAACTACCAGGGATTAGCAGAGGCTCTACTAGGGATAGAGGTATCTAGCATAGGTAGGGAGTCCAGGATGGTCCCTAGGATAGAAGTAGAGGCAGCGTTAGGATTAGATGAGCCCCGGCATCGGTCTGACGAGACCCGGGAGGAGTTTAGGGATAGGTTAGCTGAGTCATCCTCCCTTGTCTACTGTAGCGACCCTAGTCAAGGTGAGGAGGTAGATAGACAGCTTAGAGTCTTTTTAGTTTTTTTCTTTGGTCGGTTGCTCTTCGGTACGAAGGGCGACCACATTCATTGTAGGTTCCTTTATCTGTTAGATGATTTAGATAGCTTAGGGGAGTATGCCTGGGGTACGGCCCTCCTGGCCCACCTCTTCGCCGATCTGTCTGCGGTCACGCCTGTGAGTGCTTAGAATGACCGTGTGATTATCATGAAAAATCTAGGTTATTTAGTGTAAAATAAACCTATTAAAAATAGCAACTAAGTGCAGTAATCGCTAGAAACTTTTAACTAAAAAGTTCCAAAAGAAGTATGATCGCCTACCTGTTTAAACGCGGAAGATATGGAATCCTTGGTTCTCCTTCCTCAGCCGGCTGAAGAAAGAGAACCCTTCTTTGCTTTTTGTTCTTGCTGTTGAATTTGAAGTTTGAGGTTGAGGTTGAGGTTGAGGATCGTCCAGAAATCCCTTTTGACTTGTACTTGATTTGCTCCTTTTGATTCTCTCGTTGTTGTTGAGTGCAGCAGGAATAAAAAGAAAAGAGATAAAGAAACAATGATGAGAATTTTAAGCAAGAGCAGTATCTATTCTAATCATGATGCTAATCATGCAATTAAACAGCAAACTTACTTGTTGAGTGACTTTTGAAACCCCTTAATCAAGTAGGTTTTGAAGAGAATGAATGTGTTGTGTGTGTTTGCATGAAGTGAATGATGAAGAATGTAGAACTAAATGAAATGCAGATGCGGAAATGAAAAACTTATGTCAAATTGTTGAATTCTTGAATGGATGAAGACTCTTGAAAGGACGTCGACTTCTGGAAACAGCGCTTCAGCGTTCCGACGTTGTTGCTTTGATCTTCAATTCGCTATCGCTCCAGTAATTCAACTCAAGATTATGCTCTCTCTCTTTTTACTCTATGTAAGGTATTTATAGACTTCTTCTGCGTTCGTGATTAACATAAAAAAAATCTTGAATTTATCCATCTTAACCGACAGATAAATACTGATTAATTCATCTTTATCTGTAATTATCTAAAACGCGTCCACCATAGCTGACGCCTTTCAGATTAATTAATATAAGGATAAATATCCGGGAAAAACTTATCTTTATCTTTATTAGGTAAAACGCATCTACATGTGTAGACGTCTTTTACACTAATTAAGATAAGGATAAACATCCGGAAGAGAAGTTAAAATAGCATAGGAAACTTAAAACGCGTCAGCACTCACAGACGCCTTTTAGCTAATTAATCAATTGATTAAAATTCAAATTTAAACGTTAAAATAAGAATAAACTCTAAATGGCGTCTACATAGGTCGACGTCTTTTAGAATTATGTATATTTTAACTGAAATTTGAGCTAAAATCAATTTAATTGATTAACTTAAACATGTCTGTTAAACCCGACACTCAAAAATATTAATTAATTAATTAATGATTAAATATTAGACCATTCTGAGGCATTATTATATGATATGAAATTTACTCAAAATGATGTCAAAATTAGCGTGTCTACAGCTGCCTCACCTGGCATCGTCTTTGCAAGGGAGTGAAATGAAATAGAATGTACTGAAAAGGTGATGCCAAGGTGTGATGAGACACGCTCTTAACATCACATGATTGGAATTTTTCTCGAAATCATCGATGAAGATAGTTCAAAGAGATCAATGGAATCAATCCTGTTTGGATGAGGTAGACAAGGAAATAAAATAAAGTCGATCAACCTCCACGGAGTGGGAAGTACCCCAGGTCGTAGACACTGTAGGTTTCATCATGGGGAGCGTTTGCCAGCCAATGTGGACGTGCTACAACCATGATGGATCTTAAAAGAAAACAAGAAATATTGGATAAAGAATCCAAGAAAGGATAGAATTCCAATGATATCTTCAAGCGAACCTCAAAGATAATCAAGATACTCAATTTAGAATGGAATATTTCACATCATGTTGGGATTATTTTGATTAATGGTCTGAAACTTAATCAATAATTAATATTTATCACAATGATTTCAAAGTCCTATATGATGCATGCTGGACTAAAAGAAAAATATAAAGTCAAATAAAATATAAATTAATCAAGGATAATATTGTTAAATTGTCATTAATGAGTCAAGACACAAATTCTTGTAATTCAGTGCTAAGCCGAAGCTCGTTTATCCACGCACCGTTTCACAAAAGTGGAACCATCGTCCTCACTAATCAACAATCCAACGGCCTATCCGTGCGATTAAGAATTCTCTGGAATTATCACTGTTTTTGTTGTAGGGGAACTCAAATTCCAGTTTCACCAAAACCACAAGGTCTTTGATATACTCTAATAAATATTTAACATACAGTAATGCAAATGATTTACATGAAATAATATAAGGATAGAAATAACCGTCTTTTTAGCCACGGTCGGGACTTCTTGACTCCCACAGTGGGATCTTCCAACTTCCTGCAATCAAAATCATTAGTAATTCCAAACAAATATTCAATTTAAAATCCAAGAATTTCGGATAAATCACAGAAAGGCTGAAATGCGTCGTGTCGCGCAGACGCCATTCAATGTTGAAACGCGTCAGTTCTCCTCGACGCCTTTTACTCACAGAAACAGGTTTCTGCTTGTTCTCTATTCGAATTCCAACTCTTTTCAAGACTTGTGTCCTGTAAATGACTTAACAAACAGGTTAAGTATCTATTTAGGCTTAGCCCCTTGCCTGACCAAATAAATGGTCAATCAATCTTTTCCTTCAATAAATGGTCAAGGGGCATAGCCTTTATTAACAAAGGTAATGAGAATAATCAAACTTAAGCAAAATGCAACATACAAGCAAACAGATGCTCACTGAAAATAAAAGGAATGAAACACACTAAATGCCACAAGCAAATGCTAATTGAAATATTTTTTTGATGTTTTGAAATATTCATTTTTGTTTGGGTTTTGAAATATATATATTTTTTGATTTTGACATATGTATATTTTTTTTTGAATTTTGGACTATGTTTTTTTTTGGATTTTGGAAATATGTATTTTTTTTTTTTGATATATATATATATATTTTTTGAATTTTGACATATGTATTTTTTTTGAATTTTGACTAAAAGACCAGCATGGTACTTAGATCAAAAGATCATATTCATTTATTAACTTAATTTCCAAATTGTTCTTTGACAATTTAACTTAAACCCCTCGTGTTTGAACTTGTGTTTCCATTCGTGATCCCATTTGATGATTTGACCCTTAGTCAATCTAAGCCATTCCTCAAGTTTGGAGTACGCCCCTTTAGGAAGAAAGGAAGAATAAGTTTAGAAAGCCCATGAGAAGGTTCCGGAGACTTAAAAAGATGTCCCTTTCCTACCCTGATATCTGTTGGGGTTCGGTCATTTCTTTCCGGGATATTTATCGACCTTGCGTTCCCTTTCGTTTCATTTCATGGCCTTGATGTAACGTTTGTAATGTAATGGCCTTTTTGATTTGACGTTTGGATTTTGCCTTTTGTTTTTGCTTTTCTATGTTTTTTTTTTTTTTTTCTTCACAACGGATCTCCCCTTTTTTTGTTTATGACGGCCTCCTACTAAGATGGCGGGTATTCTTGGTAGTCTATTCTAAGCCTCGTTCTAACATCATGAGCCGAGTGTGAAACATAATTTTGCCTTAAAAAGGAATGATTTGTACTTTACACTTTTATTCAAGCTTTTTATATTCTTCAGGACTTGGCATCTCTTGTTACTCACGAACCAAACGTGTCAGTGTGTGTAGTAATGGGTTTGAAATTAAGTTATCCAGACTAACTGGAAAATTTGAGTTTATAAACTTTCTGATTCCACTGGTCTTTGTACCATACTGATCGACTCTTTAACCTAAGGGTAGTATTTCTTAAGATGTAAACCATTCCAGGGATGATTTAGCTCTTCTCCTTCTGCATTAACAAGACGATAAGCATTACCAGGAAAAGTGTGCGATACAACATAAGGTCCTTCCCAGTTGGGCTGGAGCTTAGAACGCGGACCACCAGGTTTTACAAAAATTCTTTTAACGACCATTTCACCGACTTTGAACTTACGTTCAATGACTTTCTTTTGATAAAAACGTGCTAGTCTATTTTGATAAACTTTTGCATGATTAGCAGCTGACCACCTTTTCTCGTCTAAAAGTTCCAATTGAGCAAGAAGTGCTGAACGATGTTCATCAATGGAAAATTCCTTGTTCAATTGTACTCTTAGCGACGGTATAAGGATCTCGTATGGAACTACCGCCTCCATTCCAAATGTTAAGGAATAAGGAGTTTGCCCAGTGGGCGTGCGGATTGAAGTTCGGTAGGCCCATAGAGCCTCAACCAATTTTTCTGGCCAATCTGCGAATTTGTTAGATTTACACGTCTTTTTGATGATTTTTATGAAAGTCTTATTTGTTGCCTCTGCTTGGCCATTGCCTTGCGGATAATAAGGAGATGAATGATGCAATGCAATTCTATACCTGTTGCAGAGGTCCTTCAATTCTTGTGACACGAACTGCGGTCCGTTGTCGGTGACGATGGTACTTGGAATTCCAAATCTTGTGATGATGTTCTTCATGATGAACTTGCAGACGGTTGATGCTTTGACTTCCGTGTACGCTTCAGCTTCTGCCCACTTGGTGAAGTATTCCGTTGCCGTGAGAATGAAAGATTTTTGCTTGATGCCGGAATCTGGATTACCGAGGGGTCCAATAATATCGAAAGCCCACATGGAGAAAGGCCATGGGGAAGAAACAGGATTGAGTGAAGATGCAGGAGAATGAATTTTGTCGGCATGAAGTTGACACTTAGCACACCTACGGACATATCCTACACAATCTTCTTCCATAGTTGGCCAATAAAATCCTTGTCTAAGGATCTTCTTTGCTAGCATCTGTCCATTGACATGGCCACCACAAACTCCACTATGAGCTCCTTCCATAACCTTCCAAGGCTCATCTTCGTCTAGACATCTCAGAAGAACTCCATCAAAACCTCTCTTGTACAATTCTCCTCCAACTATGGTGTATCGTTGAGCAACTCTCCTGATAGCCCTCTTCTCCTCAGTTGTAGCTTCCTCAGGATACGATTGATCTTAACAATATTTGGCAATTTCATAATACCATGGTTTCTGTTCATCATCCATCTCTTCTAACAGCTCCATAAACATGATTTCTCTTTTTTCAACGATATCTCCGTCTCTGACTTTCTTCAGCAACTTCTCCTTAGTTCTAAGGAATGAAGGGTCTTTCACGGCGGGTGAAAGACGCCTATGAACTATAATTGATTCGGATTGCTTGCTAATTGGAAAATTAAGAGATGATGCAAGTGAAGCTAGAGCATCGGTTATGATGTTTTGATTTCTAGGGACATGGACAAAGATCAATTTCGTGAAAAGCTTTGAGTAAGCAGAAGTAAGTTCCTGATAAGGCTTGAGCTTGGGATCAAGAGTTCGATACTTGGTCAGCACTTGGCGAAGAATTAGTTGGCTATCACCCACAATCCTGAGTTTAGTGGCACCATGAAAATGAGCAGCCTCGAGGCCAGCAAGAAGTGCTTCGTATTCAGCTATGTTGTTGGTGACTGGAAAATCAAGCTCAAAGGCTTGTGGAATGGTGACACCTTCAGGTGATAACAGAAAGATACCGATC
Source organism: Zantedeschia hybrid cultivar (assembly GCA_030544215.1). Taxonomy (NCBI): domain Eukaryota; kingdom Viridiplantae; phylum Streptophyta; class Magnoliopsida; order Alismatales; family Araceae; genus Zantedeschia; species Zantedeschia hybrid cultivar. The sequence continues at coordinate 24,136,362 of JARZZO010000011.1, read as the reverse complement.
TCCTTTCCATGAGAATTCAAAGCTCCGTCAAAATGCAGAGTCCACATATCATCTCTGATTTGATTTACGGACATCAGTTCCTCATCCGGAAACTCTGATCGCATTGGGTCAAATCGAGGAAGGGGATGATGAGCGATATATTCTGCTATAGCATAGCCCTTGATCGCTTTCTGCTGAATGTAAATGATATCAAATTGAGATAGAAAGCTTTGCCATCGCGCTAACCTATCAGTAAGAACAGATTTCTCCAGAAGGAATTTGATTGGATTCATCCTAGCGATGAGGTGGACTTCATGGGCCAGAAAATAATGCTTCAATTTCTGAACAACCCAAACCAATGCTGCACATGTTTTCTCCATCGCCGTGTATCTCTGTTCAGCGGGGTTGAGAAGTTTAGAGAGATAGTAGGCTGCCCTCTCCTTTCCTTCTTCATCTTCTTGTGCTAGGACAGCCCCCACTGCATCATCCAGGACTGAAATATAAAGTATCAATGGTTTGCCTGGAGATGGTGGCCTCAAAACAGGAGGACTTGTCAAATAGTCCTTTAATCCATCAAATGTCTCCTGACCCTTATCGTCCCAATCGAATTTGACTCCCGGCTTGGTAAGCTCGTAAAACGGCTTACACCTTTGTGAGTGTTGGGAAACAAAACGGTGAATAAATTGCAACCTCCCAATTAATCCTCTCAATTCTTTCAAGTTTTTGGGAGGTGGCATTTCTCTGATAGCCTTCGCCTTATTGGGATCAATTTCAATTCCCCATTTGCTGACAATGGATCCAAGCAATTTTCCTGAAGATACCCCGAATACACATTTCTTGGGGTTCATCTTTAACTGATACTCTCTCGATCTCTCTAATACCCTTGCCAAAACTTTGGCGTGCTCAGCCTTTATTTTAGACTTAACCAATAAATCATCCACATACACTTCCAGATCTATATGCATCATGTCATGAAATATTGCCATCATAGCCCTCTGATAAGTGGCTCCAGCATTCTTCAATCCAAATGGCATGACAACATAACAATATGTTCCCCAAGGTGTAGTGAATGAGGTCTTTTCTTGATCCTCTTCTGCCAGCTTAATCTGGTTGTATCCTGAAAATCCATCCATAAACGATAACGTTTCATAGCCAGCAGTGTTATCGATGAGTACATCAATATGAGGCAATGGAAAATCGTCTTTAGGACATGCCCGGTTCAAATCGCGGAAGTCAATGCAGATCCTGACCTTTCCGTCCTTTTTCATAACCGGGACTATATTGGCCACCCATTGTGGATAAAGGACAACTCTAATAAATTTGGCTTTGTGCAATTTATCGACCGCTTCCTTCATCTTTAGAGCCATTTGTGGGTGGAATCGCCTTAATTTCTGCTTGACCGGACTAGCTCCATCTTTTAATGTTAACCTGTGTTCAACTAAAGATGAGTCTAGCCCTGACATATCTTCATAACTCCAGGCGAAAGTGTCCTTATAATCCTTAAGTACTTGTACCATTGCCTTCTCATCCTCTGTAGAAAGATTTTTGCTGACGAGGACAACCTTAGGTTCGTCTTCAGTCCCTAAGTTTATTTCTTTGGTGGGCTCTTCTACAGCAGCAGAGGGTTCATCAAATCTCTTCACTCCACTGGCATACGCCTCAGCCGCGTCCTCATCATCTTCCTCATCTTCAATAATGGGGTCTTTTCCATGCACTAACTCATATACCCCATACCCATCATTAACTGACTCATCGTCCGTACAATCTTCTGGCATCTGAATTGGATTTTCTAAAAACTGAGGGATCAAAGAGCAAGAAAATCATTTATCAGCTAAGTCCCGGAGGTATCTATCTGGAATTTGCCTACCCTTAGGCTTCCTAGACTTCCTAACCTGACTAACCTGCCTAAAACTGGACTGCCTAACTTCACTAAACTGCCTATCATAACCTAATGAAGATGAAGCAGGATGAAAAGCCTGTGATACAAGTGGAAATACAGGGGAATCCTCCCGTGGGGAGGGATAGAGTAGATCTAAGAGAGAATCTTGACCGACGGACCCGCGGGATAGGGGGCAATCGGACAAGTAAGATGTTTCCTCGATGAGGATTTGGGAAGAATTTGTTGCCAAATTGGCATTTCTTTTTGGACCATCGAGGAGTTAAACATAGAACAAGAATGGATACAAATGGAAGGAGGATCAGACGGAGGAAGCGGCACCAAGGCCAAAGGATTAGGGGGATCATATAGTAATATGTCCCAGAGCAGATCATACATCCTCTCTAGGTCGAGAGGAGGGGATGGAATGAGGTCCTGAGGGGACAGAGTGATCATAACGGGCGGAGCCCGTGGAATATCTTCAGTAATGACCCGCGACCAAGTCGGGGTCAAGAGCAGTGTGCGGAATAGAGTATGGAGCATAAAGATATGGGAAGGGTATGTCCCCCTCCAGAGCAGATCTGTTGTATAACCAGCTTCATAGGGGTCATCTGGCTCCCCTTCATCGGTTTCTTCCGACAGCAGTATCCGCTTATCAAAGATGGCACCAGGACCTTCAATCAGCTCGTCAATCTGCGGCGGCCACTTGGGTTCTGTAGGATCTAGGAATAATCTGTTCAGTGCTATGTAGAGGTCCCTTAGATCGAACCATCTGTACCATTCACATTCGGGGTCATGGAATTTCCTCCTTTTCATAGGCCGCAGAGCCTCCAAGGATTGGTACATAAGTAGTTCAGAACAATGTCTGGCCAAGTCTCTCCCATATATGTCATGGAGGTCAAAACATGAAGTAATGACCACCGTGTTGTCGTGACTAAGTATGGGCCCTTTTACAAAGTGTGTATATAGGGTCCATGTTAAGGGATCTCGGCCTTCTTTAGGTGGTGTAGACATTGTCTCCAAGATTTCCTGACCATCTTCTTGCTGAACCCTGTCTTGTTTTAATCTCCTCGGCCTGTAGCCCAGACCGCTTCCAGGTGCTGCTCGATAATCTTTGACAGGAGTGGTCCTGCCTTGCAACTGTGTGCCCAGACCTCTTCCAGGCTGATAGCCGTTCTTCATCATGATTCTCCATCCTGGGGTACTCATGCACTTCCCCCTTTTGATATCATTAAATGGGTATGGAGAAATGGTGGCGGCTTCCAAAGGATCAGCCACTGGACGGTAGACTTGTAATGCCGACAGAAAAGGTTGTCGGCCAGGTAAAACAACAGATTTAACATTCAATGTATGAGCAGCAGCAAGGATCGGCATGCTCGTTACTTTAATAATTCGTCATTTGAAAGGGAATTTGAGGCATTGGTGATTCGTAGAAGGAATCGCCTCAAGAGTTTTAATGTAAGGATGTCCTAGAATGACATTTATAGAAGGGTCAATTTCGAGAATGTGAAATTCAACCTCTGCATGACTTACGGGACCTAGCTCCACTTTTAAATAAACCATTCCCAGAGGGGAACGGGTAGAGTTGTCATATGCTGTAACTGAAATGGGGCTAGGCAGCCACTTCTCCTTGGGCACACCGCACAGCTCTAGGGTCTTCGGGGGTAGAACATTGATTGAAGCCCCCGTGTCAACCAGGCACGCATCCACGGCCTTCTTGCAGATATTGACCGTGATGCTCAGAGCCATGCTTCTGGCGGCTGGCGGTGCTAGTTCCGATGTGTGGAATGTAATAGAGGGCTGATCCCCCTGAGGAACTAGTAGTGCTGCAATTTTCTCTACCGGCACGTCCTCGTTGACCATCACCTTCTGTAGGTATTCCATTAAGACTTCTTGGTGAATCTTGGACCTTTTGATCAATTCAAGTACGGTGATCCGTGCCGGTGTTCTGTCCAGATGTTTCAACAAGTCATATTGAGTGCCTGGTGCACTCTCTTCATTATAGGCTTCCTCAGTCGGCTGTGATGGGCCGTCTCTGACTGTGGACTGAGGGAAGACTTTGTTGAAAATCCTTCCACTTCGGAGCGCATGTTCCTCAACCGTGGAGGATCCAGGTGACACCTTGAGTACCGCAGAGTCGGGTGGCGTAAGCGGTGCGGAGGGTTGATATGTAGGTGATGGGGTAGGGTTAGGTGGTGGTGGCATGGTGCGGATTAAAGGCCTAGATGATTGGATGGTGGATGGGTAAGTGGTTGGTGAAGTGGGGAATGGGACGCGTAATAGCGGTCTGGATGGTAAGGGCGTTTCTGGGTAGGTGGTGGTGGTAATGGGCGAAGTAGGGAATGGTACGCGGAGTAATGGCCTAGATGGTAAAAGGGGTGCGTAGTTGGTTTGTGGTGGATTATATGGTGGAGGCGTAGTGGTATGGGGCATGATGGGCTTAAGGAAAGCGGGTGGCGGTAATGGGTTATTGGGTGTGGGCGAGTGATATGTGGGTGTCGGTAGAGGGGTGATGGTAATGGGTTGTGGCCTAGGTATGCGGATGGTGCGGCGTGGTGGTTGTTCTGCGGTACTCTGAACGTGACCCGTTGAATAAAGAGTAGAAGAGTCTTCTATCCTCCACTGTTGCCCACGACTAGCCTCAGACTGGCTGTTCGTCAGAATAGGGGCAACTTGGTTTTGGTTCTGGTGCTCCGGGAGCGGGTTCTGCACTATGCCCATATTTGGTGGCGGTGCTGCCTGCGCTGGTGGTCTTACTTGCTGCTACTGCTGCTGCTGTTGCGGTCTTCTCGCCTTCAGGGCTGATATATACTTTTTCATCTCCTCCCAGTCTATGCCGCCCTGCTCGTTGAGATCATGAATATAATCTCTGAATTGGAAGCAGGTGTCAATGGTATGCCCAGGTTGCCTATGGAAATAGCAATACCTGGACGTGTCGGCATTTTGAGGCGAGACGGCCTTTTCCCTTGTCAAGACTAAGGCATTAGCTACCATTAGAGCACTGAAGATATCGGCCAAGGATTCTGGGAGGCAGGGTATTCCACCCTCTTCGGGCCTGGAGGTCTTCTCGGCTGGTTATAATCACCAGGAGGAGGGACATTGTGGTATGCCGGCGGTGCGCGCGGCTGATATTGCTGTTGTTGGGGATATTGCTGTTGCTGGGGCTGCTGGTACTGCAATTGCCTTTGTGGCGGCTGCTGTGGCTGATGCTGGTTCTAGTTCTGATTCGGCTGCTGGGGCCGTTGATACTGTTGCTGATAATGGGGGCTCTGCTGCTGCCTGTACCCTTACTGGTTCGGCTGCTATGGCCTCTGGTACTGCTGTTGACTCCTTACGAACTGGGGCGAGTTATTGTTCATGCTATTGACTTGCTCATGAGAGAGCGTGCCCTCAGTAGTCGGACCTGTGTTGGGAGAGTTCGGCACTGCAGGCTTCCGAGGTGGAAGCCTGCTAGGTCTGTGAGGATCAAAGACGCTAGAGAATGTAGCGTCCTTAAAAGCATTCTGGCAGTACCGTGCTCTTTCATAGAGCTCTGCCATGTTGGTCAAATTGTTCAGGAAGAGGACGAGCTTGAACTGGGGCGTGGCGTTGGAAATCAACATTTTCACTTGTTCGGACTCGGACAAGTGATCCTTCACCTTTTCAGCTAGGCCGCGCCACCTGTCAGCAAAACTGACAAACTCCTCATCAGGTTTCATCTTTTCTGCAATGAGGTCAGTGATGGACAAGGAGGGTGCAACTCTGTCCTGGTACCGTTGAATAAATTTGCGTGAAACGATACCGTAGTCCTCTACTTCTGAGGGTTCCAGGGAAAAGAACCACTCGAGGGCTGGTCCCTCTAGAGATCTCCTGAACAAAAAGGCCAACGACCTCTTGTCGTTCTGCCAGAAAGAGGATTCATACATAAACTCCTTCAGATGTGTGAAGGGGTTACCAGTACTGTTGTACTTCCGGTACACTGGCATCTCAGAGGGTGGCAGATGGAAAACTGGCAGGCTGGGTAAGTTGATTTCTGGTACAGCTTTGACCCCCATCATCTTCTGGAGGTTGTTAAATTGCTCATCCATACGCTCCATTTTGGCCAGCAATGCTTGTGTGGTCAGATCTGCCTGAGGAGGAGGAGGAGGGGGAGGTACTTGGTAGGCCTGCTGCCTAGAGTACGTTGGACAGGGGGGACAATAAAGAGGAGGTCCGGCAGAGCTTCCGCCATGCCCGATGGCATTTTGATAAGCATGCGTTTGCGGTCTAGCCGGTTGCCTAGAGAATGAAAGCTGCGGCCCGGCTGGCCGAGAAGTAATATGAAGGCCCTCTACGGCTTGATGGATATAAGGAGGAGGAAAGGAAGGTTGCTGAGGAACAGTAGGGGGAGCCACATGGTTCGGCTCGGCAGGCTGCATGGGTGCCTTCCCCTTCAGAATAGACTGGATCGCCTCGAATTGCTGAGAGTCCAGACGGGAGGCAAGAACTCCCAAAGCATTGATAAGATCCGTAGGATCAGAAGATGAGGGATCATTCTGATTCATATCCCCCTCAAGATCGGGATTAGGAATCGCATATTCATGCGGGGGAGGATAAGGATATTGATCACGTGGATTTAAAAGAGGTGTCCGAACATTCCCATCCAGACGATATGGAATGGGGATAGAACTACGGGAGGCATCAGCATCTCTCCCGTTCTCATAGTTGTAGTCCGAATCGCGAGGGGCATTAGCATCTCTCTCGTAGTTGATGATGGCGTCTTGAGCCATACTCAAGTCCCTGCCTGATCGTAGCAGCATGATGTTAGATTCTTTTTTTTTTTTAAGATTTGACAAATAAGTTGCACAGAGATTAATCAAACAAGTGGATGCTTAACGTAATTTTAAGATTCTTTTTTTGAGTTATTTGGATTCAATTAAACCTCAAATTCTCTCAAGGAAAGGATCCTAGTTTCAGTTCAATTTCCACCGTTATTCTTTAGGGCTTTCTCTCACAACGCTTTCAGAATCTAACCGGGACTTCAATTGGTACAACCAGCCCGATGATCAAGGAGGAATACCTTGATTTTGGGGACTTATGGATGTCTCAACGTCAACTTCTCTAGTCTGATCAAGGGACCAACCCAATCAGAGAGAGTTGCTGACGTCAAGTAATGTGTTCCTAAGAAAAGGAGGGTATTTGCCTCAATGCGTATGTCCTACGGCCTGGATGGCCCCTAATGCTTAATAATAATGGGTAGCTAGCACTCAAGCCACAGAAATCTGAGAAATGAAAAATAACTAAGAAACTGTCTGAATCGCGTCGATGGTAGCCGACGCTATTCAAAACAGAACTTAATTTTTTCGCAGAAACAGATGCAGACAGCAGAGAAGATATGAAGACTGAAAGGCGTCTGGGTGTGTTGACGCGTTTTGAAACGCGTCAGTGCTCCTGGACGCTTTTCAGTTCGCAGAAACAGTTTTGCGGGAGGATTTTCTGGGTTGAATCCTCCTCAAACAGGGTAAAAGCAGTAAATAATCAACTCATGCAGATTTTTTTAGTTCCAGATTTTAAACAGGATGATTTACTAACTAAATAACTAGAAAATCAATCAATCACACATCATTTTCATCACAAAAATAGCTTTTTAAACTAATCAAGGGGAGGGCAAGATCTTGCCACTGGGGTGTGCACGTGGTGCACGAGGGAAATTAATTAAACTAAAACACTCACCAATTGGTGAGGACGTGTCGAAAGACACAAGTGGTGCACTGTGGGTGCCCGGTTGATGAAAGCAAGAACAAAAAAACGTAAAAGATGGCGAGACCAAGTCCCATCGTGATCGCCAAAAAAGCTGTGAGTGCTTAGAATGACCGTGTGATTATCATGAAAAATCTAGGTTATTTAGTGTAAAATAAACCTATTAAAAATAGCAACTAAGTGCAGTGATCGCTAGAAACTTTTAACTAAAAAGTTCCAAAAGAAGTATGATCGCCTACCTGTTTAAACGCGGAAGATATGGAGTCCTTGGTTCTCCTTCCTCAGCCGGCTGAAGAAAGAGAGCCCTTCTTTGCTTTTTGTTCTTGCTGTTGAATTTGAAGTTTGAGGTTGAGGTTGAGGTTGAGGTTGAGGATCGTCCAGAAATCCCTTTTGACTTGTGCTTGATTTGCTCCTTTTGATTCTCTCGTTGTTGTTGAGTGCAGCAGGAATAAAAAGAAAAGAGATAAAGAAACAATGATGAGAATTTTAAGCAAGAGCAGTATCTATTCTAATCATGATGCTAATCATGCAATTAAACAGCAAACTTACTTGTTGAGTGGCTTTTGAAACCGCTTAATCAAGTAGGTTTTGAAGAGAATGAATGTGTTGTGTGTGTTTGCATGAAGTGAATGATGAAGAATGTAGAACTAAATGAAATGCAGATGTGGAAATGAAAAACTTATGTCCAATTGTTGAATTCTTGAATGGATGAAGACTCTTGAAAGGACGCCGACTTCTGGAAACAGCGCTTCAGCGTTCCGACGTTGCTGCTTTGATCTTCAATTCGCTATCGCTCCAGTAATTCAACTCAAGATTATGCTCTCTCTCTTTTTACTCTATGTAAGGTATTTATAGACTTCTTCTGCGTTCGTGATTAATATAAAAAAAATCTTGAATTTATCCATCTTAACCGACAGATAAATACTGATTAATTCATCTTTATCTGTAATTATCTAAAACGCGTCCACCATAGCTGACGCCTTTCAGATTAATTAATATAAGGATAAATATCCAGGAAAAATTTATCTTTATCTTTATCAGGTAAAACGCGTCTACATGTGTAGACGTCTTTTATACTAATTAAGATAAAGATAAACATCCGGAAGAGAAGTTAAAATAGCTTAGGAAACCTAAAACGCGTCAGCACTCACAGACGCCTTTTAGCTAATTAATCAATTGATTAAAATTCAAATTTAAACGTTAAAATAGGAATAAACTCTAAATGGCGTCTACATAGGTCGACGTCTTTTAGAATTATGTATATTTTAACTGAAATTTGAGCTAAAATCAATTTAATTGATTAACTTAAACATGTCTGTTAAACCCGACACTCAAAAATATTAATTAATTAATTAATGATTAAATATTAGACCATTCTGAGGCATTATTATATGAGATGAAATTTACTCAAAATGATGTCAAAATTAGCGTGTCTACAACGCCGGACCGTGAGACGACCGTCAGCGGCTTCTCGCCGTTCCTTCAGGTATTAATTGTTTTTTTATTTATGTATGCAATGCAACATGATATGATGCTTTACTAACCTATATCCATGAATGCAGGTGTGGACCTATCATTACTTCCCGCTCGGCAGAGCGCGGATTGCACGTCCTAGCGCTGTTCCATTGGCCTGCCGTTGGCAGCCAATCGTGGACACCGCTCCTCAGCACCATCAGCTGACGGCCCTCCGCCGTCAGTTTCTTGATTACCCAGAGCTACTGGTGAGTCTTTAACTTGTTTAATTTTATTAAATGCAAGTTATTTATATGAATGCACTTAACCTATATGCAGGTGATCTGGCGCCCGTATCTTGGTATGGGCGAGGAGGGTCAGCCGTGGGTGACGGCTGGCAGGAGGAGGTTCGGCAGGCAGATGTGGCTGCATTGCCTCAACGAAATCGAGCCCCTCCGCCTCCGGCTCGTGATGAGGACCCTGGGCCTCCACCAGGAATGGATAGACGAGGAGGTCCCGGAGGGAGTCGGGAGGAGCATGAGGGGCAAGCAAGCCCTCACCGATTGGCGAGCAAAATTCCCGGAGCAATATGAAGACTGGCATCGCCGGGGTGTTAGAGTGGAGTCACGGGCGGAGAGTAGCGAGGCCTACCTCCAGCAGTACCGGGCCCACTACGCCGATCAGCTTCGGCTCCTCCAACCACTCGATGTAAGTATGCATTTATACGTCTTTAATTTCATTATTATCTTTTCTTACATTTGGTGAATGAATGTATGTATGTGTGATATGCAGGATGCATGTGACGCGGTCATCATCGACCTCCGGGCCCGCCTACATGACGTGGAGGCCCAGCTAGAACAGGTCCAGAAAGAACTATTCGATCTGGTATGTATGCATGTTTATGAATGCATGTTTTAATTAATTAATTGTTTTGGCGATTGACACTGACGGTTGTCTTTTGGTGCAGCGAGCCGTCTATACCCAAGCGGCTCCCCCTTCCTTCGGAGCTTCATCTTCTTCCTCGTCTGCTTATGATGCTGCTCTGGCTAACCTCCAGAGCCAGCTCGCCTCTGCCATCCATCGAGCTTCTCTTGCGGAGGAGGACCGGGCTGCTCAGGTAAGTTCTTCGACTTTTCGAATTTTGATTTTGATTACTTGATTGCCTTGAACTAACAATGACTTCCCTTCAGGTTGCTGAGCTTCAGGAAACCCTTCAGAGGGCTGAAGCGGAGCTAGAGCGTTCTCGTGCAGCGGCTGCTCGTGCCGAAGCTGATGCTGCGCGGATCCGAGCTCTGGAGGAGCAGGTGGCCCGTCTCTCCACTCGAGATCTTGCACGTCTCCAGATTCGCCTGGAGGTCTTGACCGAGGAGAGAGATCGCGACCGCCTTCGACTGGAGAGTCTTCAGGGACGCTTGTCGGTAACGGAGCACGAGCGCAAGATGGTGGAGGAGAGGTATCAGCGAGCTCGACAGCGTGCCCAGGAGCGTGGTTTGACGAGTGCTTTCACCGGCAGTGTTGCCATGTCTTCTGGCCAGGCAGGGCCGAGCGCGATGGGACCACCTCCACCTCCCAGCCGAGGACCAGCACCGGAGGTGCCTGATGAGGCCCAGAGCCAGCTTGATGAGGGCGGAGGGGAGAGCCAGCCTTAAGGGCTTATTTATTTTCTTCTATGTATCATGTACAAAACACCTTTTGATGATATACATAAAACCTTTTTTTAGGCTCCAATCTTGTGTTCCTGTGTTTGTCTTGCATCCTGTACATCACTTAACAAACAGGTTAAGTATCTATTTAGGCTTAGCCCCTTGCCTAACCAAATAATTGGTCGATTAATCCTTTCCTTCAATAAATGGTCAAAGGGCATAGCCTTTATCAACAAAGGTAATCGAACTATAGACAGACTTAAGCAAAATGCAACATGCAAGCAAACAGATGCTCACTGAAAATAAAAAGAATGAGACATACCATGTGCAATAAGCAAATGCTAACTGAAATATTTTTGTTGTTTTGAAATATTCATTTTTGTTTGGGTTTTGAAATATATATATTTTTTTTTTGGATTTTGACATATGTATTTTTTTTTATTTTTGACATATGTATTTTTTTGAATTTTTGACATAAAAGATCAGCATAGTACTCAGATCAAAAGATCATATTCATTTATTAACTTAATTCTCAAATTGTTTTTTAACAACTTAACTTAAAACCCATCGTGTTTGAACTTGTGTTTCCATTCGTGATCCTATTTGATGATTTGACCCTTAGTCAATCTAAGCCATTCCTTAAGTTTGGAGTTCGCCTCTTTAGAAAGAAGGGAAGAATAAGTTTAGAAAGCTCATGAGAAGGTTCCGGAGACCTAAAAAGATGTTCCTTTCCTACCCTAGTATCCGTTGGGGTTCGGTCATTTTCTTTCCGGGGTATTTATCGACCTTGCATTCCCTTTTGTTTCATTTCATGGCCTTGATGTAACGTTTGTAGTGTGATGGCCTTTTGATTTGACATTTGGCTTTTGCCTTTTCCTTTTGCTTTTCTATTCTTTTCTTTGGGACGGATCTCCCCCATTTTTTTATGACGGCCTCCTACTAAGATGGCGGGTATTCCTAATAGTCTATTCTAAGCCTCGTTCCGACATCATGGGCCGAGTGTAAAACAGAATTTTTTCTTTAAAATGAATGATTTGTACTTTACACTTTCAGTTAAGCTTTTGATATTCTTTAGGACTTGACATCTCTTGTTACTCACGAATCAAACGTGTCAGTGTGTGTAGTAATGGGTTCGAAATTAAATTATTCAGACTAACAAGAAAATTTGAGTTTATAAATTTTCTGATTCCACTAGTCTTTGTACCATGCTGATTGACTCTTTAACCTAAGGGTAGTATTTCTTAAGATGTAAACCATTCCAGGGATGAGTTAGCTCTTCTCCTTCTGCATTAACAAGACGATAAGCATTACCAGGAAACGAGTGCGATACAACATAAGGTCCTTCCCAGTTGGGTTGGAGGTTAGAAGGCGGACCGCCAGGTTTTACAAAAATCCTTTTGACGACCATTTCACCGACTTTGAACTTACGTTCAATGACTTTCTTTTGATAAAAACGTGCTAGTCTATTTTGCATGATTAGCGGCTGACCATCTTTTCTCGTCTAAGAGTTTCAATTGAGCAAGGAGTGTTGAACGATGTTCATCTATGGAGAATTCCTTATTCAATTGTACCCTTAATGACGGTATAAGGATTTCGTATGGAACTACCGCCTCCATTCCAAATGTTAAGGAATAAGGAGTTTACCCAGTAGGCGTGCGGATTGAAGTTCGGTAGGCCCATAGAGCCTCAACCAATTTTTCTGGCCAGTCTACGTATTTGTTAGATTTGCACGTCTTTTTGATGATTTTTATCAAAGTCTTATTAGTTGCCTCTGCTTGGCCATTGCCTTGCGGATAATAAGGAGACGAATGATGCAATGCAATTCTATACCTGTTGCAGAGGTCCTTCAACTCTTGTGACACGAACTGCGGTCCGTTGTCGGTGACGATGGTGCTTGGAATTCCAAATCGGGTGATGATGTTCTTCATGATGAACTTGCAGACGGTTGATGCTTTGATCTCCACGTATGCTTCAGCTTCTGCCCACTTGGTGAAGTATTCCGTCGCCGTGAGAATGAAAGATTTTTGCTTGATGCCGGAATCTGGGTTACCAAGGGGTCCAATGATATCGAAAGCCCACATGGAGAAAGGCCATGGGGAAGAAACATGATGGAGTGAAGATGCAGGAGAATGAATTTTGTCGGCGTGAAGTTGGCACTTAGCACACTTACGGACATATCCTACACAGTCTTCTTCCATGGTTGGCCAATAAAATCATTGTCTAAGGATCTTCTTTGCTAGCATCTGTCCATTGACATGGCCACCACAAACTCCACTATGAGCTCCTTCCATAACCTTCCAAAGCTCATCTTCGTCTAGACATCTCAGAAGAACTCCATAAAAACCTCTCTTGTACAATGCTCCTCCAACTATGGTGTATCGTTGAGCAACTCTCATGATAGCTCTCTTCTCCTCAGTTGTAGCTTCATCAGGATACGATTGATCTTCACAATATTTGGCAATTTCATAGTACCATGGCTTCTGTTCATCATCCATCTCTTCTAACAGCTCCATCAACATGATTTCTCTCTTTTCTACAATATCTCCATCTCTGACTTTCTTCAGCAACTTCTCCTTAGTTCTAAGAAATGAAGGGCCTTTCACAGCGGGTGAAAGACGCCTATGAACTATGATTGATTCGGATTGCTTGCTGATTGAAAAATCAAGAGAAGATGCCAATGAAGCTAGAGCGTCAGCTAAGATGTTTTGATTCCTAGGGACATGGACAAAGATCAATTTTGTGAAAAGCTTTGAGTATGCAGAAGTAAGTTCTTGATAAGGCTTGAGCTTAGGATCAAGAGTTCGATACTTGGTCAGCACTTGGCGAAGAATTAGTTGGCTATCACCCACAATCCTGAGTTTAGTGGCACCATGAAAATGAGCAGCCTCGAGGCCAGCAAGAGGTGCCTCGTATTCAGCTATATTGTTTGTGACTGGAAAATCAAGCTGAAAGGCTTGTGGAATGGTGACACCTTCAGGTGATAACAGAACGATTCCAATACCCTTTCCATGAGAATTCAGAGCTCCGTCAAAATGCAGAGTCCACATATCATCTCTGATTTGATTTACGGACATCAGTTCCTCATCCGGAAACTCTGATCGCACTGGATCAAATCGTGGAAGGAGATGATGAGCAAGATGTTCTGCTATGGCATAGCCCTTGATCGCTTTCTGCTGAATGTAAATGATATCGAAATGAGATAGAAAGCTTTGCCATCGCGCTAACCTATCAGTATGAACAGATTTCTCCAGAAGGAACTTGATCGGATTCATCCTAGCGATGAGGTGGACTTCATGGGCCAGAAAATAATGCTTCAATTTCTGAACAACCCAAACCAATGCTGCACATGTTTTCTCCATCGCCGTGTATCCCTGTTCAGCGGGGTTGAGAAGTTTAGAGAGATAGTAGGCTGCCCTCTCCTTTCCTTCTTCATCCTCTTGTGCTAGGACAGCCCCCTACTGCATCATCCAGGACTGAAATATAAAGTATCAACGGTTTGCCTGGAGATGGTGGTCTCAAAACAGGAGGACTTGCTAGATAGTTCTTTAATCCATCGAATGCCTCCTGACACTTATCGTCCCAATCGAATTTGACTCCTGGCTTGGTAAGCTCGTAGAACGGCTTGCACCTTTGTGAGTGCTGGGAGACAAAACGGCGAATAAATTGCAACCTCCCAATTAATCCTCTCAATTCTTTCAAGTTTTTGGGAGGTGGCATTTATCTAATAGCCTTCGCCTTATTGGGATCGATCTCAATTCCCCGTTTGCTGACAATGAATCCAAGCAGTTTTCCTGAAGATACCCCGAATACACATTTCTTGGGGTTCATCTTTAACTGATACTCTCTCGATCTCTCTAATATCCTTGCCAAAACTTTGGCGTGCTCAGCCTTTGTTTTAGACTTAACCAATAAATCATCCACATACACTTCCAAATCTATATGCATCATGTCATGAAATATTGCCATCATAGCCCTCTGATAAGTGGCTCCAGCATTCTTTAGTCCAAATGGCATGACAACATAACAGTATGTTCCCCAAGGTGTAGTGAATGAGGTCTTTTCTTGATCCTCTTATGCGAGCTTAATCTGGTTGTATCCTGAAAATCCATCCATAAACGATAACGTTTCATAGCCAGCAGTGTTATCAATGAGTACATCAATATGAGGCAATGGAAAATCGTCTTTAGGACATGCCCGGTTCAAATCGCGGAAGTCAATGCAAATCCTGACCTTCCCATCCTTTTTCATAACCGGGACTATATTGGCCACCCATTGTGGATAAAGGACAACTCTAATAAATTTGGCTTTGTGCAATTTATCGACCTCTTCCTTCATCTTTAGAGCCATTTGTGGGTGGAATCGCCTTAATTTCTGCTTGACCGGACTAGCTCCATCTTTTAATGTTAACCTGTGTTCAACTAAAGATGAGTCTAACCCCGGCATATCTTCATAACTCCAGGCGAAAGTGTCCTTATAGTCCTTAAGTACTTGTACCATTGCCTTCTCATCCTCTGTAGAAAGATTTTTGCTGACGAGGACAACCTTAGGTTCGTCTTCAGTCCCTAAGTTTATTTCTTTGGTGGGCTCTTCTACGGCAGCTGAGGGTTCATCAAATCTCTTCACTCCACTGGCATACGCCTCAGCCGCGTTCTCATCATTTTCCTCATCTTCAATAATGGGGTCTTTTCCATGCACTAACTCATATACCCCATACCCATCATTAACTGACTCATCGTCCGGACAATCTTCTGGCATCTGAATTGGATCTTCTAACAGCTGAGGGATTAAAGAGCAAGAAGAACACTTATCAGCTAAGTCCTGGAGGTATCTATCTGGAATTTGCCTACCCTTAGGCTTCCTAGACTTCCTAACCTGACTAACCTGCCTAAAACTGGACTGTCTAACTTCACTAAACTATCTATCATAACCTAATGAAGATGAGGCAGGATGAAAATCCTGGGATACAAGTGGAAATACAGGAGAATCCTCCCGTGGGGAGGGACAGAGTAGATCTAAGAGAGAATCTTGACCGAAGGACCCGCGCGGTAGGGGGCAATCGGACAAGTAAGATGTTTCCTCGATGAGGATTTGGGAAGAATTTGTTGCCAAATTGGCGTTTTTTTTGGACCATCGAGGAGTTAAACATAAAGCAAGGATGGATGCAAATGGAAGGAAGATCAGACGGAGGAAGCGGCACCAAGGCCAAAGGATTAGGAGGATCATATAGCAATATGTCCCAGATTAGATCATACATCCTCTCTAGGTCGAGAGGAAGGGATGGAATGAAGTCCCGAGGGGACAGAGTGATCATAACGGGCGGAGCCCGTGGAATATCTTCAGTGATGACCCGCGACCAAGTCGGGGTCAAGAGCAGTGTGCGGAATAGAGTATGGAGCATAAAGATATGGGAAGGATATGTCCCCCTCCAGAGCAGATCTATTGTATAACTAGCTTCATACGGGTCATCTGGCTCCCCTTCATCGGTTTCTTCTGACAGTAGTATCCGCTTATCAAAGATGGCACCAGGACCTTCAATCAGCTCGTCGATCTGCGGCGGCCACTTGGGTTCTGCAAGATCTAGGAATAATTTGTTCAGTGCTATATAGAGGTCCCTTAGATCGAACCATCTGTACCATTCACATTCGGGGTCATGGAATTTTCTCCTTTTCATAGGCCGCAGAGCCTCCAAGGATTGGTACGTAAGTAGTTCAGAACAATGTCTGGCCAAGTCTCTCCCATATATGTCATGGAAGTCAAAACAGGAAGTAATGACCACTGTGTTGTCGTAGCTAAGTATGGGCCCTTTCACAAAGTGCGTACACAGGGTCCATGTTAGGGGATCTCGGCCTTCCTTAGGTGGTGTGGACATTGCCTCCCAGATTTTTCGACCTTCTTCAATCTCTACTTGTTGAACCAGATCTTGCTTCAGTCTTCTTGGCCTATAGCCCAGACCACTTCTAGGTACTGCTCGATGATTTCTAACAGGAGTGGTCCTGCCTTGCAACTGTGTGTCCAGACCTCTTCCAGGCTCGTAGCCGTTCTTCATCATAATCCTCCATCCTGGGGTACTCATGCACTTCCCCCTTTTGATAGCATCTAACGGGTATGGAGAAATCCCTACCTTTTTAAACACGGAAGATATGGAGTCCTTGGTTCCCCTTTCTCAGCCGGCTGAAGAAAGAGAGCCCTTCCTTGCTTTTTTGTTCTTGCTGTTGAATTTGAAATTTGAGGTTGAGGTTGAGGTTGAGGATCGTCCAGAAATCCCTTTTGCTAAGTGCTTGATTTGCTCCTTTTGATTCTCTTGTTGTTGTTGTTGAGTTGAGTGCAGCAGAAAGTGTAGAAAAGAAAAGGAGATAAAGAAAACAATTATGAGAACTTAAACAAAAGCAGAATCTATTCTAATCATGGTGCTGAGCATGCAACTAAACAGCAAACTTACTTGTTTTAATGGCTTTTGAAACCCCTTTATCAAGTAAGTTTTTGAAAGATGATGCCGTGGTGTGTGTTGCATGAAGTGATTATGAAGAATGAAATTAATGAAGATGTAGAATAATAATGCAGAAATGAAACACTTATGCCCAATTGGATGAAGCTTCGAATTGGATGAAGAATGGACGCCGACTTCTGGAAACAGCAGTGCTTCAGCGTTCCGACGTCGTTGTTTCGATCTTCTATCGCTCAAGGTTACGCTTAACTTCAAATTACGCTTAACTTTTTTACTCTTCAACATGCAAGGTATTTATAGACCTTTTCTGCGTTCGTGATTAACATAGAAAAACTTCGGATTTATCTATCTTAACCGACAGATAATTACTGATTAATTCATCTTTATCTGTAATTATCTAAAAAGCGTCCATGATGGCTGACGCCTTTCAGATTAATTAAAATAAGGATAAACATCCGGGAAAACTTATCTTTATCTTTATTAAGTAAAATGCGTCCACATGTGTAGACGTCTTTTACACTAATTAAGATAAGGATAAACATCCGGGAAAACTTATCTTTATCTTTATCAGGTAAAACGCGTCCACATGTGTCGACGTCTTTTACACTAATTAAGATAAGGATAAACATCCAGAAGAGAAGTTAAAATAGCCTAGGAAACATAAAACGCGTCACGTCTCACAGACGCCTTTTAGATAATTAATCAATTGATTAAAATTCAAATTTAAACGTTAAAATAAGAATAAACTCTAAATGGCGTCCACATGAGTAGACGTTTTTTAGACTTCTTCATATTTTAACTGATATTTAAGCTAAAATCAATTTAATTGATTAACTTAAATATGTCTGTTAAACCCGACACTCAAAAATATTAATAAAAATTAATTAATGATTAAACATTAGACCATTCTGAGGCATTATTATATGATATGAAATTTACTCGAAATGATGTCAAAATTAGCGTGTCTACAAGCGGCGGCAGCAGCACGGCCCTCGGAGGAGGCCGCAGTCATGGCGATCCCGGCTCGAGCGCTCGGGGCCACAACGCCACGTCCCGACCCGCCTTCCACCTGTGGGGGTCGTGGCTGGCCTTGGCCGCGCTGCTCGGCTATCCGTTCCAGGAGGGCCTCGATCCCGGACATTGCTGCAAGCAAGAGAAGACGTGTTAGAAACGAATAGCACAGAAGTTACAACTTACAACCGACTTACCCTCGGCCGAAGCTTCAGCAACCTCGTCGGCCGGAGGAGCTTCGGCCGGAGGAGCGGCCTCGGCACTTCCTTCGCTGCCCTGCGGAGTCTCCTCGGGAGGAAGGTAAGGGAAGACCCGTTCCGGATCGATCTGAGGGTCCGGCCATACCCCGGCGTTCACAAACAGCTCCGCCTTGCTAAGGAGCCCCCAGATGTCGTACGGGGCCATAGCCTGGATGTGGCCCACAAGGGTGCTCTGGGCGGAGGTCAGGACGGGAGGATCCGAGAGGCCTGCGGCCAGCGGCGCCCATTCGGTAGGAAAGGGCCACACGCTCTTCTCGTTCTCCGGCAGGGAAATGAGGATAAACTTCCTCTTCCAGTCGTGGATGGACGAGGGCTTCCCGGAAAAGATGCTTCGCCCGATCCGAGGGACGAAGCAGTACCATTCGGATCTCCCCTGCCTCTAGATTTTGAAGAGGTAGCGGAAGATGTTGATGGAAGGAATAGTCCGTATACGGGCGAACACAGCCAAAAAGCCGTATACGGTGCACCAAGAATTGGGGAAAAACTGAGACGGGGCCAGCCCGTAGAAGCAAAGGAGGTTAATGACAAAGGTGGGGAGAGGAAGACGAAAGCCCGCCTGGAAGCTATCCTCATAGATAGAAAAGGTACCCGGGCGGGGAGTGTTGGCTCTGGTGGTGGAGCCAGGCCGATAAGGCGTCATCCATGAAGGAAGCTGAAAGTACGAAGCAAGGTTGCTAACCTCTTCGTCCGAAAGGGCACAGGCTGCTTCCGAAGCAGTCTCGGGACGACGACGTCCCGAGGTGGAAGCCTGACCCGGAGCTCGAACCTCCTCGGACGCCTCGGCCTCGGAGGCCTCGGCCCCGGAAGCTTCGGGCTCTCCGGACATTACAGAGGCGAGGGAGTCCAGAGTATAGGGAGATGACACAGAAGACTTGGGGGAATGAGACGGAGTATACTCTTCGTCCGAAGGAGTAATTTCGCTCGAAGTAGAGCTACGGACCATAAGGTCGGGAAGGCGAGAAAGGAGATCAAGGCTTACTCTCAAGGGGGAAAAGATTTCTCCTGGACCGAGCGTAGCCTCTCAAATCACCCAACTCCGCCAACAAAGCGCTCCGAGGGATGTAGATCTTCCCGCGATGGCCAGCAAGCTCGGACGACGCCTTCAGAGAAGCTAGCCTTCTGCCAGAGAGGAGGAAGAGCTCAGATGATCGCAGAGCAATGCAGGCGCAGAAGCAAGAAGAAGAACAGTGTTCTGCGAAGGGCTCCTATTTATAGGCCCCGTTCAAAGCCCTTCCTGCCAAGGCCGACGGCCGAGATCGTCCCCGTCGTCTCGCTGCTCCTCTCGGATACCCGCCACGTGTACCGTCCTTCGGCAATGATGATGGGCAGGCTCCGGGACTCGAAGCAGAACGATCAACGGCCGAAAGCGCTCCGACCCTTCGCCTGATCACTCGGGTGCCCGCCACGTGTCCCGATCCGCGTGCCGGAGAGGGGAGCGGCGGCGATCTGAGTAGAACCTCGGGCAGAGAGCCGAGGCGATCCGCGACCCGCGAGCGGTCAAGATCCTTTTGTGCTTTTTACGGAGCGGCCGGATGCGCGACGCGTGTCCCATGCTTCTTCGCGAAGCGACGCCCGTCCCGTCCATTTAATGAAGTCTGACGCGAGTCAGAGGGCTCGACCCTTCGCTATCAGAGGCAAAGGCCTTCGTCGCCATCCTGAATGAAGACGAAGCAGCTACTTAACCCTCGGCCGACCGAGGGCACCCTTTTTCAATAAGAGGAACATAAAGCTTCGGGTAAAGCACCTGTTACGCTATTCCCCAACTAGCTTCGGGCTATACTCTCGCCATCTCAGAACTGAGGAAGACAACAGTGGGGGGCTATGTGATGAGGCAGAATCCGATTCGGCCCATTAAAACAAGCCCAAACCCAGTTCAGCCCAGCAGCAGCAGTACAAGGCCCTCAGGGAGCTTTCGGCCCATCAGCGGCCCAACAGCCCTCGGCCCGTAAGCGGCACCGTTGCTCCTGGCCCAACAGGCTTCAGCCCCTCAGCGGCCCATCAGCCTACGGCCCGGTAGCAGCCCGGCAGCCCCAGGCCCAGCAGGCTTCGGCCCATCAGCGGCCCAACCCCCTTCGGCCCGATAACCGAGTCCGGCCCACTCCGGTGGAGGACTAGGCACTATGGCAGTTTACCAGTAAGCCCGGACATAGTCCTATATCGGCTGTCACCGTTAACCATCCTCTATCCTCTGCTATAAATACACCGCTATTTATTGTCAAAGGTATGCAATTCTATGCCTCCGAGACCCTCAAGGACTATAGTCCAAAAAGCATTAAAGCTACTCTTTGCCTTCTGAATCGAATCTTCTTCAGAAACTAACTTGACCGTCGGAGGGGGTTCCTAAGGGCCGAAGTCCGGGACTCCTGCTGACCGGTTTCTTCTTCTTTCCCTCCTGCAGGGGTTCGGTTCGAATCATCGCCGACCTCCCCGAGTCGGTCTCGGCCACCGACCTCGGACTCCTCTCACCGGTCTCGACGCCGTGCGCCGGCTGCATCCTCGACCGAAGGAGCCTCGGCCCCGCCTTCCGAAGACAAGCCAGCATCTGACCGAGCCACCTTCGGCCTCGGACCTTCGGCTTCGTCTCTGCCTCCATCGCCTTCCGGATCCCTGTCGGGCCTCTTACACCGATCCGACTTAGCTCCGGATCCGTAACTTCGGATTCCAGCCTCGGAATCCGGTCGTGATAGATCCAGTCTACATCACTTATATATGAAACATTTGTGGTAATTTATCTACTATTACCTCATATTTACACTAAAACACATTTATTTCACCCCAAATTAGCTTATTACTTAGTTATTAATGAGAATTTATGTTTATCCTCAAATATTTTATTCCAGTGAATAAAATCAAGTTAATCCTAATTCCGAATCAAATTGATAATTAGAGTTAGTTAACTCGAAGATCAGTTTGTACTATCCGATGGAGTTACCGTGGCAAAAAGACTAAGGTGAACAGAGATGAAGACGCAAGTAGCTAGCAAGCATTTTTCTGGGAAGGTAGATGTTACTTGGACTCGGGTATGTGAATCGGTGTATATATATATATATATATATATTTAAGGAGTTGAGATCCACTACGTCCTTCGACTGAATCAATAAAGAGAGGAGAGAAGGGAGGCCAAAATTTTGAATTCATGGGGGCGTGAGTGAAGTGAATTTTGACAATTTTTTTGCCTCCCTCTCTTTCTCTTTACTGATCCTCTACGGTCCACTAAGAGACGTAGAAGATCTCAATTCATATTTAAGTGATCAGAAGTAAAGTACGAGAGATCTTTCAGAGTTGGAGATAATTTTAACCTGGTCGATAATCTCGTTTAATTAGGTGAAAATTTTAGATCAACTTGATCATCCGATGAAATAATTTTATGGACAGAGAATAAATATCTCAAAATAGTTTTTAGACTCCAATCAAAAATAAAATTTAAAACCTCTCAATTAAGAAGCAACAGGTGAACAAATTATATTAGAAAACATTGCCAACGGATGTGACCGGACAGAGGCGTATAACTTTATAACGTGGACGCCACGTGCGGATAAGATCTGATCTTTTGGCACGTATGAACCCTGGTCCACACGCATCAGTTCTGTTCACGTAGGAGTGCAGGGAGCCCTAAGATATATCACGACGTTGCGTAGTTCACAAGATACGGAAAGCAAAAAATCCTATAGTTTATTTGGTCAAGGAGAATGGGCGCCTGTGGCCTCAACAGTTACTGGAGCTCTCCATGCTGTGCCGTAGGCATCCAGAATAATATTCTAATTGATCGTTATTCCATAATAAGCGATATTTACAGTTTTTCTTTTCTTTCTTCTTATGTTTGCATGAGTGTATTGGCACAGTCTCGCAAGCTTGGTTTTCTTGAAACAAATGGTTTAATTTCTTGAAACAAGTGGCCGACGGAGAGCAAACAACATGAACAGCTGATACAACGCATTGCATGCAACGTTTCACTTAACCAGCATCGAACCCTTCTCACCTTCCTACGTTCTTCACAGGAGAAGGTATGTGTTGGCCAGTTCTTATCACAGATCCTTACTGCTCCCTCCATTGCACTCATATGCAGTTTAAGTGACGTGATTTGAATTTGAATATAAATAAGAAATAGAAAAGAAAGAAGACTCTAACATAAAATCGGACTACTTGTCAGTAAAATAGATGTAACTTTCAACTCATAAATCAGATTTGCGTGTATGACTTCAATTTAAAATAGTCATAGTCAAAAGATTGATGTGATTTACAACTTATGGCTGTAATGCGTCATTTTTTCAAGTCAAATTTTATTATTTTCATAACGAATAAATCAATTCTAATAAAAAATTGTTATTTTGATAACTTTTCAAATAGAGATTAGGATGATTTAGAATTTGATTTTCATAATAATTTTTTGGTAAAAGTTATTTAAAATTTAGTCTTCTTTCACTTAATAGATGTTTATTTTTTATTAAAATCAAAAAAATTAATGTATATTTATAGACGTCTCCTATACAGAGAATACTTGTCGAATGATATTAATCTTTTTTTAACTTCTTTTAGAGAATTGTAAAATTTTTTTCGTTCTTCCTCTCTTTTTATACGATTCTCTTTATCTGAATCTTATGCAACTAGATGGTTGTTTCAAAAACCCTATGGTCGCCTGTATCTTCTCTCATCACAGTGCCGCCCTGTGGCTTTCATCCGTGGTGTCGTCGTTCGCTGAGGGCAGGCATAGCCCATACTGTGTGCACACCATGCCTCATCCCAATTATCTAACCCTCACAGTGCTCGTAGAGATTTTGTTCGGGTTGTCCTTATCCGAGAGGGCGTGCATATATAGCCAACAAGCATCTACTTAAATAAGAAGAGGAGCAGCGTGGTCTTCAATGCTTAAGGACAAGGGTTACGCAACAACGCTAGCCAACAAGTGGCTCCCCTCCCACCTGACTTGAGGATATGTCATGTGGAAGACTACACAAGAAACCTCCTAAGCGTCCTGGCCCCATGCACGATCCAACTCATCTTATACTAATAGGCCATCTTCAACTTGTCACTTGGATCCTAACATATACCACCCCGGCAGGCTGAATCAGTGCTTGTGACCTTGCTGCATCCGTGGACTTGGCGCTCCTGGTGGCAAACTTGCATGTGTGCTTAACCTAGCATAGATGTGGGCGTTTAATCCCACGAGAGCGGCCTAATCCGCTCCAGTACTGCGCAGAACTGGGAGCCACTGAACCAGCAAGGAAACGAGAAAGGAGAAAGAGAAAGGAGATCCTGCAGGTCATGGACCAATTACCTGTCTTCTTTGTCTTTGTCAAAGATTAAAACTTGTGTACGTGGATATGCATAGGATCATCCCCCATCACGTTCGGTGGTGACTGGTCAGTGGTTCCCCTCCTTTGACGATGTAGCAGAGGTCGCTGTGCTCTTACGTAGAGAGGATCTAATGGCAAAATATTGCCACAGGGATGTTGTTGAATCCGGCCTGTCCTCCTTAACCCAAAAAGAAAAGGTCGCCTGGAAATATTTCTTGATGCAATGCATCAAGAGACAAAGGAGACATGGGGCCGGCGGCCTTTTGTATCGAGCCCTCCTCCAACTGCAAAAAGCTGATGTAGTTTGGCCTGGTATGCCATTGTCGTATGTATCTCTTGAACATAATATATATATATATATGTTATATATTCATAACGTGCTCTCTTATTTATTTTTTATTTAGAGCATATGATGTCTTTCTAATTAAAAAATTCATAGAAAGTTGAGGTGATACGTAAAGTATGAACATTTAAGAAATACGACATTAACCAGGACTGTCTGAGCATGATTAAAGGCTTGAGCGGCGTGTGCGAAGGGGCACATCCACGCTGTTCATGCAAAGCATGTCCACGTTTCACGCGGCCTCTGTGCACACGTGATCAGAACGCGCTCCCACGTGTGCCCCATGTTGTTTTTGTTCTTTATTCACCACCAATCGTTCGGATGACCTTTTAATCAAAATGTTGTAATTATAACCATTTAGTCAAAAGAAACCATGAATCTGAGGTCCATTTTCAATTGTTCGACAAGGAGGGCTAGTAGATATAAAGTAACTAGACTATCCACAACACTCACATGCTCATGTTATATGACAAATATGGTTACATATACCTATTATCTCAATATGAGTAATGGGAGGTTGAGCTAGTTATCCTCCAGCTAGCTGCATCTTAGTTAAGGGCATAAACACAAGATTTTAGTAGAATTTAGGGATATATACTAGCGAGAATATAATATTTACAAGAGTATATATAAGCAGAATTGATAATATTTCTAGATGTACGTATGAAAATCGTTATCTCTTATTATAGTTCCTTTTCTTTATCTCTTATTATCGTTTCCTGTCTGTTGTCCATCACCCATGCATGAATACTATTCTTAAAGATTAATAGTTTGTCAAAATGTATTAAGTTTTAGTTCATCAAATTGCACACTTATTAAGAAATAAGAAAAATCACTGAAGTAGTTTCAAGCTTCATCTTTTGCCAATCACCTTTTTTTTGGCTTTTACAAAGTCATACAGAACCTCCAATCAACTTGCTCACAAATGCCACCACAGGAGTGCCTCTTCAAGTAGGCGCCACTACAACATCTACTTTGAGTGCCTCCTGACCCAATCATCACATTCGGTCACCTCAATCATGGAGCAACCTGCATACGGATTACCAACCATGTCCTCTACACAAAAATCATAGCTTCTCCAGAGTAACAACTCATGGTATGGCCCTGGGCTCTAAGAACAAAAGCACGTTAAGGGGACCTTTAAGTCCATCAACGTCCGCCGTTCTCTGCACTCTTATCTGTTTGGACTTGTTTACCCAATTCATTTCTCTCCCTTGAGTAACGCAAGAGCCGGCAAGAAGTTGACACCTCCACAGATTCCAAGAGGAGGGACGACAAGTGAGAAAATGTACACAAACAGTGGCCACCGAAATGCTCGAACATATATAATCAAAAGGAGAGGTATGGAAGGCAACCCAATACGGGCACCGCCCTCAATCAGGGCAACCAAACAAGCCACAAAGTGCTAGGCACGACAGGCTCAGCAACGAAAGCAGATGCTTCGAGATCACAGTGAGCAGCTGTGGATGTGAACTGCTGCGCTGCAGCATTCACCTATTGCCACACCGCGTTGTGCCAGTTTCTTAGCTTGCCAGCCATTAGCTACTCGTCGTTGTGTCATATTCAATAAGTTATATTTTAACGGTTTGATCAACTAATATTTACGATTTTTTGTGTAAGTACAAATGATAAGGTATTCTTCAAACTATTATATTGTAACAATTTAGTTTGCGTATACTTACAGTATTTTCCGTACGTATAGATCAATCTCTAATTACGGTTATTAAATTGACGGTATAATCTTTGGCGATTTACGGTTGCATAACCGTAGATATAGTCTATAGAAACAGCTGTTACACATACGGTTGATAGCCGTAAGGAGTTTCGTAAGTAGAGATATTTACCAATAGTATTTGGTACACAATTTACGATTATCTGCCGTAAGTACAGACCAACTTTGTTGTAATATTAGACTATCTACCGGTAGAGTAGACAGGAGTTCAAAGGTCTAAATGTTAAAATTATTTGTGGATGCGTCCCGTCCACGACGAGGATGAGTACTTAACGAGATGGTGACCCCAGGGACATTTCGGTGATTTGGTGGTCATTTGTGACAATGAAGAAACGGTCTTAAAAGGGGTTCTGGTCAGAGGACGTCAAACAACAGGAGATGCGAGTAACCTCGCACCAAGAGGGGCCTCGTCTTGTCAACCAATAATTCTCTTCCCAAACTCTTGGTGGGAGTCCGCTTAGAAGATTTTTAGGTAGCCTCTTCACGTAGGGGGTTAAATCTCCTAAGAAATGATTAGCGGAGATGTAGTGTTGCTGTCACTAACGATTCCAAAGGATAATACTCGGTGCACACCGGCACGCGCTGGTGTGCGCGCACACGGTGCATTGATAGGCCAACGCGTGCGGCGCACGGGTGTGCAGCAGGCCGTGCTCTTTCCAAAAAGATTAATCTTTGCTGCGCTCCTTAATGTAGTTGTGACATCACGCTTTCATTCAATTCAACGGTTTAGGTGGTACGAAAATGTGATTATTATTATTTTTTGTTGTTGTTGGACTATCCAACCAAAGCTCAGATAGTAATGAGGGTGAACTAAAATATTACTCCAATTTGACATTTTTTTTCAAAAATTAAAAAAAAAAGAATTTATACTCCAGACATTACAAATTATATATAATAACCCAAGAATTACAACAAGTGTTATTCTTCCAAGATATAGTGTCTCCTATCATTTCTTAAGGTACTCCCTTAAAATACTCCTTAACATCATAAAGTACTTGAATATTTGAAACTACAAACCTTATAAATATCCGTATTCCCTGCGTACGTACACATCAATAATCTCACTGGATGCGTGCAAGTCGTGAAACCAACTTTGTGGTTTCCTCACCGGAAATTACATCACAAGTTTCCTTAGTTAGTGGTTTATAAATGAATAAATCTTTTCCATTTTTAATTGGGTAGAAATATCCCCTACATTTGCAATATTATGGACACCATCCATACAATGCAATATATATTACCTCTCCATTACTCAACTCCAGCTAAGGTTCAACCGTGTTAGTTATTAAGGCTGCAAAAATGAAGAACAAAATATATCTTTTTCAAAAGAGTATGCTTGTTGCTGGTGCAAATGGGGCGATATGGATTGAAATCCCAATGTCTTTTCGTAACCTTAAAGAGCTCAAAAAAATACCCACTACACTTTTTTTTTTTCGAGATTATGAACTGTGCTCTCGGGAGCATGATCAAGCTTTAGAGAGCATAATCACTTTGTCGAAAAACTTGGTTGATATGAGACTTTAAGTCCATTTTATTTAATTGATGGATAATTATTAATTAAGCTTATTAGTAAATCATCAATTATTTTAATAAATTAAATATCCATTAGTCATTATTAAATTGGGTCTAGGTCCATTAAGTCTCATAAAGATATGTCCATTAATGTTAGAGAGTAACTAATCACATATTGTGGACTTAGTGCAATTTTTGGGCTCTAAAGATTGCATAACATCAACCCATTAGAATGATGATATCTCTATATATATACGTCCAAAAATTTTGAAC
This sequence comes from Zantedeschia hybrid cultivar, assembly GCA_030544215.1. Lineage (NCBI taxonomy): Eukaryota > Viridiplantae > Streptophyta > Magnoliopsida > Alismatales > Araceae > Zantedeschia > Zantedeschia hybrid cultivar. Next base: position 24,108,824 of record JARZZO010000011.1, on the reverse strand, counting down.
TTGGTACTATTAGAAAGAGGGTAGAAAGATCTAAAACTTTGTCTAAAGATGTTGTCTAATTTTGATAGAATCGGAGTCAAATCTAAGGATTTTCATATTAGAAAACTTATTTCTACGAAAATAGGAATCCTAGTTACACTTGGAGAGTTCGTTAACTTGGTTACTAAGCTTGCTCTAGTTGGAGTTCGACTCCAACACAAATAGGGGGTGTTAGGGGTTAGATTGCGACGTCAAGAGACTATAAATAATCTCTAGAATTCGTGATTAGGGTTTCTAGAGCTGCACTTTAAGTTCCAAGATAAGAACATCGTATTCTTCATGAAGAACTAAAATATATCTTTGATTTAATCTTTTAGGATTAATCCATGTTCTTGGTTCTTTGAGGTGTTAAGAATGTGGAAGAGACTTCGAATCAAGAAGAATTCGTGCTTTGATCTTAAGGAAGGTAAGAAGAAAGGGTTAGTCTTTGTTTTCCCCAAAGGTAGGTGATGATAACCTATCAAGTGATATTTTACATTATATGAAAAATAAAGTTTTAATTTTCAAAAGTAATCAAAGTGATTTTTGAAAATGTATTTTATCATTTTAAGATATTTGATTTTTATTGGATTTATGAATTTTACCTCAAAACCTTGATTTTCTTAAGTCCAAACTGACAGACTTAAAACACGTCAGCAACAACAGATGACGCAATTTAGAATGCGTTAGCCCGATATAACGTGATTTAAAATACATTAATTGTCCATGATGCGATTTAGGCTATCGATTAAGTACACATAAGCATGTACCTATGGGTTCTTTTATTGGCCATAACTCATTCATTTCTTAGTCAATTGACCTCAAAGTTTGACCACACCTTGATTTTGACATATTCTATCTGTTAATAAAATTTTATATTTTTTTATATTTAATTTACCTGTTATTCAGTTATCTATTCGATTGGCTCAATTTGATTCGAACTCTTCATATGTTATTTGATGCTCTAAGCCACTCATTTGATATCCAATTTGCATAAGACTTTGTCTATATACCTTAGATAAAACCTATTTGACATGTTTGACAAGTTTGATCAATTTTTTAATATGTTTGTTATTTTTAACTTTATTTATTGATTTTTTAACTCTAAAAATTAGTTGTAATGGCTAAAACTAGAGCTTATATTTCTATTCAATAACTTGTTGGCGACAATTTTACTCTGATTTTTCTCTTATGTTACCATGTTGACTCTTTCAGTGACTATTCTGTACATAAGGATATGTATTTGACTTATATCTATATGTAGCACTTTCTAAAATTAATTTTCAAATATATACTTATCATTTGCTCTTCGTTATCTGATTGTACTATAATTATATGACTATACTTAGACACTACTATCTTAAGGAGATTTTGTGAGCCGATTCTATTCTAAGCATCCATATTGGATATGATGTTTTGTTTGAATCGGAAGGCAAACAGATAGAATCTTAAGTTTTGGTCGGCTAAATCAAGGGATAGCGATAGATAACGTCCTGCGGGTTTAGGGTTGGGAGGGCTTAGACAACCCAGTTATACGTATTAACCAAGATCTTTATATCATTTGCCTAAATGCTTTTGTATTTGTTTTATTCAGCTCCTTATTGTAGGTGCTTAGAATGACCGTGTGATTAACATGAAATATCTATGTTGTTTAGGTGTAAACTAACCTATTAAAAACAGCAACTAAAGTGCAGTGATCGCCAGAAACTTTTAACTTAAAAGTTTCAAAAGAGAGTATGATCGCCTACCTTTCAAACGCGGAAGATTGAGTCCTTGGTTCCCCTTCCTCAGCCGGCTGAAGAAAGAGAGCCCTTTCTTTGTTTCTTTGTTCTTGCTGTGGATTTGAAGTTGAGGATCGTCCAGAAGTTGTGTTTGATTTCCACTTTTGATCTCTTGTTGTTGTTGTTGAGTGCAGCAGAGATAGAAAAAAACAAAAAATGAAGAACTAATGATGAGAATTTAAATAGAAGTAGTATCTGAACTAATCATGATTTTAAGCATATTTAAACAGCAAACTCACTTTTTTAATGGCTTTGAAACCCCTTAGATCAAGTAGGTTTTTGAAAGATTATGATATGGTGTGTGTTTGCATGAAGTGAATATGAAAAAAATAAAACTAATGAAATGAATGCAGTAATGAAAAACTTATGCCCAGTTGGTTGAAGCCTTTGAAAGGATGAAGATCTTGAAAGGACGCCGACTTCTGGAAATGGCAGCGCTCCGGCGTTACGACGTTGTTGCTCCGATCTTCAAATCGCTATAACGCTATGGCTCAACTCAACTTAATTCTGTTCTCCCTTTTTTTTTTTACTCTTCAACATACAGGGTATTTATAGGCATTTCTTGCGTTCGAGATTAACATAGCAAAATCCCGAATTTATCCATCTTAATTGACAGATAATTACTGATTAATTCATCTTTATCTGTAATTATCTAAAACGCGTCCACCTTGGCTGACGCCTTTCAGATTAATTAAGATAAGGATAAATATCTGGGAAAACTAGTCTTTATCTTTATTAGGTAAAAACGCGTCTACCTATGTAGACGTCTTTTAGACTAATTAAGATAAGGATAAACATCCGGAGGAGAAGTAGAAACAGCCTAGGAAACCTAAAACGCGTCGACATTCCCAGACGCCTTTTAGTTAATAAATTAATTAATTAAAATTCAAATTTAATCGTTAAAACAGGAATAAACTCTAAAGGGCGTCCACTTGGGTCGACGTCTTTTAGAATTCTTCATATTTTAACTCAAAATTGAATTAAAATCAATTCAATTGATTAACTTAAACACATCTGTTAAACCCGACACTTAAAAAGATTAATAAAAATTAATCAATGATTAATTATCAGACCATTTTGAGGCATTATTGTATGATATGAAATTTACTCGAAATGACGTCAAAATTAGCGTGTCTACAACTGCCTCACCTTGGCATCATCTTTGCAAGGGAGTGAAATGAAATGGAATGTACTGAAAAGGTGATGCCAAGGTGTGATGAGACACGCTCTTAACATCACATGACTGGAATTTTTCTCAAAATCATCAACGAAGATAGCTCAAGGAAATCAATGGAATTAATCCTGTCTGGATGAAGTAGACAAGGAAATAAAATAAGGTCGATCAACCTCCTCGGAGTGGGAAGTACCCCAGGTCGTAGACACTGCAGGTTTCATCATGGGGAGCGTTTGCCAGCCAATGTGGACGTGCTACAGCCATGATGGATCTTAAAAGAAAACAAGAATATCGGATAAAGAATCCAATCAAGGATAGAATTCCAAAGATATCTTCAAGCGAACCTCAAAGATAATCAAGATACTCAATTCAGAATGGAATATTTCATATCATGTTGAGATTATTTAATTAATGGTCTGAAACTTAATCAATAATTAATTCTTATTACAATGATTTCAAAGTCCTACATGATGCATGCTGGGCTAAAAGAAAAAAATAAAGTCAAATAAAATATAAATTAATCAAGGATAATATTGTTAAATTGTCATTAATGAGTCAAGATACCAATTCTTGTAATTCAGTGCTAAGCCGAAGCTCATTTATCCACGCACCGTTTCACAAAAGTGGAACCATCGTCCCCACTAATCAACAATCCAACGGCCTATCCGTGCGATTAAGAATTCTCTGGAATTATCACTGTTTTTTGTTGTAGGGGAACTCAAATTCCAGTTTCATCAAAACCACAAGGTCCTTGATATGCTCTAATAAATATTTAATATATAGTAATGCAAATGATTTACATAGAAGAGTACAAGGATAGAAATAACCGTCTTTTTAGCCACGGTCGGGACTTCTTGACTCCCACAATGGGATTTTCTTGATATTTCCAGCTTTGCTCAGAATTTTTCTGCAATCAAAATTATTAGTTCCAAACAAATATTCAATTAAAATCCACAGAATTTCGGGAAAATAGTAGATTTGCTAAAACGCGTCTTGTCGTGCAGACGCCATTTAAAGTTGAAACGCGTCAGTTATTGTAGACGCCTTTTACTCACAGAAACAGATTTCTGGTTGTTCTCTATTCGAACTCCAACTCTATCAATGCACATCCCTTTTCCAATCCGGAAAAGTCTTCCTAGGATCGCAATGTTGTCTATATAAACCCCCTTAGGTCGTTCTCAAGTAATCCCACTACAATCCAAAGATCAAAGTTGAGTTTTCTTCAAGGTTTCTTCAAGGTTCCAAGGTTTTCTAGCTTCAAAGAGGAGGAATTCCGAAAAAGGGAGTATGAATTCTTCAAGCAAGAAGATGAAGATGTCCTTGGAGCAGTTTTCTGAGGTGGAGAATCATCTCAATGAAAGAAATCCCAATCTCCAAGTAAGTTCAATCAACTTCTTTGTCAATTTTCTTCATCACGTTCTTCATGTTCCTCATCATGTTCTTCGTTTTTCTTTTGGCTTTCAGAACTATCCCATATTTCCTGGCCCAAGGAAGTTCACCTCCTTACCTTGGATCCGTAAACTTGCAAAAAGCATCAAGCTTTCCATGCAAGTGTTCATATCCAAGTGGAATCTTCAAGGTCTCGTAGTACTTGCCAAGCATTACAAGAGCGCGAACGTAGATTGGGCGGCTATGGGTGCCTTGATCGAGTGGTGGCATCCCCAAACTCACACGTTCTTCTTTCAAGATTTCGAGTGCACAATTCTTTTGGAGGAGGCGGAGCTTCTTTTAGGTCTCCCAAAGACCAAAGAGAACAAAGAGAAGATAGCTTTGATGAAGGAGAGAATCACCGGTCAACAATTGTTGACATCTATCATGAAAGATCCTTCAGAGGCCAAAGGATGTCTCACTAAAAAGGGGATCAATCTCACCAAGCTAGCCGAGTGGACGCTGTATGAAATTGATGATCTAAGAGAGGATGAAGCGGAGGATGTAACAAAAGCCTTAGTTACATGCCTAGCCGGTGCCTTGTTCTTCTCTGCGCAGGATAACATCTTAAAAGATGACCAAGTTAGTGCTATATGCGCAATCTTCGAAGGTAAATCCATTAGCACCGCTCTCTTAGCATATCTCTACAGTGGGCTTTCTGCAGCGTCTGTGGGCCGTCCTCCGTATGGATGCATGCTACTCTTTGCCTTGTGAGTTGAACTTCACTTTAAGTTTGAGCACAGCAAAAAAAAGGCCTTTGAATCCATCTCAAATTTTCTTGAATAGCCCAATTCATTGCATAGCTAATGTTGTAAAGTTCAATGAGTACATGGTTAACAAGGTTCCAAAACTCAAGACCCGAGCCGATTGGAGAGAGTATTTAAAGCTCATGACGTCCGACATATTCGACTCGTCTCCGCTTGCTCTCGTTGGAAAACCAGTTTGGGTGCGTCGTGCAGCAGGAGCAGACCTTAAGTTGATCGGAGCCACCGAATTTGTGCTGTACAATCCACATCGGTGCCTTACTCAACTAAGCTTGGGCCGTCGTGAATTCCCCGAGTTCTCTCCCACACTTCCGATCAAGAAGCGCGACTTGGAATCCGACGAAGATTATGAAGCCATACAAATCATTACCACTCTATGGAATCTTGGCTTCAGTTCCCGTGTAAGATCCTCTAAAGATAGAGATAAAGGATTGAAATCTCCTTATCTTAAAGGTCTTCATGAAATCCTTCCTTGAATGTAATTTTCCTTTTTTTGTGATGTAATAAAGGATTTTATTGAATAAAGAAGTTTTTTCATGCCTCAAAACCTTTCCTTAACTTTCTGTGAAGTGCACATGATTTTTCCTTTAGAGAAAACCTGATTTTTCCTGAAAATTGAACAGTTCGGGTTCTGTAAAAATGTAAAATGCGTCCACTCAGAAAGACGCCTTTCAAACTATATTCTTTTCCAGAAATTCAATTTAATCCTCAAAAACCCGATTTAAGCTTAAAACGCGTCTACCTAACTAGACGCCTTTAAACTCTCTCTCCTACTTTTCCTAGGATTCTGCCATTAATTCCATGATTAATTCCCTGAAATGCGTCTAGAAACAAAGACGCCTTTAATGATTTTCCTGTGCACGGCTCTGCACAGAACCTGAAACGCGTCTACCTATGTAGACGTGTTTCAACCAATTCAAACAGTTGTCCTTTACCGCCTCAACTTATGCGCGCTGAAACGCGTCTTCCTGAGTCGACGCCTTTCACCCTTTTCGTTACAGACCCGCGAAGGCCCTCCTTTCTTCCTCACTTTCTCAAAAATTCCTTCTCTCCACCCGAGCTCCGGCGATTTCTCCGGTGATCTCTCTCTCAAAACTCCTTCTAAAGCCATGGAACACGGCGAGGGTTCAGGGAAGAAGAAGACCTTAGCCAAGAGGAGGCGAAGGCAAGAAGAAGAGGTTCCTGAGGAGGTGCCGGCGGCGTTAGCCGAGGCGGCGGCCTTCTTGGAGGAAGAGCTCCCTCCACCGGCGCCCATGGCGGTGGAAGAGGAAGAGGAGGGCGACCTCCACACGGTAAGTCTTCTGTGGTTTGAATGAGCAAGGAAAAGAGGGGAAGAAAGGGGTTTTTTTCAAGAACCCGAAATCTGGACTTGAAAGGCGTCCAGACCAGGTGACGCCTTTCAAAAGGCGTCGCCATTGGTCGACGTCTTTTAAGACAAATTTCGGATTTTTAAAATAGGTAGAAAATATTTTTTAATTGCGTCAAGTTATGTGGACGTGTTTTGAAACACGTCTGTGTATGCTGACGCCTTTCAAAACAGAAAGTGAATTTTCCTGTTTTTTTTATTACTGACCCTATTTTTTGTTGTTTTTATTTACAGGGAGTGATGAGGGCTAGGATCTCTTGGGACCTAGTTATAGGGGCTTACAGAGGGCTCCCGGATTTCCAGAAGGTGCGCCTGCGCCAGATGGGGTTCGGTGAGATATTGGACATCGAGCCATTTTGGCTCGATCTAGTCTTGTTACAGGCGCTCAGGGAGCGTTGGCATGCGGAAAGCCGGGCTTTCCTAATGCCGTGGGGACATATGGTCCCCACCCTAGAGGATGTGGCCAGGATCACTGGCCTCCGGGTAGAGGGCCGACCGGTGAGTGGGGTGACTTACCCCGATTATCGAGGATTAGCAGAGGCCTTATTAGGGATAGAAGTATCTAGCATGGGCAGGGAGTCCAGGATGGTTCCCAGGGTAGAAGTAGAGGCTGCCCTTGGATTAGATGAGCCCCGGCGTCGGTCTGACGAGACCCGGGAGGAGTTTAGGGATAGGCTAGCAGAGTCGTCTTCTGCCACCTACTGTAGGGACCCTAGCCAGGTAGATGAGGTAGACCGACAGCTTAGGGTCTTCCTTGTCTTTTTCTTCGGTCGGTTGCTCTTCGGTACGAAGGGCGACCATATCCACTGTAGATTTTTGTATTTGTTAGATGACCTAGATAGCTTAGGTGAGTATGCCTGGGGTGCGGCCCTCCTGGCCCACCTGTTTGCAGATCTATCCGCGGTCATTCCGGACCGCGAGACTACTGTCAGCGGCTTCTCGCCGTTCCTCCAGGTATTAAATGTTTTATTATTTATTCATGATATGATGCTTTTTCTAACTTATATGTTTATGCATGCAGGTGTGGAGCTACTATTATTTCCCGCTCGGCAGAGCGAGGATTGTTCGTCCAGACGCTGTCCCCTTGGCCTGCCGTTGGCAGCCAATCGTGGACACGGCTCCACAGCACCATCAGCTGACGGCCCTCCGCCGTCAGTTCTTGGACTACCCAGAGCTTTTGGTAAGTTTTTTTTTTTTTTTTTTTTAACTTATTCAAAAATTTTATTAAACGCAATTCTTTTATTGTTTAAATGCAAATTATTTATATGAATGCATCTAATCTATATGCAGGTGATCTGGCGCCCGTACCTTGGTATGGGCGAGGAGGGTCAGCCGTGGGTGACGGCTGGCAGGAGGAGGTTCGGGAGGCAAATGTGGCTACATTGCCTCAACGAAATTGAGCCCCTCCGCCTCCGGCTTGTGATGAGGACCCTGGGCCTCCACCAGGAATGGATCGATGAGGAGGTCCCGGAGGACGTCGGGAGGAGCATGAGGGGCAAGCAAGCCCTCACAGATTGGCGTGCGAAATTCCCCGAGCAATACGAGGATTGGCACCGCCGCGGCGTACGGGTGGAGTCCCGTGCGGAGAGTAGCGAGGGCTACCTCCAGCATTACCGGGCCTATTACGCCGATCAACTTCGGCTCCTCCGACCACTCGATGTAAGTATGCATTCATGCGTCTTTAATTTTATTATTATCTTGATTTATGTTGGTGAATGAATGTATGAATGCGTGACTTGCAGGATGCACGTGATGCGGTCATCATCGACCTCCGGGCCCGCCTACATGATGCGGAGGCCCAGCTCGAACAAGTCCAAAAGGAATTGTTTGATCTGGTATGTATGAATGAATATGAATGCATGTTTTAATTAATTATTTATTTTGGCGATTAACCACTGACAGTGTTCTTTTGGTGCAGCGAGCCGTCTACACCCAGGCGGCTCCTCCTACTCATGGAGCTTCATCATCCACTTCTTCATCCTATGATGCGGCTCTGGCTGACCTCCAGAGTCAGCTTGCCTCCGCCATCCACCGGGCTTCTCTCGCGGAGGAGGATCGTGCTGCTCGGGTAAGTTCTTCAACTTTTCATTTCTGAATTTGATTTTAATTACTTGATTGCCAACTAACAACGACTTTTATTCAGGTTGCCGAGCTTCAGGAAGCCCTTCAGAGAGCTGAAGCGGAGCTGGAGCATGCCCGTACTGCAGCGGCTCGCGCCGAAGCTGATGCTGCGCGGATCCGGGCTCTAGAGGAGTAGGTGGCGCGTCTCTCCACTGGAGATTTTGCACGCCTCCAGATTCGCCTGGAGGTTGTGACTGAGGAGAGAGATCGCGACCGCCTTCGACTGGAGAGTCTTCAGGGTCGGCTGTCAGTCGCGGAGCATGAGCGCAAGATGGTGGAGGAGCGAGATCAGCGAGCCCGCCAGCGGGCTATTGATCGAGGTCAGGCGAGTGCCTTTACTGCCAGCATAGCCATATCATCTGGCCAGGCAGGGCCAAGTGCAATGGGACCGCCTCCAGCTCCTAGAGCTCCACCGCCAGATGCCCAGGACGAGGCCCAGAGCCAGTTGGATGAGGGCGGAGGGGAGAGCCAGCCTTGAGGGCTTTTGTACTTCTTTTCCTTTTCATGTATCATGTACAAAATACTTTTGATATATACATGAAACTTTCGGGCTCCAATTTCGTGTTCTTGTGCTTATCTTGCATCCTGTACAACACTTAACAAACAGGTTAAGTATCTGTTTAGGCTTAGCCCCTTGCCTGACCAAATAAATGGTCAATTAATCTTTTCCTTGAATAAATGGTCAAGGGGCATAGCCTTTATTAACAAAGGTAATAAGAATAATCAGACTTAAGCAAAATGCAACATACAAGCAAACATATGCTCACTGAAAATAAAATGAATGAAACACACTAAATGTCACAAGCAAATGCTAATTGAAATATTTTTTTTTTTTTTTGTTTTTTTTTTTTTTTTTTGTGGTTTTGAAATTTTCATTTTGTTTGGGTTTTGAGATGTATATTTTTTTTGAATTTTGAAAAAAAAAAATGTATATATTTTTTTTGAATTTTTGACTATGCAATTTTTTTTGAATTTTGACATATATAATTTTTTTTGAATTTTTGCATATACATTTTTTTTGAATTTTTGACATATGTATTTTTTTTTGAATTTTTGACATATGTATTTTTTTTGAATTTTTGACTATAAGACCAGTATGGTACTTAGATCAAAAGATCATATTCATTTATTAACTTAATTTCCAAATTGTTCTTTAACAACTTAACTTAAAATCCATCGTGTTTGAACTTGTGTTTCCATTCGTGATCCCATTTGATGATTTGACCCTTAGTCAATCTAAGCCATCCTTTAAGCTTGAAGTACACCTCTTTAGAAAGAAAAGAAGAGTAAGTTTAGAAAGCCCATGAGAAGGTTCTGGAGACTTAAAAAGATGTCCCTTTCTAACCCTAATATCTGTTGGGGTTCGGTCATTTTCTTTCCGGGGTATTTATCGACCTTGCGTTCCCTTTTGTTTCATTTCATGGCCTTGACGTGACGTTTGTAGTGTAATGGCCTTTTGATTTTGAATTTGACTTTTTGCCTTGCTTTTTTATTCTTTTCTTTTGTTGCTTTGCTTTGGAACGGATCTCCCCCATTTTTTTTATGACGGCCTCCTACTAAGATGGCGGGTATTCTTGGTAGTCTATTTTAAGTCTCGTTCCGACATCATGGGCCGAGTGTAAAACAGAATTTTACTTTAAAAGGAATGATTTGTACTTTATACTCTTAGTCAAGCTTTTGATATTCTTAAGGACTTGGCATCTCTTGTTACTCACGAATCAAACGTGTCAGTGTGTGCAGTAATGGGTTTGAAGTTAAATTATTCAGACTAACAAAGAAATTTGAGTTTATAAATTTTCTGATTCCACTGATCTTTGTACCATACTGATCGACTCTTTAACTTAAGGGTAGTATTTCTTAAGGTGTAAACCATTCCAGGGATGATTTAGCTCTTCTCCTTCTGCATTAACAAGACGATAAGCATTACCAGGATAAGCGTGCGATACAACATAAGGTCCTTCCCAGTTGGGTTGGAGCTTAGAACGCGGACCACCAGGTTTTACAAAAATTCTTTTAACAACCATTTCACCGACTTTGAACTTTCGTTCAATGACTTTCTTTTGATAAAAACGTGCTAATCTGTTTTGATAAACTTTTGCATGATTAGCAGCTGACCACCTCTTCTCGTCTAAAAGTTCCAATTGAGCAAGGAGTGCTGAACGATGTTCATCAATGGAAAATTCATTGTTCAATTGTACTCTTAATGACGGTATAAGGATCTCATATGGAACTACCGCCTCCATTCCAAATGTTAAGGAATAAGGAGTTTGCCCAGTAGGCGTGCGGATTGAAGTTCGGTAGGCCCATAGAGCCTCAACCAATTTTTCTGGCCAATCTGCGAATTTGTTAGATTTACACGTCTTTTTGATGATTTTTATCAAAGTCTTATTAGTTGCCTCTGCTTGGCCATTGCCTTGCGGATAATAAGGAGATGAATGATGCAATGCAATTTTATACTTGTTGCAGAGGTCCTTCAATTCCTGTGACACGAACTGCGGTCCGTTGTCGGTGACGATGGTACTTGGAATTCCGAATCTTGTGATGATGTTCTTCATGATGAATTTGCAGACGGTTGATGCTTTGATCTCCACGTATGCTTCAGCTTCTGCCCACTTGGTGAAGTATTCCGTTGCCGTGAGAATGAAAGATTTTTGCTTGATGCCGGAATCTGGGTTACCAAGGGGTCCAATAATGTCGAAAGCCCACATGGAAAAAGGCCATGGGGAAGAAACAGGATGGAGTGAAGATGCAGGAGAATGAATTTTGTCGGCGTGAAGTTGACACTTAGCATACCTACGGACATATCCTACGCAATCTTCTTCCATGGTTGGCCAATAAAATCCTTGTCTAAGGATCTTCTTTGCTAGCATCTGTCCATTGACATGGCCACCACAAACTCCACTATGAGCTCCTTCCATAACCTTCCAAAGCTCATCCTCGTCTAAACATCTCAGAAGAACTCCATCAAAACCTCTCTTATATAATGCTCCCCCAACTAGGGTGTATCGTTGAGCAACTCTCCTGATAGCTCTTTTTTCCTCAGTTGTAGCTTCTTCAGGATACGATTGATCTTCACAATATTTTGCAATTTCATAATACCATGGCTTCTGTTCATCATCCATCTCTTCTAACAGCTCCATCAACATGATTTCTCTTTTCTCCACGATACTTCAATCTTTGAATTTCTTCAGCAACTTCTCCTTAGTTCTAAGAAATGAAGGATCTTTCATGGCGGGTGAAAGACGCCTATGAATTATGATCGATTCAGATTGTTTGCTGATAGGAAAATCAAGAGAAGATGCAAGTGAAGCTAGAGCGTCAGCTAAGATGTTTTGATTTCTAGGGACATGGACAAAGATCAATTTTGTGAAAAGCTTCGAGTAAGCAGAAGTAAGTTCTTGATATGGCTTGAGCTTGGGATCAAGAGTCCGATACTTGGTCAGCACTTGGCGAAGAATTAATTGGCTATCACCTACAATCCTGAGTTTGGTGGCACCATGAAAATGAGCAGCCTCGAGACCAGCAAGAAGTGCCTCGTATTCAGCTATGTTGTTGGTGACTGGAAAATCAAGCTGAAAGGCTTGTGGAATGGTGACACCTTCAGGTGATAACAGAACAATTCCGATCCCCTTTCCATGAGAATTCAGAGCTCCGTCAAAATGCAGAGTCCACATATCACCTCTGATTTGATTTACGGACATCAGTTCCTCATCCGGAAACTCTGATCGCACTGGATCAAATCGAGGAAGGGGATGATGGGCGAGATGTTCTGCTATGGCATAGCCCTCGATTGCTTTCTGTTGAATGTAAATGATATCGAATTGGGATAGAAAGCTTTGCCATCGCGCTAACCTATCAGTAAGAACAGATTTCTCCAGAAGGAATTTGATCGGATTCATCCTAGCGATGAGATGGACTTCATGGGCCAGAAAATAATGCTTTAATTTCTGAACAACCCAAACCAATGCTGCACATGTTTTCTCCATCGCCGTATATCTCTGTTCAGCGGGGTTGAGAAGTTTAGAGAGATAGTAGGCTGCCCTCTCTTTTCCTTCTTCATCTTCTTGTGCTAGGACAGCCCCCACTGCATCATCCAGGACAGAAATATAAAGTATCAATGGTCTGCCTGGAGATGGTGGTCTCAAAACAGGAGGACTTGCCAAATAGTCCTTTAATCCATCAAATGCCTCCTGACACTTATCGTCCCAATTGAATTTGACTCCTGGCTTGGTAAGCTCGTAAAACGGCTTACACCTTTGTGAGTGCTGGGAGACAAAGCGGCGAATAAATTGTAACCTCCCGATTAATCCTCTTAATTCTTTCAAGTTTTTGGGAGGTGGCATTTCTCTGATAGCCTTCGCCTTATTGGGATCGATCTCAATTCCCCGTTTGCTGACAATGAATCCAAGCAATTTCCCTGAAGATACCCCGAATACACATTTCTTGGGGTTCATCTTCAACTGATACTCTCTTGATCTCTCTAATACCCTTGCCAAAACTTTGGCATGCTCAGCCTTCGTTTTAGACTTAACCAATAAATCATCCACATACACTTCCAAATCTATATGCATCATGTCATGAAATATTGCCATCATGGCCCTTTGATAAGTGGCTCCAGCGTTCTTCAATCCAAATGGCATGACGACATAACAATATGTTCCCCAAGGTGTAGTGAATGAAGTCTTCTCTTGATCCTCTTCTGCCAGCTTAATCTGGTTGTATCCTGAAAATCCATCCATAAACGACAACGTCTCATAGCCAGCAGTGTTATCGATGAGTACATCAATATGAGGCAATGGAAAATCATCTTTAGGACACGCCCGGTTTAGGTCGCGGAAGTCAATGCAAATTCTGACCTTCCCGTCCTTTTTCATAACCGGGACTATGTTGGCCACCCATTGTGGATAAAGGACAACTCTAATGAATTTGGCTTTGTGTAATTTGTCGACCTCTTCCTTCATCTTTAAAGCCATTTGTGGGTGGAATCGCCTTAATTTCTGCTTGACCGGATTAGCTCCATCCTTTAATGTCAACCTGTGTTCAACTAAAGATGAGTCTAACCCCGGCATATCCTCGTAACTCCAGGCGAAAGTGTCCTTATAATCCTTAAGCACTTGTACCATTGCCTTCTCATCCTCTGCAGAAAGATTTTTACTGACGAGGACAACCTTAGGTTCGTCTTCAGTCCCTAAGTTTATTTCTTTGGTGGGCTCTTCTACGGCAGCTGAAGGTTCATCAAATCTCTTCACTCCACTAACATATGCCTCAGCTGCGTCCTCATCATCTTCCTCATCCTCAACAATGGGGTCCTTTTCATGTACTAACTCATATACCCCATACCCATCATCGACTGACTCATCATCTGTACAATCTTCTGGCATCTGAATTGGATCTTCTAAAAACTGAGGGATTAAAGAGCAAAAGGAACATTTATCAGCCAAATCCTGGAGGTATCTTTCTGGAATTTGCCTACCCTTAGGCTTCCTAGACTTCCTAAACTGACTAACGTGCCTAAAACTGGACTTACTAACTTCACTAAACTGTTTATCATAACCTAAGGAAGATGAAACAGGATGAAAATCCTGGGATACAAATGGAAATACAGGGGAATCCTCCCGTGGGGAGGGACAGAGTAGATCTAGGAGAGAATCTTGACCGACGGACCCGCGCGATGGGGTGTAATCGGACAAGTAAGATGTTTCCTCGATAATGATTTGGGAAGAATTTGTTGTAAAATTGGCATTTTTTTTTGGACAATGAAAGAATTAAACATAAAGCAAGAATGAATACAAATGAGAGGAGAATCGGACGGAGGAAGCGGCACCAAAGCCAGAGGATTAGGGGGATCATATAGCAATATGTCCCAGATCAGATTATACAACCTCTCTAGGTCGAGAGGAGATTGTGGAATAAAGTCCCGAGGGGACAGAGTTATCATGACAGGCGGAGCCCGTGGAATATCTTCAATTATGACCCGTGACCAAGTCGGGGTCAAGAGTAGTGTACGAAAAAGAGTATGGAGCATGAAGACATGTGAAGGATATGTCCCCCTCCATAGCAGATCTGTTGTGTAACCAGCTTCATAGGGGTCATCTGGCTCCCCTTCATCAGTTTGTTCGGACAGCAGTATCCGCTTGTCAAAGATTGCGCCAGGGCTCTCAATTAGCTCGTCAATCCGCGGTGGCCACTTGGGTTTTGCGGGATCCAGGAATAGTCTGTTCAGTGCTATGTATAGGTCCCTCAGGTCGAACCATCTGTACCATTCGCATTCAGGGTCATGGAATTTCCTCCTCTTCATAGGCCGCAGAGCCTCCAAGGATTGGTATGTAAGTAGTTCGGAACAATGTCTGGCCAAGTCCCTCCCATATATGTCATGGAAGTCAAAACATGAAGTAATGACCACCATGTTGTCGTGACTAAGTATGGGCCCTTTTACAAAGTGTGTATATAGAGTCCATGCTAAAGGATCCCGGCCTTCTTTCAGTGGTGTGGACATTGTTTCCAAGATTTCTTGACCATCTTCTTGCTGAACCCTGTCTTGCTTCAGTTTGCTCGGCCTATAGCCCAGACCGCTTCCAGGTACTGCCCGATGATTTTTAACAGGAGTGGTCCTGCCTTGCAACTGTGTGCCCAGACCTTTCCCAGGCTTGTAGCCGTTCTTCATCATGATTCTCCATCCCGGGGTACTCATGCACTTCCCCCTTTTGATAGCATTTAATGGGTATGGAGAAATAGTAGCGGCTTTCAAAGGGTCAGCCACTAGACGGTAGACCTGTAATACCGACAGAAAAGGTTGTCGGCCAGGTAAAACAGCAGGTTTAATATTCAATGTATGAGCAGCAGCAAGGATCGGCATGCTCGTCACTTTAATAATTCGTCCTTTATAAGGGAATTTGAGGCATTGGTGATTCGTAGAAGGAATCGCCTCAAGAGTTTTGATATAAGGACGTCCCAGAATGGCATTTATGGAAGGGTCGATTTCTAGAATATGAAATTCGACCTCTGCATGACTTACTGGACCTAACTCCACCTTTAAATAAACCATTCCCAGAGGGGAACGGGTAGAATTGTCATATGCTGTAACTGAGATGGGGCTAGGCAGCCATTTCTCCTTGGGCACACCGCATAGCTCCAGGGTCTTCGGAGGTAAAACATTAATTGAAGCCCCTGTATCAACCAGGCATGCATCCACGGCCTTCTTGGAGATATTGACCGTGATGCTCAGAGCCATGCTTCTGGCGGCTGGCGGTGCTAGTTCCGATGTGTGGAATGTAATTGAGGGCTGATCCCCCTGAGGAACTAGTAGTGCTGCAATCTTCTCTACCGGCACGTCTTCGTTGACCATCACCTTCTGTAGGTATTCCATTAAAGCTTCTTGGTGAATCTTGGACCTTTTAATCAATTCCAGTACAGTGATCCGTGCCGGTGTTCTGTCCAGATGTTTCAACAAGTCATATTGAGTGCCTGGTGCACTCTCTTCATTATGGGCTTCCTCAGTCGGCTGTGATGGGCCGTCTCTGACTGTGGACTGAGGAAAGACCTTGTTGAAAATCCTTCCACTCCGGAGCGCATGTTCCTCGACCGTGGAGGATCCGGGTGACACCTTGAGTACCGCAGAGTCGGGTGGCGTAAGCGGTGCGGAGGGTTGATGCGTTGGTGGCGTTGGGTTAGATGGTGATGGCGTAGGGTTAGGTGGTGATGGCGCGGTGCGGATTAAAGGCCTAGATGGTTGGATGGTAGATGGGTAAGTGGTTGGCGAAGTGGGGAAGGGTACGCGTAGTAACGGTTTGGATGGTTGGGGCATATCTGGGTAGGTGGTAGTGGTAGCGGGTGAAGTAGGAAATGGTATGCGTAATAATGGCCTTGATGGTAAAAGGGGCGCGTTATTGGTTTGCGGTGGGGTATATGATGGAGGCGTAGGAGTGCGGGGCGCAATGGGTCTAAGGAAGGTGGGTGGTGGTAGTGGGTTATTGGGTGAGGGCGAATGATATGTGGGTGCGGGTAGGGGGGTGATGGTGACGGGTTGTGGTCTGGGTATGTGGATGGTGCGGCGTGGTAGTCGCTCTGCGGTACTTTGAACGTGACCCGTTGAGTAGAGAGAGGAAGAGTCCTCTATCCTCCATTGTTGCCCACGACCAGCCTCAGACTGGCTGTTCGTTAGAATGGGAGCAACCTGGTTCTGATTCTGGTGCTCCGGGAGCGGATTCTGCACTATGCCCATGTTGGGTGGTGCTGCTGCTTGTGCTGGTGGTCTTGCTTGCTGCTGCTGTTGCTGCTGCGGTCTTCTCGCCTTCAGGGCTGTTATGTATTTCTTCATTTCCTCCCAGTCTATGCCGCCCTGCTCGTTGAGATCATGAATATAATCTCTGAATTGGAAGCAGGTGTCGATGGTATGCCCAGGTTGCCTGTGGAAGTAGCAATACCTGGACGTATCGGCATTTTGAGGCCAGACGGCCTTTTCCCTTGGCAAAACTAAGGCGTTGGCTGCCATTAAAGCACTGAAGATATCGGCCAAGGATTCTGGGAGAGCCGGGTATTCTGCCCTCTTCGGGCCTGGAGGTCTCCTCTGTTGGTTGTAGTCACCAGGAGGAGGGACATTGTGGTACGCCGGCGGTGCGCGCGGCTGGTACTGTGGCTGTTGCTGGTGCTGATACTGCTGCTGCTGGGGTTGCTGGTACTGTTGTTGCCGTTGCGGCTGTTGCTGTAGCTGTTGCTGGTTTTGATTCTGATTCGGCTGCTGGGGCCGTTGATACTGTTGTTGGTACTGGGGGTTCTGCTGCTGTCTGTACCCTTGTTGCTGTGGCCTCTGGTACTGCTGCTGACTCCTCACGAACTGGGGCGAGTTATTGTTCATGGTACTCACTTGCTCATGAGAGAGCGTGCCCTCAGTAGTCGGACCTGTGCTGGGAGAATTTGGCACTGCAGGCTTCCGAGGTGGAGGTCTGCTAGGTCTATGAGGATCAAAGACGCTAGAGAATGTAGCGTCCTTGAAAGCATTCTGGCAGTACCGTGCTCTTTCATAGAGCTCTGCCATGTTAGTCAAATTGTTCAAGGAGAGGACGAGCTTGAACTGGGGGGTGGCATTAGAAATTAACATTTTCACTTGTTCGGACTCGGACAAGTGATCCTTCACCTTTTCGGCCAGGCCCCGCCACCTGTCAGCGAAACTGACAAACTCCTCATCCGGTTTCTTTTTTTCTGCAATGAGGTCCGTGATAGACAAGGAGGGTGCAACTCTGTCCTGGTATCGTTGGATGAATTTGCGTGAAACGATACTGTAATCCTCTACTTCGGAGGGTTCCAAAGAAAAGAACCACTCGAGGGCTGGTCCCTCTAGGGATCTCCTGAACAAGAAAGCCAATGACCTCTTATCATTCTGCCAGAAAGAGGATTCATACATGAACTCCTTCAGATGTGTGAAGGGGTTACCAGTACCGTTATACTTTCGATACACTGGCATTTCAGAGGGTGGCAGATGGAACACTGGCAGGCTCGGTAAATTGATTTCTGGCACAGCTTTAACCCCCATCATCTTCTGGAGATTATTAAATTGCTCATCCATACGCTCCATTTTGGCCAGCAGCGTTTGTGTGGTCAGATCTGCTTGAGGAGGAGGAGGAGGAGGAGGTACTTGGTAGGCCTGCTGCCTGGAGTACGTTGGACAGGGTGGACAATAGAGGGGAGGTCCGGCAGCGCTTCTGCCATGCCCGAGGGCATTTTGATAAGTAGGCGTTTGCGGTCTAGCCGGTTGCCTAGATGATGAAAGCTGCGGCCCAGCTGGCCGAGAAGTAATATGAAGGCCTTCCACGGCCTGATGGATATAAGGAGGAGTAATATGAGGAACAGCAGGGGGAGCCACAGGGTTCGGCTCGGCAGGCTGCATGGGTGCCTTCCCCTTCAAAATAGATTGGATCGCCTCGAACTGCTGAGGGTCCAGTCGGGAGGCAAGAACTCCCAGAGCATTGCTGAGATCCGTAGGATCAGAGGATGAGGGATCATTCTGATTCATGTCCCCCTCGAGATCAGGATTAGGGATCGCATATTCATGCGGAAGAGGATCAGGATATTGATCACGTGGAGGCAAAAGAGGTGTCCGAACATTCCCATCTAGACGATACGGAATGGGGATAGAACTACGGGAGGCATCAGCATCTCTCCCACTCTCATAATTGTACTCAGAATTCCGAGGGGCATTAGCATCTCCCTCGTAATTAATCATGGCGTCTGGAGCCACACTCAAGTCCCTACCTGATCGTAGTAACATGATGTTAGATTCCCTTTTCAAAGATTTAATCAAACAAGTTGTACAGAGATTAATCAAACAAGTGGATGCTTAACGTGATTTTAGGATTCCTTGTTGAGTTATATGAATTGGATTAAACCACAATTTCGCTCAGGGAAGGATCCTAGTTTCAGTTCAGTTTCCACCGTTATTCTCTAGGGTTCTCTCTCACAACGCTTTCGGAATCTAGCCGGGACTTCAATTGGTACAACCAGCCCGATGATCAAGGAGGAATACCTTGATTTTGGGGACTTATGGAGGTCTCAACGTCAACTTCTCTAGTCTGATCAAGGGACCAACCCAATCAGAGAGAGTTGCTGACGTCGAGTAATGTGTTCCTAAGAAGAGGAGGGATTAGCCTCAATGCGTATGTCCTGCGACCTGGATGGCCTCTAATGCTTAACAAAGTAATGGGTAGCTAGCACTCAACCACAGAAATCTGGAAACTGAAAAATAATTAAGAAACTGTCTGAATTGCGTCGATTACGGTCGACGCTATTCAAAACAGAACTTAATTCTCTCGTAGAGAACAGATGCAAACAGCAGAGAAAGCCTGGAAAATAACTAAAAACTGTCTTAATAGCGTCTATTATGGTCGACGCTATTCAACACAGAACTTAATTATTTCGCAGAAAGAGATGCAAACAGCAGAGAAAGCCTGGAGGCTAAAAGGCGTCTAGGAGTGACGACGCGGTTTTGAAACGCGTCTCTGTTCCTGGACGCTTTTTAGTTCGCAGAAACAGATTTCCAGAAGGATTTTCTGTGTCGAATCCTCCTTAAACAGGGTAAAATGCAGTAAACAATCGACTCATGCAAAGATTTTTTTAGTTTCAGATTTTAAACAGGATGATTTACTAACTAAACAACTAGAAAAACAATCAATCACACATCATTTTTATCACAAAAATAGCTTTTTGAGTTAATCAAGGGGGGGGGCAAGATCTTGCCACTGGGGTGTGCACGTGGTGCACGAGGGAAATCAATTAAACTAAACACTCACCAATTGGTGAGGACGTGTCCAGAGACACAAGTGGTGCACCGTGGGTGCCCGATATGATGATAGCAAGAACAAAAGGAAACTAAAAGATGGCGAGACCAAGTCCCACCGTGATCGCCAAAAAAGCTGTAGGTGCTTAGAATGACCGTGTGATTAACATGAAATATCTATGTTGTTTAGGTGTAAACTAACCTATTAAAAACAGCAACTAAAGTGCAGTGATCGCCAGAAACTTTTAACTTAAAAGTTTCAAAAGAGAGTATGATCGCCTACCTTTCAAACGCGGAAGATTGAGTCCTTGGTTCCCCTTCCTCAGCCGGCTGAAGAAAGAGAGCCCTTTCTTTGTTTCTTTGTTCTTGCTGTGGATTTGAAGTTGAGGATCGTCCAGAAGTTGTGTTTGATTTCCACTTTTGATCTCTTGTTGTTGTTGTTGAGTGCAGCAGAGATAGAAAAAAACAAAAAAATGAAGAACTAATGATGAGAATTTAAATAGAAGTAGTATCTGAACTAATCATGATTTTAAGCATATTTAAACAGCAAACTCACTTTTTTAATGGCTTTGAAACCCCTTAGATCAAGTAGGTTTTTGAAAGATTATGATATGGTGTGTGTTTGCATGAAGTGAATATGAAAAAAATAAAACTAATGAAATGAATGCAGTAATGAAAAACTTATGCCCAGTTGGTTGAAGCCTTTGAAAGGATGAAGATCTTGAAAGGACGCCGACTTCTGGAAATGGCAGCGCTCCGGCGTTACGACGTTGTTGCTCCGATCTTCAAATCGCTATAACGCTATGGCTCAACTCAACTTAATTCTGTTCTCCCTTTTTTTTTTTACTCTTCAACATACAGGGTATTTATAGGCATTTCTTGCGTTCGAGATTAACATAGCAAAATCCCGAATTTATCCATCTTAATTGACAGATAATTACTTATTAATTCATCTTTATCTGTAATTATCTAAAACGCGTCCACCTTGGCTGACGCCTTTCAGATTAATTAAGATAAGGATAAATATCCGGGAAAACTTGTCTTTATCTTTATTAGGTAAAAACGCGTCTACCTATGTAGACGTCTTTTAGACTAATTAAGATAAGGATAAACATCCGGAGGAGAAGTAGAAACAGCCTAGGAAACCTAAAACGCGTCGACATTCCCAGACGCCTTTTAGTTAATAAATTAATTAATTAAAATTCAAATTTAATCGTTAAAACAGGAATAAACTCTAAAGGGCGTCCACTTGGGTCGACGTCTTTTAGAATTCTTCATATTTTAACTCAAAATTGAATTAAAATCAATTCAATTGATTAACTTAAACACATCTGTTAAACCCGACACTTAAAAAGATTAATAAAAATTAATCAATGATTAATTATGAGACCATTTTGAGGCATTATTGTATGATATGAAATTTACTCGAAATGACGTCAAAATTAGCGTGTCTACACTTATATTGTAATCTATGTCCGTAAAGTTATGATTTGATACGATTTAATAAGTTTGATTGACACAATAATAAGAAAATTCATGTTCTGTCATGCCATTTGAATTTATTATGTTCATGGCTAGTAGAATTTGATAAGTCAAATATGAACTAATCATGGTAAATAAACTATATGTTATTTGATTCGTTCGTACTATTAGAAAATACATGTGATTTGATAAGTTTATATATGTGATCATATTTTGTATCATGTTCTTATTTGAACTATGTGTAGAGTTACTAATTCATGATATTAGTTATCACTTGATTTTAATTATTATATTGTCTACAATTTGTGGGTTTGATGCCTATTGAGTACTTATTACTCATAAACCTACTAACAAATACATATCCGTCTAAGGAGGAGATTTTGAGATTTGAAGAGGATCTTACTTGAGGGGTAGAATATCTTCAGAAGGTTATCTAGGTTTTAGATTTACTGCTTAGATCGATGTAGTAGGTATTTGAGTGAAATATGTATTTTTCTATTTCTCTGGTGAGATGAGAGTTTGCTTCCGTATATTATTTGATGAAGTTTAAGGATCCTAGTAATCGCATTGTAATTGATTATTAGATTATTTGATAGTAAATAGCATATTTATTATTTTGGTCATTTGTCTCTTATCATTCATATTTGATTTGTATGTTATTTGATTTCATAATTTCGTAACTTGAATTTGAAGTTGGTCCAAATGACAAAACTGTATCAAGGGCGTAACATTAATACTCTAAAAATTTCTCCATAACATTATGTTGTCGATAGCATGACATTTTGCTCTCAAGAGCATGAGCATTTTCTCGTGAGAACAATCCATGCTCTTGAAAAAATAGTCTGGCGGGTAAATTTTCTTATTTCTTTTTTAATTTGACATTTTTGTGTACGCTGATACATAGATGATGTCGGCGGGCATTTAATTGAGGGTGAGAGGGAGAGAGGACAACCCTCATGTGCACTCCCCAGGTGACGAAAAGACATTGGCAACTCAATCCATGTGATTCCATTTGCACCAACAGTGGTGCAACAAGTATTAATCTTCTCAAAAATATTCTCATTAAGTTGACCATTTAAAGTAGAATCAAAAGAAAAGTATTTGTGATTTACTTTTATAGAAATACTGCCTCCTTGAATGGGAATGTTCCAAATATATACTTCGGCTTCCTAACGGAGACTGACTAGAAGGTTTTCTATTTAAATTAAATTTTAACAAAAATATGCAAATATCCTTCGCTTTCGCAATTATTTGCTTTCATTTTCAGCTCAATGTTACAAAAATGAGAAATAAAAGCACAAGAAACAATGACTACAGTTGCCTATATATGGCAACATACATAAACGAATAGCATCAAATAGCAAAAAGGAGAACAAGAAAACGTTGATTCTAATTATGGAAGCACAAAGAAAGCAAAGTACGAAGTGAGGGGAAAAATGATGATAACTCTTGATGTGCACAGTGAATAGAACGCGAGAGACAAAGAGAGGAGAGTAGTGAGATCGGTTTGGAGCTTCGGCGAGGTGAGGATTTCTTCTTTCTTGTTGTGTCTTACTTCTCATGGGATTACTTATCTATTTATAGGGCTTCCCTCACATTCCCTCCACCCCAAACTTTGTAACTGCCCCATAATCTCCTCTTTTGTTTCTAGATCTGGAGGAGAGATTTCCTCTATCATTAATTGGCCAAATCTATAGCGTACGTAACGTTCCAACATCACCCACTTGGCCAACAAATTATTATACTCCCACTATTCGTGTGAAGTATAAACACTTGACCAACAAAAATATTATCTAGTTTATATATTCCTGAGCCCCATTAAGCCAACATGCTTAATGAAATCTTCTACTGGAATACATTTTGTCAAAGGATCGACAATCATATCACTAGTGAGGACATAAGTTATTTTCACTTCCCCTTTCCACACAATATCCCGAATATAATGATATTGTATTTCAATATATTTTCTCCAGAAGCTATTCGCTCCACTGTTAATCAAGCTAATTACCGCTTGATTATCACAATATATCTCAAGTGGTTCATCTATCAAGTTGAGATTTAAATATTTTAGAAATCATCTTATTCAGACTGCATGAGTAGTAGTCATACTGCAAGCAATGTACTTAGCTTCTTATATATATCTTGCAACACACACTTGCTTCTTATTATTCCAAGAAACAGCTGCATCACCAAAGATGAGCAAGTATTCCGACGTTGACTTTTCGTCATCTTTATCTCATCCAAAGTCTACATCTGAATAACCAAGTACTTCAAGTATATCAGCTTGATAAATTAATTTGTGGTGCAAAGTTCTTTTCAGATATTTCATAATTGTTTTAATAACTTCCCAATGTGTTGGATCAGGATTAACTTGATATCAACTCACCAAGCTTACTGGATATGCTATGTGTGGTCTTATATTCATCATTGTATACATCAAGCTTTTTACTGCTTCAGCATATGGCACCTTAAGCGTACTATGTCCCTCCCTAGGACATTACTCTTTTCCTAAACGTTTTCCATAAACTAAGGGTGTAGGTGCCGAATTACAGTTATGCATTCTGAATTTCTTGACTACAGACCGTAAATATTTTTCTTGATTTATACTTAATATTCTAGACTTTCTATCCTTTAAGATTTGTACACCAAGAATATAGGATGCCTCACCCATATCTTTCATTTCAAATTTTTCACTTAATTCAGATTTGATTTTATTTAATATCTCCATGTCATTTCCCGCGAGCAAAATATCATCCACATATAGGGATAATATGGTATGACTGTTCCTACTTTTCATGATATATACACAATTATCCAACTTATTTGCAACAAACCCAAGTTGGATAATTATTTCATAAAATTTGAGATACTATTGTCTAGAAGATTGTTTCAAACCATATATAGATTTCTTTAACTTGCATACCCTTTTCTTTTGGCCTTCCTCATGAAATCCTTCAGGTTGTTGCATGTATATATTTTCCTTCAACTCTCCGTTGAGGAATACAGTCTTGACATCCATCTAGAATAACTTCAAGTCAAGATATGCAACAATAGCTAATATAATTCTTATAGATGCAAACTTAGCTATTGGATAATATATTTTTTGAAAATCTATACCTGCCTCTTGATTATAACCTTTGACAACTAACCGGACATTGAATTTATCAATTGACCCATCAGCACGAAGTTTTTTCTTGAATACCTATTTGCACCCAATAACCTTTCTATTCTTAGGTAAATTACATAGTTCCCACACTCCATTACTTTTTATAAAGTTCATTTCTTCTTACATGGCTTCTAGCCACAAATCAAATTCCTACGATTTCATCGCATCATTATAATTCACGAGATCTATATGATTTTCCTCATCTATATCTACTGTTAGACATGATCGTTCACATAAGTACAAATAATAATCATCCATTCATATAAGTGAAGTTCTAGTTTTTTTGTTGTCAATGTGAGTTCTTAGAATGATCGTGTGATTAACATGAAAAATCTATATTGTTTAGGTGCAAAATAAACCTATTAAAAACAAAAACTACGTGAAGTGATCGCCAGAAACTTTTAACTAAAAAGTTCCAAAAGAAGTTTTGATCGCCTACCTGTTTAAACGCGGAAGATATTGAGTCATTGATTCCCCTCCTTCAGCCGGCTGAAGAAAGAGAGCCCTTCTCGTTCTTTGTTCTTGCTGTTGAATTTGAAGTTGGGGATTTGAGGATCGTCTAGAGATTCTGGTAACTTTGTGTTTGATTTACTCCTTTTGATTCTCCTTTTTGCTCCGTTAAGAAAATGGAAAGAGAAATGAAGAAACAATGATGAGAACTTTAAGCAAGAATAGTATCTATTCTAATCATGATGTTAAACATGCAATTAAACAGCAAACTTACTTGTTTAATGGCTTTTGAAACCCCTTAATCAAATAGGTTTTGAAAAGAATGAATGTGTTGTGTGTGTTACATGAAGTGAATGATGAAGAATGTAGAACTAAATGAAATAAATGTAGAAAATAAAGACTTATGCCCAATGGTTGAATTCTTGAATGGATGAAGAATCTTGAAAGGACGCCGACTTCTGGAAACGGCAGCGCTTCGGCGTTCTGACGTTGTTGCTTCGATCTTCAACTCGCTATTGCTCAATGATAATCAACTCAAGATTACTCTTAACTTTTTTTAACTCTTCAAGATGTAAGGTATTTATAGGCTTCTTCTGCGTCCACGGATTTACATGGAAAAATCTAAGATTTATCCATCTTAACCAACAGATAAATACAGATTAATTCATCTTTATCTGTAATTATCTAAAACGCGTCCACATAGGCTGACGCCTTTCTGATTAATTAAGATAAGGATAAACATCCAGGAAAATTTATCTTTATCTGTATTAGCTAAAACGCGTCTACATGTGCAGACGTCTTTTACACTAATTAAGATAAGAATAAACATCCGGAAGAGAAGTAGAAATAGCTTAGGAAACCTAAAGCGCGTCAACTCTCACAGACGCCTTTTAGCTAATTAATCAATTGATTAAAATTCAAATTTAAACGTCAAAACAGGAATAAACTCTAAATCGCGTCCACACAGGTTGACGTCTTTTAGACTTCTAAATCGCGTCCACACAGGTTGACATCTTTTAGAACTTTGCATATTTTAACTGAAATTTGAGCTAAAATCAATTTAATTGATTAATTTAAACATGTATGTTAAACCCGACACTTTTAGGTGATTAAAAAGATCAATAAGAATTAAACAATGATTAAATATCAGACCATTCTGAGGCATTATTATATGATATGAAATTTACTCAAAATGACGTCAAAATTAGCGTGTCTACAGCTGCCTCACCTTGGCATCGTCTTTGTAAGGGAGTGAAATGAAATGGAATGTACTGAAAAGGTGATGCCAAGGTGTGATGAGACACGCTCTTAACATCACATTATTGAAATTTTTCTAGAAATCATCAATGAAGATAGCTCAAAAAATCAATGGAATTAATCCTGTCTGGATGAGGTAGACAAGGAAATAAAATAAAGTCGATCAACCTCCTCGGAGTGGGAAGTACCCCAGGTCGTAGACACTGTAGGTTTCATTATGGGGAGCGTTTGCCAGCCAATGTGGACGTGCTGCAGTCCTGATGGATCTTCAAAGAAAACAAGAAATTTTGGATAAAGAGTCCAATCAAGGATAGAATTCCAATGATATCTTCAAGCGAACCTCAAAGATAATCAAGATACTCAATTCAGAATGGAATATTTCATATCATGTTTGAGATTATTTGATTTAATAGTCTGAAACTTAATCAGTAATTAATCCTTATCACAATGATTTTAAAGTCCTATATGATGCATGCTGGGCTAAAAGAAAAATATAAAGTCAAATAAAATATAAATTAATCAAGGATAATATTGTTAAATTGTCATTAATGAGTCAAGATACAAATTCTTGTAATCTAGTGCTAAGCCGAAGCTCGTTTATCCACGCACCGTCTCACAAAAGTGGAACCATCGTCCTCACTAATTAACAACCCAACGGCCTATCCGTGCGATTAAGAATTCTCTGGAATTATCACAGTTTTTGTTGTAGGGGAACTCAAATTCCAGTTTCATCAAAACCACAAGGTCCTTGATATGATCTAATAAATACTTATCATATAGTAATGATGATGCACAATGAATTACATGAAAGGAGTACAATGATAGAAATAACCGTCTTTTTAGCCACGGTCAGGACTTCATGAATTCCCACAGTGAGATCTTCTTGATATTTTTCAGCTTTACTTTCTTGAATTTCCTACAATCAAAATTATTAATAATTCCAAACAAATATTCAATTTAAGCCACAAAAACCACAGAATTTCGGATAAATAATAGAAAAGCTAAAACGCATCGTGTCGAGCAGACGCCATTCAATGTTAAAACACGGCAGTGCTCCTCGACGCCTTTTATTCACAGAAACAGGTTTCTGGTTGTTCTCTATTCGAATTCCAACTCTCTTCATGCCTTGTGTCCTGTATATGACTTGAACAAATAGGTTAAGTATCTGTTTAGGCTTAGTCCCTTACCTGGTTAAGTAACCGACTACTTGATCCTATTCTTGGTAGAAGGGTCAAGGGGCATAGCCTTTATTAACAAAGGTAATGAGAATAATCAAACTTAAGCAAAATGCAACATGCAAGCAGACAGATGCTCACTGAAAATAAAAGGTATAAAACATACTGAGTGCAACAAGCAAATGCTAATTTAGATATTTTTGTTCTTTTGAAATATTTATTTTTGTTTGGATTTTGAAATATATGCTTTTTATTTTTATTTTGACATATGTATTTTTTTTTTTTTTGACCCTTAGTCAATCTAAGCCATTCCTTAAGTTTGGAGTACGCCTCTTTAGAAAGAAAAGATGAATAAGTTTAGAAAGCCCATGAGAGGGTTCCAGAGACTTAAAAAGATGTTCCTTTCCTACCCTAATATCCGTTGGGGTTCGGTCATTTCATTCTGGGGTATTTATCGACCTTGCGTTCCCTTTCGTTTCATTTCATGGCCTTGATGTAATGTTTGTAATATGATGGCCTTTTGATTTGACATTTGAATTTTGCCTTTTGCTTTTGTTTTTCTATTCTTTTCTTTGTGACGGATCTCCCCCTTTTTTTTATGACGGCCTCCTACTAAGATGGTGGGTATTCTTGGTAGTCTATTCTAAGTCTCGTTCCGACATTATGGGCCGAGTATAAAACAGAATTTTGCTTTAAAATGAATGATTTGTACTTTACCCTTTTGGTCAAGCTTCGGTATTCTTTAGGACTTGGCATCTCTTGTTACTCACGAATCAAACGTGTCAGTGTGTGTAGTAATATATTTGTAGTTAAGTTATCCAGACTAACAAAGAAATTCGAGTTTATAAACTTTCTGATTCCACTGGTCTTTGTACCATACTGATCGACTCTTTAACCTAAGGGTAGTATTTCTTAAGATGTAAGCCATTCTAGAGATGATTTAGCTCTTCTCCTTCCGCATTAACAAGACGATAAGCATTACCAGGAAAAGCGTGCGATACAACATAAGGTCCCTCCCAGTTGGGTTGGAACTTAGAACGCGGACCACTAGGTTTTACAAAAATCCTTTTGACGACTATTTCACCGACTTTGAACTTACGTTCAATGACTTTCTTTTGATAAAAACGTGCTAGTCTGTTTTGATAAACTTTTGCATGATTAGCAGCTGACCATCTTTTCTCATCTAAAAATTCCAATTGAGCAAGGAGTGCTGAACAATGTTCATCAATGGAAAATTCCTAATTCAATTGTACTCTTGATGACGGTATGAGGATCTCATATGGAACTACCGCCTCCATACCAAATGTTAAGGAATAAGGAGTTTGCCCAGTAGGCGTGCGGATTGAAGTTCGGTAGGCCCATAGAGCCTCAACCAATTTTTCTGGCCAGTCTGCAAATTTATTAGATTTGCACGTCTTTTTGATGATTTTTATCAAAGTCTTATTTGTTGCCTCTGCTTGGCCATTGCCTTGCGGATAATAAGGAGACGAATGATGCAATGCAATTCTATACCTGTTGCAGAGGTCCTTCAATTCTTGTGACACGAACTGCGGTCCGTTGTCGGTGACGATGGTGCTTGGAATTCCAAATCGGATGATGATGTTCTTCATGATGAACTTGCAGACGGTTGATGCTTTGATCTCCACGTATGCTTCAACTTCTGCCCACTTGGTGAAGTATTCCGTTGCCGTGAGAATGAAGGATTTTTACTTGATGCCGGAATCTGGATTACCAAGGGGTCCAATAATATCGAAAGCCCACATGGAGAAAGGCCATGGGGAGGAAACAGGATGGAGTGAAGATGCAGGAGAATGAATTTTGTCGGCATGAAATTGACACTTAGCATACCTACGGACATATCCTACGCAGTCTTCTTCCATAGTTGGCCAATAAAATCCTTGTCTAAGGATCTTTTTTGCTAGCATCTGTCTATTGACATGGCCACCACAAACTCCACTATGAGCTCCTTCCATAACCTTCCAAAGCTCATCTTCATCTAGACATCTTAGAAGAACTCCATCAAAACCTCTCTTGTACAATGCTCCCCCAACTAGGGTGTATCGTTGAGCAACTCTCCTGATAGCTCTCTTCTCTTCAGTTGTAACTTCCTCAGGACACGATTGATCTTCACAATATTTGGCAATCTCATAATACCATGGCTTCTGTTCATCATCCATCTCTTCTAACAGCTCCATTAACATAATTTCTCTTTTTTCTACAATATCTCCGTCTCTGACTTTCTTCAGCAGCTTCTCCTTAGTTCTAAGAAATGAAGGGTCTTTCACGGCGGGTGAAAGACGCCTATGAACTATGATTGATTCGGATTGCTTGCTGATTGGAAAATTAAGAGAAGATGCTAATGAAGCTAGAGCGTCAGCTAAGATGTTTTGATTCCTAGGGACATGGACAAAGATCAATTTCGTGAAAAGCTTTGAGTAAGCAGAAGTATGTTCTTGATAAGGCTTGAGCTTGGGATCAAGAGTTCGATACTTGGTCAGCACTTGGCGAAGAATCAGTTGGCTATCACCCACAATCCTGAGTTTGGTGGCACCATGGAAATGAGCAGCCTCGAGGCCAGCAAGAAGTGCCTCGTATTCAACTATATTGTTGGTGACTGGAAAATCAAGTTGAAAGGCTTATGGAATGGTGACACCTTCAGGTGATAACAGAACGATACCGATTCCCTTCCCATGAGAATTCAGAGCTCCGTCAAAATGCAGAGTCCACATATCATCTATGATCTGATTTACGGACATCAGTTCTTCATCCGAAAACTCTGATCGTACTGTATCAAATCGAGGAAGGGGATGATGAGCGAGATGTTCTGCTATGGCATAGCCTTTGATCGCTTTCTGCTGAATATAAATGATATCGAATTGAGATAGAAAGCTTTGCCATCGCGCTAACCTATCAGTATGAACAGATTTCTCCAGAAGGAATTTGATCGGATTCATTCTAGCGATGAGATGGACTTCATGGGCCAGAAAATAATGCTTCAATTTCTGCACAACCTAGACCAATGCTGCACATGTTTTCTCCATCGCCGTATATCTCTGTTCAGCGGGGTTGAGAAGTTTAGAGAGATAGTAGGCTGCCCTCTCTTTTCCTTCTTCATCTTCTTGTGCTAGGACAGCCCCCACTGCATCATCCAGGACTGAAATGTAAAGTATTAATGGTTTGCCTGGAGATGGTGGTCTCAAAACAGGAGGACTTACTAAATAGTTCTTTAATCTATCGAATGCCTCCTGACATTTATCGTCCCAGTCAAATTTGACTCCCGGCTTGGTAAGCTCGTAAAACGGCTTACACCTTTGTGAGTGCTGGGAGACAAAGCGGCGAATAAATTGTAACCTCCCGATTAATCCTCTCAACTCTTTCAAATTTTTGGGAGGTGGCATTTCTCTAATAGCCTTCGCCTTATTGGGATCGATCTCAATTCCCCGTTTGCTGATGATAAATCCAAGCAATTTTCCTGAAGATACCCCGAATACACATTTCTTGGGGTTCATCTTTAACTGATATTCTCTCAACCTCTCTAATACCCTTGCCAGAACTTTGGCGTGCTCAGCCTTTGTCTTAGATTTAACCAATAAATCATCCACATACACTTCCAGATCTATGTGCATCATGTCATGAAATATTGCCATCATGGCCCTCTGATAAGTGGCTCCAGCATTATTTAATCCAAATGGCATGACGACATAACAGTATGTTCCCCAAGGTGTAGTGAATGACGTTTTTTCTTGATCTTCTTCTGCCAGCTTAATCTGATTGTACCCTGAAAATCCGTCCATAAACGATAAAGTTTCATAGCCAGCAATATTATCAATGAGTACATCAATATGAGGCAATGGAAAATCATCTTTAGGACACGCCCGGTTCAGATCGCGGAAGTCAATGCAAATTCTGACCTTCCCGTCCTTCTTCATAACCGGGACTATGTTAGCCACCCATTGTGGATAAAGGACAACTCTAATAAATTTGGCTTTATGCAATTTGTCGACCTCTTCCTTCATCTTTAGAGCCATTTGTGGGTGGAATCGCCTTAATTTCTGCTTGACCGGGCTAGCTCCATCCTTTAACGTTAATCTGTGTTCAACTAAAAATGAGTCTAACCCCGGCATATCTTCATAACTCCAGGAGAAAGTATCCTTATAGTCCTTAAGTACTTATACCATTGTCTTCTCATCCCCTGTAGAAAGATTTTTGCTGACGAGGACAACCTTAGGTTCGTCTTCAATCCCTAAATTGATTTCTTTGGTGGGCTCTTCTACGGCAGCTGAGGGTTCATCGAATCTCTTCACTCCACTGGCATATGCCTCAGCTGCGTCCTCGTCATCTACCTCATCTTCAATAATGGGGTCCTTTTCATGCACTAACTCATATACCCCATACCCATCATTGACTGACTCATCATTCATACAGTCTTCTGGCATATGAATTGGATTTTCTAAAAACTGAGGGATCAAAGAGCAAGAAAAGCATCTATCAGCTAAGTCCTGGAGGTATCTATCTGGAATTCGCCTACCCTTAGGCTTCCTAGACTTCCTAACCTGACTAACCTGCCTAAAACTAGACTGCCTAACTTCACTAAACTCCCTATTATAACCTAATGAAGATAAAGCAGGATGGAAATCCTGGGATACAAGTGGAAATACAAAAGAATCCTTCCGAGGGGAGGGGCAGAGTAGATTTAAGAGAGAATCTTGACCGAAGGACGCGCACGACGGGGTGCGATCGGACAAGTAAGAAGTTTTCTCGATAAGGATCTGAGAAGAATTTGTTGTAAAATTGACGTTTTTTTTTTTTGATATCAGAGGAATTAAACATGAAACAAGAATGAATACAAATAGAAGGAGAATCATATGGAGGAAGTGGCACCAAGGCCAGAGGATTAGGGGGATCATATAGCAATATGTCCCATATCAAATCATACATCCTCTCTAAATCGAGAGGAGGTTGTGGAGTAAGGTCCCGAGGGGACAGAGTAATCATAACGGGCGGAGCCCGTGGAATATCTTCAATAATGACTTGCAACCAAGTCGGGGTCAAGAGCAATGTGCGAAACAGAGTATGGAGCATGAAGACATGGGAAGGATATGTCCCCCTCCAGAGCAGATCTGTAGTGTAACCAGCTTCATAGGGGTCATATGGCTCCCCTTCGTCAGTCTCTTCAGACAGCAATATCCGCTTATCAAAGATGGTACCAGGGCTTTCAATTAGCTCATCAATCTGCGGCGGCCACTTGGGTTCTGCAGGATCTAGGAACAATCTGTTCAGTGCAATGTAAAGGTCTCTCAGATCGAACCACCTGTACCATTCACATTCAGGATCAAGAAATTTTCTCCTTTTCATAGGCCGCAGAGCCTCCAAGGATTGGTACGTAAGTAGTTCTGAGCAATGCCTGGCCAAGTCCCTCCCATATATGTCATGGAAGTCAAAACACGAAGTAATGACCACCGTGTTGTCATGGCTGAGTATGGGCCCCTTCACAAAGTGTGTATACAGGGTCCATGTTAGGGGATCTCGGCCTTCCTTAGGTGGTGTGGACATTGTCTCCCAGATTTTCCGACCTTCTTCAATCTCTACTTGCTGAACCAGATCTTGTTTAAGTTTTCTTGGCCTGTAGCCCAGACCACTTCCAGGTGCTGCTCGATGATCTTTAACAGGAGTGGTCCTGCCTTGTAGCTGTGTGCCCAGACCTTTCCCAGGCTGATAGCCACTCTTCATCATAATTCTCCATCCTAGGGTACTCATGCACTTCCCCCTTTTTATGGCGTTTAGCGGGTATGGAGAAATAGTGGCAGCTTTTAGAGGATCAACCACTGGATGGTAGACCTGTAATACCGACAGAAAAGGTTGTCGGCCAGGTAAAGCAGCAGCTTTAATATTCAATCTATGAGCAGCAACAAGGATCGGCATGCTCGTTACTTTAATAATTCGTCCTTTGAAGGGGAATTTGAGGCATTGGTGATTCGTGGAAGGAATTGCCTCACGAGTTTTAATGTAAGGACGACCCAAAATGGCATTTATAGAAGGGTCGATTTTCAGAATGTGAAATTCGACCTCTGCATGACTTACAGGACCTAGCTCCACCTTTAAATAAATCATTCCCAGAGGGGAACGGGTAGAATTGTCATATGTTGTCACAGAGATGGGGCTAGGCAGCCATTTCTCCTTGGGCACACTACACAGCTCCAGGGTCTTCGGAGGTAAAACATTGATCGAGGCCCCTGTATCTACCAGGCTTGCATCCACGGCCTTCTTGCAGATGTTGACCGTGATGCTCAGAGCCATGCTTTTGGCTGCTGGCGGTGCTAGTTCCGATGTGTAAAATGTAATGGAGGGCTGATCCCCCTGAGGAACTAGTAGTGCTACAATTTTTTCTACCGGCACGTCCTGGTTGACCATCACCTTCTGTAGATATTCCATTAAGGCTTCTTGGTGACTCTTCGATCTCTTGATCAGTTCAAGTATGGAGATCCGTGCCGGTGTCCGATTCAAATGTTTCAACAAATCATATTGAGTGCCTGGTGCACTCTCTTCATTATGGGCTTCCTCAGTCGGCTGTAATGGGCCGTCTCTAACTGTGGACTGAGGGAAAACTTTGTTGAAGATTCTTCCACTCCGGAGCGCGTGTTCCTCAACCGTGGAGGATCTGGGTGACACCTTAAGTACCGCAGGGTTGGGTGGTGTAGATGATGCGTGGTGTTGGTATGTCGGTGATGGCGTTGGGTTAGGCGGTGGTGGCGTGGTGCGGATTAAAGACCTGGAGGGTTTGATGGTGGATGGGTAAGTGGTTGGTGAAGTGGGGAATGGCATGCGTAATAGCGGTCTGGATGGTAAGGGGATATCTAGGTAGGTGGTAGTGGTAGCGGGCGAAGTAGGGAATGGTACGCGTAATAGCGGTCTGGATGGTAGGAGGGGCGCGTAGTTGGTTTGCGGGGGATTATATGATGGAGGCGTAGGAGTGTGGGGTGTAATGGGCTTAAGGAAGGCGGGTGGTGGTAATGGGTTATTGGGTGCGGGTGAGTGATATGTGGGTATCGGTAGAGGGGTGATGGTAATGGGTTGTGGCCAAGGTATATGGATGGTACGGCGTGGCGGTCGTTCTGCGGTACTTGGAATATGACCCGTCGAATAAAGAGAGGAAGAATCCTCTATTCTCCACTGTTGCTCACAGTTAGCCTCAGACTGGCTGCTTGTCAAGATAGGGGCAACTTGGTTTTGGTTCTGGTGCTCTGGGAGTGGATTCTGCACTATGCCCATGTTGGGTGGTGGTGCTGCTTGTGCTGGTGGTCTTGCTTGCTGCTGCTGCTGCTGCTGTGGTCTTCTCGCCTTCAGGGCTGATATATACTTTTTCATCTCCTCCCAGTCTATGCCGTCCTGCTCGTTGAGATCATGAATATAATCTCTGAATTGGAAGCAGGTGTCGATGGTATGCCCAGGTTGCCTATGGAAATAGCAATACCTGGACGTGTCGGCATTTTGAAGCCAGACGGCCTTTTCCCTTGGCAAAACTAAGGCATTAGCTGCCATTAGAGCACTGAAGATATCTGCCAAGGATTCTGGGAGGGCCGGGTATTCTGCCCTTTTTGGGCCTCGAGGTCTTCTCTGCTGATTATAGTCAGCAGGAGGAGGGATATTATGGTATGCCGGCGGTGCGCGTGGCTGGTACTGTTGTTGTTGCTGATATTGCTGTTGTTGGGGCTGCTGGTAGTGCTGTTGCCGTTGTGGCGGCTGCCGTTGTTGTTGCTGTTGCTGGTTCTGGTTCATCTACTGGGGCCGATGATACTGTTGCTGATAATGGGGGTTCTGCTGCTGCCTGTACCCCTGTTGGTTTGGCTGCGGTGGCCTCTGGTACTGTTGCTGGTTCCTCACGAACTGGGGCGAGTTATTGTTCATGCTACTAACTTGCTCGTGAGAGAGCGTGCCCTCAGTAGTCGGACCTGTGCTGGGAGAGTTTGGCACTGCAGGCTTCCGAGGTGGAGGCCTGCTAGGTCTGTGAGGATCGAAGACGCTAGAGAACGTAGCGTCCTTGAAGGCATTTTGGCAGTACCGTGCTCTTTCATAGAGCTCTGCCATGTTGGTCAGATTGTTCAGGGAGAGGACGAGCTTGAACTGGGGCGTGGCATTGGAAATTAACATCTTCACTTGCTCAGATTCGGACAAGTGATCCTTCACCTTTTCGGCCAGGCCCCGCCACCTGTCAGCAAAACTGACAAACTCCTTATCAGGTTTCATCTTTTCTGTTATGAGGTCAGCGATGGACAGAGAGGGTGCAACTCTGTCTTGGTACCCACGATACTATAGCCCTCTACTTCGGAGGGTTCTAGGGAAAAGAACCACTCGAGGGCTGGTCCCTCTAGAGATCTCCTGAACAAAAAGGCCAACGACCTCTTATCGTTCTGCTAGAAAGACGATTCGTACATAAACTCCTTCAAATGTGTGAAGGGGTTACCAGTACCGTTGTACTTCTGGTATACTGGCATCTCAGAGGGTGGCAGGTGGAATACCGGCAGGCTCGGTAAATTGATCTCTGGCGCAGCTTTGACCCCCATCATCTTCTGGAGGTTGTTAAACTGCTCATCCATGCGGTCCATCTTGGCCAGCAACGCTTGCGTGGTCAGATCTGCCTGGGGAGGAGGAGGAGGTGGAGGTACTTGATAGGCCTGCTGCCTAGAGTACGTTGGATAGGGGGGACAATAAAGGGGAGGTCCGGCAGAGCTTCCGCCATGCCCGAGGGCATTTTGATAAGCAGGCGTTTGCGGTCTAGCCGGTTGCCTAGAGGATGAAAGCTGCGGCCCAGTTGGCCGAGAAGTAATATGAATGCCTTCCACGGCCTGATGGATATAAGGAGGAGGAAAAGAAGGTTGCTGAGGAACAGCAGGGGGAACCACAGGGTTCGGCTCGGAAGGCTGCATGGGTGCCTTCCCCTTCAGAATCGATTGGATCGCCTCGAACTGCTGAGGGTCCAGTCGAGAGGCAAGAACTCCCAAAGCGTTGACAAGGTCCGAAGGATCAGAGGATGAGGGATCATTCTGATTCATGTCCCCCTCAAAATTGGGATTAGGAATCGCATATTCATGCGGGGGAAGATCAGGATATCGATCATATGGATGAAAGAGAGGTGTCCGGACATTCCCATCTTGTCGATAGGGAATGGGGGCAGAATTACGGGAGGCATCAGCATCTCTCCCGTTCTCATAGTTGTAGTCTGAATCGCGAGGGGCATTAGCATCTCCCTCGTAGTTGATGATGGCGTCTTGAGCCATACTCAAGTCCCTGCCTGATCGCAGCAGCATGATGTTAGATTCTTTTTTCAAAGATTTGACAAACAAGTTACACAGAGATTAATCAATCAAGTGGATGCTTAACGTGATTTTGAGATTCCTTGTTGAGTTATTTGGATTCAATTAAACCACAAATTCGCTCAGGGAAAGGATCCTAGTTTCAGTTCAATATCCACTGTTATTCTCTATGGCTTTCTCTCACAATGTTTTATGGAATCTAACCGGGACTTCAATTGGTACAACCAGCCCGATGATCAAGGAGGAGTACCTTGATTTTGGGGACTTATGGAGGTCTTAACATCAACTTCTCTAGTCTGATCAAGGGACCAACCCAATCAGAGAGAGTTGCTGACGTCAAGTAAGGTGTTCCTAAGAAAAGGAGGGTATTCGCCTCAATGCGTATGTGCTATGGCCTGGATGGCCTCTAATGCTTAATAATAATGGGTAGTAGCACACAAGTCACAAAAATCTGGGAACTAAAAATTAACTAAGAAACTGCCTGAATCGCGTCGAGTATAGTCGACGCTATTCAAACAAAATGTTAATTTTTTCGCAGAAACTCAGATGCAGACAGCAGAGAGGAAATGACTAAAAGGCGTCTGGGTGTATTGACGCGGTTTAAAATGTGTCAGTGCTCCTAGACGCTTTTCAAGTCGCAGAAACAGTTTTGCAGGAGGATTTTCTTGGTTGAATCCTCCTCAAACAGGATAAAAGCAGTAAATAATCAACTCATGCAGATTTTTTTTTTGTTCCAGATTTTAACAGGATGAT
This sequence comes from Zantedeschia hybrid cultivar, assembly GCA_030544215.1. Taxonomy (NCBI): domain Eukaryota; kingdom Viridiplantae; phylum Streptophyta; class Magnoliopsida; order Alismatales; family Araceae; genus Zantedeschia; species Zantedeschia hybrid cultivar. The sequence goes on along the minus strand of JARZZO010000011.1, from coordinate 24,071,309 downwards.
TTTACTAACTAAACAATCAAGATGCCAATCAATCACACAACATTTTCATCACAGAAACAACTTTTTCAATTAATTAACGGGGAGGGCAAAATCTTTCCACAGGGGTGTGCACGTGGTGCACGAGGGAAATTAACTAAACTAAAACACTCACCAATCGGTGAGGACGTGTCGAGAGACACAAGTGGTACACCGTGGGTGCCCGATTGATGATAGCAAAAACAAAAAACTAAAAGATGGCGAGACCAAGTCCCACCGTGATCGCCAAAAAAGCTGTGAGTGCTTAGAATGATCGTGTGATTAACATGAAAAATCTATGTTGTTTAGGTGCAAAATAAACCTATTAAAAACAGAAACTACGTGAAGTGATCGCCATAAACTTTTAACTAAAAAGTTCCAAACGAAGTTTTGATCACCTACCTGTTTAAACGCGGAAGATATTGAGTCATTGATTCCCCTCCTTCAGCCGGCTGAAGAAAGAGAGCCCTTCTCATTTTTTGTTCTTGCTGTTGAATTTGAAGTTGGGGATTTGAGGATCGTCCAGAGATTCTGGTGACTTTGTGTTTGATTTACTCCTTTTGATTCCCCTTTTTTCTCCGTTAAGAAAATGGAAAGAGAAATGAAGAAACAATGATGAGAACTTTAAGCAAGAATAGTATCTATTTTAATCATGATGTTAAACATGTAATTAAACAGCAAACTTACTTGTTTAATGGCTTTTGAAACCCCTTAATCAAATACGTTTTGAAAAGAATGAATGTGTTGTGTGTGTTGCATGAAGTGAATGATGAAGAATGTAGAACTAAATGAAATAAATACAGAAAATAAAGACTTATGCCCAATGGTTGAATTCTTGAATGGATGAAGAATCTTGAAAGGACGCCGACTTCTGTAAACAGCAGCGCTTCGGCGTTCCGACGTTGTTGCTTCGATCTTCAACTCGCTATTGCTCAATGATAATCAACTCAAGATTACGCTTAACTTTTTTTAACTCTTCAAGATATAAGGTATTTATAGGCTTCTTCTGCGTCCGCGAATTTACATGGAAAAATCTAAGATTTATCCATCTTAACCAACAGATAAACACAGATTAAGTCATCTTTATCTGTAATTATCTAAAACGCGTCCACATAGTTTGACGCCTTTCAGATTAATTAAGATAAGGATAAACATCCGGGAAAATTTATCTTTATCTGTATTAGCTAAAACGCGTCTACAGGTGCAGACGTCTTTTACACTAATTAAGATAAGGATAAACATCCGGAAGAGAAGTAGAAATAACTTAGGAAACCTAAAACGCGTCAGCTCTCACAGACGCCTTTTAGCTAATTAATCAATTGATTAAAATTCAAATTTAAACGTCAAAACAGGAATAAACTCTAAATCGCGTCCACACAGGTTGACGTCTTTTAGACTTCTAAATCGCGTCCACACAGGTTGACGTCTTTTAGAATTCTGCATATTTTAACTGAAATTTGAGCTAAAATCAATTTAATTGATTAATTTAAACATGTCTGTTAAACCCGACACTTTTAGGTGATTAAAAAGATCAATAAGAATTAAACAATGATTAAATATTAGACCATTCTGAGGCATTATTATATGATATGAAATTTACTCGAAATGACGTCAAAATTAGCGTGTCTACAGTCAACTGTAGATGTATCATGTTATGATTCATTTATAGTTGTTCATTTTTCAATTTTGATTGAGGTACTTTCCCAATTTCTAGATCATTTCTAAGAATATCATTGTAATAGTCATCATCTATTACAAGTAGAGATTTTTTCTCATTTTCACAAAATTCCTCTTCTTTTAAATTTTCTAGAAATGTTACATCTCTATATTCAATGATCTCTTTCTCCTTATGAAAAAATTTATATCCAAATGATTTGTCATAATATCTTATGAATCTACATTTGAGAGTCTTAAATTCCAACTTATCTCTAAGTTAACTTGGAATGAAAACATGGGCCCTTGATCCCCACTTCTTGAGATGACTCAAATGTGGTTTTCTCCGATTCCATAATTCATAAGGTGTACTCTCAACAGACTTAGTGAGAATTCTATTCAAGATATAGTTAGTCGTAAGCAATACCTCTTCCCACAAATTCTTAGGGAGACCGAAATGCGATAGCATACACGTAACAACATTCATCAATGTTCTATTTTTTCTTTATGTCACACCATTATGTTGCGACGTATAAGGCATTATTATATGTCTTTTAATTCCATGTTCTTCACAATATAACTCAAATTCCCTTGATATATATTCCTCACCTCTATCAGTCATTAACACTTTTATATTCCTTCTAAGTTGCCTTTCTACTTTCATTCTATATTTCTTGAAGCAATTAAATGTCTTTGAGTTTATAGAGATAAAGTAGACATACGTAAATTTAGAATAATCATGAATGGAAGTTGATGTAGCCGAAGCTATCACGACCGGATTCCGAAGCTGGAATCCGAAGTTTTGGATCCGGAGCTGGGTCGGATCGGTGTAAGAGGCCCGACGGGGATCCGGAAGGCGACGGAGGCAGAGATGCGGAGGATCCGAGGTCGAGGGTCGCTCGGTCGGAGGTCGGCTTGCCTCCGGAAGGTGGGGCCGAGGTTCCTCCGGTTGACGGGCAGGTGATGCGGAACCGAGTTTCCTTCGGTTGAGAGGCAGCCGGCGCACTGCATCGAGACCGGAGGGAGGAGTCCGAGGTCGGCGGCCGAGACCGACTTGGGGAGGTCGGCGATGATTCGAACCGAGCCCCTGCATGAGGGAAAGAAGAAGAAACCAGCCAGTAGGAGTCCCGGGCTTCGGCCCTTAGGAACCCCCTCTGACGGTTAAGTTAGCTTCTGAAGATGATTCGATTCAGAAGACGAAGAGTAGCTTTAATGCTTTTTGGACTATGGTCCTTGAGGGTCACGGAGACATACCTTTGGCAATAAATAGCGGTGTATTTATAGCGAAGGATAGAGGATGGTTAACGGTGAAAGCCGATATAGGACTATGTTCCGGGCTTATTGGTAAACCGTCATAGTGCCTAGTCCTCCACCGGAGTGGACCGAACACGACTGTTGGGCCGAAGGGGGTTGGGCCGCTGATGGGCCGAAGCCTGCTGGGCCGAGGGCTACTGTGCCGCTTACGGGCCGAGGGTTGTTGGGCCGCTGATGGGCCGAAGGCTTCCTGAGGGCCTTCTATTGCAGCTGCTGGGCTGAACTGGGTTTGGGCCTGTTTTAATGGGCCGAATCGGATTCTGCCTCATCAGAAGTTATGAAATATTCTTTATTATTATATGTCTTTACACTTAGAGGGCCACAAATATCTAAGTAGACCAACTCTAATAATTCTTGTGATCTATATTCTACTGAGAAGAGTCTCTTAGTCATTTTTCTGACTAAATAATATTCATAAGGTGATAACTTTACCTTCGTCAATCCCGGTAATATATTCAATTTTATTATTTGTTCCATTATAGATTTACTAGGAAACTTCTATGTTATTATTCTTATTGTTAATTATAGAGATACAGAATAAATCATATAAACTACCTGGAAGGTGGGATATGCTTTAGAATGGGATGGACCTTGTGCCGCAGTGGGCGGGTACGACCACGAGCAGTAGAGCACGGCGAGGGGAGATCCACGGCAACAGTGCAGTGGCATACTGTAACGACCCGCCACTCTATGATCGGAGACCCGATCACTAAATGGGCGTCGAATCATTATCCAACGGTCTCACACCCGGATCTTATACACACATCTGGAGGAGTAAACATCAAACAAGATTAAATATAACATTCACACGGACTACAAGGAAGTACAGTATGCAGGAAGTAAAGTAATAATGTCCGTCCACAGTCCAACAATAATTACATGGTCCCACAAATTAATTAAGTACAGGCAGAAGCAAAGTACAACAACATCGGGGCATACCCCGTAACTGAGATAGCTGCTGGTCCGTACACCGAGAAGAACACCACGCGCCGCCACTTGCCACGAGGTCCACACCTGAAAACCGCAGGGAGTGAGCCACACCAGAACTGGGCTCAATAGGGATCATCCGATCCCTTGCCTCCCACTCACACACCCACAAGTGCAATTACAAAGATACATAGGAACAAGATAAGTAAAGCTATAACACATTCCTCCTAAATTCTCGATATAAACCGCATGCATTTGGAATATAACATGCATATCTCAGAAATCATTCTAGTAAGGAACCTACAACTCGCGTCTCGGCAAAATGCGTCAACCACGTCTCCGAAAGTGGGAAACACCAACCCGCTGAGACCAAACAGTAACCCCTCGGATAGCACGCTGGCTACCTCGGCGGCTACTCCTTCCCCCAGCAAACACTGACCCGCTGAGACCAAACAGTAACCCCTCGAATAGCACGCTGGCTACTCCGGCCCAACTGGCTCAGGTGGTTACTCCTTCCCCCAGCACGAGTGACACTCCAAAGGTACCACTCCGACACCGGTACAAGCTAGCTAACCCCGGGGTTCACCGGGTGACCCTCTCCACTAGGCGTCACCCCGCCACTGCTCCCGTCAGCGCTGTGTCCCTCCGCACCGACACAGGGTGTAGAACGGTACAACTGTCACTCTAAGTCCACCGAAACAGAAAACACGGCACGGTGCGATCCGGTCACGGAAGAAGTCCACGGTCGCACGACACCCAACGCAATGCCATCCGGTCACGAAGAGTTCATCACATCGAGTACATTAACAGCATGCATTAACCAACTATCTAGCAGTGTAAACACATTTTACTGGCATGAATTAGTGTGGTTCTGTCTTGAATCGCGTCGCCCAAGGCCGACGCCTTTCAAGCTCCATGAACAGGTTCATGTAAAACAGTCTTCAGAATCCGGCCCTAAAAGGCGTCGACACCAGTGGTCGCCTTTTGAAAGGCGTCGACATCCTCAGACGCCCTTTAACACCGAAATCCAGGAATTCCAGAAAACGTTACTCAGGGGATTTCTGCCTTAAAAGGCGTCATGGTTACCCGACGCTTTTACGAATCGCGTCGCCCACCCACGACGTCTTTTAGTCCCAGAATCTCCGAACTGAGTCCCTCAGTCGGGGTGATTTCCTGCCTAAATGGCGTCATGATGGCCCGACGTCCTTCTGAAAGGCGTCGTTCATCTATGATGTCATTTAGCGCCAGAATCCCTGACTCTTGAAACCTCGAACAGGGAGATTTCTGTCCTAAAAGGCGTCGTACTGTCCTGACGCCCTTCTGAAAGGCGTCGATCAGGCACGACGCCGTTTAGCGCCAGAAACCTGGTTCCCTGGTTCGATCCGAGGGTTTCTCCCTTAACCCCAAATACCCCGAAAAACCTCAAAACAGAAGGGGAGGAAAAGAAGTTCATCCACCACAAGTATGCTACAAATCCTCATTCACGAGCACGGTCATACCCACAAGAACACCCCCTAAACATGCTCAATCTAGCCCAAAACACATCCTATCATGCCTAGGAAAACACGAGCAATATATGCAAAGTTCGTCCCCCTACCGGTTACTTGAACTCCTCCTGACTCCGTGTTGCTGAACCGCCGCACCGCAGACCGCCGCCGATACCTCCGAGAACGTCGTCACTCCGCCGGGACGTCGGCCGCCGTCCGGAGAATGGAACGCCACGAAGGAAGTGGTGGTGGCAGAGGTGAGAGGTAGGGAGGCGTTGGAGTGGTGGAAGAGGAAGAAGAGGAAGAAAAAGGGGAAGAGTGGGATCGGAGGAGGTGGAGAGGGAGAGGAGAGAGAGTGAAAGGGTGAGAATGAGAGAAAGAAAGAAGGGCTCGTGGGGTCAATCAGAAATTGCCTAAAACGCGTCGAGTGAGAGAGACGCCTATCAGATGACAGAACGGGCCGTACTGACAGCTCTCTGAAACGCGTCGACCACCACGGACGCCGTTCAGCTGACATGTCAGGCACCGTACACTGACACCGCAGGGTCGCAGTCTGAATCGTGTCGTCCATCATGGACGCCGTTCAGACGATGAGACAGGGGCCGTACTCTCGCGGCCCGAGACTCGCCCACGTGGCGCCCACGTGGCACAACAGAAATTCATCTAAATGGCGTCCACCTATCAAGACGTCGTGAAGTGTAGACGTCATTCAGAAGACACTCTCAAGGCCCCTCAAGGTCCAACCCAGGGGATCCGGCCCGAAACCGACTCAAAAACTGAACCCGAAACCCCAGTCCTTACACATACAGTGGCATAGCAGTGCAGCGACGTTCGTCAGGGAGGCAACGGCCGGCAGATCTAGTGCCGCGGCGATGTAGGAAGTGGCTTCACGGGTGTGGTTAGGGTGCAAGAGCTCGCAATACCAACGGCGGCGCTTGAGGAAGCCTAGCGGTGTAGTGGATGGTGGCGATGCTACGGCAGCAGTGACGATCGGCAAGCGGAGGCGGCACGGCGAGGGGCGAGCAGGTAACCTTGCTCTGATACCAATAATAACTCTTGATATGCGCAGTGAATAGAACGCAAGAGACAAAGAGAGGAGAGTAGAGAGATCAGTTTGGGGCTCCGACGAGGTGAGGATTTCTTCTTTTTTGTTGTGTCTTACTTCTCATGAGATTACACATTTATAAGGTTTTCCCTCACATTTCCTCCGCCCCAAACTTTGTAACTGTCCCATAATCTCCTCTTCTGTTTCTAAATTTAGAGAGATTTCCTCTATCATTTATTAGCCAAATCTATAACGTTCTGTAACGTTCCAACAAAGGATTACTAAATCACAATGGCAAACAACATATCAAAAGAACTCAACATTGATGAGTCTGAATTAATCTAGAAAGAAAAACTTGTATGGGTGTCTTTTTTCTATCGTCAAACAGCATCATTAGCTTGCATTTCTACAGGAGCAATTAAACTTGTCATCTCGTTCACCACCAAAACAAGGAAATATATCACTTTTTTTCTTGAAATTGGCCATTTCATTTCTTCTTCCCTTATTCCGTGGTATCCTACTACATCAAATTTTGCTAGTGAATAGATATTAGTACATTAGTAACGCCTACAATGGCCCCATGCTTATTGAATGGCTTGGACTCCATGGTTCAGCCCATTAGTCTTTTTATTCCGGTGCTTCAACTACAGGCCCACATTTTATTTCCTTGGTTGGAATTGGTTGGGCATGGTTTTATAACTACTACACGATTTAATTCCACATTAGACATAACGAAAAAGTGGTTTTCTGTGGAATTCGTATAGACAGGACAAAAATGAGCTGCATGCTCAAATGCATCGTCAGTTAAGTAAGCCCACAACCGCCAATCAAGTCCGAACCGAAAAGCAGGCCCGAACTCGAGAGCCCAATTACCACCAAACGGTTTAAGGATTGGAAGGGTATACTTGCTGCACCAGTGCCCGGTGCAGCCCTATCTACTTAGGTCGGACAGTGTAGGATCAAGTTCTTTTTTAATTTTTTAATTTTCTTTTAAGGTCAACTTCATCATATCGGACAGATTAATACAATTCGATCTCCAATCTCTGGTTGGATGTTTGTTTGATTATTTGATCGAAGATCGAATTGTATGGATGTGTAACACATGACATACCAACTTAAATATTATATATATATATATATATTATTTTTTGTGCCACGTCCACAGGGTACAGCTAATATAACACAGATGAGAAATAACTGCTGCAGTATCCCCCCCTAGACGTCATACATGCAGCAACCAACAGATTGAACACTGGGGATGTTAACACCCACTGTACTCCTCTGGACCGTGCAGTACTTGTATGGTACAGATGCGAACTGAGGTGGCCTCCTAGCTCAGTAATTTTTTTAAAATAAAAAAATTACACCACATGCTGCCCCATCCTTTGGTGCAGTAAGCACTACTCTTATGGAAATGATTACTGTAACACTGTGGCCGCACGCACTGTTAGATTGCACGCTCATGCGATCTAACAGCTCAAGCCATGTGAGTGTGCCATCTCTCTCTTTCGAAAATTTTTAACCTTCTGATCAAAATCATATGGTACATAGACCGAGTTCACGTGATCCCTATCTTGACACTGTTTAAAAAAATTTAAAAAGTATTTTCTTATATTATACAATAAATTTAAAATAAGTCTTTATATCATGCATATTTTAATATTAGTCCTTATATATTTAGACTTTTTAATTTTTAATCCGTACTATTTACTTCTGTCAATTTTTCTTAACTCGACCGTAATTAAATACTTTTTTAATTAAATTTCTCAGACACCTCCGAGGAGAGCACACTCCTCTTTGAGGAAGAGGAATGGACCCGCTCCACTAGGCACAGCCAAGAGAAATTTTATTGCCAAAAGAAATTTACATATTTCGACAGGGCATACCCTGATTTACATCATCAAATGTAAAACCTAAGATCTAAGATAACGAATCCCCAACTGATCCATTTTAACAGAAGATAAAAATTTTACAGGCATGGTTGCCACAGCATGGTTGGCTAAGAGATCAGCCACTTGATTAGCTTCCCGGAAAATGTGCTTTACTGAACATTGAAACTTCTCCAAAGTCCATTGAATATCCTCAACAATCGGAATAATACGCCAAGGGCAAGAAGCTCCCTTACATAGAACCCCAACCAGAGTAACTCAATCACTTTCTAATGTAATTGTTTCTTAGTGAGGGGTTTTTCCCTAATATTCTTTCTATTAAAAGGTTAGAGAGAGAGTGGACCCACTGGATTAATCTCTCTTCTCTTTTCCCCTATCTTCCTCTCAACTTGGCATCAGAGTTGCCGCCAGGGAGATCGTCGCCAGCGTCTCTCTCGCTGCCGCTAGAAGGGATCGTCGGAAATCCGGTGCCAACCCGACAACTGGAGAGGATCGTCTCCCCCCCCCTTTGCGCACGTGCTCGCGCGCCACTGGGAGCACCCGCACAACCCTCCCGTGCAACCAATAGATTATAAATATATGAAAAAAAAATGAAAAATTTTCAAAATTTTCTTAAAACGAAATATTATTTTACATGTCAAAATAACGTATGAAAAATATCTACAAAGTTTTGTTAAGATCCGAATTCATATGATACAAATTTAAACATTTATAGAATGCTTAAATTGAGTCATTTATAGTAGTTCTGAATTAATTATTGAAATAAATATCAAATAAATTTTAAAAATTATAAAATTTTTCCGGCAAGTTAAAAACATCTTGATAAAGTTCTGGTCAAAATTTCATAACAATCAGAGTTAAAACAAGTGAGAATGAATATCAAAAAAATTAATAGGAAAACTAGGTTACGAGTCGGGTTACTCCAGATACCGATCAACAAACCCAGTCGTATCGGTCAACTGAATCCGACCAGAACATGTTAAAACATATTTTTTTTAGGGATCTATGATTTACAATATAAACAAAGTATAGAATCACTTACCATACAATTCCAGATAACTTTTTTACATATTTTTTTTAGGGATCTATGATTTAGTATATAAACATAGTATAGAATCACTTACCATATAATTCCAAATATCTCTTTTTCATTTCTTCTTCTATCTCTCACATCGACTCTTCCATGAAATAATGTCTCTAAAGAACCTTGACTATAAGAATCGTCTTAGTCCTCAATGCTTACTCCTTACGATCAAGAACACGAACATGCTTTTCTTCGTATGATAGATCTAGTTGAACTTCTAATGACTCATGATCCAATACATGAGATGAATCTGCAACATACCTCCTCAACATAAAAATATGGAATACCAGGTGAGCACCAGACATATCCGATGGCAACGCAAGCTTGTAAGCAACCTTCCAAACACGTTACAAAATTTTAAATGGACCAATATACCTTAGACTCAACTTAGACTCAACTTCCCTTTCCTGCTAAACCTCATAACTTCTTTCATACTGAAACCTTCAAAAAAATATAATCTCTCACTTCAAACGCTAATTCTATTCACTTATGATCAGTATACCTCTTCTATCGACTCTGAGCTGTCAAAAGTTACTTCCTGATGATATCAATCTTATCTGAGCAATCATATCTAAGTTGTAGACCAATCAACTTTTTTTCTTCAACTTCTTCCCAATACAAAGGTAATCGACACGGTTTACCATACAAAGTTTCGTACGGTGCCATACCAATATTAACATGATAACTGTTATTATAAGTAAATTCAATCAACTTCAAATGATCTTCCTAATTACCTTTTCACTCTCTACTACAAGCTCTTATCGTATCCTCAAATGTCTGAACCATTCTCTCCGATTGTCCATGTATATGTAGGTGAAAAGCTAAACTGAACTTCAATTGAGTACCCAGAGCTTCTTGAAGACTCTTTCAGAACCTCACTATAAAACGAGCATCACGATTTGACATATTAGACATTAGAATTCCATGTAACCTCACAATCTCTTAAATGTACATTTGAGTCAACTCTTCCAAAGAAGTCTTCTTATGCATAACTAAAAAATGAATAGACTTAGTCAATCTATCCACAATCACCCAAATAGAATCATACTTCTTACTGGTCAATGGCAATCCTGTCACAAAGTCCATAGTAATGTGTTTCCACTTCTATTCTAGAATATTCATAGCTTGTATCGGCCCATCTAGCCATTAATACTCAATCTTCACCTGCTAACAAGTAAAACACTTGGGAACAAATTTTGCAACATTTTTCTTCATGTTAGACCACCAAAAAAAAAATTTCATATCTTTATACATCTTAGTACTCTCTAAGTGAATAAAAAACTGAGATTAGTGAGACTCATTCAGCAATTCCCTTCGCAGCTCCTCATCTTGTGGAATATACAATCTGCCTCGAAATCTGATAACTCCATTATCATTCTGAGAAATATCGGCCTTACGAATCAATTCCTGCATCTTAAGATCTTGTTTCTGAGCTTCCATAACTCTCTCTACAATCACAGATCTCGCAACCAATTGAGCTAGAACGTAATGCTCACCTTTAACTTTTGGTCTACAATCAATAACATCTTCAAGCATCTCCAAATCTCTGTGTAAAGACAAGGCCATAAGCTTCCTATTCAAAGCATCATCAACCACATTGACCTTACCAGGATGAGAATTCAATACAAACTCATAATCCTTCAGAAATTCAACCCATCTTCTCTACCTCAGATTTAGCTCTTTCTATGAGAAAATATATTCCAGGCTCTAGTGATCAGTAAAGATCTTAAATTGTACTCCATAAAGATAATGTCTCTAAATCCTCAAAGCATGAACAACAACAACTAATTCCAAATCATATGTCGGATAATTCTTCTCATGATCTTTCAATTGGCATAAAGCGTAAGCTATAACTTTTCTATTCTGCATCAACACACAACCTAAACCTTTCCGGGAAGCATCTGTATAAATAACAAAACCATCTGACCCACTCGGTAAAGTTAAAACTAGGGCAGTGTTAAGTCTTGTCTTTAACTCTTGGAAACTCTACTCACACTCCTCATACCATATGAATTTGACATCTTCTTGATAAGCTTAGACATTATAGCAGTAATAGACGAAAATCCCTTAATAAGGCACCTGTAATAGCCTGCCAAGCCTACAAAACTTCAAATCTCTGAAGCATTCTTACTCGTCTCCCAAGAAAGCACACCTCAACCTTAGTCGGATCCACGGATACTCCATCTTTGGGAATCACATGAACCAGAAAAGAAATACGCTCCAATCAGAACTCGCACTTGCTAAACTTAGCATAGAACTGATTCTGCTTTAACAGCTCCAAAACAATACACAAAAACTCTTTGTGTGCCTCAATAATAGGAGAGTAAATCAGCACATCATCAATAAATGCCACCACAAACTAGTCCAAATACGGTTGGAATATCCTATTAATTAGATCCATAAAAGTAGCAGGGATATTTGTCAGTCCAAAAGACATAACCACATACTCATAATGTCCATACATAGTTCGAAAAATAGTCTTAGGTATATCTTCATCCTTGATCCGCAACTGATGATATACTGACCGAAGATCAATCTTGGAAAAAACCTTGGCAGATTGCAATTGATCGAACAAATTATCAATCTTTGGTAAAGGATATATGTTCTTGATAGTCACTTAATTAAGCTAGCGGTAATCAAAACACAGCCTCATCGAACCATCCTTCTTGCACACAAAGAATACTGGGGCTCCCCATGGTGACACACTAGGCTGAATGAAACCCTTATCAAGCAATTCCTATAACTGCTTCTTTAGTTCTGCCAACTCCGCTAGAGCCATATGATATGGAGCCTTAGAAATAGGAGATGTCCCTAACATAAGGTCAATGACAAAATCGATCTCCCGTGAAGGAGACCAACTGGACAGATCATTTGGAAAAACATCAAAGAACTCCTTAATAATATTGATATCAACAACAAATCTCTCGTTAGCACCATCTGATGGAACCACCACAATACTAGCTAAATATCCATGACAACCCATTCTCAACAACTTCTCTACTTTGAGTGAAGAAACCATAAATGGCCTAATCTATACTTAGGGCAACGATAAATAAACTCCTTCTCACTAGGCTCTCGAAATATCAACTTCTTATGATGGCAATCTAACAAGGCAAAATACTTATCTAGTCAGTCTATATTTAAAATAACATCAAAGTCTATCATCTCGATCACATACAACTCAGTCACTCTATCTCTATCCCCAAGGTTAACAACAACATAAGATATAATGTGCATAGTATGAATCTCCTCTCCGGAAGCTATAGTAACTAACTTACACATGTGGATGTGTAGCATTTATTGGTCTACTCTTAAGTGATTTAGCCAAACTAGCAAACATAAATGAATAAGTAACTCAAGGATCAAATAACACCTTAGCATGAAAATCATCAATAAGAATAGTACATTCTGTAACAGTGAGGGTTTCCTCATCATCTTCCTTAGTATGAGCATAAACACATCCTTGAGTCTTGCCTTTCTTTTGTTCTTGCGCGGGTTGAGCTCTGGCCTTCAGACAATCTCTGACCATATGTCCTGAATCACCACACACTAAACACTTGTTGACTGCTCTCCAGTACTTTGTCCTACCATGTCACCGCCCACACTGAGTGCAAATGGTTGAATCAAACGCCTTTGGTGTCAAACCCTTCACTAGCTAGACCTGAAATTTCTTCTTATCTTTGCGCATAAAACTAGCTGGTGAACTTCTCTTGTTCTGACCCTCCTGCACTTCCATAAATTCTTCATGCTCACGTTCCATGTTAAATACAGTCCTCAAAGCAGCATCAAAAATTTGAGGGTCTTGAACAACAACATAATGTCGAAAAGTATCTTTCAGACCGTTGACAAATTTAGCGTCCTCTTCTCATCATCATAGACATAGGGTGCATATTTCTTTAAATCAGAGAACTTTGTTTCATAATCAACTACAGACATAGTACCTTGTATTATATTAAGAAACTCCATCTCCTTCTTATCTTGAATATGATCAGGAAAGTACTTCTTACGAATTCCTCCAATACATTGGAAGGCATATATCACATATCATAAGACTTAAAATATAACTACTAGTATGTAATCAAGTTACATATTTTTGAAAATTTCACGTCATAAAATATATTTATAACGTCTTAAAACAAATTCAAATGATTCACATATATGTGCCAACTTATGATAATTTCATATCTTAAACGGACAAACATCCTAACCACAACATAAGAGGCCAAACAGACTTATATCGGGTACTTAGGCAATCGTACAAAGTCTTGACTACCGAAAATCGGAGATCACATATATACCACCATTACACCATATTAAAGTAGGTTTCATAGATTTTACTTATTATCTTTCGGTCACATAATACCCTATCCAATAAGGACGTTTACATTGGAACCGAGTCACATAATCCCCTTAAGATGGCAATATTTATATCACACATATTAAATTAGATGACACAAGTCTTACATAAATTAAAATTCATCATAATCTGAAATTTAACATTAGTTATATTGCCAATCATATTTATTTGTAAAAATAATATAATTTTCCTTAAAATAAGATGTTTTAAAGTAACATGATGTTTTACTATTCAAATTGATGTAAAACTGATTCTAATATATTATCAATATATGAAAAATATTTTTAATTTTTTTTAGAATTTATTAAAAACAAAATATATTTTTTATAAGTCAAAATATATTTTTCGAGGTTGAAAATTTATTAAATAATAAAAATAATAAAAGATAGATTCATAAAATCACCAAACTTGACAGACATAATAAAAATACCATATTTAAAAATGTCTGCAAAGTTTCATTAAGATCCGAGTTCATATGATACAAATTTAGATATTTATAGAATGCTCAAATTGAGTCACTTATAGTAATGTTGAATTAATTATTGAAATAAATATCAAATAAATTATAAAAACTAATAAAAGTTTTCAAACAAGTTAAAAACATCTTGATGAAGCTCTGGTTAAAATTTTCAGTCAATTGGAGTTCAGCAGAAAAACTAAGTTCTGCACTGGGGTACTATAGATACTAGTCGACCGACCCAATTATATTGGTCGACCGAATCCGACCGGAACAGGTTAAAACATATTTTTTTTCAAGGATTTATGATCTCATCTTCAAATTTAGTCGTTTCTAATAACTTAATGATGTTCTTAACAAATTTTAGGCTTGATATATTGAAAACAAAGTAAGTTTTTTATATAATATAAAATATCCATGTTTTGGAGAATCATCACTTATCTCTTACACTAAAACCCCTAAAAACTGAAATCCACTAAAAAATCTCGACTTCCAACAAGAAGCACCACTTAGTAGCCTTCCTCTTCGACCTCCAATACTCTTAGAAGGCAAAAGAATCATGAAATTATAAACTATTTTAAAAAATAATCTTCATCTTCTTCTCTTTCTTCAAAAATATGAACAAAGCACTCACCTTTCTCAATGTCGAATGACAGATAGGTTTAACAACATCCCCAACCTCATATTTATATAATTAACACTCGTCTTCTAACTCCAAACAACTTCTACAAATTCTCTTTGGATCAAATTAAATCTCCCTTTCACAAATTAGTAACAATCCGACTCCAAATCGGACTCCTCTCCCGCAACTCTACCTTCTTAAACTGAACTTTCAATTTTTTGACCTATTAAATGAATGAATCAGTAAAACAGCTCTTCGACAAAGTTGTAGCTCTTTTCGAGATCTTTCCAATGGTACCAACCACGCCAAAATCCAAGTTATATACTAATCGTTATCGTTAAAATACCGACCTGTTGTCTTAGAAATCCGAATCTAAAAAATTCTATTAACTTAATAGGTAAAACTATTTATAAGTTATTGGAGTTACTCTAATTACCATATTGCACTCTATATGATTCTTTAATTATTATTACAATTATTTTTTATTTAATTATTATTAATATTTTTAAAGAAATATTGGGTTTTACAGTTATCACATGGGCCAGGCCCATCAGCAAGTACCCATGTGGGCGTGGTTTTTAGATGTGCATGAAGCGGAGGTAAGTGGCGGAAGTTGGTTTATTTGTGAGTGGGACCCACCAAACATGAAGAGATGGGAGTGGTTCCAGCCACACTTCCCCCTACCAACCCGCCATCTCTCTCTCCTTCTTTCTCACGCACATTGTAAGAAAGAGAGAGAGGAAATCCTAGGTTACGGTTGGGAACCGCACACCCCTTCTCTCCACCTCCTGTTCCTCTTTCCGCCTCCCTGCTTTGAACAAGAGAAAGAGAGTTAAATTGAGAGAGAGAGAGAGGAACGAGAAAAGATAAGGCGACGGTTTCCTCCTCCTTGTTCTTCTTGCTCCTCCTTGTTAGTCCTCTCTCTCTCTCTTGCTCTCCAAGAGATCATCACTACACCGACTTGAGAGCCTGGAACTAAGGAAGACACCCTTCCCGTGGCTTCTTCTTCGACTTCTCAAGATTCGTCTCCTCGTATCACGTAGACATCGAGCAAGGTATAAATTCTCACTCCATCGCCGTAGTTCTCATCCATGCATACTACCGCGTCGTTTATTTGTATTATTTACTGCATGGAGATCTTTTCCAACAGATAGAGAGACAATCAGTAGACCAAATTGACCTATTAACCAGTGTAGAGGTCGGGAATGTGAAGATCCGATGGCTATGACACCCCAAAGCCGTCCCCTGATACGTGGTGCATATCATCCTCTTCTGCAACAACCTAAACATGATCAAGAGGAAAAGAGACACATCAAAGTATCCTCTAATTCTAATATGAGAGAAAACTCTCCAATATCTAAGTTAGTATCTTGATTTTTTCAAAAGACTTCGCACTTTCTCACTTGATGAATGTGAAGTGCTTACCTCCTAGTGAAGGGCATAGTGATCGTATATGTACTCTCTCTCTCTTGCGGACAGAGTTCGTATGTTTTCCATGAAGTGTTCATGTATGTAGGCTTGAGCCTAGCATAAACAACTTGCATGGTCTCCACAGAAAGTTACAATGGTTATGCATGACCTATCTATCGCTCAGATGGGCAAATCAGTATTTCAAGATGTCAAATTCCCCATGCAAGAGGAAGAGATAAAGGGTTACGTGCGTGGTGAGGCTTATGATACTGAGCACAAGGTTAGGTGGCAATTTACTGAATAGGCATTTTCAGAGTTTCTTGGCAACGATTGTGCCACATGGAGGGGTGGGTCGAGGGAAATGAATTCCCCTTGGAAACAAACTGGAGCTCCCAAGGAGTACGAGCAGTGAACTCCCGAGGGTTTCAAATAGACTTGGGCTTTTGCCTTCCCTCAAAGCTTCGGACCTTCTTAGGCTTGCTGGGCTTTTTAGAAACTTCTTGTTAAAGGACGGTGGCCTCTGGTTGACGTAAACTTTGTTGGTGGACACTTAGTCTTTTGTAGGTTCTCTAGGCTGTTTCGTATTGGATACACTATTGGGCTGAAAGATTTTCTTCCCTTTTAAGTGGGAAAAAAATAGTGATGGCTTTTTTAATCTAGTTTCTTTAAAAATCATCATCTCTTAAAAACGCCAAGAGAACTAGTTAAAAATCAACTGGCTCATATGAAAATTAGCTGGTTCAACGTTTACAATATTTTCTTTAACAAAATATTATTTGAAAATATTCAAATATGAACTAAAGCCCACTACTTAAGTGTGAAGCATGCACATAATAAGAGCACAATGAGTTTTGTGATTTAAAAGTAATATATACAATCTATATAACATATATAGGTTAAATGCTATTTAATTACATAAAATTAATGATCATGTGGAAGTACCAAAATTAAGTAGTTGATCCAACATAAACCAGACCAAAGGCCTCTCTACTTTGATGGCCAATCCTATTTTGAAAACATTGAAGCCAAGTTTGTATAGAAATAGAAGAGCAATGAAGGGTGACAAGTGACTAAAATGAGTCCGCTTGGAATCACCACCGAGAGTGACTTAGTCGGTGTTCTGTATTCCTAGACCTCCTTAAATATGGAGGTGTAGATCAACAGGTGCATAAAGAATGTTCTTAGAAGGCAAAAGAATCACGAAATTATAAATTATTTTCAAGAGCAACCTTCATCTTCTTCTCTTTCTTCAAGAATATAAACAAAACACCTACTTTTCTCAATATAGAATGACAGTTAGGTTTAAGCACGCCTCCAACCTCATATTTATAGAATTAATACCCCATCTTCTAACCCGAAACAATATCTACAAACTACTTTTAGATTGGATTAATCTTCTTTTCCACGAATTAGAGACAATGCGACTCCAAATCAGACTCCTCTCCCGTAACTCTTCTTTCTCAAACTGAATTTTTAATTTTTCAGCCTAGTAAACGAGTCAATCAGTAAAAAGAATCTTCTGAAAAGTTGTAAATTTCTTTGAACTCTTTCCAACGGTACTAACCATGCCAAAATCCAAGTTATACACTGATAATTATCACTAAAATACTGACATGTTGCCCTGAGAACCTGAACTCAGAAAATTCTGCTAACTTAATAGACTAAACTACTTATAAACTAAGTTAATGTTATTACTCTAATTACCATATTACATTATATCTGATCTTTTAATTGTTATTACTATTATTATCTATTTAATTATTATTTATATTTTTAGGAAAATACCAGGCATTACAGTTATCATATGGGCCGGTCCATCAGCAAGTACCCATGTGGGGCATGGTTTTTGGATATGCACGAAGTGGGAGGTAAGTTGCGGTAGTTGGTTTATTTGTGGGTGGGACCTACCAAACATGAAGAGATGGGAGCAATTCCAGCCGCACTTCCCCCACCATCTCGCCATCTCTCTCTCCTTCTCTCTCACGCACGTTGTAAGAAAGAGAGGAAATCCTAGGTTACAGTTGGGAACTGCACACCCCTTCTCTCCACCTCCTGTCCCTCTTCCCGCCTCCCTGATTTGAACAAGGGAAAGAGAGTTAAATAGAGAGAGAATAGAGAGAGAGAGAGAGAGGAACGAAAAAAGATAAGGCGACTGTTTCCTCCTCCTTGTTCTTCTTGCTCCCCCTTCTTCTTAGTCCTATCTCTGTATGTTGCTCTCCAAGAGGCCATTATCACGCCGACTTGGGTCTTGAAGTGTGGAACCAAAGAGGACGCCCTCCTCACGGCATCTTCTTCGACTTCTCGAGATTCGTCTCCTCTTATCACGTAGACATCGAGCAAGATATAAATCCTCACCCCATAGCCTATTTCTCATCCATGCATACTTTTGTGTTGTTTATTTGTATTATTTAATATATGGAGATTTTTTCCAACAGATAGAGAGCCAACCAGTAGACTAAATCGACCTATTAACCAGTGTAGAGGTTGGGAATGAGAAGATCCAATAGGTATGACACCCCAAAGCAGTCCCCTAATACGTGGTGCATATCATCCTCTTTTGCGACAACCTAAACACGATCAAGAGGAAAAGAGACACATCAAAGTATATTCTAGTTCTAGTCTGGGAGAAAACTCTCCAATACCTAAGTCAGTATCTTGGTTTTTTCAAAAGACTTCGCACTTTCTCTTGATGCATGTGAAGTGCTTACCTCCTTAATGAAGGGCATAGCGATTGTATATGCACTCTCTCTCTTGCGGAGAGAGTTCGTATGTACTGCATAAACAACTTACGTGCCATAGAAAGTTACGAGTGTTACGCATGACCAATCTATCGCTCAGATCGGCAAATCAGTATTTCAAGATGTCAAAATCCCCATGCAAGAGGAAGAGATAAAAAACGTTATGTGCATGGTGAGGCTCACGATAGCGAGCACAATATTAGATGGCAATTTAATGAATAGGCATTCTCAGAGTTATATGAAGATACTTGGCCACGATTGTGCCACATGGAGGGTTGGGTGGAGGAAAATGAATTCCTGACATTGGAAACAAACTGGAGCTCCCAAGGAGTACGAGCAGTGAACTCTAAAGGGTTTCAAATAGACTTGGACTAGGGCTGTCAAAATGGGCCCAGGCCCGTTAACAGATCCGTTTGGACCGTTAGTTATGGGTCTGGGTGTACCCGTTTACCCATTAAACTTTCTATTGTCATACATTGCAAAAATTTGTGAGCTAATTTCTTGAAATTTAGACCTAAAATCAAACCAAATTATCTGGCACATAGAGATTTAAGATAAATAAATTTTATATCCGACCCATTTACCCATTACCCTTATTGGGTCTGAACCGAGTCCGGATCTATTCACTTTGGACATAGGTCTACCCAGACCCGAACCGTCGACAGCCCTAACTTGGACTTTTGCCTTCCCTCAAAAGCTACAGACCTTCTTAGGCTTGCTGGGCTTTCTAGAAACTTCTTGTTAAAGGACTGTGGCCTCTGGTTGACGTAAACTTTGTTGGTGGGATCCACTATTGGGCTAAAAAGAATAGTGATGGCTTTTTTAACTAGTTGCTTTAAAAGTCATCATCTCTTAGAAAAGCCAAGAGAACTAGTTAAAAAGCAACTGGTTCACAGGAAATCTATCTGGTTCGACATTTGCAATATTTTCTTTTACAAAATATTATTTGAAAATATTCAAATATGAACTAAAGACCAGTACTTAAGTGTAAAGTATGCACATAACAAGAGCACAATGAGTTTTGTGATTTAAAAATAATATATACGATTTATATAACATATATAGGTTAAATACTATTTAATTAAATAAAATGATCCAGTGCAAGTACCAAAATTAAGTAGTCGGTCCAACATAGACCAGACCAAAGGCCTCTCTAATTTGATGGCCAATCCTATTTTCAAAACATTGAAGCCAAGTTCATAGAGAAACAGAAGAGCAATGAAGGGTGAGACGTGACTAAAATGAGTCCTCTTGGAATCACCACAGAGAGTGACTTAGTCGGTGTTCTGTATTCCTAGACCTCCTCAGATAGGGAGGTGAAGACCAACAGGTGCACACAAAGTTATACAATATTGTGTAGAAGCACCTCCATTAGAAAGAAAAATATCAAACTTGTTGAGAATATCGAACTCTCCCCATAGAAGAAACCACCTGACAAAACGTCCGAACCCATAACACTGAAGCAAAATAAGATATCGAGTATCACAGCCTCGGGTTGTCTAGCAATGGGGATTGGCCTGGTGTGATGACGATAGCCCCGTTAAGCACCACCGTTGTAAGCAAACCTATCTGGGACCGGAACAACATATCTAGCAACCAAGATGCCACCGGATTCGCCCCGTGCCCTGTAGGGCCGAAGCCGGGGGGGACAAGTGCAAGCAAAAACCGCAGGCAGGGGCTTGGGGGCCCCCTCCCTCTGCACTGCCGTCCCCTGCACCGCGTTATCTGCGCAATCTCAGTCGCCGTCCCGTCCCATCCCCTCCCCGTGAGCCTTTATTATGCGTGGCCCAGAGATGAGCCCACACCCATTGTCCGCCCCAGCAGCAAGGATGGGTACCCGACAGCAGCTATCGGAGAATAGAGATAGCATCGAACACAAGCATACATAGATACAGCATTGGATGTGGACGCGCGCGCGCGCATATGACACGCAGCAGTAAAGGCGTTCGTCGCCAGTGAAGGTGATCAGGCCGGGCGAACCCCTCTGCACTGGACGGTGGCTCCTCCGTCCGTCCTAACATGGCTTGTCCCTGCCAAGTGCTGGTGTTTGGTACGTTTGCATTAAGTCATGGGCGCCCAGGAAACGTAACATAAGACTCCCCACTAAGAATTAGTGTGTTGAAGAAGCTGAGGTTTGGAGGCTGGCTGTCTTGGAACGAGATAGCATGCAGAGCTCGGGATGGAGATGCAGCTTTTGCTCAGAAGCTGGAAAAGTGGGGACCACCATAACAGTTGTGCTTGGCTCTATCAATCACAGTAGCTCGTGGGATCATAATGCCTATGCCAGTGCCTGTAGATATGTGCCAGAGATCCTAAGAAGAGTTGGACAAGTTTTGAATGCAGCTTCAGGAGAACTGCCACCCAGGCGTGTTGCAATGAACTAGTTGTACAACCAGGCTTTGGCGCAGGCACGAAAAGGAGAGTATCAGGATTCAACACGAACATGAAGCTTGAGCCTGGGAACTACGGGAAGCCAGCCAGTTTAAAACTTTCACATTTCCACCTTTCCTAGTATGAAGAATATAATGGTCATCGGCAACCATTGGCACAACAAATTTTGGATCATCATACCAATAGACTGCTCTTTCAGACACTTCTTCCGAAACTCCAAATGTTCACTTCGAAGAAATTAACTAAAAGATCACACAAAATTAACTTCAAACGTCTAATATTCTCCACTCAAAACAATTAGACACATCTCAATGGAGCAGGCCACCAACACGTTCGTCCCAAGTAGGGCTGGCCGGAACCGACCGGCATCCAGTAGTCACTACGCCAGCAGGAGTTTTTGAGGCCCAAGCCACGGCCCCCACCCTCATTTTCTCCTTACCCCCAACTAATGACGTCAACCGTACCGAGTAGATGTCAGCCCTAACAAGCTGCAGCCAATGAGAGACACACAAGTTAATCTTGGGGCAGTGCCCGTACTTCGCCGGGCCAAGAAGCACCAAGATCTTAATTACTTGCAATAGCTTGATCAAACAAAAGCCCCGGAATTAGAAGAAGAAAACTTGGAAAAAATGACACGCTCTCATTATTCAACTGGCGGGTACCATACATACACCATCGACTGCAACGCCTCGGAATCGCTTCGGCCACCACGCGCGCAGGTCCAAAATGTGCGTACGAAAGAAGAACAAAAAGGACTACAATAAGCAGGACTGTATTAAGCACCCATTAAAACCCTGTCATCATCTCGGAACCGTAATTAAATAGGAATTAACTTACCAATTTCTCACTCGAAACAACGTCCCCAAGCTCCCCCATATACGGCCCCCCTAGCCATCCACATCTAATATAATTACGGCCTCCTAACCAGTAACTAGGTCAAAATTATTCCACATCGACAAGAAAACTCACAAGAATCCCTAGAAACGAGGGCACCCGGCGCCACTAGTGGCTAGCAGGCCACATAAAACAAGTACCACTGGCTACTAAAACAAAGCCAATAAATTCCTAGCTAATCTCTCCATAATTACCAGCTAGCTTGCCGCGACCCGCCCCCAGGGCATTTATTTACAGCCCCCAGGGCACTTGTTTGCACAACCCCAAGAAGAGAAGGTAACATCATACTTCAGTAGCTGCACTGCACAGACTTATCTAACAAGTTTTGCCTGTTCCAGCAGAAAAGCTGATGCTTTCACACAATAGAAAGCAAGCAGGGATATTACATAAGGGGGAAAAAAAGAGAGGAACATGGTTACATCAACCTGCGTAATCTACATAATGCGATCAAAAAAGCAACCTTCGAGTGAAGGGAGGCAGTATACGATGATATCAGATTGAAACGAACGGTGGAGATAAAAGAAAGAGTGAGAAAACAAACCTAACGCTGGAATTTCCCGATTTTTCACATCATTTTTTTTTTATTTTTTTTTCCTTGAGCAAGGCTTCTGCTGCTGTGTGAGTGGAAGAAGCGCCTCACGCCGCCGGGCTCCACAGGCCCCACAAGCGCGAGCTAAACAGCCCCACCACGTCCGGCCAGGCCCTCCTCCTCTCGCCGCCCTGCTGCTGGGCCAGCGCCGCCATCTCCGTCCCGGCTCCGCCAGCCACCTCCTTGGTCTCCCCATCACTATTGCCATGCACCTCCTCGAGCACTGCCGCCTCCGCGTACACCGCCGCCTCCTCCCTCTCCTCTACGAACGAGTTGCTCCCTTCGCCGCTCGGCCCTTCTTCACTACCTTCCGCAGGTCCACCGCCAGAAGAAACCATCTCCGCTAGCTCTTCCTCCTTCACCGGTTTGCTCCTGCTGCTGTGCTTCTCATCGGCCTCCCTCCTCCCCTTTTCCGACCGGTCGCCAAGCCGGCGGTCCCGGCGCCTGCCGCCCTTTCCGCCGGCCCGCCGCTGCTCCGAGCTGGCCAGATGATCCTCGAAGGCCTCGATGGCCTGGTGGATGAGCTCCCGGTCGGGGGACGAGTCCCAGCGGCACCAATAGCTGGTGTAGCAGTCGAAGCACCCGCAGTCGAAGAGGGGCTGGTGGCACGGCTGGCGCCGGCACCGCCGCCTCTCCTCGGCCACCACCACCCACGGCCCCTGCAGCGACCGCGTCACCATGTACGCCAGCACCTCCCGGTCCTCGGCAACCAGCGCCGCCGTGAGCGCCAGTATCGCCGCCGGCAGCAGGTTCAGCACAGCCAAGGCGTCCACCGGGGTTCCCGCCGGCGAGGAAGGGGAAGGGTGGATCTTCCCCTTCCCCTTGGGGTAGAGATTCTTCATCTCCGTCGCCAAAACCCCCAACTTTCCTGCTTCCCCCAACCTTATTCTTCCTCTTCCCGCCGAAGAGAGATTAGGGTTTTTATCGGTTCGTCTAGGAAAGCTCGGAAGAGAGAGAAGGGAGAGTGAGGAGAACGAAGGAGAAGGAAACAATGGGTCACCGTTATAGAGGAGGGTTTGCTTTTTATTTCCTCTTTAATTGCCCCCTTCTCTTTCCCAGGTCCCCCGTGTCAGAGCTGGTGTGCCCATTCTACCCCCGGTTTAGAAGGCAATAATGGGCTTTGTTACCATACGGTGAGAGGCTATTTACGTAAACCCATAGATTAGGGTTCGAACACCAGCGCCACTGCCGATGGGCTGCGATGGGATTTTCGTTCAGTGTCCTTAGCCCTAAGCTAGATGTTAAAAAATATATATATATATCGGACCACATAGTGATTGTATCTTTTATTTTGTCCTGTAAGTAATATGTGCATATTTATTCTTATTCTTTTATCCTCATGCATTCTTATCTTTCATTATCAGAAAATTATCAAAAATTGATAGATAAAGATAAAATTATCAGATAATATCTGTATAAACGTAAATTCATTATTATGTTACTTTTAGAGGAAACAAAGAAATACATTTAAAAATATAAATTTGTATGAGTCTTTTCTAATTAATTTGTATAAATTTATTTATAAAACACATGACAGCTATAAAACCAACCTTGCTAACTTTTAAGCAAGTGAGGAAGGTTAAAAGAACGTGCAGATATTAAAAGAATGGTATAGATAATAAGATATGTAACAATTAGATAGATATTTTTATAAATTAGTGAGAAATGAGAATTACAAATAAGATGTAATCACTAGTGGATGAGAGAAAAACGAACGAATAATTGGATAATCAAATTGAAAAATAGGTGTAGTATCCTTATCTCAAATGAACTTTAAAAACGGACGGGTAAACCGATTTTAAAATACCATTTACACCCCTTATCGGATTCATTCTGCCGCATTCCACAGTCCCCAAGAGGGTGGTGAGCAGAACACGCAGACCTCCATTAAGGCCGCCACCCTATGGCTCAGCACTTCGTGGCAGGAGGGGGGAGTGGGGGCATAACGAAAAGAGCCGGACAGAGCTCAGATGAACTGGCACTACCCATCAGACGGTGGTGATACCTGCACAATCCTTGGCCGTCAGATGGAGGATCGACGTCGCACGAGGCCATGCCCAGCTGACATGTCAGCTGCCCATACGAAACCTGACAGCTCCACGTCCCTTTGTCCCGTTCGTCCATCAGATATGCCCCCCAACAGAACACCTGTTCGAGGAGCGACCGCCCCCATTGAAGTCGGTTGCGAGGTCGGGAGCGGCGGTTGCTTGTACCGGTCACCACAAATTACAACAGATTTGATGTCCGAAACCCCGGAACAGAACCAAACCCGGTGAGCACACACATCCGAAATGTACCATATCGCCGTCACGACTCACGAGCAAGCTTTTCCTAAAGTTTTCCGCTGCCGAAAGTTACTAAATAACGACAAGTTAGTCTGGTCTCCAAGTTGGGACTCTCCACAGCAAGAAGTGAAGTTTAGGTGTGGAAACGGACGGCTTAACGAGCACCGGTATGGATTGGGAAAGATGGGCAACCTTGGAAGGAAGTTGGAATTTTTCCTTGTTTTTTTTTTAAAAAAAAAAATTCTACTTCAAGACCCGCTAGTTGGGGGTGAGGCAAGCAATGTAGGAATCGCAGCAGCATTATTGGTCCACTGTGGCGCCTAATTGGGCCGTGCTAGGACATTTAAGAGGTGGGGGCCCACTTGCCATCTTTATCTTTTGGCATTCGCCTTTTTGTGGGTGACGTGTCGCGTCTGCTTATCATTGTGGCCCGGGAATGTGATGGGTGTGTATGATTCCTGCACATCGCATCTGGATTAGATTAGCCAGTGGGCTACCACGTGCAATCGGTGAAGTGGCACGAGCGGCCCGTGAGGGGCTCATTTTAGGGTGCCTGCAGAAGGATTCGCTATCAAACACAACCAAGAGTTACTTTGGAAATATGAAATAAAAAGGTGTAGAAAGGTGGGAGAATCTGTAAGGGAGAGGGGTGGTGACTTGCAAACGTGTCGCTTCATCTGTGTGGTGATCATAATTTTTTAATTTGCATCTTGAAGGAAAGCCTAAATCCGGTTTACGCCAACGGGTATATTGTCTATGTTGATTATTTTAATTAAGAGGTTGTGAATTCGAAAACTAATTTGATAAATCTAAACCGACACCTGTGCATACTGGCACAGCTGTTGATAACTTGATGAAGAGTAATGCTTGCGGAAAAGTTCTTGACACTGTAATGGAGACATTACAGTAAGTAAAAGAAAATTTAAACTCTTTTAAGTCGAATTCAACACATCCCACTTGGACTATACTGAGGAGTCGGACATGTCGGGTCTAATTAATTTGTTTTTTTTGTTTAAAACTTGCTGCAATACCCCCATTGTAGTATGAAGGAATTATGGCAGGCATCACTCCTTGATGAATATGTTTAGATGGGCCGTGAGTGTCCTGTCCCAGCATTGGAAGCAGTTGATTGGTGACAGAAAACCGGGCCCAGAATGTAAGCAGCCGGGCTCTAGCGGTCGGACCTGCGCAGATGGCCCAGGTAAGCCTGAGCTACCTGCTCATAAAGAGTGGTGCTTCTACAAGGGATACGAGTTAACTGAGGAGGAACATGTGAATAAATCTCTGCGTCTCGTACATCCCCATTCTTCTATCGTCATCCCTCCGTTCTACTCCATCGCTTCACTGGAGGCGTCAGATTTTCCCAAACTTCAGATGGAATTTGGCATCAATACATGCCCAACCCGTAAAGGTCAACTTCGGCTGGCCCTTCTTTTTCTGCGTAGCATCTTGACGTCATTCTTTCCACGAGTAAGAGAAATACTTGCTGTAACACAGGCGTACTCATGTAATCCAAAGCTCAAATCGTGTGTGATGTAGACTGGATCTATCACGATCGGATTCCGAGGCTGGAACCCGAAGAAATGGATCCGAAGCCGGTTCGGATCGGTGTTATTGAGGCCCGACGGGGATCCGGAAGGCCGAGGAGGCGGAGGCGAAGACGAGGGTCCGAAGGCCGAAGGGCGCTTCGGTCGGTGCAGGCTCGTCTCCGGGAAGTCGGGGCCGAGGCTCCTTCGGCGGGCGAAGGGGCGGCGTGGATGAAGCTCTTCCTGGCTGTATTGCCGACAGGCAATGGAACCGAAGCCGACGGTCCGAGGCCGGAAGGGTCTCGGACTCGGCTTGCTCTTGGATAGTGAGCCCAAAAGCCCTTTTTGTCGGACGAGGGGACAGCGCGGGGCCGAGTCTCCCGTTGCGGGGCAGCCGTCGCACGGCGTCGAGACCAGGGAGAGGAATCCAAGGTCGGCGGCCGAGACCGACTCGGGAACGTCGGCGATGATTCGAACCGAGCTCCTGCAGGAGGGAAAAAAGAAGAAACCGGTCAGCAGGAGTCCCGGGCTCTGGCCCTTAGGAACCCCCTCCGACGGTCAAGTTAGCTTCTGAAGATGATTAGATTCAGAAGGCAAGAAGTAGCTTTAATGCTATTTGGACCGTAGTCCTTAAGGGTCTCGGAGGCAAAGAGTTGCATCCCTTTGGCAATAAATAGCGGTGTATTTATAGCAGAGGATAGAGGTTGGTTAATGGTGGCAGCCGATATAGGACTATGTTTGGGCTTATTGGTAAACCGCCATAGTGCCTAATCCGCCACCGGAGTGGGCCGGACTCGGCTATCGGGCCGAAGGGGGTTGGGCCGCCGATGGGCCGAAGCCTGTTGGGCCTTGGGCTGTCGTGCTGTTCCCGGGCCGTAGGCCGATGGGCCGCTGACGGGCCGAAGCCTGTTGGGCCGGGAGCAACGGTGCCGCTTATGGGGCCGAGGGCTGCTGGGCCGCTGATGGGCTGGAGGCTCCCGGAGGGCCTGATACTGCTGCTGTTGGGCTGAACGGGGTTTGGGCCTGTTTAAATGGGCCGAATCGGATTCTGCCTCATCACATAGCCCCCCACTCTCGTCTTCCTCAGTTCTGAGATGGCGAGAGTAAAATCCGAAGCTTTCTCGAAGAAGTAATACGGTATATGCTTCGTTTGAAGAACCATGCCGCTCCCCGATCGGGTATACGTGGCCGAAGCCACCCTCAGATCAGGTTATCCGCGGGCTTTAGAAAAACCGTGCCGCTTCCTGATCCGGAAATACATGGCCGAGAGCCATTCGTCGGATCGAAGGACCCGCGGACTTAAGAAAACCATGCCGCGTCCTGATCCGAATTACATGGCCGAGAGCCATTCGTCGGATCGAAGGACCCGCGGACTTTAGAACCATGCCGCGTCCTGATCCGGATTACATGGCCGAAACCATTCGTCGGATCGAAGGACCCGCGGACTTTAGAACCATGCCGCGTCCTGATCCGGATTACATGGCCGAGAGCCATTCGTCGGATCGAAGGACCCGCGGACTTTAGAACCATGCCGCGTCCTGATCCGGATTACATGGCCGAGAGTCATTCGTCGGATCGAAGGACCCGCGGACTTAAGAAAACCATGCCGCGTCCTGATCCGGATTACATGGCCGAGAGCCATTCGTCGGATCGAAGGACCCGCGGACTTAAGAAAACCATGCCGCGTCCTGATCCGGATTACATGGCCGAGAGCCATTCGTCGGATCGAAGGACCCGCGGACTTTAGAACCATGCCGCGTCCTGATCCGGATTACATGGCTGAAACCATTCGTCGGATCGAAGGACCCGCGGACTTTAGAACCATGCCGCGTCCTGATCCGGATTACATGGCCGAGAGCCATTCGTCGGATCGAAGGACCCGTGGACTTAAGAAAACCATGCCGCGTCCTGATCCGGATTACATGGCCGAGAGCCATTCGTCGGATCGAAGGACCTGCGGACTTAAGAAAATCATGCCGCGTCCTGATCCGGATTACATGGCCGAGAGCCATTCGTCGGATCGAAGGACTCGCGGACTTTGAGAGAATACCATGCCGCTCCCGATACGGGTTGCATGGCCGAAGCCACTCTCGGTACGGTTTACACGGACTTTGAGAATATCATGCCGCTTCCCGATCGGTACGGGTTATTTGCGGATTTAGAAATATACCGTGCCGCTTCCCGAACCGGTACACATGGCCGATCTTGCAGTGATATTCGCAGTACTCGCCAGAATCCCTTCGGCGAAGATCAGTCTTCATACGCTGTGGCGGCCGGAGCATTGATTTTATCTCCGTAAGCATTCGGGAAGGGGGAGCAATCAGCGGTAGGTGTCGTGGCTGCAGACCCTGTCGCTTGCCTCGGCCCCGTTCCTTTCGATACCGCCCATGTGAAGGTTCTTGATTTGCAGATTGAGGATGAGCCGCTGGAGGGGCTAGTGGTGCTGAGGGCTCGTTTGCCGAAACGGCCTCGTCGGCAAAGACTTGCGGAGGCGCTGGCCGAGGCTCCTCGTTCTGTATAGGGCAAAAGGGAGGTGCTTGACCAGGGAGTTGGCTCAGTATCCCAAGATACCGGGCCATGGCGGATACCATGTCCGCCAAAGATGCGACCGTGGCAGTCAGTGCGATCATTTGCCGCTGAAGTTCCTTTATCTGGTTGTCTTCAGCTGTGGACCCTGGCGCAACTAGCCGAACCGCACTCGAAGGGACGGACGGGGTGCCTTCGGAGGGTGGTAGCCGCGCTGAGACTTCCCGTGCCTCTGTTTTGCTTTGTCCGGATCGCCGGGTGACAGGTTGTCGAGACATGACTTGTTTGTTTGTTTCCCACAGACGGCGCCACGTGATGTAGACTGGATCTATCACGACCGGATTCCGAGGCTGGAACCCGAAGAAATGGATCCGAAGCCGGTTCGGATCGGTGTTATTGAGGCCCGACGGGGATCCGGAAGGCCGAGGAGGCGGAGGCGAAGACGAGGGTCCGAAGGCCGAAGGGCGCTTCGGTCGGTGCAGGCTCGTCTCCGGGAAGTCGGGGCCGAGGCTCCTTCGGCGGGCGAAGGGGCGGCGTGGATGAAGCTCTTCCTGGCTGTATTGCCGACAGGCAATGGAACCGAAGCCGACGGTCCGAGGCCGGAAGGGTCTCGGACTCGGCTTGCTCTTGGATAGTGAGCCCAAAAGCCCTTTTTGTCGGACGAGGGGACAGCGCGGGGCCGAGTCTCCCGTTGCGGGGCAGCCGTCGCACGGCGTCGAGACCAGGGAGAGGAATCCGAGGTCGGCGGCCGAGACCGACTCGGGAACGTCGGCGATGATTCGAACCGAGCTCCTGCAGGAGGGAAAGAAGAAGAAACCGGTCAGCAGGAGTCCCGGGCTCTGGCCCTTAGGAACCCCCTCCGACGGTCAAGTTAGCTTCTGAAGATGATTCGATTCAGAAGGTAAGAAGTAGCTTTAATGCTATTTGGACCGTAGTCCTTAAGGGTCTCGGAGGCAAAGAGTTGCATCCCTTTGGCAATAAATAGCGGTGTATTTATAGCAGAGGATAGAGGTTGGTTAATGGTGGCAGCCGATATAGGACTATGTTTGGGCTTACTGGTAAACCGCCATAGTGCCTGATCCGCCACCGGAGTGGGCCGGACTCGGCTATCGGGCCGAAGGGGGTTGGGCCGCCGATGGGCCGAAGCCTGCTGGGCGTTGGGCTGCCGTGCTGTTCCCGGGCCGTAGGCCGATGGGCCGCTGACGGGCCGAAGCCTGTTGGGCCGGGAGCAACGGTGCCGCTTATGGGGCCGAGGGCTGCTGGGCCGCTGATGGGCTGGAGGCTCCCGGAGGGCCTGATACTGCTGCTGTTGGGCTGAACGGGGTTTGGGCCTGTTTAAATGGGCCGAATCGGATTCTGCCTCATCAGCGTGAATGCATGAACCTTTATATATATATATATATATATATATATATATATATATATATATATCTTTTGATGCTAAACTAAAGCAGTCTCCAGCTCTGCAAATTTTCCATTGAAAACAAACAAAAAATGCAGGTCACTTGGCAACCATTTGATTAAGACTGACTGGACGGCCGCCGCCGGACATTGCAATCCAAATAGATGTGCAATGCTTGGGTATTGCCACAAGTGTTTCTTCTCGAGTAATACTACTTGTAGTATCTTAAGGCATTTCAGTTACAACCAACCTCTGATCATGAGATCGGATGGCAGGTGCTCACTACACTACCATGTAGGAGATCTAAAGGAACTTAAGGTTCCTACACTGTCTGATCCCATTATTAGATGGCAATTATAACTGCAATGCCGTAAAAGTGTTGCAGCAGATATTATCCTTCCTTTCCTAGTGCCCCTTGACTGGTTGGGCTTTTCATCAACTTCCACTTGAATTGCCACTAGGCCACAATCTACATTTGTAATACCTCGGCCCTCCGGTTTGAAATTTTCAACCTGATTTATTCTGTTTGATTCCAGTTCGATCCACTGGTGGACTAGTTAAATTTTATTAAAGTTGGTTTATTATGGCTAATTGATTTTTGTAATGCACATTGTGCACATTATTTGTAATTACTTGGATTTTATAATGCTTAGTGGGTCTTGAACCCTATTTCAGCTTGTACTGCTTTTGGCGCAATTACAAAGGTTTATGAGTTGGATTGTGATGAGATTTGGAATCATAGATTTTCTTGTTGATGATGGGATAGTTGGAAATTTATTGGGTTAGTTCAAGTATAGATTAGATGATCCCTTGGATAGCTATTGGGTTAGGATGAAGCTTTTGAATTTTGAGGGGTTTATATGTAATTTGGAAAGCTATATAAGTAGGATAAGATGGGAGCTTGAACCCAACTCTGTCTCCCTTCTCTTCTAGCTTCTTCTCCTCTCTTAGCTGCAGACGGGGATCCCATGACTGCATGTATGTGGTAGAGGTTTGGGAGGCTCCTTTGAAAGTACTCTTAGAGTTTGAAGGCACTCCTAGAGCTTCTTAGTACAGTTCAAGTGGTGAAATTCATGAAGAAAGATCCTTAGAGCTGGAGACTTATAGATGATCCTCAACCTCTTCTGCTTCCTCTTCTCTTGGATATGGTGGAGATGGATTAAAGGCCTTGTAATTAGAGGTGTCTACGAATTAGATAAGGTGCATCTACATAATGCTTTTGATTTTCTTATGTGCATGTGGGTATGTGATGACTTTTGGTGCATGCATGAGCTTGAATTGGTATCTCTGCTGTTCTTAGTGTTGTTCTTGATTTGCTAGGAGTATAGAGATTGGAAGACTTTACGGGAAGTTTGATATACTACTTGTCACAATCTAAA
Organism: Zantedeschia hybrid cultivar; assembly: GCA_030544215.1. NCBI lineage: Eukaryota > Viridiplantae > Streptophyta > Magnoliopsida > Alismatales > Araceae > Zantedeschia > Zantedeschia hybrid cultivar. Next base: position 24,039,319 of record JARZZO010000011.1, on the reverse strand, counting down.
CTTGATTTTCGTAGTAAGAATGACTTGATTAGTGTGACTTATAGGTTTCATGAATTAACTTACATGTAATATACTTATGCTTTGCTATGTATAGAATCTCCAGTTCGAATTTCGTGTAATTTGGTAAAAGATTGAGTGAAATTTACTCCCACCTTCATAAGTGTGAAATTGACTTACAATCTAAATAGTTAGTCGGTTTTATGGTTGGTGCAACTCAAAAAATGTATGGATTGACTTGAATTTTGCATGTGTGGATAACATATAGTTCTACAATATCCTCAAACAATATTTGATTTCATTGTGTTGATTTCAAATGGTGCAAGTTCAAAGTTTAGTGTGCAATCCCGAATAATTTTTAACCAGGTTAGCAAACTGATAGAAAACATCGACCGATAAGAATGAAAGGTCAATCATTTCTATCATTTTTTTATAGGGTTCTATAGTTCATGTCTGAGCCAAAAAGTCAACTGATTCTTAGGAAAGGTTGACTATTTTGACCTAGAATAATGTATTAAAAGGGGGAATGAGAGGCTTTGACCTCTAAACTTCGTGGTTTTACCTTGAACTTGTGTTTAATAAGTGTAAAATATTTGTTTATAAATAACTAAGTAGGATCCACTTGGATTTGCATAACTTTATCTTAGTGTTGTACTTTATTAAAGAATTGATGAATTACAAAGTTATGTTTATGTGATTTGACTAAAATGACTAGCTTCACTAGAACTAATGTCTACATAAATCTGTATGTTGAGGAAAGGGATAAGGATTTATCCATATAGATTGGGTTAGGTTAGGATTGGACTTCAACCTTAGGTCTAAATGTTTAGATTCAGACTTTTGTTATACTTATCTGACTAAGGGTAATGTGTTTGACTACTTGTATGTACACCTCGATTGGAAGCTGGACTATATGATATAAAAATCATGTACCTCCTATAATGCTCCCATCAATCCGGTCTGGTTATGACAACCAACTTCAATTTGGCGGATGTGGCACAATGGGGACAATCCAAATATGTCCAAAAATATCTAGAGCGAGCATACATACTGTTGGGTTCTCGGGTTTCTCCGGATCTTCCACGTAGCGGAAAAAAAAATAAAAACGCAGATCCGTTCCCGTTTCGAAAATTGAAAAAAAATCGGATTATCGGATAATCGATTCTTACCGTGTGCGGATTCGAATCCGCAACCGTTCGGTTCCGTCGGTGCGACACCGCAAGCCGCGCAAGCGCCCGGCCTCTAGCGGAGTCAACGCGATTCTCCTCGCGACGGATATCCTCACGTTCCTCGTTCTTCGCAGCCCACGAAAACTCCGCCAGTCGCCGCAATGATCACCGCAATGTGCGGATGATTTCCCGTCGAACGGGAGTCGAAGAAGTGGCAGAACATATCCGGATCTGTCTGGGACGCCAAAGAGAGAGAGAAACATAGGAGGGGTGGCTAGGGTTAGCAGCAGCTTGGCCTGCTCAGCCCGTTCGCTATGTTTTATACTAACCGCGCGGTTTTTCATAAAAATTCCCGGTTTATATAAAACCCACTTATTTATCCATCGCCTTGAGAATCATTTGCGTGTGACCCTCTAGGCCGAATTACTAGTCCGGTTAATAGCCTAATAAGCCCAGTAACTACTTACTGGCTTTATTAATCAATTAATAACTCTTTATTAATTAATTAATCAACCGAATTGATGTCGCACATCAAATTCGACCGGACCTCCGATCACGTTGGGTGCCAAGCAACACCGCGTGAACCCGGAAGGTATCGGGGTTAAGCAACCCACTCTTGGAACCTTTCTGCCGACAGTTACCGCGTGGATATAATCCTTCATTCGTACAATGCTCTCGAGTCAACTCAAGGTATGGTGTGCTATCAAACCCTAACCGGTCGACTCACTTAGATTGGATGCCGCTGATTAATATCAGAAAACTCCTTTCCTGATATTATCGTCCGCCCTGGCCAGGGACTTCCGCGCATCCTTCCTAAAGCATTCTCTCTTTAAGTACCGAGAGTGAATGATTCCTTATTGACACACAATTCCCTTCAACGGTATTCCGCTGTACCCAATCCTTAGCTGTTTAGAATCCCGTGGCTAGAGATTCATAAATCAAGGTCAAAGCACAGAAGTCCACCGTCAAGATGTCCTTGGTGTCTCAGGTCCGAGGACCATCCACACAACTGCGACAATAGAATCAAGCTGATTGATAGTGAGGTACAGTACCATCCAGCGATTCAGTCAGATCAGTTCAGTGAACTCATTCTCCAATGAGCACCTACAGATTCGCCTTAGTGTCTCCACACAAGTGACTTATGAAATCAGTCACCCTCATTATATAAGCAGGAGTAATCTGTACTAGTCTAACCGAATATCCGATATCCTTCTCGGATATCCTCCGACTATGAACGATTAAGAATATGTGTGTTTAAGTGATTAGTTTCATTAGTATGATCTCATCATAATCTGATCACTATAGCACATATTCACGGACTTCATTATGAGACAATAATTAATACGATTTACACACAATAAATATTATGTCATTATATTAATAAATGAACGAGATTACAAAGTCAGATTGGCTTGTAGGCCACCTAAGACTAACAACCTCCCACTTGGACTAAAGCCAATCACCTTTATATAGTAAGACTATAGACTCTAGGTGACGCTCAAACACAATTTGAGCCAACGGCTTTGTCAGTGGATCTGCTATATTGTCGACGAATGGAACACTTTCCACCATTACATCTCCTCTGGATATGATCTCTCTGATAAGATGAAAGCGCCTCAGAATATCTTTCGATTTCTGATGAGACCGCGGCTCTTTCACTTGTAAAATAGTCCCATTGTTCTCGCACAACAGCAGAACATGATCAAAGATGCAGGAAACTATATCAAGGTCGGTGATGAACTTCTTCAACCACACTACTTCCTTGAAAGCTAAAGCTGCAGCGATGTGCTCAGCTTCAATCGTCAAATCTACAGTAGTTGCTTACTTGGAACTCTTCCAGCACACTGCTCCTCCATTCAAAGTAAATACGAATCCAGATGTAGACTTGCTATCATCTGGATCTGACTGAAAACTCGAGTCAGTAAACCCTCGCAGTTTCAAGTCACCTCCTCCATAGACAAGAAACATATCCTTAGTTCTTCTTAAGTACTTAAGAATACATTTCACTGCCTTCCAGTGCTCTTCGCCTAGATCAGCCTGAAATATGCTCGTAACACTTAGAGCAAATGCAACATCAGGCCCTGTACATAGCATGGGATATATGGTAGATCCTATGGCAGAGGCATAGGGTACTCTATCCATGAGTGCCCTCTCATCAGGAGTCTTAGGAGACTACTCCTTTGATAGACTAATTCCATGTCTCATCGGTATGAGACCTCTCTTGGAATTTTTCATACCAAACCTTTTGACTATGGTATCTATGTACAAAGATTAGGTCATTCCAAGCATCCTCTTTGATCTATCTTTATAGATCCGTATTCCCAATACGTAGGATGCTTCTCCCAAATCCTTCATGGAGAAGTTTTTCGATAGCCAGATCTTTACTGATGACATCATAGCTACATCATTCCCAATGAGTAGCATATCATCTACGTAAAGAACTAAGAAAGTGACTGCGCTCTCACTGGTCTTCTTGTACACACAAGGCTCATCTTCATTTTTAATGAAGTCATAAGATTTGACAGCCTCGTCAAATCTTATATTCCAGCTCCGGGAAGCTTGCTTCAGTCCATAAATGGATCTCTGAAACTTGCACACTTTATCTGGAGATTCTTTGGATGTGAAACCTTCTAGTTGTATCATATACACCTCTTCCTGAAGGTTGCCATTGAGGAAGGCAGTCTTCACATCTATCTGTCAGATCTCGTAATCGAAGTGTGCAGCAATGACGAGTAGAACTCTGATCGATTTTATCATAGCAACTGGTGAGAAAGTCTCGTCATAGTCAATTCCTTGCCTTTGACGATATTTCTTTGCCACCAACCTTGTCTTATAAGTATCGATCCATCCATCAGTACCAATCTTTTTCTTAAAGATATACTTGCATCCGATGGGTACAATACTCTCGGGCAAGTCCTCCAAGTTCCAAACTTGGTTGGTGTACATTGACTGGATTTCTGAGTTCATGGTTTCTCGCCATTTCTCGGCTTCTGGGCCTTCTATGGCCTCCTAGTAGGTTTTAGGAACATCATCCTCATTATATTCTACCTTAGACTCACCTTCAGTGATATGTCCTCCATATCGTTCGGGCAGTCTAGGTACTCTACCAGATCTACGAGACTCATGTGTGTGTACCTGAACAAATTCAAGAATTGATATCTCATCTGATGATAATACAGCTGTTTGGGGATCTGGAACCTCTTCAAGTACTATTTTACTCCCACTGTCCTCCTGGAGAATGTATTCCTCTTCCAGGAAGACAGCTTTCCTGGCGACAAACACCTTTTGTTCACTAGGATGGTAAAAATAGTATCCAAAGGTTTCCTTTGGATATCCCACAAACCTGCATTTATCAGTTTGTGATTCCAGCTTGTCTAGATCATGCCTCTTTACATGAGCAGGACGACCCCAGACTTTAACATGTTTACGTTCTGGTTTCCTGTCTTTCCATATCTCATATGGAGTAGAGGTCACATACTTGCTGGGTACTCAGTTCAGTAGGTATGATGCTGACTCTAGAGCATACTCCCAGCGGAACACTGGCAATCTCGAAAAGCTCATCATGGATCGCACCATGTCCAATAAGGTGCGATTCTTCCTTTTCGATACACCATTCATCTGTGGTGTATATGGAGGGGTTAGTTGAGAAATGATACCATTATCCTTTAAGAATTGTGTGAAATTAGTACTCAAGTATTCTCTTCCTCGATCTGATCGAAAAGCTTTAATACTCTTTCCTAACTGCTTCTCTACCTCATTCTTGAACTCCTTAAACTTCTCAAATGCTTCCGACTTGTACTTCATTAAGTACACATAGCCGAATCTTGAGAAGTCATCGGTGAACGTGATGAAATATGAAAAGCCACATTTGGCTTGGGTAGACATTTGACCACATACATCCGAATGTATTAGTTCCAAAATGTCCTTGGCACGTTCTCCATGTCCAGTAAATGGAGATTTTGCCATCTTTCCATAAGATAGGATTCACATATCGAAAACGATTCATAATCGAATGCAGTTAAATAACCATGCTTGTACAACCTTTGCAACCTGCTTTCACCAATATGCCCAAGTCTACAATGCCACATGTAGGCTTGGTTCACACAATTCTTGCTCTTCTTAAGAGCATTATCAATATGAAGATTGTAATAAGAAACATCTAAAAGATATAGACCGTTGACTAAAGATGCCTGTAGGTGCTTAGAATGACAGTGTGATTAACATGAAAAATCTACGTTATTTAGTGCAAAATAAACCTATTAAAAACAGAAACTACGTGCAGTAATCGCCAGAAACTTTTAACTAAAAAGTTTCAAAAGAAGTTTTGATCGCCTACCTGTTTAAACGCGGAAGATATTGAGTCCTTGATTCCCCTCCTTCAGCCGGCTGAAGAAAGAGAGCCATTTCTTTGTTCTTTGTTCTTGCTGTTGAATTTGAAGTTGAAGTTGAGGATCGTCCAGAAATTCTTGTGACTTTGTGCTTGATTTACCCCTTTTGATTCTCCTTTTGTTGAGTGCAGTAGAAATAGAAAGAAAAGAAATGAAGAAAACAATGATGAGAACTTTAAGCAAAAATAGTATCTATTCTAATCATGGTGTTAAACATGCAATTAAACAGTAAACTTACTTGTTTAATGGCTTTTGAAACCCCTTAATCAAATAGGTTTTGAAAAGAAATGATATTGTGGTGTGTGTTGCATGGAGTGAATGATGAAGAATGCAAGATTAATGAAGATGTAAAATGAAAATGCATAAATGAAATACTTATGCCGACAGGATGAAGCCTTGAATTGGATGAAGAATAGACGCCGACTTCTGGAAACAGCAGCGCTTCGGCGTTTCGACGTTGCTACTTCGATCTTCAACTCGCTATTGCTCAATTAACTCAAGATTACGCTTAACTTTTTTACTCTTCAAGATGTAAGGTATTTATAGGCTTCTTCTGCGTCCGCGATTAACATAGAAAAACTTAGGATTTATCTATCTTAACTGACAGATAAATACATATTAATTCATCTTTATCTGTAATTATCTAAAACGCGTCCACATTGGATGACGCCTTTCAGATTAATTAAGATAAGGATAAACATCCGGGAAAACTTATCTTTATCTGTATTAGCTAAAACGCGTCTACATGTATAGACGTCTTTTACACTAATTAAGATAAGGATAAACATCCGGAAGAGAAGTAGAAATAGCATAGGAAACCTAAAACACGTCAACTCTCACAGACGCCTTTTAGCTAATTAATCAATTGATTAAAATTCAAATTTAAACGTTAAAATAGGAATAAACTCTAAATGGCGTCCACACAGGTAGACGTCATTTAGACTTCTTCATTTTTTTAACTGAAATTTGAGTTAAAATCAATTTAATTGATTAACTTAAACATGTCTGCTCGACCCGACACTCAAAAAGATCAATAAAAATTAATCAATGATTAAATATCAGACCATTCTGAGGCATTATTATATGATATGAAATTTACTCAAAATGATGTCAAAATTAGCGTGTCTACAGCTGCCTCACCTTGGCATCATCTTTGCAAGGGAGTGAAATGGAATGGAATGTACTGAAAAGGTGATGCCAAGGTGTGATGAGACACGCTCTTAACATCACATGATTGTAATTTTTCTCGAAATCATCGATGAAGATAACTCAAGGAAATCAATGGAATCAATCCTGTTTGGATGAGGTAGACAAAGAAATAAAATAAAGTCGATCAACTTCTTCGGAGTGGGAAGTACCCCAGGTCATAGACACTGTAGGTTTCATCATGGGGAGCGTTTGCCAGCCAATGTGGACGTGCTGCAGCCATGATGGATCTTAAAAGAAAACAAGAAATATTGGATAAAGAATCCAAGAAAGGATAGAATTCCAAGGATATCTTCAAGCGAACCTCAAAGATAATCAAGATACTCAATTCAGAATGGAATATTTCATATCATGTTGAGATTATTTGATTAATGGTCTGAAACTTAATCAGCAATTAATTTTTATCACAATGATTTCAAATGTCCTACATGATGCATGCTGGGCTAAAAGAAAAATATAAAGTCAAATAAAATATAAATTAATCAAGGATAATATTGTTAAATTGTCATTAATGAGTCAAGATACTAATTCTTGTAATTCAGTGCTAAGCCGAAGCTCGTTTATCCACGCACCGTTTCACAAAAGTGGAACCATCGTCCTCACTAATCAACAATCCAACGGCCTATCCGTACGATTAAGAATTCTCTGGAATTATCACTGTTTTTGTTGTAGGAGAACTCAAATTCCAGTTTCATCAAAACCACAAGGTCCTTGATATCATCTAATAAATACTTATCATATAGTAATGATGATGCAAATGATTTACATGGAAGGAGTACAAGGGTAGAAATAACTGTCTTTTTAGCCACGGTCAGGACTTCATAAATTCCCTCAGTGGGATCTTCTTGATATTTTGAATTCTCTTCTTGAATTTCCTGCAATCAAAATTATTAATAATTCCAAACAAATATTCAATTTAAGCATCAAAACCACAGAATTTCGGATAAATAACAGAAAGGTTGAAACGCGTCGTGTCGAGCAGATGCCATTTAATGTTGAAACGCGGCGGTTCTTCTCGACGCCTTTCACTCACAGAAACAGGTTTCTGGCTGTTCTCTACTCGAATTCCAACTCTACCAATGCCTTGTGTCCTGTATATGACTTGAACAAACATGTTAAGTATCTGTTTAGGCTTAGCCCTTGCTTGGTTAAGTAACCGACTACTTGATCCCATCCTTGGTAGAAGGGTCAAGAGGTATAGCCTTTATTAACAAAGGTAATGAGAATAATCAAACTTAAGCAAAATGCAACATGCAAGCAAACAGATGCTTACTGAAAATAAAAGGAATGAAACATACTGAGTGCAACAAGCAAATGCTAATTGAGATATTTTTGTTGTTTTGAAATATTCATTTTTGTTTGGGTTTTGAAATATATGCCTCTTTTGTTTAATTTTGACATATGTATTTGATGTAGACTGGATCTATCACGACTGGACTCCGAAGACGGAATCCGAAGATAATGGATCCGAAGCTGGGTCGGATCGATGCAAGAGGCCCGATAGGGATCCGAAAGGCGATGGAGGCAGAGACGAAGCCGAAAGTCCGAGGCCGAGGGTGGCTCAGTCGGTTGCTGGCTCGCTTTTGGAAGGCGGGGCCGAGGCTCCTTCGGTTTGGGGATGCAGCCTGCGCACGACGTCGAGACCGGTGGGAGAAGTCCGAGGTCGGTGGCCGAGACCGACTCGGGGAGATCGGCGATGATTCGAACCGAGCCCCTGCAGGAGGGAAAGAAGAAGAAACCGGTCAGCAGGAGTCCCGGGCTTCGGCCCTTAGGAACCCCCTCCGACGGTCAAGTTAGCTCCTAAAGATGATTCGATTCAGAAGGCAAAGAGTAGCTTTAATGCTTTTTGGACTATAGTCCTTGAGGGTCTCGGAGGCATAGAATTGCATACCTTTGACAATAACTAACGGTGTATTTATAGCAGAGGATAGAGGATGGTTAACGGTGACAGCCGATATAGGACTATGTCCGGGCTTACTGGTAAACCGCCATAGTGCCTAGTCCTCCACCTGAGTGGGCCAGACTCGGCTATCGGGCTGAAGGGGGTTGGGCCGCTGATGGGCCGAAGCCTGCTGGGCCTGGGGCTGCCGGGCTGCTACCGGGCCGTAGACTGGTGGGCCGCTGACGGGCTGAAGCCTGTTGGGCCGGGAGCAACGGTGCCGCTTACGGGCCGAGGGCTGTTGGGCCGCTGATGGGCCGAAGGCTCCCTGAGGGCCTTGTACTGCTGCTGCTGGGCTGAACTGGGTTTGGGCTTAATTTAATGGGCCGAATCGGATTCTGCCTCATCACATAGCCCCCCACTCTTGTCTTCCTCAGTTCTGAGATGGCGAGAGTATAGCCCGAAGCTGGCTGGGGAATAGCGTATCAGGTGCTTTACCCGAAGCTTTATGTTCCTTTTATTGAAAAAGAGGGTGCCCTCGGTCGGCCGAGGGTTGAGTAGCTGCTTCGTCTTCATTCAGGATGGCGACGAAGGCCTTTGCCTCTGAGAGCGAAGGGCCGAGCCCTCTGACTCGCGTCAGACTTCATTAAATGGACGGGACGGGCGTCGCTTCGCGAAGAAGCACGGGACACGCGTCGCGCATCCGGCCGCTCCGCAAAAAGCACAAAAGGATCCTGACCGCTCGCGGGTTGCGGATCGCCTCGGCTCTCTGCCCGAGGTTCTACTCGGATTGCCGCCGGTCCATTCTCCGGCACGCGGATCGGGACACGTGGCGGGCATCCGAGTGATCAGCCGAAGGGTCGGAGCGCTTTCGGCCGTTGATCGTTCTGTTTCGAGTCCCGGAGCCTGCCCGTCATCATTGCCGAAGGACGGTACACGTGGCGGGCATCCGAGAGGAGCGGCGAGATGATGGGGACGATCTCGGCCGTCGGCCTTGGCAGGAAGGGCTTCGAACGGGGCCTATAAATAGGAGCCCTTCGCAGAACACTGTTCTACTTCCTGCCTCTGCGTCTGTGTTGCTTTGCGATCACCTGAGCTCTCCCTCCTCTCTAGCGAAAGGATAGCTTCTCTGAAGGCGTCGTCCGAGCTTGCTGGCCATCGTGGGAAGATCTACATCCCTCGTAGCGCTTCGTTGGCGGAGTTGGGTGATTTGAGAGACTGCGCTCGGTCCAGGAGAGATCTTTTCCCCCTCGAGAGTAAGCCTTGATCTCCTTTCTCGCCTTCCCGATCTTATGGTCCGTAGCTCTTCTTCGAGCGAAATTACTCCTTCAGACAAGGAGTATACTCCGTCTCATTCCCCCAAGTCTTCTATGTCATCTCCCTATACTCTGGACTCCCTCGCCTCTGTAATGTCCGGAGAGCCCGAAGCTTCCGGGGCCGAGGCCTCCGAGGCCGAGGCATCCGAGGAGGTTCGAACTCCGGGCCAGGCTTCCACTTCGGGACGTCGTCTTCCCGAGACCGCTTCGGAAGCATCCTGCGCCCTTTCGGACGAAGAGGTTAGCAATCTTGCTTCGTACTTCCAGCTTCCTTCATGGATGACGCCTTATCGGCCTAGTTCCACCACCAGAGCCAACACTCCCCGCCCGGGTACCTTTTCTATCTATGAGGATAGTTTCCAGACGGGCTTTCGTCTTCCTCTCCCCACCTACATCATTAACCTCCTTTGCTTCTACGGGCTGGCCCCGTCTCAGTTTTTTCCCAATTCTTGGCGTACCATATACGGCTTTTTGGCTGTGCTTGCCCGCATACGGACTGTCCCTTCCATCAATATCTTCCGCTACCTTTTCAAAATCCAAAGGCAGGGGAGATCCGAATGGTATTGCTTCGTTCCTCGGATCGGGCGAAGCATCTTTTCCGGGAAGCCCTCGTCCATCCACGGCTGGAAGAGGAAGTTTATCCTCATTTCCCTGCCGGAGAACGAGAAGAGCGTGTGGCCCTTCCCTATCGAATGGGCGCTGCTGGCCGCAGGCCTCTCGGATCCTCCCGTCCTGACCTCCGCCCATAGCACCCTTGTGGGCCACATCCAGACTATGGCCCCGTACGACATCTGGGCGCTCCTTAGCAAGGCAGAGCTGTTTGTGAACGCCGGGGTATGGCCGGACCCACAGATCGATCCGGAGCGGGCCTTCCCTTACCTTCCTCCCGGGGAGACTCCGCAGGGCAGCGAAGGAAGTGCCGAGGCCGCTCCTCCAGCCGCAGAGGTTGCTGAAGCTTCGGCCGAGGGTAAGTCGGTTGTAAGTTGTAACTTCTGTGTTATTCATTTCTAACACGTCTTCTCTTGCTTGCAGCAATGTCCGGGTTCGAGGCCCTCCTGGAACGGATAGCCGAACAGCGCGGCCAAGGCCAGCTACGACCCCCGCAGGCGGCAGGCGGGTCGGGACGCGGCGTTGCGGCCCCGAGCGCCCGAGCCGGGATTGCCATGACTGCGGCCTCCTCCGAGGGTCGTGCTGCTGCCGCCGCTCTCGAGAGGGAATGAAAGACCAAATCTACTGCCCGAAGGGGCGGCCGATCGTCGAAGCGGCCTTGGGCGGAAGAGCCTGAAGAGGCAGAACCCGCCCCGTTGGTCAGGAGGACCGCCGGGGCCCGAAGGGCAGCAAGGCTGGCGTCCCCCGAGGCGCAGAGGGGCGACTCTCCTCCGGCTGCGATGGCTGGAGCAGAGCATGTGGGCGCCGGATCGCGGGCGCCTCGCGCGCAGGAGCGCGAGCTGTGGGTCCCCGAGCCGGGGATCTACAGAGATGAGAGCATAGAGGACTCTCAGACGTGCCTCCGTCTGCTCCGCAGCCTCACTCTCCCTTCGGCCCTTATGGAGCTGAAGGACTATTCGGTCACCGAACTGGCGGCGATGAGCGCCCGATTGGCGGTCCAGGTAAGAAGCTTCTGAGTGTGCTTCAGTCTAGCTTTCCTTAGCTTCAATTTTTGCTGATCCTTGTCTGCTATCGGTCCGTAGGCCGCGGTTACGGGTAGTGTCCTGCTTCACCATCAGGAGCTGCTCCGAGACAAGCTCCTGGAAGCCGAGAGGGCGGCGACCTCGGCGGGTTCGGATGAGGGCCCTTCGGCGGGGCCCAACATCGAGCCCATGATTGACGGGCTTGTGGCCACGAACGCCCGGATGGGGCGCAGCTGGAGGAGAGGGCAGCAAAGGCCCGTGCCTCTGCCGAGGCCAGGACGAAGGCCGAGCGGGAGAAGGAAGAGGCCGAGCGGGAGTTTTCTGCGGCCCAGGCTGAGATCCGGGCCCTTAAGGCCCAGATACAGGACAAGGACGCCCGACAGGCTTCGGAAAATCGCCGCTATGCCGAGGAGATGTCGGCCCTGAAGCTGGAGCTGGAGGAGGCGATGGACTCGGCAGTGGCTGATTATAAGGCCAACCCGGACTATGTTGAAGAAATAATTCAAGCCCAGCTTCAGGCGGCCTCCTCGGTCTTCGACATCGGGCTGGCCGTCGCCCAGAAGGCCTGCCCGAGCGTTGACCTTACCGGGCTTGCCTTGCCGACGGGTGAGGAAGCCAATGAGCTCCTATCTTGGTGGAAGGAGCTTATGGCTCAGAGGGTCCCGGTCCTGGCGGAAGGCGATGAGGCCGTACCAGCCGAGGAGGCCCCTGTCGAATCTGCCCCGCATGACGCTGTGCAGATCGTCGATTCCCCTTCTCCCTCTTCTGGCCGAAACCCAGTTGAAGTGGAGGGGGTTGCCGAGGACTGACACGAGGGCTTGCCTCGGTTTTTGTTTTTCTTCTTATGTAAGCCTGCGGCCAGGTGGATGGCCGGTTTTGTACTTCCTCTTTTTGTGAATACAGGAAGTGTTTCTGGCTTTACCTTGATGTCTTGTGTATGATCGACCAAATCTGGTTTTTCAGAAATCCGAGATCCTGTCGTAAGGCCGAGACCCGTTGTAGGTTCGGATAGAAAGTTAACAAAATATCGCCACAGATAGTATACACAGCCGGGGCCTTCACTAACGTGGTTCACATGATCCAAAGGGACATCCTGCTGCCCCTGACGCGATCTGCGTGGCCGAAGCCACTCCCGGCTTGGTCTCATACGGACTTAGAAATCCATGCCGCTTCCGATACGGTTCGCATGGCCGAAGCCACTCCCGGTACGGTTTACACGGACTTAGAAAACCATGCCGCTCCCGATACGGTTTGCATGGCCGAAGCCACTCCCGGTACGGTTTACACGGACTTAGAAAACCATGCCGCTCCCGATACGGTTTACATGGCCGAAGCCACTCCCGGTACGGTTTACACGGACTTAGAAAACCATGCCGCTCCCGATACGGTTTACATGGCCGAAGCCACTCCCGGTACGGTTTACACGGACTTAGAAAACCATGCCGCTCCCGATACGGTTTGCATGGCCTAAGCCACTCCCGGTACGGTTTACACGGACTTAGAAAACCATGCCGCTCCCGATACGGTTTACATGGCCGAAGCCACTCCCGGTACGGTTTACACGGACTTAGAAAACCATGCCGCTCCCGATACGGTTTACATGGCCGAAGCCACTCCCGGTACGGTTTACACGGACTTAGAATACCATGCCGCTCCCGATACGGTTTGCATGGCCGAAGCCACTCCCGGTACGGTTTACACGGACTTAGAAAACCATGCCGCTCCCGATACGGTTTACATGGCCGAAGCCACTCCCGGTACGGTTTACACGGACTTAGAATACCATGCCGCTCCCGATACGGTTTGCATGGCCGAAGCCACTCCCGGTACGGTTTACACGGACTTAGAATAATATGCTTCCTGAAGAAGGGACCTTTATTCATACCTTCCGGCTGAAAGTCCGGAAAAAAGTGATTTACATAAAATAACGCCGAAGGCGCTCCACATTCCAGGTGCGAGGGAGAGGCTGGCCCGAAAGGGTTTCCAACTGATAAGCCCCTCGTCTGATTACTTCTTTGACCCGATAAGGTCCCTCCCAGTTGGGGGCAAGCTTTCCTGAGACTTCGGCCGGTTTGGAAGCATGAGCATTCCTCAACACGAGGCTCCCGATTTCAAAGCTCCGGGGCTTCACTCGAGTGTTGTGGTACTTGGCCATGCGTTGCTGATAAGCTGCTAGTCGGATACGAGCCTTATCTCGGGTCTCTTCAATGATGTCCAGATGATCTTTCAAGCCTTCTTCGTTGGCCTTCGGATTGTAGGCAACGACTCTGGGAGAGGGGAGGCCGATTTCCACTGGAATGACGGCCTCTATCCCATAAGCCATGCGAAATGGAGTTTCGCCGGTAGGATTTCGGCTCGTCGTCCGATAGGCCCACAGAACACTCGGCAGCTCCTCTACCCATCGGCCTTTGGCTTCGCCGAGGCGGGTTTTCAGTCCCTGCAGCAAGCTTCGGTTAGTGACTTCGACCTGGCCATTTGCCCGAGGGTGAGCTACCGAAGTGAACTTGTGGAGTATGCCGAAGCTGGCGCAGTTGTCGCTGAATCGTCGGCTGTCGAACTGCTTTCCATTATCCGAGATGAGGGCCCGGGGGATGCCGAACCGGCAGATGATGGACTTCCATACAAAGTTCCAAGCATTGCTATCGGTTATTGACGCGAGGGGTTCGGCTTCTACCCACTTAGTAAAATAATCTACCGCCACGATGAGGAATTTTCTTTGGCCGGTGGCGACGGGAAAAGGCCCCAGGAGGTCGATTCCCCATTGAGCGAAAGGCCAGGGGTCGGATAAAGGGGTCAGAAGGGTGGCTGCCTGGTGGATAAGGGAGCTAAACCTCTGGCACTGGTCACAGCGCCGTACGAGGGCTAAAGCGTCCTCTCGGAGCGTCGGCCACCAGTAGCCTTGCCTTAGAAGCTTGTGAGCCAGGGCCCTTCCTCCCGCATGCGCTCCGCATACCCCTTCATGTACTTCTCTCGTGGCGTAGTCGGCTTCAGCCGGGCTGAGGCATCGCAACAGCGGTCGGCCGAAGGACTTCTTGTATAACACCCCGTCCAGAAGGAGGAAATGGGATGAGCGTTGCCGAATGTGCTTCGCCTCCCTTGAGTCTGGCGGGACTTCTCCTCGGAGGAGAAAAGCGACGAGGGGAGTCATCCACGTCTCGGCTTCGGCCTCAGTAATCTGCATGGCTTCAGGCTCGCCGAGGCTTGGTTCGGCGAGTTCCTCCACTAGGATCATTCGGCCTCCTCCCCCGTCTTGAGTCGACGCCAGTCGGGAAAGTGCATCGGCTCGGGCATTCTCGGCTCTCGGGATCCTCACGATTTCATAAGAATCGAATTGAGCGAGGATCTTGCGAATCACCTGGAGATAAGATGCCATGATCGCGTCCCGAGCCTTGTATTCTCCGGAAATGTGGCTGGCGATCAGCTGAGAATCGCTGAAGGCCTTCAGATTCCGGGCGCCGAGCTTCTTCGCGGCCCGAAGGCCAGAAATGAGAGCTTCGTACTCGGCAGCGTTGTTAGTTGCTGGAAAGGAGAAACGTAAGGCGTACTCCGTGACGACTCCTTCGGGCGATGCCTGGATCCACCCGGCGCCGCTGCCCGTGGAGCACGCGGAGCCGTCTACAAAGAGTTGCCATTCGTCTGCTGGCGTAGGAGCCGAAGTGGCCTCGGCTTCGGGCACATCGGGTTTCGGCTGAAGTGCCGAGGAAGCGCCAGGGGTGAGTTCGGCGATGAAGTCTGCCAACGCCTGAGCTTTTATTGCTACCCGAGGTTCGTAGGAGATGTCGAACTCTCCTAGCTCAATCGCCCATTTCGCCAGTCTGCCGGACACCTCCGGCCGGGAGAGAACCTGCCTCAGGGGCTGGTCGGTGAGAACCCGAACTGAATGAGCTAGAAAATAAGGCCGGAGCCTTCTTGCGGACGAGACGAGGGCCAGAGCTAACTTCTCTAGGGCAAGATACCGGAGTTCTGCTCCTTGAAGGGCTCGGCTGGTATAGTAAACCGGCTTCTGAACGCCATCTTGTTCTCGGACGAGGACGGCGCTGAGAGCCGTTTCGGAGACTGCGAGGTACAGGCTCAGAGGTTCCCCGGGAACCGGCTTGGATAGAATGAGGACTTTGGAGAGATAGGCTTTCAGCTGGTCGAAAGCCGCTTGGCACTCATTCGTCCAGTCGAAGCTATTGGCCTTCTTCAGCAGTTTGAAGAAGGGGAAACAGTAGTCCGCCGCCCTCGACATGAAGCGGCTTAGGGCTGCGATCCTCCCATTCAGCTTCTGCACCTCTCGGAGGTTTGCCGGGGGGCGCATCTGTATGATAGCCGATACCTTCTCAGGGTTAGCTTCTATTCCTCGGTGAGTGACCATGTAGCCGAGGAACTTCCCTGTAGCTACCCCGAAAGCACATTTGGCCGGATTTAGTTTCATTTTGTACCGCCGCAACGCGGAGAAGGTTTCGGCCAGGTCGGCCAAGTGGTCCTTGGCGACGCGGCTCTTCACCAGCATGTCGTCGATGTAGACCTCCATGTTGCGGCCGATTTGTGGGGCAAAGACCTTATTGACGAGGCGCTGAAATGTCGCGCCGGCATTCTTCAAACTGAAGGGCATTCGGGTATAGCAATATAGGCCCAGATCGGTTGTGAAGCTAGTTTTACTCTCATCATCCGGATGCATCCGGATCTGGTGATAGCTTGAATAGGCGTCGAGGAAGCTTAAGAGCTCGTGGCCAGAGGTTGCGTCCACCACCTGGTCTATCCGAGGCAGCGGGAAGCTATCCATCGGACAGGCCTTATTGAGGTTGGTGAAGTCCACACACATTCGCCACTTGCCATCCTTTTTAGGCACCATCACCACGTTGGCGATCCAGTCCGGATGATGCACCTCTCGGAGATGTCCGGCGTCCAGCCCCTTCTGTACTTCGGCTTGGATGGCGGCTCTCCTTTCTTGATTGAAGGTGCACCGCTTCTGCTTTATCGGGGGCTGGTCGGGATCGGTATGGAGTCGGTGCTCTGCTACCTCCGGGTCAACCCCAGGCATGTCCGCTGGAGACCAGGCGAAGACGTCGAGATTCTTTTTCAAGAACTCGGTGAGCTTTTCTGCTTCGGTCTTTTCCAGGCCGGAGCCTATCATCAAGATCCGTCCTTCGCCTCCCGGAATCGGAATGGCGATGAGTGCTTCTCCCGGAGATGCCTCGGCTGATGATTCGATTGCTAGGGTTTCGGCTGCAGCCTTCCCTTTGACCGAAATCATGTAGCATTGCCGGGCTGCTTCTTGATTCCCTTTGGCCTCGCCTATTCCATGGCTGGTATGAAACTTCAGCTTCTGATGGAAAGACGAAGGCACGGCTCCGATCCCACCGATTAGCCTTCGGCCGAAGATGGCGTTGTAGGCCGAATCGATTTTCACAACGGCAAAGTCCGTATCAACGGTTAATTGCCGGGGGGCGGAGCCTAAAGTTACAGGGAGCCGAACAATACCCTCTACTCGGCAGGGCGAACCGTTAAAACCGAAGAGGGGGCCCCGGTGAGGCTTCATATTAGCCTCACTCAATCCCATTTTTTCAAAACAATCATAAAACAAGATGTTTGGGGCGCTTCCATTATCGACAAATATTCTATGTACATCGTAGCTATTTATTACAGCGTTTACGACGAGGGCGTTGTTGTGAGGGACCTGAATATCAGTCAGGTCCTCTGAGCCGAAGGTGATATCTTCTTGGCGAGGCCGCTTCGGCTCGACGTCAATTGCCGCTATAGTGGCAGAGCTGCGCTGCCGTGGCCTCGGTCCCTCTCCAGGCCCTCCGGATATCATCATGATAGACCCAGAACTGGGTCTTTGATGGGATGCCTCTACCGGGGCCGAGGTGACCTTTGGTGGAGGAGCGGCTTCTGCCACCGGGGGTTGCTGCCTGGGCGTCGTTGGGACGTCTCGGTTCCGCTGCGGCGGGGGCTGCTCTCGTCGGTACTGCGGCAGTCTTCCCTCCCGGATGAGGCGGTCAATTTCCTCTCGGAGCTGCCGGCACTCATCTGTCGTGTGGCCGATCTCCCGGTGATACTCACAGTATTTGCCGGGGTCCCTTCGGCGAAGATCCGTCTTTAGGTGATCTGGTCGCCTAATCATACCCTTCACCTCCATGAGCATACGGGAAGGGGGAGCAGGTAGGGGTAAGTACCGCTGTTGCGGATCTCGTCGCCTTTCCCTGTCCCAATCTTCCCGGCGGTACCGCTTTCAGGAGGGCTCTTGGTCTTCTGGCCGAGGTCGGGCTACCTGGGGGGCAGGCGCCGAGGCTGCTTCGGCCGCGCCTTTACCTCTGGACATCATCAGGGCCTCGCGGTTGATGTATTTATGGGCTCGGGCCACGAGGTCCTGGAAGGTAGGGGGATGGCGTTCACCGATAGAGCCGAGGAGCCCTTCGTCCCGACACCCGCTGATCACGGCCGAGACCGCGATCGAGCTGTCGAGGTTCGGGATTTGGGCGGCCTCGGTCCGGAATTTGGTGAAGTATTCCTGAAGAGTTTCGGTGGGGCCTTGCCGAATGGCTAACAGGCTAGCGGAGGTTTTACACTGCCGGGTGGCATCATAAAACTGGTCGATGAATAACTGGCCCAACCGGACTAAGGAGTGGATGGAGTTGGGGGCCAGTGTCTCGAACCAGGTGAGGGCGGTTTTCTCAAGGGTGAGGGGGAAAAGTCGGCAGCGGACTGCCTCGGGGACCCCTCGGACAGAGAGGTAAGTGTTGAACCTCTGGAAGTGACAGACCGGATCTGTCATTCCGTCGTAGAGGGGGCCTTTTGGCAATTTAAAGTTAGGAGGTACCTCGACAGCCAGGAGTTCTGCTGTGAACGGGGTCTGCTCCAAGATGTTACTAGCAAGAGGTGCCCCGTATGGCTGGGACACCATCTGCTGCATTTCCTTGCGCATCGCCGTCAGCCGCCGGTCCAGGTCCGGGGCGGTCGAGGTAGCGACTGATTGTCCTCCAGTCCGGTCCGGACGGAATTCCGACGAAGCATAGCCCTGCTCCGTCAGGCGGTCAGCGCGAGGAGCTCGGGCAGGCAGTGCCGAGGGCTCGCTGCGTGTTGTAGCGGTTTCAACAGGGGACACCGGCGCAGGAGTTGGCCGAAACCTCGCATCTTGGACCGGACAGGGTGGACGGAGTGGTACCTGTTGAGGAAGCTGGCCCAGCAGCCCCATGCGCTGGGCGATGGCGGATACCATCTCCTGAAGAGGCGCTAGGGAGGTGACGGTTGTGGCCAGCGTAGCCATTTGCTGCTGAAGTAATCCCACCCGGTCGTCTCCCGCGGCGTGCGACTCTGGTATGACTGGCAGAGTCGCGCCTGGCGGGGCGGACGGGGCGCCTTCAGAATGTTGTATCTGCGCGGAGGCTTCCCGCGTCTCTGCTTCGCTTTGTCCGGATCGCCGGGTGATAGGTCGTTGAGACATGACTTGTTTGTTTGTTTCCCACAGACGGCGCCACGTGATGTAGACTGGATCTATCACGACCGGACTCCGAAGACGGAATCCGAAGATAATGGATCCGAAGCTGGGTCGGATCGATGCAAGAGGCCCGACAGGGATCCGAAAGGCGATGGAGGCAGAGACGAAGCCGAAAGTCCGAGGCCGAGGGTGGCTCGGTCGGTTGCTGGCTCGGTTTTGGAAGGCGGGGCCGAGGCTCCTTCGGTTTGGGGATGCAGCCTGCGCACGGCGTCGAGACCGGTGGGAGAAGTCCGAGGTCGGTGGCCGAGACCGACTCGGGGAGATCGGCGATTATTCGAATTGAGCCCCTGCAGGAGGGAAAGAAGAAGAAACCGGTCAGCAGGAGTCCCGGGCTTCGGCCCTTAGGAACCCCCTCCGACGGTGAAGTTAGCTCCTAAAGATGATTCGATTCAGAAGGCAAAGAGTAGCTTTAATGCTTTTTGGACTATAGTCCTTGAGGGTCTCGGAGGCATAGAATTGCATACCTTTGACAATAACTAACGGTGTATTTATAGCAGAGGATAGAGGATGGTTAACGGTGACAGCCGATATAGGACTATGTTCGGGCTTACTGGTAAACCGCCATAGTGCCTAGTCCTCCACCTGAGTGGGCCGGACTCGGCTATCGGGCCGAAGGGGGTTGGGCCGCTGATGGGCCGAAGCCTGCTGGGCCTGGGGCTGCCGGGCTGCTACCGGGCCGTAGACTGGTGGGCCGCTGACGGGCTGAAGCCTGTTGGGCCGGGAGCAACGGTGCCGCTTACGGGCCGAAGGCTCCCTGAGGGCCTTGTACTGCTGCTGCTGGGCTGAACTGGGTTTGGGCTTAATTTAATGGGCCGAATCGGATTCTGCCTCATCAGTATTTTTTTGGATTTTAGACATATGTATTTTTTTTTGGATTTTTGACATGTATTTTTTTTGGATTTTTGACTTATGTATTTTTTTGGAAATTTTGACATATGTATTTTTTTTTGGATTTTTGACTAAAAGATCAGCATGGTACTTAGATCAAAAGATCATATTCATTTATTAACTTAATTCCCAAATTGTTCTTTAACAACTTAACTTAAACCAATCGTGTTTGAATTTGTGTTTCCATTCGTGATCCCATTTGATGATTTGATCCTTAGTCAATCTAAGCCATCCCTTAAGTTTGGAGTACACCTCTTTAGAAAGAAAGAAAGAATAAGTTTAGAAAGCCCATGAGAAGGTTCTGGAGACTTAAAAAGATGTTCCTTTCCTACCCTAATATCCGTTGGGGTTCGGTCATTTTCTTTCCGGGGTATTTATCGACCTTGCGTTCCTTTTCATTTCATTTGATGGCCTTGATGTAACGTTTGTAATGTAATGGCCTTTTGATTTGACATTTGAACTTTGCCCTTTTGCTTTTGTTTTTCTATTCTTTTCTTTGGGACGGATCTCCCCCATTTTTTTTATGACGGCCTCCTACTAAGATGGTGGGTATTCTTGGTAGTCTATTCTAAGCCTCGTTCCGACATCATGGACTGAGTATAAAATAGAATTTTTTGCTTTTAAATGAATGATTTGTACTTTACCCTTTCGGTCAAGCTTCGGTATTCTTTAGGACTTGGCATCTCTTGTTACTCACGAATCAAACGTGTCAGTGTGTGTAGTAATGGGTTTGAAGTTAAGTTATCCAGACTAACAAAGAAATTTGAGTTTATAAACTTTTTGATTCCACTGGTCTTTGTACCATATTGATCGACTCTTTAACCTAAGGGTAGTATTTCTTAAGATGTAAGCCATTCCATGGATGATTTAGCTCTTTTCCTTCTGCATTAACAAGACGATAAGCATTACCAGGAAAAGCGTGCGATACAACATAAGGTCCTTCCCAGTTGGGTTGGAGCTTAGAACGCGGACCACCAGGTTTTACAAAAATCCTTTTGACGACCATTTCACCGACTTTGAACTTACGTTCAATGACTTTCTTTTGATAAAAACGTACTAGTCTATTTTGATAAACTTTTGCATGATTAGCAGCTGACCATCTTTTCTCGTCTAAAAGTTCCAATTGAGCAAGGAGTGCTGAATGATATTCATCAATGGAAAATTCCTTATTCAATTGTACTCTTAATGACGGTATAAGGATCTCATATGTGATGGATATAGGTGTCCTCTAAGCCAATCATAAGGCACCTATTTCAATCTGGTTCACTAATAAATGGCATTAAATTCATTATGTAGATTGGCATATTTATATTTGCGCATAATGAAGTCCATGAATATGTGCAATAGTCATCAGATTATGATGAGATCATAATAATGAGACTGATGACTTATAAACACATATTCTTAATTGTTCCTAGTCGTAGGATGTTTGAGAAGGACATCAAACATCCGGTTAGACTAGTACAGGTTATTCCAGCTCATATGATGAGGGTGACTGATCTCGTTAGTTATTAGTGTGGAGACACAATGGTAAATCTGTAGGTGCTCATTGGGGAATGAGTTCACTGAACTGATCCGACATGAATCGCCGAATGGTAATTTACCTGACTGTCAATCGGCTTGATTCATCGTCACAGTAGCGTGGTTGATCCTTGGACTAGAGACACCAAAGACACCTTGTCGGTGGACTTCTGGACTTTGACCTTAACCTACGAATCCCTATCCATGGGATCTCAAATAGTCAAGGATCGGGTCCAGCGGAAGACCTTCGAAGGTGATTGTGTGTTCAATAAAGGATCGTTCGCTCTCAGGTAACTGGAGAGAGAATGCTCTAGAGTAGATCCGCAGGAGTCTCTGGCCAGAGCAGAAACAACATCAGAAAAGTGGTTTTCGGATATTGTACAGCGGAGTCTGATTCAAGTGAGTTGACCATTTAGGGTTTGACGGTTGACCATACCCTAGGTTAACTCGAGAGCATTGTGCGAACGAAGGATTATAGCCACGTGGTAACTGTGGACGGACAGGTTCCATGGGCGGGTTGCTGAACCCCATTACCTTCCGGGATCATGCGGTGTTGCTTGGCACCCAACTTGATCAGAAGTCCGACCGAATTTACATGCGATGTCAATTCGGTTAAGTAATTAGTTAATATATATAGATATTAATTAATTACAATAAGTCAATAACTAGTTATTGGACTTAACTGGCTGAAAACCGGACTGGTAAATGGGCCTAGAGGGTCACACACAATAAGATTCTCAGTCGGTGGTATATAAGTGGGATTTATATTAACTCGGGGACTTTTGTGAAAAGTCGCGCCGACTTAATATATATACACGCTGTTTTGAAACCCTGGGCCAAGCTCCAGGATTTCCCTTGCTGGCCGTCATCCCCCCTTTCTCTCTCCTCCTCTGGGCGTCCCGTTCGACGCGCCAGAACAGCTTCCGTCTCCGCCGCGTGTGATTCCCGAAAGTCGGGAATTCCCGTCGGCGGGATTTCCGCAACCGTTGCGGCGACGGATCTTCAGCGAGCAAGCTGAAATGGACGAGGGATCGAGGACGAACCACCGCGGAGGATCGCGTGGATACCGCTGGAGGCCGGACGCTTGTGCGGCTTGCGGCATCGCCTCGACGGAACCGAAACGGAAGCGGATTCGAATCCGCGCACGGTAATTAGATTCCAACCCGGTTTTTCGGTTTGAGTTTTTCGTTCCGAATCGGATCAGCGGGCATCGGGCGGGTTTAATTTTTGTTCTTCGTTTCCGCTGCGTTCTTCGCGTCCCGCCCGGATCCCAACAGTGGTATCAGAGCCAGGTTCCGTTCTGATTCGCTCCGGAATGATAAAATTATTGTTCTAAATTATTTCATGCATAAATTTGTTTTTCCTCATAGATATTGTTCATGGGATGAACTTAGAATTTCGAATTTAATTTTTCTGTGCGAAAAACGAAAATTTTTTGGGGTTTCATCGCGTTCTTCATGGTGATGAAGAACCGGATTTGTGGGGTTCAAAAGGGGATTAATGATGGTTGGACCATCTCTGTGGGCTTGCTGGTATGACCAGCTACCCTTCGCCATCCCCGAAAAATTTCCATGGCGGCCGGTGGAGCTTTTCTTCACATAAGTTTCAAGAGTTGAAAAGGATTGTGGAAAAAGCTGAAATCTGCGAAATTGCACAAATCTCCAACTTTGGAGGGTCACCGGCGGCTAAAGAGTCGCCGGCCGGGCACCACCGGCGGGGGAAATGGAAGTGGTGACATCCCTCTGCAATTTCTGGCCACCCTCGCGGCCGGCGGCGGCGGCGGCGCCGCCCAAAACAGGCTGCAAACAGGGCCAAAAACCCTAAAATCAGGACTGGTCGAACCTGCTGGAGAGGGCCTGAACCCGCCGGTCCCGAGCCGGTTCGGCCGGCCGGCCTGGGCCTGGCCCGGGCGCGCCAGGCGCCGGACCTGGCTCGACCAGGTCGCACCCGGGCTGGGTCCTGGCTGAGCCCAAGGCCATCTGGCCCGAGCCAGGTGCCCCCTGGCTCGAGCCAGACGAGCCAGGTTCGGCCCTGGTTGCACTGGCTCGAGCCAAGGGGGCCCATTAAGCCCTGATTAGGCCCATTTAAGCCAATTTTGGCCCAATTAACCCCAAAAACTCCTTATTTAATTAAAAACCCCATCTTATTTAACTTGAAATTGAAATTAATAATGTTTAAAATTATTTTAAACATTAAATTAATTATTTTGAGTTAAAAAGGGAGGAGATAATTAAGATATGATCTTAATTATGGATTATTAATTTAATCAAACATTTTGTGGGGTTTAATTAAGATGTGATCTTAATAGTTAATTGTTTTTAACTAAATAAGATAGGATCTTATTATTATTTGATTTTAATTAATTAATTAAATGAGTTATAATTAAGATATGATCTTAATTATAAATAACTTTTAATTAGTTAATTAAAGGGGTTTATATTTAAGATATGATCTTAAATACATATAACAAATGTTGTTATTTATTTAAAATGGAATATTAATTATTAATTGACAATTGTTGTCATTAATAATTAAAATAATATTTTTAATCTTAATTAACAATTGTTGTTAATTTATGTTTAAGATTTGATCTTAAAATTGTATGAACAAGAGTTGTTGTTTGATTATTAAGTAGTGACTTAAACTTTAATTATCAAATATTGTTAATTAATCTTGGTCTAGTGATTAGATTGTTTTAATTTCTTAGCAATTGTTGTTTTGAAATTATGTATTTGATTAAGGGACACTTAATAAAAGTTATTAGGTGTTTTATTAACTTTTAATAATAGTTATTAAAGGGTTAATTGTTTCTTGAGAATCAACCTTAATAAAAGTTATTGAGGATTAATTATTGCTTACTAATAGTTATTAAGCTAATTAATATTCTCAAGGGTCACTTAATTAAATATTGAAAATCTAATCTACTTAATAATTAATCTTTTAATAAATGTTATTAAGAGATTATTTAAGTCTAATTGTTAGACTAGTTTTAATTAGAAATGTTCTAATTATTATTTCTTAATAATTGTTATTGAGAAATATGATTTTATTAAGGGGCTTTAACAAGGAGTTGTTAAGGGGTTGAAAATTTGAGTTGAAAATTCTTTTATAAATGTTATTTAGGAATTTTTAATTCTATCTAAATGTTAGATTATTTCGCATTAATAATTGTTATTAATGTGATTTAATATTAATCTAAACGTTAGATTAATTAATTTAGAATTGTTCTAAATACTGCATGTAATATTTTAGAATTTTAATTTTAGCTTTGTGTGCACATGTTGATGTGTTTAATGCTTTAAATTAGATTTATTGCATGTTAGAAAATAAGATTGTCGAAAATTCAAATTATCCAATTTTGATTGGTACCCAGATTTTAAGAAAGCCAAAATTATTATATTTTCAAAATTTTAGCCTTCATGTGATATGTTTTATCATGTGTGGATGGTTAAAATTTGTGGTGGTCATGAACATGCACTTAGTTAAATTTTATATCATGTGATGGTGTGTGATTTTGTGGATTGTTATGGAATGTGAATGTTCATTAATTAAGTGTTAATTAATGAGGCTTGTGTGCCTCCCTCTCTCCATTCCATTGTAATTCTATCTCCCTCTGTTATTGTACTCGGCCATAAGGCTTTCTTTTACAATTTATTTGTATTTGAAATTGTTTCAAAATTAATAATATTTATAATTGATCGCGCCGACCGAGGAGAGGCGAGGATGATCCACAAATGCAACCAGGAAGGCGACAGGAGATGAGATCCCCAGTGGCTATGTGTTTGCATGTTTAGATTATATAAATGTTATATAGTTTTGGTGATTAATTGTTTGGCTCTAGTTAATCACCGTGTTGTCCATGACCACATAATGAACATGTATGGATGATGCATGCTTTTAGTTATTGATTATGAATCAATTGCTAATATCTAGGTATAGTTAAATATATTCGATATATTTATAAACTATCACCTAGGATGAGACCAACCTTAATATAAACAAAACCTTCAATATAAAGTCTAAGCCGGAGCACGAGTCATTGAGAATGTACCGCGTGGCTCTCCATCAATATAGTTCTTAGAACTTGATTCAGTGATGACAGATACTACGTGTTTACCCGAGATCTGCCACCATCTGATGAAAGGACTATTAACTATGGCATTATGATGCTTTGAGATTGGAATAGAGGAACGGTGTAGCTATCCTCGCGTTTATCCGGGAGCTGCATTCTTACTCTACTCTGTCGCGTATTGATGGTAAAGCTTAGACCAGGTATAATGGTCTACTGTGTTTACCCGGGACCATTAAAGACCTGGGGGCCGAAATAAGATCAGATATTGCAAGGAGTTGCAATTACCATGAGATGGTTGCTCTAAGATAATGGTATGATACTATGTGTTTATCCGAGGTCATACTGTGATTCTTGGAGATTCTGATCCTCACTAGAAGACCGTCGGAGTCTTCCGTTCTGTATACCTGAAGGTTATACAGTCCGTCGAAAAATAGTGGGAAATAATTCAAGACAAAAGACCATAATTGAATTATCAGAACTATCTGCTTAAATCGCGTTATTTCCTTCGATCACTAATATGTCGTATATTTGAGATTTTGGCATGTTGGATGCCAATACTTCTCATACTCAGACTGACTAGAAAAACTCTGAAGAATGTCTTCAGGGCCAAGTGAAAGTCACTATCCTAATCAGATATCATGAATCCTCTTACTTGGATAGACCAAGGTGAAGAGGTGCTCATGGTATGCCTTATTGAAAGGCAATGATTATCATGAAATCTCTTATTTGGATAGACCAAGATGAAGAGATATTTATGATGTGTCTTTGAGAAAGGCAAGTGGTAAGATTTTAAACGATCGAACCCACACCTGAAAGGATAAAGAAAAGTCAGTTGAGATAGAGAAGTAGCAGTTCTCCCACTGCCACCAATATAAGGATATTGGTAAAGGCAAAAAGGAATATGGAACTTGAAAGAAGTTTCATATATTCTTATTATCGTCTTTTGCATGTCTATCGGAGAATTAGCGTATCCAATATGGGATATTGGAAATGGTTCTCAGAACTACGATAGGATGCAGACTTAGACAAGTAAAAGGAAATCGAGAAAATACAAGTGTTGAGTTAGACTCAACTATTGTTCATGATATTCATTGATTACTGTTAGACAGTAAATCTTTGTATATCTATAGGAGTCAAATATGAAACTAAATAATTGTTATTTAATTGCATAAGAAATCAAGAATAACATTGATTGAAAAGAATAATAGTTGTTCAAATCAGTCAATGCATTATAGATTCTTAAAGTGACATTTCATGAGATGAATGTTCACTAGTCTCCTATAGAAATGAACTATGTGAGTCCTGATTATCTATGGTATTGTACACAGGGTTGTACAATAAGAAATTATTGATGCTGATACATATTGATGTAAATAGCTCAAAGGCCAAAAGATAATCACTACTATTGACTTACCTTATAGTTTACTCTTGGAATGATTCGACTGTATGTACTTACTGAAGTACAAGTCAAATGCATCTAAGAGATTAAGGTATGAGATCAATATGAAGTATTAGAACTATTGATTTGATCAAAGAAACTAATACTTAGGTATATGATTCACATAAATCATTAAGAGGATAATTGTATCCTCGCTCGATTGATCCTCATTGTACATCATAGAAATATGATAGAATGAGGAATTGCACCTTATTAAGATATGGTGCAATACATAATAAGATTTGCCTAATTCTTGTTCTTTTTGAACATGAGTATAAACATTAGATGTCCATACTTTGAAGATGGTTCCAAGTAAGTCAGTGTATGTCCATATAAGATATGGAAACCAAATAATTCATATGAGATGTGAATTATGAACAAACCTGTTTTTAAAGTCAGGTATTGTCGCGATGTGAATTTATAAATGTCTAAAGAGTTTGGACATTACAGTTATTGGCCAGACGATAATGAAATAATTTTCGTCCTGAAAGCTGTCTTCTGTGAAGAGGAATATGTCCTCAAAAAAGACAGTGGGAGCTGATAAAATTCGAAGATGTTCTAGATTCACAAATTAACATAAGATTATTAGATGATCTTTAGTTGTTTGGAACCGGTCATGACACATCAGAGAGCTTCATAGATTTTTGAGATTCTCTCAGTGACTAGAAGGATATGTTTGACATATCTGATTTAGCAAGGTGAGAGAAGCTCAAAATAGATTATGATCTAAAATCTATGATAATGATGCTCTCCGTCATTACAACTTTGAGATTGATAAGTTTATTAGAATTATACTTGTCAATACTGCCAATCATAAGATGATGACAGTTGGATATTAAAAACGTCCTCTCAATGTGATTGAGGTAAAGATGTATATGATACACCTTTAAAGCTTTTAGAATATCCAGGAAGCAAGTTATGATTTCAAAATTATTTTGAATCAAACTGAAACTTCCTAAGTTGTAGTAAAAGCTTTGACTTAATGGTCAAATATTATGTGATCGTTAAGAATGATCACGGATTGTGTGTGTTCAGAAAGGACAGTGGGAGTACGGTCGCTTTAATAATGCTTTATGATAATAACATCAAAGTCATTGAGAATGACTTCATAATGTTACTATTAGTGAAAGCATTGTTAACCATGTTTCCCTCCATAATGGATTTAGTTATAATATCCCACGTATTGGAAATACGAATCTATTAAGATAGATTGGTAGGGATATTATATTGACCTGTATGTCAAAATGTTTGGCATAAATTTCATAACAAATCTCAATTGTTGAGATATGGAATTTATTCCTTTAAAGAAAAGGTTCATTAAAGGATGCAGGAGTGAAATGCATCATTAAGCACTTGAGAAGTGCTAAGGATGCATTCACGTATATGGAGAGAATGATTTGAAACTATGAGGTCACACTGACTCAAATTTCAAGTCAAATAATGGATTCAACCTTCTAGTAGAAAGGAATGGATTGAAATGGTTCCAATCCAGAACTCGATATTAAGGTGACGACATAGACAAGTGATACTGTTATTGGAATAGTATAGATGAAAAGGTTCATCCATGAACTAGATGTAGTTATAAAGGGTCTCTGATTAAATCTCGTTGTTGTAGGACAACAGTGGGAGCGATCAATTGTGTGATCGAGCCATGGTCTCATCAGAAGTTGCGGAACGTTCTGAGGTTCTTTCACAGGTTCAGAGACAAAGGATTAAGAGGAAATAACGTAATGGAAAATATTCCATCTGTAAATAATTTAGCAGATCCCTGACCAAGTCTTAGTCACAGACTTTCTGTGAGCATCACCTAGATTTGATGGAGATCAAATGCGAAAGTGATTGGCTTGAGTCCAAGTGGGAGATTGATGGATATAGGTGTCCTCTAAGCCAATCATAAGGCACCTATTTCAATCTGGCTCACTAATAAATGGCATTAAATTCATTATGTAGATTGGCATATTTATATTTGCGCATAATGAAGTCCATGAATATGTGCAATAGTCATCAGATTATGATGAGATCATAATAATGAGACTGATGACTTATAAACACATATTCTTAATTGTTCCTAGTCGTAGGATGTTTGAGAAGGACATCAAACATCCGGTTAGACTAGTACAGGTTATTCCAGCTCATATGATGAGGGTGACTGATCTCGTTAGTTATTAGTGTGGAGACACAATGGTAAATCTGTAGGTGCTCATTGGGGAATGAGTTCACTGAACTGATCCGACATGAATCGCCGAATGGTAATTTACCTGACTGTCAATCGGCTTGATTCATCGTCACAGTAGCGTGGTTGATCCTTGGACTTGAGACACCAAAGACACCTTGTCGGTGGACTTCTGGACTTTGACCTTGACCTACGAATCCCTATCCACGGGATCTCAAATAGTCAAGGATCGGGTCCAGCGGAAGACCTTCGAAGATGATTGTGTGTTCAATAAAGGATCGTTCACTCTCAGGTAACTGGAGAGAGAATGCTCTAGAGTAGATCCGCAGGAGTCTCTGGCCATACCAGAAACAACATCAGAAAAGTGGTTTTCGGATATTGTACAGCGGAGTCTGATTCAAGTGAGTTGACCATCTAAGGTTTGACGGTTGACCATACCCTAGGTTAACTCGAGAGCATTGTGCGAACGAAGGATTATAGCCACGTGGTAACTGTGGACGGACAGGTTCCATGAGCGGGTTGCTGAACCCCATTACCTTCCGGGATCATGCGGTGTTGCTTGGCACCCAACTTGATCAGAAGTCCGACCGAATTTACATGCGATGTCAATTCGGTTAAGTAATTAGTTAATATATATAGATATTAATTAATTACAATAAGTCAATAACTAGTTATTGGACTTAACGGGCTGAAAACCGGACTAGTAAATGGGCCTAGAGGGTCACACGCAATAAGATTCTCAGTCGGTGGTATATAAGTGGGATTTATATTAACTCGGGGACTTTTGTGAAAAGTCGCGCCGACTTAATATATATACACGCTGTTGAGAAACCCTGGGCCAAGCTCCAGGATTTCCCTTGTTGGCCGTCATCCCCCCTTTCTCTCTCCTCCTCTGGGCGTCCCGTTCGACGCGCCAGAACAGCTTCCGTCTCCGCCGCGTGTGATTCCCGAAAGTCGGGAATTCCCGTCGGCGGGATTTCCGCAACCGTTGCGGCGACGGATCTTCAGCGAGCGAGCTGAAACGGACGAGGGATCGAGGACGAACCACCGCGGAGGATCGCGTGGATACCGCTGGAGGCCGGACGCTTGTGCGGCTTGCGGCATCGCCTCGACGGAACCGAAACGGAAGCGGATTCGAATCCACGCACAGTAATTAGATTCCAACCCGGTTTTTCGGTTTGAGTTTTTCGTTCCGAATCGGATCAACGGGTATCGGGCGGGTTTAATTTTTGTTCTTCGTTTCCGCTGTGTTCTTCGCGTCCCGCCCGGATCCCAACAATATGGAACTACCGGCTCCATTCCAAATGTTAAGGAATAAGGACTTTGCCCAGTGGGTGTGCGGATTGAAGTTCTGTAGGCCCATAGAGCCTCAGCCAATTTTTCTGGCCAGTCTGCAAATTTATTAGATTTACACGTCTTTTTGATGATTTTTATCAAACTCTTGTTTGTTGCCTCTGCTTGGCCATTGCCTTGCGGATAATAAGGAGATGAATGATGCAATGCAATTCTATACCTGTTGCAGAGGTCCTTCAATTCTTGTGACACGAACTGCGGTCCGTTATCGGTGACGATGGTGCTTGGAATTCCAAATCGGGTGATGATGTTCTTCATGATGAACTTGCAGACGGTTGACGCTTTGATCTCCACATACGCTTCAGCTTCTGCCCACTTGGTGAAGTATTCCGTTGCCGTGAGAATGAAAGATTTTTGCTTGATGCCGGAATCTGGATTACCAAGGGGTCCAATAATGTCGAAAGCCCACATGGAGAAAGGTCATGGGGAGGAAACATGATGGAGTGAATATGCAGGAGAATGAATTTTGTCGGCGTGAAGTTGACACTTAGCACACCTACGGACATATCCTACACAGTCTTCTTCCATGGTTGGCCAATAAAATCCTTGTCTAAGGATCTTCTTTGCTAGCATCTGTCCATTGACATGGCCACCACAAACTCCACTATGAGCTCCTTCCATAACCTTCCAAAGCTCATCTTCGTCTAGACATCTTAGAAGAACTCCATCAAAACCTCTTTTGTACAATGCTCCTCCAACTAGGGTGTATCGTTGAGCAATTCTCCTGATAGCTCTCTTCTCCTCAGTTGTAGCTTCCTCAGGATATGATTGATCTTCACAATATTTGGCAATTTCATAATACCATGGCTTCTATTCATCATCCATCTCTTCTAACAGCTCCATTAATATGATTTCTCTTTTTTCCATGATATCTCCGTCTTTGACTTTCTTCAGCAACTTCTCCTTAGGTTTAAGAAACGAAGGGTCTTTCACGGCGGGTGAAAGACGCCTATGAACTATGATTGATTCGGATTGCTTGCTGATTGAAAAATCAAGAGAAGATGCCAATGAAGCTAGAACGTCAGCTAAAATGTTCTGATTCCTAGGGACATGGACAAAGATCAATTTCGTGAAAAGCTTTGAGTAAGCAGAAGTAAGTTCTTGGTAGGGCTTGAGCTTGGGATCAAGAGTTCGATACTTGGTCAGCACTTGGCGAAGAATTAGTTGGCTATCACCCACAATCCTGAGTTTGGTGGCACCATGAAAATGAGCAGCCTCGAGGCCAGCAAGAAGTGCCTCGTATTCAGCTATATTGTTAGTAACTGGAAAATCAAGCTGAAAGGCTTGTGGAATAGTGACACCTTCAGGTGAAAACAGAACGATACCGATCCCCTTTCCATGAGAATTCAGAGCTCCGTCAAAATGCAGAGTCCACATATCATCTCTGATTTGATTTACGGACATCAGTTCCTCATCCGGAAACTCTGATCGCATTGGATCAAATCGAGGAAGGGGGTGATGAGCGAGATGTTCTGCTATGGCATAGCCCTTGATCGCTTTCTGCTGAATATAAATGATATCGAATTGAGATAGAAAGCTTTGCCATCGCGCTAACCTATCAGTAAGGACAGATTTCTCCATAAGGAATTTGATCGGATTCATCCTAGCGATGAGATGGACTTCATGGGCCAGAAAATAATGCTTTAATTTCTGCACAACCCAGACCAATGCTGCACATGTTTTCTCCATCGCTGTATTGTAGACACGCTAATTTTGACGTCATTTTTGAGTAAATTTCATATCATATAATAATGCCTCAGAATGGTATGATATTTAATCATTAATTAATTTTTATTAATATTTTTGAGTGTCGAGTTTAACAGACATGTTTAAGTTAATCAATTAAATTGATTTTAGCTGAAATTTCAGTTAAAATATGCAGAAGTCTAAAAGACGTCGACTTATGTAGACGTCATTTAGAGTTTATTCTTATTTTAACGTTTAAATTTGAATTTTAATCAATTGATTAATTAGCTAAAATGCGTCTGTTAGAGCTGACGCGTTTTAGGTTTCCTAGGCTATTTTAACTTCTCGTCCGGATGTTTATCCTTATCTTAATTAGTGTAAAAGACGTCTACACATGTGGACGCGTTTTACCTGATAAAGATAAAGATAAGTTTTCCCGGATGTTTATCCTTATCTTAATTAATCTGAAAGGCGTCAGCCATCCCGGACGCGTTTTAGATAATTACAGATAAAGATAAATTAATAAGTATTTATCTGTTGGTTAAGATGGATAAATCCGAAGTTTTTCTATGTTAATCACGAACGCAGAAGAGGTCTATAAATACCTTACATGTTGAAGAGTAAAAAAGTTAAGCGTGATCTTGAGAGAAGCATAATCTTTAGCGAGTTGAAGATCGAAGCAACGACGTCGGAAAGCCGAAGCGCTGTTGTTTCC
Source organism: Zantedeschia hybrid cultivar (assembly GCA_030544215.1). NCBI lineage: Eukaryota > Viridiplantae > Streptophyta > Magnoliopsida > Alismatales > Araceae > Zantedeschia > Zantedeschia hybrid cultivar. Next base: position 24,006,404 of record JARZZO010000011.1, on the reverse strand, counting down.
AGAAGTCGGCGTCCATTCTTCATCCAATTCAAAGCTTCATCCAGTCGGCATAAGTTTTTTTTCATTTCTGCATCTTTATTTTCATTTCATTAATTTCTTATTCTTCATCATCATTGCAACACACAACACTACATTCTTTCAAAACCTACTTGATTAAGGGGTTTCAAAAGCCACTCAACAAGTAAGTTCTATGTTTAATTGCATGCTTAGCATCATGATTAGAATAGATACTGCTTTTACTTAAAATTCTCATAATTGTTTCTTTATCTCCTTTTCTTTGTATACTTTCTGCTGCACTCAACAACAACGAGAGAATCAAAAGAAGTAAGTCAAGCACTCAGCAAAAGGGATTTCTGGACGATCCTCAACCTCAACCTCAAATTTCAAATTCAACAGCAAGAACAAAAAGCAAAGAAGGGCTCTCTTTCTTCAGCCGGCTGAGGAAGGGGAACCAAGGACTCCATATCTTCCGCGTTTAAAAAGGTAGGCGATCATACTTCTTTTGGAACTTTTTAGTTAAAAGTTTCTAGCGATCACTGCACTTAGTTGCTGTTTTTAATAGGTTTATTTTACACTAAGTAACCTAGATTTTTCATGATAATCACACGGTCATTCTAAGCACTCACAGCTTTTTTGGCGATCACGGTGGGACTTGGTCTCGCCATCTTTTAAGTTTTTTTGTTCTTGCTGTCATCAACCGAGCACCCACGGTGCACCACTTGTGTCTTTCGACACGTCCTCACCAATTGGTGAGTGTTTTAGTTTAACTAATTTCTCTCATGCACCACGTGCACACCCCAGTGGCAAGATCTTGCCCTCCCCTTGATTAGTTTAGAAAGCTGTTTTTGTGATGAAAATGATGTGTGATTGATTGATTTTCTAGTTATTTAGTTGGTAAATTATCCTGTTAAAAATTTGGAACTAAAAAAAAATCTACATGAGCTGATTATTTCCTGCTTTCAACCTGTTTAAGGAGGATTCAACACAGAAAATCCTCCTGCAAAACTATTTCTGCGAACTGAAAAGCGTCCAGGAGCACTGACGCGTTTCAAACCGCGTCAACACACCCAGACGCCTTTCAGTCTTCATATCTTCTCTGCTGTCTGCATCTGTTTCTGCGAAAAATTAAGTTCTGTTTTGAATAGCGTCGACTACCATCGACGCGATTCAGACAGTTTCTTAGTTATTTTTCAGTTTTCAGATTTTTGTGGCTTGAGTGCTAGCTACCTATTATTATTAAGCATTAGAGGCCATCCAGGCTGTAGGACATACGCATTGAGGCGAATACCCTCCTTTTCTTAGGAACACATTACTTGACGTCAGCAACTCTCTCTGATTGGGTTGGTCCCTTGATCAGACTAAAGAAGTTGGCGTTGAGACCTCCATAAGTCCCCAAAATCAAGGTATTCCTCCTTGATCATCGGGCTGGTTGTACCAATTGAAGTCCCGGTTAGATTCTGAAAGCGTTGTGAGAGAAAGCCCTAGAGAATAACGGTGGAAACTGAACTGAAACTAGGATCCTTTCCTTGAGAGAATTTGAGGTTTAATTGAATCCAAATAACTCAAAAAGGAATCTTAAAATCACGTTACGCATCCACTTGATTAATTAATCTCTGTGCAACTTGTTTGTCAAATCTTTAAAAAAAATCTAACATCATGCTGCTACGATTAGGCAGGAACTTGAGTATGGCTCAAAACGCCATCATCAACTACGAGGGAGATGCTAATGCCCCTCGGGATTCTGACTACGACTATGAGAACGGGAGAGATGCTGATGCCTCCCGTAATTCTCCCCCATTCCATATCGACATGATGGGAACATCCGGACCCCTCTCTTTCATCCCCATGATCAATATCCTGATCCTCCCCCGCATGAATATGCGATTCCTAATCCCGATCCTGAGGGAGACATGAATCAGAATGATCCCTCATCCTCTGATCCTGTGGATCTCGTCAACGCTTTGGGAGTTCTTGCCTCCCGACTGGACCCTCAGCAGTTCGAGGCGATCCAATCGATTCTGAAGGGGAAGGCACCCATGCAGCCTGCCGAGCCGAACCCTGTGGCTCCCCCTGCTGTTCCTCAGCAACCTTCTTTTCCTCCTCCTTATATCCATCAGGCCGTGGAGGGCCTTCATATTACTTCTCTGCCAGCTGGGCCGCAGCTTTCATCCTCTAGGCAACCGGCTAGACCGCAAACGCCTGCTTATCAAAATGCCCTCGGGCATGGCGGAAGCTCTGCCGGACCTCCCCTTTATTGTCCCCCCTGTCCAACGTACTCTAGGCAGCAGGCTTATCAAGTACCTCCACCTCCTCCTCCTCCCCAGGCAGATCTAACCACACAAGCATTGCTGGCCAAAATGGAGCGTATGAATGAGCAATTTAACAACCTCCAGAAGATGATGGGGGTCAAAGCTGTACCAGAAATCAACTTACCGAGCCTGCCGGTATTCCACCTACCACCCTCTGAAATGCCAGTGTACCGGAAGTACAACGGTACTGGTAACCCCTTCACGCATCTGAAGGAGTTTATGTACGAATCCTCTTTCTGGCAGAACGACAAGAGGTCGTTGGCCTTTTTGTTCAGGAGATCTCTAGAGGGACCAGCCCTCGAGTGGTTCTTTTCTTTAGAACCCTGCGAAGTAGAGGATTATGGTATCGTTTCACGCAAATTTATCCAACGATACCAGGACAGAGTTGCACCCTCTTTGTCCATCACTGACCTTATTGCCGAAAAGATGAAACCTGATGAGGAGTTTGTCAGTTTTGCTGACAGGTGGCAGGGCCTGGCCGAAAAGGTGAAAGACCACTTGTCCGAGTCCGAGCAAGTGAAAATGTTAATTTCCAACGCCACGCCCCAATTCAAGCTAGTCCTCTCCTTGAACAATCTGACCAACATGGCAGAGCTCTATGAAAGAGCACGGTACTGCCAGAATGCTTTTAAGGACGCTACATTCTCTAGCTTCTTTGATCCTCACAGACCTAGCAGGCCTCCACCTCGGAAGCCTGCAGTGCCAAATTCTCCCAGCACAGGTCCGACTACTGAAGGCACGCTCTCTCATGAGCAAGTCAGTAGCATGAACAATAACTCGCCCCAGTTCGTGAGGAGTCAGCAGGAGTACCAGAGGCCACCGCAGCCAAACCAGCAGGGGTACAGGCAGCAGCAGAACCCCCATTATCAGCAACAGTATTAACGACCCCAGCAGCCGAATCAGAACCAGAACCAGCATCAGCCACAGCAGCCGCCACAAAGGCAATTGCAGTACCAGCAGCCCCAGCAACAGCAATATCCCCAACAGCAGCAATATCAGTCGTGCGCACCGCCGGCATACCACAATGTCCCTCCTCCTGGTGATTATAACCAGCCGAGAAGACCTCCAGGCCCGAAGAGGGCGGAATACCCTGCTCTCCCAGAATCCTTGGCCGATATTTTCAGTGCTCTAATGGCAGCTAATGCCTTAGTCTTGCCAAGGGAAAAGGCCGTCTGGCCTCAAAATGTCGACACGTCCAGGTATTGCTATTTCCATAGGCAACCTGGGCATACCATTGACACCTGCTTCCAGTTCAGAGATTATATCCATGATCTCAATGAGCAAGGCGGCATAGACTAGGAGGAGATGAAAAAGTATATATTAGCCCTGAAGGCGAGAAGACCGCAACAACAGCAGCAGCAACAGCAAGTAAGACCACCAGCACAGGCAGCACCGCCACCAAGTATGGGCATAGTGCAGAACCCGCTCTCGGAGCACCAGAACCAAAACCAAGTTGCACCCATTCTGACGAACAGCCAGTCTGAGGCTGGTCGTGGGCAACAGTGGAGGATAGAAGACTCTTCTTCTCTTTATTCAACGGGTCACGTTCAGAGTACCGCAGAACAACCACCACGCCGCACCATCCGCATACCTAGGCCACAACCCATTACCATCACCCCTCTACCGACACCCACATATCACTCGCCCGCACCCAATAACCCATTACCGCCACCCGCTTTCCTTAAGCCCATCATGCCCCATACCACTACGCCTCCACCATATAATCCACCACAAACCAACTACGCACCCCTTTTACCATCTAGGCCATTACTCCGCGTACCATTCCCTACTTCGCCCATTACCACCACCACCTACCCAGATATGCCCTTACCATCCAGACCGCTATTACGCGTCCCATTCCCCACTTCACCAACCACTTACCCATCCACCATCCAACCATCTAGGCCTTTAATCCGCACCATGCCACCACCACCTAACCCTACCCCATCACCTACATATCAACCCTCCGCACCACTTACGCCACCCGACTCTGCGGTACTCAATGTGTCACTAGGATCCTCCACGGTTGAGGAACATGCGCTCCGAAGTGGAAGGATTTTCAACAAAGTCTTCCCTCAGTCCACGGTCAGAGACGGCCCATCACGGCCGACTGAGGAAGCCCATAATGAAGAGAGTGCACCAGGCACTCAATATGACTTGTTGAAACATCTGGACAGAACACCGGCACGGATCACCGTACTTGAATTGATCAAAAGGTCCAAGATTCACCAAGAAGCCTTAATGGAATACCTACAGAAGGTGATGGTCAACGAGGACGTGCCGGTAGAGAAAATTGCAGCACTACTAGTTCCTCAGGGGGATCAGCCCTCTATTTCATTCCACACATCGGAACTAGCACCGCCAGCCGCTAGAAGCATGGCTCTGAGCATCACGGTCAATATCTGCAAGAAGGCCGTGGATGCGTGCCTGGTTGACACGGGGGCTTCAATCAATGTTCTACCCCCGAAGACCCTAGAGCTGTGCGGTGTACCCAAGGAGAAGTGGCTGCCTAGCCCCATTTCAGTTACAGCATATGACAACTCTACCCGTTCCCCTCTGGGAATGGTTTATTTAAAAGTGGAGCTAGGTCCCGTAAGTCATGCAGAGGTTGAATTTCACATTCTCGAAATTGACCCTTCTATAAATGCCATTCTAGGACGTCCTTACATTAAAACTCTTGAGGCGATTCCTTCTACGAATCACCAATGCCTCAAATTCCCTTTCAAAGGACGAATTATTAAAGTGACGAGCATGCCGATCCTTGCTGCTGCTCATACATTGAATACTAAATCTGCTGTTTTACCTGGCCGACAACCTTTTCTGTCGGTATTACAGGTCTACCGTCCAGTGGTTGATCCTTTGAAAGCCGCCACCATTTCTCCTTACCCATTAAATGCTATCAAAAGGGGGAAGTGCATGAGTACCACAGGATGGAGAATCATGATGAAGAACGGCTATCAGCCTGGAAGAGGTCTGGGCACACAGTTGCAAGGCAGGACCACTCCTGTCAAAGATCATCGAGCAGCACCTGGAAGTGGTCTGGGCTATAAGCCAAGAAGACTGAAGCAAGATATGGTTCAGCAAGTAGAGATTGAAGAAGGTCGAAAAATTCTGGAGACAATGTCTACACCACCTAAGGAAGGCCGAGATCCCCTAACATGGACCCTGTATACACACTTTGTAAAAGGGCCCATACTTAGTCACGACAACACGGTGGTCATTACTTCATGTTTTGACCTCCATGACATATATGGGAGAGACTTGGCCAGACATTGTTCTGAACTACTTACGTACCAATCCTTGGAGGCTCTGCGGCCTATGAAAAGGAGGAAATTTCATGACCCCGAATGTGAATGGTACAAATGGTTCGATCTGAGGGACCTCTATATAGCACTGAACAGATTATTCCTAGATCCTGCAGAACCCAAGTGGCCGCCGCAGATCGACGAACTGATTGAAGGTCCTGGTGCCATCTTTGATAAGCGGATACTGCTGTCGGAAGAAACCGATGAAGGGGAGCCAGATGACCCCTATGAAGCTGGTTATACAATAGATCTGCTCTGGAAGGGGACATATCCTTCCCATATCTTTATGCTTCATACTCTATTCCGCACACTGCTCTTGACCCCGACTTGGTCGCGGGTTATTACTGAAGATATTCCACGGGCTCTGCCCGTTATGATCACTCTGTCCCCTCGGGACCTCATTCCATCCCCTCCTCTCGACCTAGAGAGGATGTATGATCTGATCTGGGACATATTTCTATATGATCCCCCTAATCCTTTGGCCTTGGTGCCGCTTCTTCCGTCTGATCCTCCTTCCATTTGCATCCATTCTTGCTTTATGTTTAACTCCTCGATGGTCCAAAAAAAACGCCAATTTGGCAACAAATTCTTCCCAAATCCTCATCGAGGAAACATCTTACTTGTCCGATTGCCCCCGACCGCGCGGGTCCGTCGGTCAAGATTCTCTCTTAGATCTACTTTGTCCCTCCCTACAGGAGGATTCCCCTGTATTTCCGCTTGTATCCCAGGATTTTCATCCTGCTTCATCTTCATTAGGTTATGATAGACAATTTAGTGAAGTTAGGCAGTCCAGTTTTAGGCAGGTTAGTCAGGTTAGGAAGTCTAGGAAGCCTAAGGGTAGGCAAATTCCAGATAGATAACTCCGGGACTTAGCTGATAAGTGTTCTTCTTGCTCTTTAATCCCTCAGCTTTTAGAAGATCCAATTCAGATGCCAGAAGATTGTACGGACGATGAGTCAGTTAATGATGGGTATGGGGTATATGAGTTAGTGCATGGAAAAGACCCCATTATTGAAGATGAGGAAAATGATGAGGACGCGGCTGAGGCGTATGCCAGTGGAGTGAAGAGATTTGATGAACCCTCAGCTGCCGTAGAAGAGCCCACCAAAGAAATAAACTTAGGGACTGAAGACGAACCTAAGGTTGTCCTCGTCAGCAAAAATCTTTCTACAGAGGATGAGAAGGCAATGGTACAAGTACTTAAGGACTATAAGGACACTTTCGCCTGGAGTTATGAAGATATGCCGGGGTTAGACTCATCTTTAGTTGAACACAGGTTAACATTAAAAGATGGAGCTAGTCCGGTCAAGCAGAAATTAAGGCGATTCCACCCACAAATGGCTCTAAAGATGAAGGAAGAGGTCGATAAATTGCACAAAGCCAAATTTATTAGAGTTGTCCTTTATCCACAATGGGTGGCCAATATAGTCCCGGTTATGAAAAAGGACGGGAAGGTCAGGATTTGCATTGACTTCCGCGATTTGAATCGGGCATGTCCTAAAGACGATTTTCCATTGCCTCATATTGATGTACTCATTGATAACACTGCTGGCTATGAAACGTTATCGTTTATGGATGGATTTTCAGGATATAACCAGATTAAGCTGGCAGAAGAGGATCAAGAAAAGACCTCATTCACTACACCTTGGGAAACATACTGTTATGTTGTCATGCCATTTGGATTGAAGAATGCTGGAGCCACTTATCAGAGGGCTATGATGGCAATATTTCATGACATGATGCATATAGATCTGGAAGTGTATGTGGATGATTTATTGGTTAAATCTAAAACAAAGGCTGAGCACGCCAAAGTTTTGGCAAGGGTATTAGAGAGATCGAGAGAGTATCAGTTAAAGATGAACCCCAAGAAATGTGTATTCGGGGTATCTTCAGGAAAATTGCTTGGATTCATTGTCAGCAAACGGGGAATTGAAATCGATCCCAATAAGGCGAAGGCTATCAGAGAAATGCCACCTCCCAAAAACTTGAAAGAATTGAGAGGATTAATTGGGAGGTTGCAATTTATTCGCCGTTTTGTCTCCCAGCACTCACAAAGGTGTAAGCCGTTCTACAAGCTTACCAAGCCAGGAGTCAAATTTAATTGGGACGATAAGTGTCAGGAGGCATTTGATGGATTAAAGGACTATTTGTCAAGTCCTCCTGTTATGAGACCACCATCTCCAGGCAAACCATTGATACTTTATATTTCAGTCCTGGATGATGCAGTGGGGGCTGTCCTAGCACAAAAAGATGAAGAAGGAAAGGAGAGGGCAGCCTACTATCTCTCTAAACTTCTCAACCCCGCTGAACAGAGATACACGGCGATGGAGAAAACATGTGCAGCATTGGTTTGGGTTGTGCAGAAATTAAAGCATTATTTTCTGGCCCATGAAGTCCACCTCATCGCTAGGATGAATCCGATCAAATTCCTTCTAGAGAAATCTGTTCTTACTGATAGGTTAGCGCGATGGCAAAGCTTTCTATCTCAATTTGATATCATTTACATTCAGCAGAAAGCGATCAAGGGCTATGCCATAGCAGAACATCTCGCTCATCACCCCCTGCCTCGATTTGATCCAGTGCGATCAGAGTTTCCGGATGAGGAACTGATGTCCGTAAATCAAATCAGAGATGATATGTGGACTCTGCATTTTGACGGAGCTCTGAATTCTCATGGAAAGGGTATTGGAATCGTTCTGTTATCACCTGAAGGTGTCACCATTCCACAAGCCTTTCAACTTGATTTTCCAGTCACCAACAACATAGCTGAATACGAAGCACTTCTTGCTGGCCTCGAGGATGCTCATTTTCATGGTGCCACTAAACTCAGGATTGTGGGTGATAGCCAACTAATTCTTCGCCAAGTGCTGACCAAGTATCGAACTCTTGATCCTAAGCTCAAGCCTTATCAAGAACTTACTTCTGCATATTCAAAGCTTTTCACAAAATTGATCTTTGTCCATGTCCCTAGAAATCAAAACATCCTGGCTGACGCTCTAGCTTCACTTGCATCTTCCCTTGATTTTTCGATCAGCAAGCAATCTGAATCAATCATAGTTCATAGGCGTCTTTCACCTGCCGTGAAAGACCCTTCATTTCTTAGAACTAAGGAGAAATTGCTGAAGAAATTCAAAGATGGGAGTATTGTGGAGAAAAGAGAATCATGTTGATGGAGCTGTTAGAAGAGATGGATGAGGAACAGAAGCCATGGTATTATGAAATTGCAAAATATTGTGAAGATCAATCGTATCCTGAGGAAGCTACAACTGAGGAGAAAATGGCTATCAGGAGAGTTGCTCAACGATACACCTTAGTTAGAGGAGCATTATATAAGAGAGGTTTTGATGGAGTTCTTCTGAGATGTCTAGACGAGGATGAGCTTTGGAAGGTTATGGAAGGAGCTCATAGTGGAGTTTGTGGTGGCCATGTTAATGGACAGATGCTAGCAAAGAAAATCCTTAGACAAGGATTTTATTGGCCAACCATGGAAGAAGATTGTGTAGGATATGTCCGTAGGTATGCTAAGTGTCAACTTCACGCCGACAAAATTCATTCTCCTGCATCTTCACTCCATCCTGTTTCTTCCCCATAGCCTTTCTCCATGTGGGCTTTCGACATTATTGGACCTCTTGGTAACCCAGATTCCGGCATCAAGCAAAAATCTTTCATTCTCACGGCAACGGAATACTTCACCAAGTGGGCAGAAGCTGAAGCGTACACGGAAATCAAAGCATCAACCGTCTGCAAGTTCATCCTGAAGAACATCATCACAAGATTCGGAATTCCAAGCACCATCGTTACCGACAACGGACCGCAGTTCGTGTCACAAGAATTGAAGGATCTCTGCAACAGCTATAGAATTGCATTGCATCATTCATCTCCTTATTATCCGCAAGGCAATGGCCAAGCAGAGGCAACAAATAAGACTTTGATAAAAATCATCAAAAAGACGTGTAAGTCTAACAAATTCGCAGATTGGCCAGAAAAATTGGTTGAGGCTCTATAGGCCTACCGAACTTCAATCCGCACGCCTACCGGGCAAACTCCTTATTCCTTAACATTTTGAATGGAGGCGGTAGTTCCATACAAGATCCTTATACCGTCGCTAAGAGTACAATTGAATAAGGAATTTTCCATTGATGAACATCGTTCAGCACTTCTTGCTCAATTGGAACTTTTAGACGAGAAAAGGTGGTCAGCTGCTAATCATGCAAAAGTTTATCAAAATAGACTAGCACGTTTTTATCAAAAGAAAGTTATTGAACGTAAGTTCAAAGTCGGTGAAATGGTCGTTAAAAGAATTTTTGTAAAACCTGGTGGTCCGCGTTCTAAGCTCCAACCCAACTGGGAAGGACCTTATGTTGTATCGCACGCTTTTCCTGGTAATGCTTATCGTCTTGTTAATGCAGAAGGAGAAGAGCTAAATCATCCCTGGAATGGTTTATATCTGAAGAAATACTACCCTTAGGTTAAAGAGTCAATCAGTATGGTACAAAGACCAGTGGAATTAGAAAGTTTATAAACTAAAATTTCCCAGTTAGTCTGGATAACTTAACTTCAAACCCATTACTACACACACTGACACGTTTGATTCGTGAGTAACAAGAGATGCCAAGTCGTGAAGAATATCAAAAGCTTGACTAAAAGTGTAAAGTACAAATCATTCATTTTAAAAACAATATTCAAAAAAAAAAAAGGCATATATTTCAAAACCCAAACAAAAATGAATATTTCAAAACAACAAAAATATTTCAATTAGCATCTGCTTGTTGCATTTGGCATGTTTCATTCCTTTTATTTTCAGTGAGCATTTGTCTGCTTGCATGTTGCATTTTTGCTTAAAGTTTGATTATTCTCATTACCTTTGTTAATAAAGGCTATGCCCCTTGACCATTTATTGAAGGAAAAGATCAATTGACCATTTATTTGGTCAGGCAAGGGGCTAAGTCTAAACAGATACTTAACCTGTTTGTTCAAGTCATATACAGGACACAAGGCATTGGTAAAGTTAGAATTCGAGTAGAGAACAGTCAGAAACCTGTTTATGTGAGTGAAAGGCGTCGAGGAGCACTGTCGTTTTTCAACACTGAATGGCGTCTTTGCGACACGACACGTTTAAATAATTCTGTGATTTATCCGAAATTTTATGGTTTTTGTGGTTTAAGTTGAATATTTATTTGGAATTACTAATAATTTTTATTGCAGAAAATTCAGAAAAAGCTTGAAATATCAAAAAGATCCCACTGTGGGAGTCAAGAAGTCCTGACCGTGGCTAAAAAGACGGTTATTTCTATCATTGTACTCTTTCATGTAATTATTGTGCATTTGCATTACTATATATTAAGTATTTATTAGAGCATATCAAGGACCTTGTGATTTTGATGAAACTGGAATTTGAGTTCCCCTACACTAAAAACAGTGATAATTCCAAAGAATTCTTAATCGCATGGATAGGCCGTTGGATTGTTAATTAGTGAGGACGATGGTTCCACTTTTGTGAAACAGTGCGTGGATAAACGAGCTTCGGCTTAGCACTGAATTACAAGAATTGGTGTCTTGACTCATTAATGACAATTTAGCAATATTATCCTTGATTAATTTATATTTTATTTGACTTTATATTTTTTCTTTTAGCCCAGCATGCATCATATAGGACTTTGAAATCATTGTAATAAGAATTAATTATTGATTAAGTTTCAAACCATTAATCAAATAATTTCAACATGATATGAAATATTCCATTCTGAATTGAGTATCTTGATTATCTTTGAGGTTCGCTTGAAGATATCCTTAGAATTCTATCTTTGCTTGGATTCTTTATCCAATATTTCTGTTTTTCTTTTAAGATCCATCATGGCTGCAGCACGTCCACATTGGCTGGCAAACGCTCCCCATGATGAAACCTACAGTGTCTACGACCTGGGGTACTTCCCACTCCGAGGAGGTTGATCGACCTTATTTCCTTGTCTACCTCATCCAAACAGGATTGATTCCATTGATCTCCTTGAGCTACCTTCATTGATGATTTTGAGAAAAATTCCAATCATGTGATATTAAGAGCGTGTCTCATCACACCTTGGCATCACCTTTTCAGTACATTCCATTTCATTTCACTCCCTTGCAAAGACGATGGCAAGGTGAGGCAGCTGTAGACACGCTAATTTTGGCGTCATTCTTTAGTAAATTTCATATCATATAATAATGCCTCAGAATGGTATGATATTTAATCATTAATTAATTTTTATTAATATTTTTGAGTGTCGGGTTTAACAGACATGTTTAAGTTAATCAATTAAATTGATTTTAGCTCAAATTTCAGTTAAAATATGCAGAAGTCTAAAAGACGTCGACCTATGTAGACGCCATTTAGAGTTTATTCTTATTTTAACGTTTAAATTTGAATTTTAATCAATTGATTAATTAGCTAAAAGGCGTCTGTTAGAGCTGACGCGTTTTAGGTTTCCTAGGCTGTTTTAACTTCTCTTCCGGATGTTTATCCTTATCTTAATTAGTGTAAAAGACGTCTACACATGTGGACACGTTTTACCTGATAAAGATAAAGATAAGTTTTCCCGGATGTTTATCCTTATCTTAATTAATCTGAAAGGCGTCAGCCATCCCGGACACGTTTTAGATAATTACATATAAAGATAAATTAATCAGTATTTATTTGTTGGTTAAGATAGATAAATCCGAAGTTTTTATATGTTAATCACGAACGCAGAAGAGGTCTATAAATACCTTACATGTTGAAGAGTAAAAAAGTTAAGCGTGATCTTGAGAGAAGCATAATCTTTAGTGAGTTGAAGATCGAAGCAACGACGTCGGAACGCCGAAACGCTGTTGTTTCCAAAAGTCGGCGTCCATTCTTCATCCAATTCAAAGCTTCATCCAGTCGGCATAAGTTTTTTTTCATTTCTACATCTTTATTTTCATTTCATTAATTTCTTATTCTTCATCATCATTCTATACAACACACAACACTGCATTCTTTCAAAACTTACTTGATTAAGGGGTTTCAAAAGCCACTCAACAAGTAAGTTCTATATTTAATTGCATGCTTAGCATCATGATTAGAATAGATACTGCTTTTACTTAAAATTCTCATAATTGTTTCTTTATCTCCTTTTCTTTGTATACTTTCTGCTGCACTCAACAACAACGAGAGAATCAAAAGAAGTAAGTCAAGCACTCAGCAAAAGGGATTTCTGGACGATCCTCAACCTCAACCTCAAATTTCAAATTCAACAGCAAGAACAAAAAGCAAAGAAGGGCTCTCTTTCTTCAGCCGGCTGAGGAAGGGGAACCAAGGACTCCATATCTTCCGCGTTTAAAAAGGTAGGCGATCATACTTCTTTTGGAACTTTTTAGTTAAAAGTTTCTGGCGATCACTGCACTTAGTTGCTGTTTTTAATAGGTTTATTTTACACTTAGTAACCTAGATTTTTCATGATAATCACACGGTCATTCTAAGCACTCACATGTATATCTCTGTTCAGCGGGGTTGAGAAGTTTAGAGAGATAGTAGGCCGCCCTCTCTTTTCCTTCTTCATCATTTTGTGCTAGGACAGCCCCCACTGCATCATCCAGGACTGAAATATAAAGTACTAATGGTTTGCCTGGAGATGGTGGTCTCAAAATAGGAAGACTTGCTAAATAGTTCTTTAATCCATTGAATGCCTCCTGACACTTATCGTCCTAATCAAATTTGATTCCCGGCTTGGTAAGCTCGTAAAACGGTTTACACCTTTGTGAGTGCTGGGAGACAAAGCGGTGAATAAATTGTAACCTCCCGATTAATCCTCTTAACTCCTTCAAGTTTTTGGGAGGTGGCATTTCTCTAATAGCCTTCGCCTTATTGGGATCGATCTCAATTCCCCGTTTGTTGACGATAAATCCAAGCAATTTTCCTGAAGATACCCCGAATACACACTACTTGGGGTTCATCTTTAACTGATATTCTCTCGATCTCTCTAATACCCTTGCCAAAACTTTGGCGTGCTCAGCCTTTGTCTTAGATTTAACCAATAAATCATCCACGTACACTTCCAGATCTATGTGCATCATGTCATGAAATATTGTCATCATAGCCCTCTAATAAGTGGCTCCAACATTCTTTAATCCAAATGGCATGACGACATAACAGTATGTTCCCCAAGGTGTAATGAATGACGTTTTTTCTTGATCTTCTTCTGCCAGCTTAATCTGATTGTACCATGAAAATCCGTCCATAAACGATAAAGTTTCATAGCCAGCAGTATTATCAATGAGTACATCAATATGAGGCAATGGAAAATCATCTTTAGGACACGCCCGGTTCAGATCGCGGAAGTCAATGCAAATTCTGACCTTCCCGTCCTTCTTCATAACCGGGACTATGTTAGCCACCCATTGTGGATAAAGGACAACTCTAATAAATTTGGCTTTATGCAATTTGTCGACCTCTTCCTTCATCTTTAGAGCCATTTGTGGGTGGAATCGCCTTAATTTCTGCTTGACCGGACTAGCTCCATCTTTTAATGTTAACCTGTGTTCAACTAAAGATGAGTCTAACCCCGGCATATCTTCATAACTCCAGGCGAAAGTGTCCTTATAGTCCTTAAGTACTTGTACCATTGCCTTCTCATCCCCTGTAGAAAGATTTTTGCTGACGAGGACAACCTTAGGTTCGTCTTCAGTCCCTAAATTGATTTCTTTGGTGGGCTCTTCTACGGCAGCTGAGGGTTCATCGAATCTCTTCACTCCACTGGCATATACCTCAGCTGCGTCCTCGTCATCTTCCTCATCTTCAATAATGGGGTCCTTTTCATGCACTAACTCATATACCCCGTACCCATCATTGACTGACTCATCATTCATACAGTCTTCTGGCATCTAAATTGGATTTTCTAAAAACTGAGGGATCAAAGAGCAAGAAAAGCATCTATCAGCTAAGTCCTGGAGGTATCTATCTGGAATTCACCTACCCTTAGGCTTCCTAGACTTCCTAACCTGACTAACCTGCCTAAAACTAGACTGCCTAACTTCACTAAACTCCCTATTATAACCTAATGAAGATGAAGCAGGATAAAAATCCTGGGATACAAGTGGAAATATAGTAGAATCCTCCCGAGGGGAGGGGCAGAGTAGATCTAAGAGAGAATCTTGACCGAAGGACCCGCGCGACGGGGTGCGATCGGACAAGTAACAAGTTTCCTCGATAAGGATCTAAGAAGAATTTGTTGTAAAATTGGCGTTTTTTTTTTGATATCAGAGGAATTAAACATGAAACATGAGTGAATATAAATAGAAGGAGAATCAGATGGAGGAAGTGGCACCAAGGCCAGAGGATTAGGGGGATCATATAGCAATATGTCCCAGATCAACTCATACATCCTCTCTAGATCGAGAGGAGGTTGTGGAATAAGGTCCCGAGGGGACAGAGTAATCATAACGGGCAGAGCCCGTGGAATATCTTCAATAATGACCCGCGACCAAGTCGGGGTCAAGAGCAGTGTGCGAAATAGAGTATGGAGCATGAAGACATGGGAAGGATATGTCCCCCTCCAGAGCAGATCTGTAGTGTAACCAGCTTCATAGGGGTCATTTGGCTCCCCTTTGTCGGTCTCTTCAAACAGCAATATCCGCTTATCAAAGATGGTACTAGGATTTTCAATCAGCTCATCAATCTGCGGCGGCCACTTGGGTTCTGCAGGATCTAGGAACAATCTGTTCAGTGCAATGTAAAGGTCTCTAAGATCGAACCACCTGTACCATTCGCATTCAAGATCATGAAATTTTCTCCTTTTCATAGGCCGCAGAGCCTCCAAGGATTGGTACGTAAGTAGTTCTGAGCAATGCCTGGCCAAGTCCCTCCCATATATGTCGTGGAAGTCAAAACACGAAGTAATGACCACCGTGTTGTCATGGCTAAGTATGGGCCCTTTCACAAAGTGTGGATACAGGGTCCATGTTAGGGGATCTCGGCCTTCCTTGGGTGGTGTAGACATTGTCTCCCAGATTTTTCGACCTTCTTCAATCTCTGCTTGCTGAACCAGATCTTGCTTCAGTCTTCTTGGCCTATAGCCCAGACCACTTCCCGGTGCTGCTCGATGATCTTTAACAGGAGTGGTCCTACCTTGCAACTGTATGCCCAGACCTTTCCCAGGCTCATAGCCGTTCTTCATCATAATTCTCCATCCTGGGGTACTCATGCACTTCCCCCTTTTTATGGCATTTAACGGGTATGGAGAAACAGTGGCGGCTTTTAGAGGATCAGCCACTGGATGGTAGACCTGTAATACCGACAGAAAATGTTGTCGGCCAGGTAAAGCAGTAGATTTAACATTCAAGGTATGAGCAACAGCAAGGATTGGCATGCTCGTCACTTTAATAATTCGTCCTTTGAAAGGGAATTTGAGGCCTTGGTGATTCGTAGAGGGAATCGCCTCAAGAGTTTTAATATAAGAACGACCCAAAATGGCATTTATAGAAGGGTCGATTTCTAGGATGTGAAATTCGACCTCTGCATGACTTACAGGGCCTAGCTCCACCTTCAAATAAACCATTCCCAGAGGGGAACGGGTAGAATTGTCATATGCTGTCACAGAGATGGGGCTAGGCAGCCATTTTTCTTTGGGCACACCGCACAACTCCAGGTCTTCGGAGGTAAAACATTGATCGAAGCCCCTGTATCAACCAGGCATGCATCCACGGCCTTCTTACAGATGTTGACCGTGATGCTCAAAGCCATGCTTCTGGTTGCTGGCGGTGCTAGTTCCGATGTATGAAATGTAATGGAGGGCTGATCCCCCTGAGGAACTAGTAGTGCTGCAATTTTTTCTACCGGCACATCCTCGTTGACCATCACCTTCTGTAGATATTCCATTAAGGCTTCTTGGTGACTCTTCGACCTTTTGATCAGTTCAAGTACGGTGATCCGTGCCGGTGTTCTGTCCAAGTGTTTCAACAAATCATATTGAGTGCCTGGTGCACTCTCTTCATTATGGGCTTCCTCAGTCGGCTGTGATGGGCCGTCTCTAACTGTGGACTGAGGAAAGACTTTGTTGAAAATCCTTCCACTTCGGAGCGCATGTTCCTCAAACGTGGAGGATCCGGGTGACACCTTAAGTACCACAGGGTTGGATGGTGCGGATGATGTAGAGGGCTGGTATGTAGGTGATGGCGTAGGGTTAGGTGGTGATGGCACGGTGCGGATTAAAGGCCTAGAGGGTTGGATGGTGGATGGGTAAGTGGTTGGTGAAGTGGAGAATGGTATGCGTAATAGCGGTCTGGATGGTAAGGGGGTATGTGGATAGGTGGTAGTGGTAGCGGGTGAAGTAGGGAATGGTACGCGGAGTAATGGTCTGGATGGTAGGAGGGGCGCGTAGTTGGTTTGCGGGGGATTATATGATGGAGGCGTAGGAGTGTGGGGCGTAATGGGCTTGAGGAAAGCGGGTAGTGGTAATGGGTTATTGGTGGCAGGTGTCGGTAGAGGGGTGATGGTAATGGGTTGTGGCCTGGGTATGTGAAGGGTACGGCGTGGCGGTCGTTCTGCGGTACTTGGAATATGACCCGTCGAATAAAGAGAGGAAGAGTCCTATATTCTCCACTGTTACCCACGGTCAACCTCAGACTGGCTGTTTGTCAAGATAGGGGCAACTTGGTTTTGGTTTTGGTGCTCTGGGAGTGGATTCTGCACTATGCCCATGTTGGGTGGTGGTGCTACTTGTGCTGATGGTCTTGCCTGCTGCTGCTGCTGCTGCTGTGGCCTTCTCGCCTTCAGAGCTGATATATACTTTTTCATCTCCTCCCAGTCTATGCCGTCCTGCTCGTTGAGATCATGAATATAATCTCTGAATTGGAAGCAGGTGTCGATGGTATGCCCAGGTTGCCTATGGAAATAGCAATACCTGGACGTGTCGGCATTTTGAGGCCAGACGGCCTTTTCCCTTGGCAAAACTAAGGCATTGGCTGCCATTAGAGCACTGAAAATATCTGCCAAGGATTCTGGGAGGGCCGGGTATTATGCCCTTTTAGGGCCTGGAGGTCTCTTCTGCTGGTTGTAGTCACCAGGAGGAGGGACATTATGGTACGCCGGCGGTGCGCGCGGCTGATATTGCTGCTGTTGTTGCTGATATTGCTGTTGTTGGGGTTGCTGGTACTGATGTTGCCGTTGCGGCGGCTGCTGTAGCTGTTGCTGTTGCTGGTTCTGGTTCGGCTGCTGGGGCCGCTGATACTGTTGCTGATAATGGGGGTTCTGCTGCTGCCTGTACCCTTGCAGGTTCGGCTGCGGTGGCCTCTGGTACTGCTGCTGGTTCCTCACGAACTGGGGCGAATTATTGTTCATGCTACTGACTTGCTCGTGAGAGAGCGTGCCCTCAGTAGTCGAACCCGTGCTGGGAGAGTTTGGCACTGCAGGCTTCCGAGGTGGAGGCCTACTAGGTCTGTGAGGATCAAAGATAGGGCTGGCAATGAGCCGAGCCGCTCGCGAGCCGTTCGGGCTCGGCTCGATTTCAGCTCGGTTCGGCTCGACTCGAAATGTCAAACGAGCCGAGCTCAAGCTTAAGTAGAAGCTCGAATAGCTTAACGAGCCGAGCTCAAGCTTAGGGTAGCTCGGCTCGTGAGCTCGTGAGCCGGCTCGAAATATTTAACATGTTTTTTTTAATTTTTCCAAACTAGGTCAAAGTGGCATTCCATCCGTGTCCCGCGTTTAAATTTTCATATATGTAGTTAGTATTATCACAAAAGGTCTATATTCATGTTTAATTGAGTTCAAAATCTACCCATTAAGGTTCTTGTTCATTTTTTATTATGCATTTAATTGTCTTCCTTGGGATTTTAATTGAATTGATTAGTTTTTATTTTATATGTCTTGGTAGAGTATTATTACACAAGTTTGAATAAGAATACTAAAAAATCCTCATTCTGCATCAAATGACTAAAATTAAATCGCATATGTCCAAATTTTATTAGTTCGAGCTCGAGCCGAGCCGAGCTCGAGCCTGGCGAAAACGAGTCGAGCCGAGCTCGAGCCCAGATTTAGAGCTCGAACCGAGCTCGAGCTCGAGCTCGAGCCAAGCTCCATTGACCCGAGCCGAGCCCGAGCCATGCAAAGCCTGGCTCGGCTCGGCTCATTGCCAGCCCTAATCAAAGACGCTAGAGAACGTAGCGTCCTTGAAGGCATTTTGGCAGTACCGTGCTCTTTCATAGAGCTCTGCCATGTTGGTCAGATTGTTCAAGGAGAGGACTAGCTTGAACTGGGGCGTGGCGTTGGAAATTAACATCTTCACTTGCTCAGATTCGGACAAGTGATCCTTCACCTTTTCGGCCAGGCCCCGCCACCTGTCAACAAAACTGACAAACTCCTCATCAGGTTTCATCTTTTCTGCTATGAGGTCAGTGATGGATAAGGAGGGTGCAACTCTGTCTTGGTATCGTTGGATAAATTTGCGTGAAACGATACCGTAATCCTCTACTTCGGAGGGTTCCAAAGAAAAGAACCACTCGAGAGCTGGTCCCTCTAGAGATCTCCTGAACAAAAAGGCCAACGACCTCTTGTCGTTTTGCCAGAAAGACGATTCGTACATAAACTCCTTCAGATGTGTGAAGGGGTTACCAGTACCGTTGTACTTCCGGTACACTGGCATCTCAGAGGGTGGTAGGTGGAATACCGGCAGGCTCGGCAAATTGATCTATGGCGCAGCTTTAACCCCCATCATCTTTTGGAGGTTGTTGAATTGCTCATCCATACGCTCCATTTTGGCCAACAATGCTTGCGTGGTCAGATTTGCCTGGGGAGGAGGAGGAGGTGGAGGTACTTGATAGGCCTGCTGCCTAGAGTACGTTGGACAGGGGGGACAATAAAGAGGAGGTCCGGCAGAGCTTCCGCCATGCCCGAGGGCATTTTGATAAGCAGGCGTTTGCGGTCTAGCCGGTTGCCTAGAGGATGAAAGCTGCGGCCCAGCTGGCCGAGAAGTGACATGAAGGCCTTCCATGGCCTGATGGATGTAAGGAGGGTGAAGAGGAGGTTGTTGAGCAACAACAGGGGGAGCCACAGGGTTCGGCTCAGCAGGCTGCACAGGTGCCTTCCCCTTCAGAATAGACTAGATCGCCTCGAACTGCTGAGGGTCTAGTCGGGAGGCAAGAACTCCCAAAGCATTGACGAGATCCACATGATCAGAGGATGAGGGATCATTCTGATTCATGTCCCCCTCAAGATTGGGATTAGGAATCGCATATTCATGCGGGGGAAGATCAGGATATCGATCATGGGGATGAAAGAGAGGTGTCCGGACATTCCCATCTTGTCGATAGGGAATGGGGACAGAATTACGGGAGGCATCAGCATCTCTCCCGTTCTCATAGTTGTAGTCCGAATCGCGAGGGGCATTAGCATCTCCCTCGTAGTTCATGATGGCGTCTTGAGCCATACTCAAGTCATAGCCTGATCGCAGCAGCATGATGTTAGATTCCTTTTTTCAAAGATTTGACAAACAAGTTGCACAGAGATTAATCAAACAAGTGGATGCTTAACGTGATTTTAAGGTTCCTTGTTGAGTTATTTGAATTGGATTAAACCACAAATTCGCTCAGGGAAAGGATCCTAGTTTCAGTTCAATTTTCACCGTTATTCTCTAGGGCTTTCTCTCACAACGCTTTTGGAATCTAGCCGGGACTTCAATTGGTACAACCAGCCCGATGATCAAGGAGGAATACCTTGATTTTGGGGACTTATTGTTAGTATTAGATGGTCTCAAAGCCAATCCGATACTGTGTACATATTCAGATTATTAATAAATGGCAATAATTCATTGTGTGTAATTAATTTGATCTGTGTTTATCGTATCACGATGAAGTCCATGAACATATGCAATAGTCTTCGGATTATGATGAGATCATAATTACGGGACCGAAGACTTATAAACACATGTTCTTAATTGTTCCTAGTCATAGGATGTTTGAGATAGGACATCGAACATCCGGATAGACTAGTATAGGTTACTTCAGCTCATATGATGAGGGTGACTGATCCCATAAGTCACTTGTGTGGAGACACTATGCTGAACCTATAGGTGCTCATTGGTGAATGAGTTCACTGAACTGATCCGACTATGAATCGCTGGATGGTAATCACCTCACTGTTAACCAGCTCAATTCAATTGTCACGGTTGCGTGGATGATCCTTGGATCTGAGACTCCAAGGATACCTTGTTGGTAGGTTTCTGAGTTTTGACCTTGACGAACGAATCCCTAACCATGGGATATCAATAAGTCAAGTGATCGGGTTCAGGGAAATGTCCTCGAAGGTAATTGTGTGTTCAATACGGGATCATCCGCTCTCGGTTGTTTGAGAGAGAATGTTCCGGGAATGATGCGCTTAAAGTCCCTGGCCAGGGCGGACTCTGTAATCGATAAGGAGTTATCGGATTCAGATTAGCGGCATCTGATTCAAGTGAATCGACCAAATAGGGTTTAACAGTAAACCATGCCCTAGGTCGATTCGGTAACATTGTACAGATGAAGGATTATATCCGCGCGCTAACCGATGACAGAAAGGTTCCAATAGAGGGTTGCGATAACCCCAGTTCCATCCAGGATCACGCGATGTTGCTTGGCATCCAACGTGATCGGCAGTCTGTCCGAATTTATTGTGGGACATTAAATTCGGCTGATTAATTGAATATAAGGATATTAATTAATTCAGTGGGTCAGTAAAGGGTTACTGGACTTAATGGGCTATTAACTGGACTGGTAATTGGGCCTAGAGGGTCACACACAAATGGTTTTCAAGTCGATGGATAATTCGACAGGATTTCGGATAAGTCTGGGTTTTTGTGAAAAACCGCAAACTGACTTTTTATAAAAGAACGGATTCTACGTCCGGGGCCAGCAACCCTGACCTAGCCGTCATTCGTTCTTCCCCACTTTCTCTCTCCTCTGGGCGTGCCGTTCCCAACTGCTCCACTTCCCGTTCGACGGGGATTCTGGATCCGCATGTCGCGGCGGATCACGCGCAGTCAGACGGGATCTTCGAGCGCC
The DNA here is from genome assembly GCA_030544215.1 of Zantedeschia hybrid cultivar. Classification (NCBI taxonomy): domain Eukaryota; kingdom Viridiplantae; phylum Streptophyta; class Magnoliopsida; order Alismatales; family Araceae; genus Zantedeschia; species Zantedeschia hybrid cultivar. The sequence continues at coordinate 23,984,770 of JARZZO010000011.1, read as the reverse complement.
GCAGCGAGCGAGGAAGCGAGGACGATCCATCGCGAGGAGAACCGCGTGGATACCGCTAGAGGTCGGGCATCTGCGCGACTTGCGGCATCGCTCCGATGGAACCGGAAAACGGACGCGGATTCGAATCCGCGCAAGGTAAATTCGATTTTCACCGGTTTAATTTTAACGACCGAAACGGGACAGATCCGATCCCGAACTCCTTTATTCCGCTGCGTTTTAAGATCGGATCCTGACACAGCGATCCCAACACTTATGGAGGCCTTAACGTCAACTTCTCTAGTCTGATCAAGGGACCAACCCAATCAGAGAGAGTTGCTGACGTCAAGTAGTGTGTTCCTAGAAAAAGGAGGGTATTCGCCTTAATACGTATGTCCTACGACCTGCATGGCCTCTAATGCTTAATAATAATGGGTAGCTAGCACTCAAGCCACAAAAATCTGAGAACTGAAAAATAACTAAGAAACTGTCTGAATCGCGTCGATGGTAGTCGACGCTATTCAAAACAGAACCTTAATTTTTTCGCAGAAACAGATGCAGACAGCAGAGAAAATATGAAGACTGAAAGGCGTCTGGGTGTATTGACGCGGTTTGAAACGCGTCAGTGCTCCTAGACGCTTTTTAGTTCGCAGAAACAGTTTTGCAGGAGGATTTTCTAGGTTGAATCCTCCTCAAACAGGATAAAAACAGTAAATAATCAACTCATGCAGATTTTTTTTAGTTCCAAATTTTAACATGATGATTTACTAACTAAACAACTAGAAAATCAATCAATCACACATCATTTTCATCACAAAAACAACTTTTTAAACTAATCAAGGGGAGGGCAAGATCTCTCCACAGGGGTGTGCACGTGGTGCACGAGGGAAATTAACTAAACTAAAACACTCACCAATTGGTGAGGACGTGTCGAGAGACACAAATGGTGCACCGTGGGTGCCCGATTGATGATAGCAAGAACAAAAAACTAAAAGATGGCGAGACCAAGTCCTACCGTGATCGCCAAAAAAGCTGTAGGTGCTTAGAATGACAGTGTGATTAACATGAAAAATCTACGTTGTTTAGTGCAAAATAAACTTATTAAAAACAGAAACTACGTGCAGTGATCGCCAAAAACTTTTAACTAAAAAGTTTCAAAAGAAGTTTTGATCGCCTACCTGTTTAAACGCGGAAGATATTGAGTCCTTGATTCTCCTCCTTCAGCCGGCTGAAGAAAGAGAGCCCTTTCTTTGTTCTTTGTTCTTGCTGTTGAATTTGAAGTTGAAGTTGAGGATCGTCCAGAAATTCTTGTGACTTTGTGCTTGCTTTACCCCTTTTGATTCTCCTTTTGTTGAGTGCAGCAGAAATAGAAAGAAAAGAAATGAAGAAAACAATGATGAGAACTTTAAGCAAAAATAGTATCTATTCTAATCATGGTGTTAAACATGCAATTAAACAGTACACTTACTTGTTTAATAGCTTTTGAAACCCCTTAATCAAATAGGTTTTGAAAAGAAATGATATTGTGGTGTGTGTTGCATAGAGTGAATGATGAAGAATGCAAGATTAATGAAGATGTAAAATGAAAATGCAGAAATGAAACACTTATGCCGACTGGATGAAGCCTTGAATTGGATGAAGAATAGACGCCGACTTCTGGAAACAGCAGTGCTTCGGCGTTCCGACGTTGCTACTTCGATCTTCAACTCACTATTGCTCAATTAACTCAAGATTACGCTTAACTTTTTTACTCTTCAAGATGTAAGGTATTTATAGGCTTCTTCTGCGTCCGCGATTAACATAGAAAAACTTGGGATTTATCTATCTTAACCGATAGATAAATACAGATTAATTCATCTTTATCTGTAATTATCTAAAATGCGTCCACATTAGATGACGCCTTTCAGATTAATTAAGATAAGGATAAACATCCGGAAAAACTTATCTTTATCTGTATTAGCTAAAACGCGTCTACATGTATAGACGTCTTTTACACTAATTAAGATAAGGATAAACATCCGGAATAGAAGTAGAAATAGCATAGGAAACCTAAAACACGTCAACTCTCACAGACGCCTTTTAGCTAATTAATCAATTGATTAAAATTTAAATTTAAACGTTAAAATAGGAATAAACTCTAAATGGCATCCATACAGGTAGACGTCATTTAGACTTCTTCATTTTTTTAACTGAAATTTGAGTTAAAATCAATTTAATTGATTAACTTAAACATGTCTGCTCGACCCGACACTCAAAAAGATCAATAAAAATTAATCAATGATTAAATATCAGACCATTCTGAGGCATTATTATATGATATGAAATTTACTCAAAATGATGTCAAAATTAGCGTGTCTACAATGCCGAAGCTATTGATTCATTACCATAGTAAATCAAACAACTTCTATTCTCAATAGTCAACCTATATCCTATCTTGTCCAAACAAGATACTGATATGATGTTCTTTATTATGTTAGGAACATAATAACAATCTTCTAATAGTAAGGAGTCTCCTGATGGAACCTTGAGGTTTGTTGTCCCAACAGCAACCGCCGCAACTTTTGCGCCGTTTCCTAGCCTCAATTCCACCTCACCTTGTCTCAGCTTGCGCTTACTTGTCAGCATCTGTACATCATGACAGATATGAGAAACACATCCGGTATCCAATATCCAAGATGTGGAATCTCTTACTAACAAGTTGATATCTATCATATAGATATCTGAAGCTCCAAACAGCTTCACATTTCCATGATCTTTATCGTCGAGGAACTCCTTGCAGTTCCTCTTCTAGTGACCATGCTGCTTGCAGTAGAAACAATCATCATTTACTACTCTTTTGTCTTTGTCCTTCGATCTTTTATCGATAGCTATCATCTCTACGTCAATGGCATCCAATGCCGATTCAGCAGGAGGATCAGCTCCAAGAACATAGCCAATGTGTTCAGATTTGAAGACATTCTTCAGGTTTCTGAACCAATCCAAATAGTTCAGGCTAGTCAAACGTTTGGCATTAAGTATGCCACGGAGTGGGTTATTCGACGATGTAATTCCCTATAGGAGATATGTAATATCTTTTAAGCAGATGTTCAATTATTAAATATAAAACAAGGCATGGTCTTTTGTTCAAGTTTTAACTCCCACTAATTTTCGATAGACTGTATAACCTTCAGTTATATAGAACGGGAGATGCCGACAGTCTCCTAGTGGGATTCAGAATCTCAATGACTTGCACTACAGTCTTGTGGATAGCACAACAAACTGTAATATAATCAAAGAGCACCCAACTCATGGGACTTGCAACTCCTTGCAATATCTGATCATAGCTTCGGTCTCCAGAGATTTAATGGCCTTGTGGATAGCACAACAAACTACTAATTTTGGTCTAAGCTAACCATCGTTACGCGACGAGCATAGATTTGCATGCAGCCCTTGTGGATAGCACAACAAAGCTACATGGTTCCTCTACCCCGATCATATCTAATGCCATAGCCACAGTTTCTCCTCCCAATTAAATAGGCCTTGTGGATAGCACAACAAACCTACCTAAAGTGATTCGAATCGTATGACTATAACGATGGTGGACCACGCGGTAAGTTCTTAACTACTCGCGTTACGGCTTAGAGTTTAGATGAGGGTATTTAGATAACTTTTATCTTGGTCTCTCCTAGGTGATAATATAAATATATCATATATATTTAATAAATACTATATCTGCTTTGATTCATAATCAAACATTAAAAATAATGCATCACAAACATGTCTAGTGTGGTCATAGATAGTACAGTGGGTTTGACTGGAGCCAACAGTCAAATGCACACACAATCTAACATAACATTTATATCAGATAAACCTACAAACACATAGGCAAAGGATCTTCATCTTTTTCGCCTTCCTGGTTGCAGTTGTGGATCGTCCTCGCTCCTTCCTCGGTTGCCGCGATCATATTACAATAATTTTAGAATTTACAGGTAAATTGAAGAAGGCCTTATGGTGAGTACAAGAGAGAGGGAGGTAGAAGTACATCAGAGTTCGAGAGAGGGAGAGGTATGCAGACCTCTATTTATTAACAATTAATAAACATCCATCATTTATCCACGATCCACACAAACACATCATTCATCTCATGAATAATTGAATAAGTGCATATCCATGACCACGGTGTGTTTTAAACATCCCACACATGATTTAGCACATCACATGACTAAAATAAAAGAGTTTTTCAAAATTAAATAGTTTTGGTTTTCAAAAAGCTGCGTTTCAATCAAAATTGGTATTTGAATTTCGAAAACTCTTTTAATAAGATAATCATGCAATTAAATCAAATTTAAAAGCATCAAAACACACATCACATGTGCACACACTGCAAATTAATAATTCCATATTATTCCATGCAAATTAGAACAATTCAAATAATATAACACTTAGATTAAACTCTATTAATAATCTAACAATTAGACTATTAATAACTAATCTAACTCTTAGACTAGTCCAACAAAGTTAATTAATATTTTAACACTTAAATTAATAATCAACTATAATTAATTATTAATAACTAATCTAACATTTAGATCAGTCAATTAATATTAATTATTAATTTAACTCTTAAACTAATAATTAATACTAACTAATTAATAATTAATTAATATAACTCTTAGATTAGTTAATTTATTAATGTTAATTATCAATTTAACTCTTAAACTAATAATTAACACTAATTAACAATTAACCATTAATCTAACTTTTAGATTATTGGATTAAAATCAATTATTAGTTTAACTCTTAAACCAATAACTAATAAATCTTAATTAAACCATTCAGATAAGTTACTTAAAATTAATTGTCAATTTAACATTTAAATTAACAATCAATTTCATTTAACTAATAAGCATTAATTTAACTCTTAAATTAATCAAATAAAATTAATTATTAATTTAACATTTAAATTAATAACTAACTTTAATTATTAACAACATTTGCTAATGTAATGATTATATAATCATTAACTCATAATTAAATATAAATTGAATAATAATTTAAAGTTTCAAAACAGTTTTGAAAGTATAAATTAATTATCCAATTTAATTTTAAGTGGGCTTAGGATTTAGGGTTTAAAGGGGTATTAAAAGGGCAAATAACAAGGGGATTTAATGGGTCAAATGGCTCAGCCCCTTGGTGGAGCCAGGGCTCGGGCGTGGCTCAGCCACCCAAGCCAGCTGGGGCGGCCCGGTCCAACTGGACCGGCCTGGGGCGCCGGCCGACCGGCTTCTCCCCAAACCAGACACCCCACCCGAAACCCTAACTTGTAGGGTTTGCAGCAGGGGCCGGTGGCGGCGCCGGCCGCCCTCCGTCCCACGGCGCCGGCCGACCTTGCCGACGCCGGTGGGCTAGCTGGAGAATCCCATATGAAGCCACTGCCCAATTCATGCTTCCTCTTTCCATTTTTCTGATTTTCTTAAAACCAAAATCAAGAGGAAGAAGAACCCTATTTTGCAGCCATTCTAGGCCACAACGGTAGCAGTTTAGATGCCCACAGTGACCGGCTAGGATCCTATTGTTGGACTAGTCTAAGAGTTAGATTAGTTATTAATAGTCTAATTGTTAGATTATTAATGGGATTTAATCTAAGTGTTAGATTATTAGAATTTTTCTAATTTGCATGGAATAATATGGAATTATTAATTCGGAATGTGTGCACATGTGATGTGTGTTTATTGCTTTTAAATTTTGATTTAATTGCATGTTAAGTTAATAAAATGAGTTTTCGAAATTCAAATACCAATTTTGATTGGATCCCAGCTTTTTGAAAGCCAAAGTTATCTATTTTTTAAAACTCTTTTATTTTAGCCATGTGATGCGCTGAATCATGTGTGGGATGTTTAAAACACACCGTGGTCATATATATGCACTTATTTAATTGTTCATGTGATGAATGATGTGTTTGTGTGGATCGTGGATGAATGATGGATGTTTATTAAATTGTTAATAAATAGAGATCTGCGTATCTCTTCCTCTCTCATTCTCCGATGTACTTCTACCTCCCTCTTTCTTGTACTCGCCATAAGGCCTTCTTCAATTTACCTGTAAATTCTAGAATTTATTGTAATATGATTGAGGCAACCGAGGAAGGAGCAAGGACGATCCACAGCTGCAACCAGGAAGGCGAAAAGATGAAGATCTCTTGCCTATGTGTTTGCAGGTCATCTAATATAATTGTTGTGTTAGATTGTGTGTGCGTTTGACTGTTGGCTCCAGTCAAACCTACTGTGCTATCCATGACCACACTAATGACATGTATGAGATGCATTGTTTTCTTTTGATTATGAATCTAAGCAGGTATAGTATTTACTAAATATATACGATATATTTTTATACTATCACCTAGGAGAGAGTAAGATAAAAGTTATCTAAATACCCTCAGATAAACTCTAAGCCGTAACGCGAGTAGTTGAGAACTTACCGCGTGGTCCACCATCGTTATAGTCATAGGATTCGAATCACTTTAGGCAGGTTTGTTGTGCTATCCACAAGGCCTGCTTAATTGGGAGGAGAAACTATGGCTATGGCATTAAATGCCTATATGATCGGGGTAGAGGAACTATGTAGCTTTGTTGTGCTATCCACAAGGATTGCATGCAAATCTATGCTCGTCGCGTAACGATGGTTAGCTTAGACCAGAATTAGTGGTTTGTTGTGCTATCCACAAGGCCATTAAATCTCTGGGGACCGAAGCTATGATCAGATATTGCAAGGAGTTGCAAGTCCCATGAGTTGGGTGCTCTTTGATTGTATTACAGTTTGTTGTGCTATCCATAAGGTTGTAGTACAAGTCATTGAGATTCTGATCCCCACTAGGAGACTGTCGGCGTCTCCCGTTCTGTATAACTGAGGGTTATACAGTCTGTCGAAAATTAGTGGGAGTTAAACTTGAACAAAAGACCATGTCTTGTTTTAAATTTTAATAATTGAACATCTGCTAAATAGATTTTGCTTATCGCTTGTAGGGAATTATGTCGTCGAATAACCCACTCTGTGGCATACTTGATGCCCTTTTGACTTACCTGATCTACTCGGATTGGTTCAGAAACCTGAAGAATGTTTTCAAATCTGAGCACAATAACTTTGTCCCTGGAGCTGATCCTCCTGCTGAATCGGCATTGGATGCCCCTAAAGCAGAGATGATAGCTAACGATAAAAGATCGAAGGACAAAGGCAAAAGAGTAGTAAAGGGTGACTGCTTCTACTATAAGCAGTATGGTCACTGGAAGAGGAACTGTAAGGAGTTCCTTAACGATAAAGTTCATAGAAGAGTGAAGTTGTCTGAAGCTTCATATATCTATATGATAGATATCAACTTGTCAGTTAAATATTCCACATCTTGGGTATTGGATACCGGATGTGCTTCTCATATCTGTCATGATGCACAGATGCTGACAAGTAAGCGCAAGCTGAGACAAGGCGAGGTGGAATTGAGGCTAGGAAATGGCGCAAAAGTTGCGGCGATTGCTGTTAGGACAGCAAACCTCAGGCTTCCATCGGGAGACGCCTTACTATTAGAAGATTGTTATTATGTTCCTAACATAATAAAGAACATCATATCAATATCTTGTTTGGACAAGATAGGATATAGGTTGACTATTGAGAATAGAAGTTGTTCGATTTATTATGGTAATAAATCAATAGCTTCAGCATTTTTAGTCAACGGTCTATATCTCTTAGATGTTTCTTATTACAATCTTCAAATTGATAATGCTCTTAAGAAGAGCAAGAATTGTGTGAACCAGGCCTACATGTGGCATTGTAGACTTGGGTACATTGGCGAAAGCAGGTTGCAAAAGTTGCACAAGCATGGTTACTTAACTGCATTCGATTACGAATCGTTTGCAACATGTGAATCCTGCCTTATGGGAAAGATGGCAAAATCTCCATTTACTAGACATGGAGAACGTGCCAATGACATTTTGGAACTAATACATTCGGATGTATGTGGTCAAATGTCTACCCAAGTCAAATGTGGCTTTTCATATTTCATCACGTTCACCGATGACTTCTCAAGATTCGGCTATGTGTACTTAATGAAGTACAAGTCGGAAGCATTTGAGAAGTTCAAGGAGTTCAAGAATGAGGTAGAGAAGCAGTTAGGAAAGAGTATTAAAGCTCTTCGATCAGATCGAGGAAGAGAACACTTGAGTACTAATTTCACACAATTCTTAAAGGATAATGGTATCCTTTCTCAGCTAACCCCTCCATATACACCACAGATGAATAGTGTATCGGAAAGCAGGAATCGCACCTTGTTAGACATGATGCGATCCATGATGAACTTTTCGAGATTACCAGTGTCCCTCTAGGGGTATGCTCTAGAGTCAGCAGCATACCTACTGAACAGAGTACCCAGCAAGTTTGTGGCCTCTACTCCATATGAGATATGGAAAGGCAGGAAACCAGAATTTAAACATGTTAAAGTCTGGGATTGTCCTGCTCATGTAAAGAGGCATGATCCAGACAAGCTGGAATCACGAACTGATAAATACAGGTTTGTGGGATATCCAAAAGTTTCCTTTGGATACTATTTTTTCCATCCTAGTGAACAAAAGGTGTTTGTCGCCCAGGAAAGTTGTCTTCCTGGAAGAGGAATACCTTCTCCAGGAAGACAGTGGGAGTAAAATAGTACTGGAAGAGGTTCCAGATCCCCAAACAGCTACATTCTCATCAGATGAGATATCAATTCCTGAATCTGTTCAGGTACACACAGATGAGTCTCGTAGATCTGGTAGAGTACTTAGACTACCCGAACGATATGTGGGACATATTGCTGAAGGTGAGTCTAAGGTAGAATAAAATGAGGATGATGATCCTAAAACCTACCAGGAGGCCATAGAAGGCCCAGAAGCCGGGAAATGGCGAGAAGCCATGAACTCAGAAATCCAGTTCATGTACACCAACCAAGTTTGGAACTTGGAGGACTTGTCCGAGGGTATTGTATCCATCGGTTGCAAGTGGATCTTTAAGAGAAAGATCGGTGCTGATGGACGGATCGACACTTATAAGGCAAGGTTGGTGGCAATGGGATATCGTCAAAGACAAGGAATTGACTATGACGAGACTTTCTCACCAGTTGCCATGATAAAGTCGATCAGAGTTCTACTCGCCATTGCTGCACATTTTGATTATGAAATCTGGCAGATGGATGTGAAGACTACCTTCCTCAATGGTAAGCTTGAGGAAGAGGTATATATGATACAACCAGAAGGTTTCACATCCAAAGAATCTCCAGATAAAGTGTGCAAGTTTCAAAGGTCCATTTATGGACTGAAGCAGGCCTCCCGGAGCTGGAATATAAGATTTGACGAGGCTATCAAGTCTTATGACTTCATTAAGAATGAAGATGATCCTTGTGTGTACAAGAAGACCAGTGGGAGTGCAGTCACTTTTCTAGTTCTTTACGTAGATGACATACTACTCATTGGGAATGATGTAGCTATGATGTCATCAGTAAAGATCTGGCTGTCGAAACACTTCTCCATGAAGGATTTAGGAGAAGCATCCTACGTATTAGGAATACGGATCTATAGAGATAGATCAAAGAGGATGCTTGGAATGACCCAATCCTTGTACATAGACACAATAGTCAAAAGGTTTGGCATGAAAAATTCCAAAATAGGTTTTATACCGATGAGACATGGAATTAGTCTCTTAAAGGAGCAGTCTCTTAAGACTCCTAATGAGAGGGCATTCATGGATAGAATACCCTATGCCTCTGCCATAGGATCTGTCATGTATGCCATGCTATGTACACGGCCTGATGTTGCATTTGCTCTAAGTGTTACGAGCAGATTTCAGGCTGATCCAGGAGAAGAGCACTAGAAGGTAGTGAAATGCATCCTTAAGTACTTGAGAAGAACTAAGGATATGTTTCTTGTATATGGAGGAGGTGACTTGAAACTGCGAGGCTTTACTGACTTGAGTTTTCAGTCGGATCCAGATGATAGCAAGTCTACATCTGGATTCGTGTTTACTTTGAACGGAGGCGCAGTGTGCTGGAAGAGTTCCAATCAAGTAACCACTGTAGATTCGACGACTGAAGCTGAGTACATCGTTGCAGCTGAAGCCGCCAACGAAGCAGTGTGGTTGAAGAAATTCATCACCGACCTCGGCGTAGTTCCCAGCATCTCTGAGCCTGTTCCACTGTTGTGCGACAACAATGGAGAAATTGGGCAAACGAAAGAGCCGCGGTCTCATCAGAAATCGAAGCATATTCTGAGACGCTTTCACCTTATCATAGAGATCATATCCAGAGGAGATGTAGTAGTGGAAAGAGTTCCATCCGTCGACAATCTAGCAGATCCACTGACAAAGCCGTTGGCTCAAATTGTGTTTGAGCGTCACCTAGAGTCTATAGGCTTATTGTATAAAGGTGATTGGCTTTAGTCTAAGTGGGAGATTGTTAGTTTTAGGTAGCCTACAAGCCAATCTGACTATGTAAATCTCGTTCATTTATTAATATAATGGCATAATATTCATTATGTGTAAATCGCATTAATTATCCTTTCATAATGAAGTCCGTGAATATGTGCTATAGTGATCAGATTATGATGACATCATACTAATGAAACTGATCACTTAAACACATATATTCTTAATCGTTCCTAGTCAGAGGATAACCGAGAAGAACATCGGATATCCGGTTATACTAGTACATATTACTCATGCTCATATGATGAGGGTGACTGATCTCATAAGTCACTTGTGTGGAGACACTAAGACGAATCTGTAGGTGCTCATTGGAGAATGAGTTCACTGAACTGATCCGACTGAATCGCTGGATGGTATTGTACCTCACTGTCAACCAGCTTGATTCTATTGTCGCAGTTACGTGGATGGTCCTCGGACCTGAGACACCAAGGACACCTTGGCAGTGGACTTCTGTGCTTTGACCTTGGTTTACTGATAAAGTGTTAAATTGATCATTTAAGGTCAACCATATGCATCATACTCATGTTTTTATCTGCAAAATAGCATGAAATGATAGATAATTGTGTAACAAGTCCAACGGTACCAATTTTATCAAATTCTGACTTAAAAACATCGTCATTTCATGTGATCAAAGGAGTGTAGCGCATTTGCGGTTTTTCGACAAAACCGAGACGAAATGAATAAATATGATGATATTTTTATGATAATGCGCTAAATTATATTTATTTGATGTGAACAGGATACGTCGATAATGCATTGCAGCTGGAGGAGTTTTCGGAAATTTGGGAGAGGTCTAGTGTGCGGATTTCAACTAAAATAGGGGTAAAAATACAATTTGATTCCTTCCTTCGCTAGAGTTTCCCAAAACTCACACTTTCCTTCCGTCTCTCCAATTTCCTAAACACATCTCTTCCTCTATTTTAAAAATCCTCTCTCTCTTTCTCTCGTTTTAGAAATTTGAATCCTAATTCTTCTCCAGTTTCCTTTTCCTCTCCTTCCTTCCCCAATTCAGACTCTCTCTTCCTCTTTCCGTTTTGTTTTCCAACTTCTCCCTTTCCAAAAACTCCCCCACACGCTCTCTCTCTCTCTCTTCTTCTCTCCCATATATTCCGAGCTCCTCCTTCTCCTCCGTAATTTTTTCTCTTCCACAACTTCTCTCTCCCAGCAGCCTTCCCCTCTCAGTTTTCCTTCCCGCAGTCCTCCGTCCCTCTCTCGGTTTCCCACACACCTCTCTTCTTTGCTCTCTTTCCAGCAGACTCCCTCTCTTAGTTTTCTCTCTTCCTCCCTCCTCTGTTCTCTCTTTCCCCGTCTCTCTATCTCTTCTCTCCCACACGATCTCTGTCTCCCCCACGCTCTCTCTCGGATATCCAGCAGCCTTCCTGTCCCAACTTCCTCCTTCCTCCGGTGCACCAGCAGAAGCAACCGCCCACACCAGCGCAGCCAGCCGCTGGCAACTACATCCTCCTGCGTAGCTTGGAAGCCTCCTCCACGGCGGAGCACCTCCTCCACGCAGCAGAGTTACCAGACCGCATCTAGCACGCCTCGACGCGCATGCATGCACGCCGTCTGCCATTCGTGCACAGATCCTGAAGCTCCTCGACGCGCCAACAACACCTCAAGCACCTCCTCCTGCATCCAGCAGCTCCTCAACCGACCCCTCCCACGCGGCAAGAACCCGGCTGCTTCTTCCAGCGGCTCCAGCACTGGCCCAGCAACCCACCAGAAGCTCCTCCTGCAGCCACGCACAGCAGCCTTCCTGTCCTCCAGCATAGCAGCTTCCTTCCTCAAGCAAATCCAGCAACACCTCCACCATCCAGCAGCAAACGTCCACGGGTCTGAAGCAGCTTCAACTGCATGCACCAAGAGCCAACAGCAGCTGCATCACCACACGTTGCCGGCTACCCCCAGCAGCACTCCAGCAGTCGTGAAGCCAGCCTCTTACTCGCCCACGTGCATGCTTGCTGAAGCTTTCCTCCAACAGCTGCCAGCAACCCCTCGCGCCAGAACCTGCAAGTCCAAGCTCCAGCATGCATGCGTGTAGCCGGCTGAAGCCCTCCACGCTTACTGCCTCTTTGCTGTTGGACCACTGCGCCACTCTCTTACAAAGAACCACAGAGGCTATTGCTGTTTTATTCTTTTCTCTCTCTCCATTAGCATAGTTATATGTTTATTTGTTTAAGATTAGTTGTTTATTACTTGATGTTTAGTTATTTTATTTAAGGATATTAAGCCATAGACTTTCTAATTCAATTTCTAATTTTTAGATGATTAATGGTTTACACATAGTGAAATAATAGTGTTTTTGTTATATTTATTTTTTTTTTCGTTGTGCTTAATCTCCATATGTGGTTGTGTTTACTTTAAAAAAAAAAAAAGGGGATTCGTTTATTTTACTAATTACATTTTTAGGTACGTTAGTTAATTGGGTCACAGTTTAAATAGGTAATTAATTAGTTCCCTCAAATTCCCACTTATTTTTAGATTAACTAAAGTCCAAAGTTTTCAAAATTAGAATCTTAATTCCCTGTGGATCGACTCGGACTCACCACTATTAAATTTTCAAAATCTGATTTGAGTGAGCCGGATAAATTAAGATTGAACGTTTTCATGAGTGTTTAACGACGCACAATTCGAAACGATCAATTTTTGGCGCCGTTGCCGGGGAGTTAGATTTTTAATTTTGATTATCTTGGATTTAGTGTAATTAGTCTCTAACTAACCTTATTTTTCTTATTTTTGCAGGTAAATTGAAAAAAAAAAAAAAAAAAAAGGAAAGCGAAATCATAGTCAGTGTGTTCCAACTTTCTATATTTCAATTTCCTTACTTTAGTTAGTTTCTTCTTTTTTGTAGTTTCTAGTTTAGATAGGTTTCCATTAACTAAAAAAAAAAAGAAAGAAAAAGAGGAACATCCAAATTTAAAAAACCTTCATTGCCAAGATTAGAAACTTTCCATGCTAGGCATTCATCATCCTAGGAAAGCATGAGTTAATTTACTTTCACAGTTATTTCCATAAATTGTTGAAGAGTGCGGGGGAAAGGTACGTGTTTCAATTTTTAGCAAGTCATTCATGATTGCATCAACACACCTTGCATTGATTTGTTGCCTTGTATTGCATTCAAAACGACTCTAAGGGCAGCAACTTTAACCACATAAGGTAGGGATTTGATCACCCTTCCTTAGCCCACAAATCACCTTCCTTGCATTGACATTTCCTAATCCAAGTAAAAGCAAGTCGAAAGAGAATCTAGGGTTTACACCGTGAGTGGTTTAAATCTCGAGTTGCCTCCATTTTTGGAAACGGTGTCTAGGCTAGAGGTAAAAAGGCAAACGTCTAAGCGGGAAAGTGGTTCTCTAATTAGGTCTCTACGAAAGTAGGGGGAGCCTCCCACTACCCCACCTCTTACCTGGCCGTTGACTGATTGTGGTTGTGACTCGAGGTGGACTCCATTCACCTTGTAAGAAAATTCACATAGAGAGTCTAGGTTAACATTAGATCATTAGGATAATTTGTTTGTCAACATTGATTGCATTTAAAAAAAAAAAAACAAAAAATAGAAAATAAAATCCTCTCTCCATCAGTCCTAGTGCATGCAAGGTAGGAGATCTCAAAATCCTAACCTTCTAGGACCATTTGCCGAAATAGAAAGAATCCTACATCAAAGAAATCCACCACAAGATCCAATGGCTGATAATCAGGACCCACCAAAGCAAATGAAGGACTATTTCATTCCAAATCGATATCAACCTTCATCATGTATTCATCTTCCTCAAAATCCAGCCAATCAATATGAAATCAAATCTAGTACCATTCAGATGCTCCCATCCTTTTATGGGTATACTAATAAAGATCCTTATAAGCATCTGGATGAATTTCTTGAAATTTGTTCCACGGTGAAAATCCAGAATTTCACCGATGATGGCCTTAAATTGACCTTATTTCCCTTTTCATTAAAGGACAAGGCTAAATATTGGTTGGGAACCATAGGAAGGCCCATTAGGACATGGGAAGAAATGCAGAAAGAATTTCTCAAGAAGTTCTATCCCATCGGGCGGACCAATACCATGAGACGGGCCATCACCAGTTTTACCCAAACTCCCGGGGAATTGATCCATGAATCTTGGGAAAGACTGAAAGAATTGCTTAGAAAATGCCCTCATCATGGGCTTTCAAAATGGCAAATTGTCCAAGCATTCTATGAAGGATTGTTTGAACAGTTCAGACAGATGGTGGATGCCTCATGTTGAGGGGCATTTATGATGAAAAATGAAGATGAGGCCTATGATCTGTTTGAGATGTTAAGTGAAAATTCCATCAATCATGCCTCATTATCATCTTATGAAAGGTCTGTTGGGCCATCTAAACGGACTGGAATGTATGAACTTAAGGCCCGCGGAGAGCCCGAATCTAGAATGGACATAAATCTGATTAATCAGAAATTGGATAAGGTAGACATCTTGGCCCAGAAACTAGACCAACTCTTGGCCTTAAACAAGCAAGAGCCTACTTACCCAACACAATCTAGTCCATATGAAGGCCCATCTTCTGCCAATCATGATATTTGTGCCTTATGCGCAAGTCCAACCCATCAAGTGAATGAATGCCCAACTGCGGCCCAACTTCCACCATTCATTCAAGAACAAGTTCAGGCCGCCCAGGGATTCTCCAGGCCCAATAATGATCCATTCTCAAATACTTACAATCCTGGCTGGAGAAATCACCCTAATTTCTCTTGGAAGAATCAGCAGGCCCCATTACCAATGTCCCATCCTCCTATGCATCAAGCCCAAAAGCCACAGAATTCATTCCAACAACAATCTAATTTCTATGGAAATGTTCAGGCTAGGGGATCTCAAGCCCAGTTCTCTCAACCGGCCCCATATCAATCAGGTCAATCGACCCAATATCAATCAGGTCAATCGGCCCAGTATCAATCAGGTCAACCAGCCCACTACCACTCATTCCAATCAGGACAGCCAACCCAATACCATCCTTCACCCACTTACCAACAACCTCCTCAGCCCAACTTTGATGATAAATTCACTCAACTCCAACAACTGATTTTGACCCAGCAACAATCCATTGCTAAGTTGGAAAGTCAAATGGGCCAACTAGCTGAGGCCGCGATGAGAAGAGAAGTAGGCCAACTTCCTAGTCAACCCGTTACCAATCCAAGGAATCAACCTCCGGATTTTCCACAGCAATCGGGCCTTTTACCTCAGCCTGGCCCGGTACCACAACCTAAAGGGCCACAATTTGAGAATGCTAAAGCCATTTCAGCCCTTAGGAGTGGGAGAAGTTTAGAAAAACCACATGCAGATGGAGAGTTAGCTAAAGGTTCAACTGATGGGCCTCAGAAAATTGAAAGTGAGAGTGAAGATGAACCCATCATAGAGAAGTTGGAGGAGGATCTGAAAGGAAAAGGGAAGATTGATGAAGGCCCAAGTTCTTATAAACCTAGGGTGCCATTTCCTAATGCCTTGTTAGCCAAGCCCAATACCAGGAAGAAACTGGCCCAGAATGAGGAGTTGTTGGATTTGTTCAAACAAGTCCAAATTAATATTCCACTCCTCGATGCCATCAAGCATGTGCCAGCTTATGCTAAGTTTCTCAAGGAATTATGTACTCCACGAAGAGAATCTAGAATGGCACCCGAAAAGGTTCGGCTTTCTGAGGATGTTAGTGCAATTGTGATGAATCATTTACCCAAGAAGTTAAAGGATCCTGGAGCACCTCTAATTTCATGTGACTTAGCTGGAGTTACATTTGATAGAGATTTATTGGATCTAGGTGCGAGTGTAAATCTATTGCCAACAGCTATTTATGAAAAATTTGATATTGGAGAATTAAAGCCCACATCCATCATCTTGTAGTTAGCTGATAGGTCTGTGAAAACTCCACGGGGATTAATTGAGGATGTCATTGTAAAGGTTCATGATTGTTATTTTCCCGTGGATTTTCTTATTCTCGCGACGGGTATCCTCTCTAGCCACGAGATTCTAATACGCTAAGGATTGGGTACAGCGGAATACCGTCGAAGGGAATTGTGTGTCAATAAGGAATCATTCGCTCTCGGTACTTAGAGAGAGAATGCTCTAGGAAGGATGCGCGGAAGTCCCTGGCTAGGGCGGACGATAATATCGAGAAAGGAGTTTTTCGATATTTCATTAGCGGCATCCAATCCAAGTGAGTTGACCGGTTAGGGTTTGACAGCTCGTCATACCCTGAGTTGACTCGAGAGTATTGTACGAATGAAGGATTATATCCACGCGGTAACTATCAGCAGAAAGGTTCCAAGAGTGGGTTACTTAACCCCAATACCTTCCGGGTTCACGCGGTGTTGCTTGGCACCCAAAGTGATCGGAGGCCCGGTCGAATTCGATGTGCGACATCAATTCGATTGATTAATTAATTAATAAAGGGTTATTAATTGATTAATAAAGCCAGTGAGGAGTCACTGGGCTTGTTGGGCCATTAACTGGATTGGTACTTGGGCCTAGAGAGTCACACGCACATGATTCTCAAGGCGATGGATAAATAAGTGGGTTTTATACAAACCGGGGGTTGTTATGAAAAACTATGCAGTTAGTATAAAACATAGCGAACGGACTGAGCTAGCCAAGATGCTGCTAACCCTAGCCGCCCCTCCTCTGTTTCTCTCTCTCTCTCTGGCGTCCAGACAAATCCAGATATGCTCCGCCGCTTCTCCGAATCCCGTTCGACGGGAAATCGTCCGCGTGTTGCGGTGATCGTTGCGGCGACCGGCGGAGGTTTCATGGGCTGCGAAGAACGAGGAATGTGAGGATACCCGTCGCGAGGAGGATTGCGTGGACTTCGCTAGAGGCCGGGTACTTGCGCGGCTTGCGGTGTCGCACCGACGGAACCGAACGGTTGCGGATTCGAATCTGCACACGGTGAAAATCGATTATCCGATAATCGTAGTTTTAGTTTTTCGAAACGGAAAAACGGATCGTTGTTTTATTTTATTTTTCACTGCGTGAGCGATCTGGAGAAACCTGAGAAACCCAACACCTATGATCCCCTAGGCCACTTGGTTTCCCTCGACGGCCACAAAGAACTACTAAACGGAACCGGCAAGATCATGTTCTTCATTACATGAAGAACACAAAAAAAAATATTCGATTTTCGCAGAATAAAATAAACCAATTATCTGTGTTCATCGTATGAACACATATCCAACCAATAAATCGAATAAGTGCATGGAATAAATGATAGAAAAATTAATTTCGGAGACCGAAACAGGACGAGAAACAGTAGAACCTGGCTCTGATACCACTGTTGGGTTCTCGGGTTTCTCCGGATCTCCCGCACAGCGGAAATAAAAATAAAAATGGAGATCTGTTCCCGTTTCGAAAATCGAAAAAAAATTGGATTATCGGATAATCGATTCTTACCGTGTGCGAATTCGAATCCACAACCGTTCGGTTCCGTCGGTGCGACATCGCAAGCCGCGCAAGCGCCCGGCCTCTAGCGGAGTCCATGCGATTCTCCTCGCGACAGATATCCTCACGTTTCTCATTCTTTGCAGCCCACGAAAACTCCGCCGGTCGCCGCAACGATCGCTACAACGCGCGGACGATTTCCCGTCGAACGGGAGTCGAAGAAGCGGCGGAACATATCCGGATCTGTCTGGGACGCCAGAAAGAGATAGAAACAGAGGAGGGGCGGCTAGGGTTAGCAGCAGCTTGTCCTGCTCAGCCCGTTCGTTATGTTTTATACTAACCGCGCGGTTTTTCATAAAAACCCCCGGTTTATATAAAACCCACTTATTTATCCATCGCCTTGAAAATCATTTGCGTGTGACCCTCTAGGCTGAATTACCAGTCCGGTTAACAGCCTAATAAGCCCAGTAACTCCTTACTAGCTTTATTAATCAATTAATAACTCTTTATTAATTAATTAATCAATCGAATTGATGTCGCACATCAAATTCGACCGGGCCTCCAATCACGTTGGGTGCCAAGCAATACCGCGTGAACCCAGAAGGTATCGGGGTTAAGCAACCCACTCTTGGAACCTTTCCGCCGACAGTTACCGCGTGGATATAATCCTTCATTTGTACAATGCTCTCGAGTCAACTCAAGGTATGGCGTGCTGTCAAACCTTAATCGGTCGACTCACTTGGATTGGATGCCGCTGATGAATATCAGAAAACTCCTTTCTTGATATTATCGTCCGCCCTAGCCAGGGACTTCTGTGCATCCTTCCTAGAGCATTATCTCTCTAAGTACCGAGAGCAAATGATTCCTTATTGACACACAATTCCCTTTGACGGTATTCCGCTGTACCCAATCCTTGGCTGTTTATAATCCCGTGGCTAGAGATTCATAAACCAAGGTCAAAGCACAGAAGTCCACCGTCAAGGTGTCCTTGGTGTCTCAGGTCCGAGGACCATCCACACAACTGCGACAATAGAATCAAGCTGGGTGACAGTGAGGTACAGTACCATCCAGCGATTCAGTCGGATCAGTTCAGTGAACTCATTCTCCAATGAGCACCTACAGATTCGCCTTAGTGTCTCCACACAAGTGACTTATGAGATCAGTCACCCTCATCATATGAGCAGGAGTAATCTGTACTAGTCTAACCGGATATCCGATATCCTTCTCAGATATCCTCCAACTAGGAACGATTAAGAATATGTGTGCTTAAGTGATCCGTCTCATTAGTATGATCTTATCATAATCTGATCACTATAGCACATATTCACGGACTTCATTATGAGACGATAATTAATACGATTTACACACAATGAATATTATGCCATTATATTAATAAATGAACGAGATTACAAAGTCAGATTGGCTTGTAGGCCACCTAAGACTAACACATACATCCATAATACCCATGAAACAATCATCATAGCCATAAGAAATCCACTTAATAAAATAAACACTATAAATAATAATAATAATAATAGATACTTTGTCCAAGATGTCTACATGTCCAAATAAAAATTTATTACATCTCAAAGTCTGATATAAAATTAACTGTTACATCAATTCTAAAACTAAAAATAAACATAAACCTACATCTACTAACAATTATGAAACTTAAAACTCTAGGCCTCACACTCCTCCTCAAGTTCGGCCTCTACCTCAGCCTCTCTTAAAATTGTTAATTAGCAAGGATGAGTCTCAACTGATTCAACAAGCTCATAATCTACAAAATCTATAATTTTTTCATAAATCATGTAATAGAGAAAAAAGTATGATAAATAATTAATCATAGTGAACATTCATACCATATCATACATATAATAAAGAAAAGTGTCTAACCTCCAACGATATCTACGCAATTCTTCAGTTGATGGTTCGTCTTCGATTCCTCAACAAGTTCAATGCATTCACCGAGATATCTTCTCAACAACTGTGCCCACGGCATGCAGATGAGGCTCCCGAAGATCGAGAAGCGAATCGATAGAGGAGAGACAGAAGGGGCCGACCGACTCGAAGGGGGTAACTAGAGACGGAGAGAGAAGCATGGGACCCAGACTTGAGCAGAACCCTAGAGCTCGGACCAAGGTTCCCTTTTGACATATTTATATCAAATTAGGTGACTTTCTACAAAAGTCCCTAAGTTAATATTAATTTCGCTTGCTGACCATCGACCGAGAATCATTGTCTGTGTGACCCTTCAGGCCCAAGTGCTAGTCTAATTTTTGGCCCAATAAGCCTATTAACTCTTTATTGGCTTAAAGTAATCAATTTACTATCTAATATTAAATTATTACTTAACATATTTAACATCTCATGATAATCGGTTGAGCTCTCAATCACGTTGGGTGTCAAGAAACACCACATGATCTCGAAATGCAATGGGGTTCAGTAATCCACTCAAAGAACCTTTCTATCATTAGTTACTGAGTGGCCATAATCCATCACTCATATCGGTACTCT
Source organism: Zantedeschia hybrid cultivar (assembly GCA_030544215.1). NCBI lineage: Eukaryota > Viridiplantae > Streptophyta > Magnoliopsida > Alismatales > Araceae > Zantedeschia > Zantedeschia hybrid cultivar. The sequence continues at coordinate 23,964,401 of JARZZO010000011.1, read as the reverse complement.
TAAGCAAACCTAAGGTACGGTTAACTATCAAATCTTAATTGTGTTGGGTTCGTTGTGTCGAGATCCGACCGAAAAACGCAGCGGAATATAATATTCGGAATCGGATCTGCCCCGTTTCGATGGAAGAAATCAAACCGGAGTAAATCGGATTTACCTTGAGCGGATTCGAATCCGCGTTCGTTTTTCGGTTCCGTCGGAGTGATGCCGCAAGTCGCGCAGATGCCCGACCTCTAGCGGTATCCACGCGGTTCTCCTCGAGATGGATCGTCCTGGCTTCCTCGCTCGCTGCGGCGTTCATAGATCTCGTCTGGCTACGCGTAATCCGCCGCAACATGCGGATTCTGATTCTCCCGTCGGACAGAAGGCGGAGCAGTCGAAAATCACACGCCCAGAAGAGAGAGAAAGAGAGAAAGAACGAATGACGGCTAGGTCAGGGTTGCTAGCCCCCGACGTAGAATCCGTTCTTTTATAATAAGTCTGTTTGCGGTTTTTCATAAAAATCCAAACTTATCTGAAATCCTGTCGGATTATCCATCGACTTGAAAACCATTTGCGTGTGACCCTTTAGGCCCAAATACCAGTCCAGTTAATAGCCCATTAAGTCCAGTAACCCTTTACTGACCCACTGAATTAATTAATATCCTTATATTCAATTAATTAGTTGAATTTAATGTCCCACAATAAATTCGGACGGACTTCCGATCACGTTGGATGTCAAGCAACATCGCGTGATCCTGGATGGCACTGGGGTTATTGCAACCCTCTATTGGAACCTTTCTGTCATCGGTTAGCGCGCGGATATAATCCTTCATCCGTGCAATGTTCCCGAATCGACCTAGGACATGGTTTACTGTTAAACCCTATACGGTCGATTCACTTGAATCAGATATCGCTAATCTGAATCCGATAACTCCTTATCGATTACAGAATCCGCCCTGGCCAGGGACTTTAAGCGCATCATTCCCGGAACATTCTCTCTCAAACTACCGAGAGCGGATGATCCCGTATTGAACACACAATTACCTTCGAGGGCATTTTCCTGAACCCGATCACTTGACTTATTGATAACCCATAGTTAGGGATTCGTTAGTCAAAGTCAAAGTTCAGAAACCTACCAACAAGATATCTTTGGCGTCTCAGGTCCAAGGATCATCTACGCAACCGTGACAAATGAATCAAGCTGGTTAACAGTGAAGTGATTACCATCCAGCGATTCATAGTCGGATCAGTTCAGTGAACTCATTCACCAATGAGCACCTACAGGTCCAGCATAGTGTCTCCACACAAGTGACTTATGGGATCAGCCACTCTCATCATATGAGCTAAAGTAACCTATACTAGTCTATCCGGATGTTCGATGTCCTATCTCAAACATCCTATGACTAGGAACAATTAAGAACATGTGTTTATAAGTCTTCGGTCCCGTAATTATGATCTCATCATAATCCGAAGACTGTTGCACATGTTCATGGACTTCATCGTGATACGATAAACATAAATCGAATTAATTACACAACAATGAATTATTGTCATTTATTAATAATCTGAATAAGTACATAGTATCGGATTGGTTTTGAGACCATCTAATACTAACAAATTGTTCACTCATTTGGATTATATGCTCTAATATAATATCATAAAATACCTTTTCTGATATGATGTCTGCCCTGGCCAAGGACTCTTGAGCATCATTCTCAAAGCATTCTCTATCTAATTATTGAGAGCAAATGGTCCCATAATGAACACTCAATCACTTTTGAACGTATTCCACTGAACTCGATTACATGACTGATTGGGACCCCATGGCTAGAGATCTATTAACCAAGGTCAATACCAAAGGTCAACACTCTTTGGTGTCTCAGGTCTGAAGACCAACCACGCTACTGTGATGTTAAATCATGCTAGTTGACAGTTAGGTAATTTACCATCCAGTGATTCAAGTCGGATCAATTAAGTGAACTTATTCACTAATAGGCACCTATAGGTTTGTCTTAGTGTCTCCATAAAAGTGACTAGGAGACCAGTCACTCTCATCATATATATAGGAGTAGCATATACTAGTCTAATCGGATATTTAATGTCCTTCTCAAATATCCCCCAACTAAGAAGAATTAAGAATGTGCGTCTAAAGGATATTAGTCTCATTATTATGATCTAATCTCATATTGCACACATTTATAGACTTCATTATGAGAAGTTCAATCAAATTACACATAATGAATATTAATATCTTTATTATTATTATAATAAAAAATTGAACAAAGTACGTGATTGACTTGACAGACATATACACTACTAACAATCTCCTATTTAGACTAAAGTCAATCACCTTTATACTGCATACCCATGGACTCTAGATGACGCTAAAATACAACTTAAGACAAAGGCTTCGTTAGTGGATCTACTATCTTGTCGATAGAGGGAATCCGTTCTACTACAACATCTCCTCTGACAATGATCTATTTGATCAGATAAAAGTGCCTCAGAATATATTTCGACTTCTAATGAGACATGGCACTTTCACTTGAGCAATAGCCCCATTATTGTCACACAACAATGAGATCGGATCATAGATACTCAGCACCATACCAAGGTAGGCGATGAACTTCTCCATCCAGACTGCTTTCTTAGTGGCTTTAGTTGTAGTAATGTACTCAGCTTCTGTTGTCGAATCTGCAGTAGTTTCCTGTTTAGAACACTTCTAGCTCACTGCCTTTCCATTCAAAGTGAACATGAATATGAAAGTAGACTCGTTATCATCTAGATCAGACTGGAAGCTCCAATTCGTATATCTTTGCAGCTTCAAGTTATTTCCTCTATAGACCAAAAATATATCATTAGTTCTTCTCAAGTACTTAAAGATATATTTTATGGCCTTCTAGTATGTAGCACCTAGATCCATGTAACACTTAGAGCATATGCCACATCAAGATTTGTACATAGCATGACATATATGATAGATCCTATAGCACAAGCATAGGAAATTCTGTCTATAAATGCCCACTCTTCAGGAGTCTTGGAGACTGCTCTTTAGAGAGATAAAGTTCATGTCTCATCAGTATGAAACCTCTCTTAAAAAATTTTATGCTAAACCTTTTGATAATAGTGTCTATATTTATGGATTGAGTCAAGCCAATGATCCTTTTTTATCTATCTCTATAGATTCATATTTCCAATATGTAGGATGCTTCTCCTAAATCCTTCATAGAGAAGTTCTTTGATAGTCTTACTTTCACCGATGATAAGATTACTACATCATTCTCAATGACTAGGATGTCATTAACATAAAGTATGAGAAAAATGACTGCACGCTCACTAGTCTTCTTATACACACACGGTTCATCTTCATTTTTAATGAAGTCATAAAATTTGATAGTCTCATCAAATCTTATGTTTCAGCTTCAGGATGCCTGCTTCAATCTGTAAAGGGATCTCTAAAGCTTGCACATTTTATTTGAAAATTTTTCAGATGTGAAACTCCCATGTTGTATCATATACACTTCATCCTCAAGGTTCCATTGAGGAAAGCGATCTTCACATCCATCTGTTAGATTTCATAATCATAGTATAACAATGACGAGAAGAACTCTGATCGACTTTATTATGACAATTGGTAAAAAAGTCTCATCATGATTAATTCTTTGCCTTTGACAATATTCCTTTGTCACTAACCTTGCCTTATAAGTGTCGATTCGTCTATCTGCACCGATCTTTTTCTTAAGATCCACTTGCAACTGATAGGTACAATACTTTCGGGTAAGTCTTTCAAATTTCAAATTTGCTTGGTGTACATGAACTATATCTCAAAATTCATGGCTTCTCACCGTTTCTCAGCTTTGGGGCTTTCAATGGCCTTTAGTAGGTCTTCGGATCATCATCTTGATTATAGGGTATATTTGACACCCTATCACTGATATGTCCCGTATATCGTTAGGGTTGTCTTCATACCCCAATTGACCTATATAGTTCGTGTGTATGTTCTTGAATAGGTTCAGGAACCGATGGCTTATCTAATAGGTCTAGTATATTCAGTGGATCTAGAACTTCTTCTAGAACTATTTTACTCTCATTATCCTCCTGAAGGAGATATTCCTCCTCTAGGAATATAGCTCTTCTGGCAACAATATCTTTTATTTACCAGGATGGTAAAAGTATAACCTAAAAATTTCTTTGAGTATCTTGCAAATCTACATCTATCGGTTCGTAACTCCAGTTTGTCTGGATCATGTCTCTTTACATGGGTAGGATAGCCCTAGACTTTAACATGCTTAAAGTTTGAGTTTTTGCCCTTCCATATCTTATATAGAGTGGAAGAAACAAACTTCCTGGGGACCCTATTCAACAAATATGCAGTTGACCTTAGTAAGCCCATAAATGAGATATCCTCCTTATTGTTCTCTTTTTTTCCTTTTTTTTCTTGTTATGGTGTAGACTGTTAAATGTTTTTCTTTTAATTCATCTGTGCAGGAGACAACGACATGTAGGTATTTCTAAATCTGCATCAGTATGGTTAAATTTCCATAATTAACCATGTCAAGGAGGGGGAAGGGTCAGGTTAGGATTTAGATATAATATTATTTATTTCACTTGTAATTTTCAATTGGGTATTGCTTGTTATATGCAGCAGATTATGTTACCATAAGTGGACTGCAAGTGGATGTTGCTATTAATGCTACTTTCATTTTTCTATCTATTAATAGTCAATTTTGTACTTGGTGTCATGGAGTTAGTCTTTAAGGTTTAGAATATTAATCTTGTGATGGGCATGTAAAGGCTCTTGGAATTTGAAATTATGGCAAGTGTTTTAGAGAGCGCAAATTTAATGCAGAAAACATAGAAGTAAGTGTTGAACAGTCTTCTAATGGATGTCCACATAAAGGAAGGAAATTGAGATCTAAAGTGTAGTTAGTCATGAATGAAGATGGGAGTGTTGTTGTCATCTATCGATATTGCCAAAAACATTTGGTTGGTAATAGCACAAGTGAGTCAAAAGACTGGAGTAAACCACACTCAACGTTGTCGTGATGCTGAGAGAATGAAAAGAGGTAAGGAAGATATAGAATAGTTAGCTAGCATAATTAGCCAAGAGAAGGCACTTTTGTATTTGATAATGAGAGAAGTAGGGAAGACTTTTTGCAAAGATGGTCCTTGTTTGTCTTTTGTATTCTTTTGCCTAACTATTTCTCCTTAAATATGCTATGGTTGCGTCATTTGTGTGCAAGTGTATGTTTTCAATCATTCATATGTTGTGCAGTGCCTATCATGATTTGCAAATGTCAGATAGATCCCCAGCAAACACTTGAAGCTTGGTTTCTAGGATCACCTGATACCATTCTCTATTTCTCTACCAATTCGAATGAGGTTTATCCCGTTCTACCTGTGTGTTGACAATACTAGCAGAATCTGTTTTGCAACAGGCTGAGTTGGTCAAGGTAAGTTGGTTCCTAGCTACTGCTCTGGCTACTTCCATACTTGCATAAGTTCATAATGATCCAATTATTGTTAGGCATGCATTGAGGCATCACTGAGTACTTGTTGGGACCCAACGAGCATCTGGAGAGGCATCCAGGAAATAAGGGATAATGGTACAAAAGATAATATGATTGTGAGGGCCACAAATTGCTCAGATCAATCTAAGGTACTTTGTGGGGCTCTTTAATGGACAATATCAAGTACCCTCGTGATCTTTTCCCTATTATGTAGTGATCTATATTTGTAGAGGTCTGGAGTGTCTTCATGAGCACATCTCCTCGTAGCATAATTTTATGATCTACTGGTTGTAACCAAGGTTTGGAGTGTCTTCTAAGCACTGTTTTCATGAGCATATCTGTATGGATGCCTCAAGCTTTCCATTAGTATTTTGTAGGTGAATTGACATCCCGATGCATATATGACATTTTATAATACCTCTCCCTTTTCTAGCCTGTTAAAATATTTGTTTAGTTACTTAATTATTTTGTCGGTGGTGGAAATCAAGTTGGGTTTGGGCCCTGGTAACCAAGCTCCATACATGTAGAGTGAAGTGATGTTGGACAGGGTCCTTGTCATAAAAGAAAAGGGTAAAAGAATCAATAGCAGGCTACTCCCAAAATCAATTTGTACCATGAAAGGCAATTTCAAACTTCAATACTTATTGACCTTGATAGATTCCTATCAAAGCTAAAAGAAACTAGATGTCCATTTTGGAATTGCACCACGGTTATTCTGAGTTGAGGAATGCTATTATAGCATATTTTATACCATCTTTTTATCACACGTATGGCTGTAATATCATTCCTAATCTGATTTTCTAATGCCCATTGTTGGATGCTTTTTGTCAATTATCTAAACATGGTAACCCGAAATGATTTTTCCTGCACTTGATACTATGCTAATTTCTGATAATCTTTACAGGGAAGAACTAGAGAAACAAAGAGCTCATGAACGGTATGAGGCACCTCTAAATAAAACTTTTAATTCTAGGTGGCATAATTTAATGGAGTAATACTTGCTGCAATGTCCATGCTTGCTGCACCTAGGAGCATTGCAGTGGATAAAACTATTTTTTTTTTAGTTTTTTCTAGGTCGGCCCCAAGGTGCCTTACCATCCGTACAATGCAATATCCGATCGGACGACCTAAAAAAATATAAAAAATCAAAAATCGAGCTCCACTGAATGGTAAGAACGTTTTTACTATTCACTGGATCTAGATTTTTTATTTTTTAAATTTTTTTGAACCATCTGATCGGACATTGCACTGTACAGATAGTTAAGACACATCGGGGTCAACCTAGAAAAAAAATATAAAAAACATTCATTTACTTGTTACAGTGTCCCTACATGCATCACCCAAAAGCATTGCAGTAAGTATTACTCAATTTGATGATACGTGGGCGCCAAATTATCTTCCATACACCAATTGGCATTGAAGAGGACGTTTTGGGTACACGATCTTGATCTAGAAATTTACAAGCATGCTCAGGGCATTTTTAAGCACTGGCAAAAACACCTAGCGAAGTGTATAAAATGTTGTTGTGGAAAACCAGAAATATTGAATAGAAGTTAGTAAAGTCTACGTTCTGCTGTTCATTCCTTAACCTCTTTCTTGTAGGATGTCCATAATCTGAAGTTTCTTAATATGAAATAGCATGTCTTCAAGGATTCCTTTGCAATGATATGTAGCCCGAATTTTCTCATCGGTTAGTTGTTTATCCTTGATTTAGAGATTATAAGGTTTAGAACCAGTCACATCAGATATCCGTAACCAAAAAAATGGATGTCTAGAAGCATTCTTACCTCAAGAAGTTTTGTATGGAATGTAAACAAGGCACATGGCCCAGAAGGCCTTAGAATATTTCTTAATGTTTAGGGAGCAGGTCAAAATTTCTTTCCTATGAACTTAGCCGTTTCCTCACCTTTTTACGTTTCAGGTAAGACGGAGTACCATGTTTGGCAACTCAGATAAATATGTGCAAGGGTCCGCCGCGCAGTGGCATTGGGCGTGCACACTGCTCCTGCTCGGGGAGCCGATCGCGGGCTCGATCCCGTGAGCATCTCTCTTTTATAGGAGGTTATCGTCGCGGTACTCCGTAGACGTTATGTTGTTTAGTGGGAATCTTCTCATTCGAGTGCAGAAAAATCCTTTTCTTGAAAGAATTATATGTTCTCAGGCCGGCTCGATCCCAGCTCTTCTAAGTTGGGTACTATGTCGCAGAATCACTGGGCTACTTATAAAAAAAAAAAAACTCAGATAAATATGTTCCCTTGACTGCTTGTTATGTTCTGTTTAAGTGGGTCTGTATCCACCAATGTAAAAGTGAACTCGCTAACATCAAGCAAGCTTAATTAGTCATATTTAAATGAAATCCCTTTATCATGAATTATTTTCGATGGTCAGTCAACTACTAGGGAATTGTTGATTTAGGGTCTCAATGAAGAAAAGATGCATTTTATGTGGTAAGACTGAATGCTGATTAGTTAATTTGTAAACCTTTTTTCTATGGACTGCATTTGGAACATGGGCACTCTTTAGGATTAGAGATCTAATTGCAATCCTAGTGGGTATCGGGAGTGATGAGGCAGAATCCGATTCGGTCCATTAAAACAAGCCCAAACCCAGTTCAGCCCAGCAGCAGCAGTACAAGGCCTTCGGGGAGCCTTCGGCTCATCTTCGGCCCAACAGCCCTCGGCCCGTAAGCGGCACCGTTGCTCCCGGCCCAACAGGCTTCAGCCCGTCAGCGGCCCATCAGCCTACGGCCCGGGAGCAGCCTGGCAGCCCCAGGCCCAGCAGGCTTCGGCCCATCAGCGGCCCAACCCCCTTCGGCCCGATAGCCGAGTCCGGCCCACTCCGGTGGAGGACTAGGCACTATGGCGGTTTACCAGTAAGCCCGGACATAGTCCTATATCGGCTGTCACCGTTAACCATCCTCTATCCTCTACTATAAATACACCGCTATTTATTACCAAAGGTATGGACTCTTATGCCTCCGAGACCCTCAAGGACTATAGTCCAAATAGCATTAAAGCTACTCTTTGTCTTCTGAATCGAATCTTCTTCAGAAGCTAACTTGACCGTCGGAGGGGGTTCCCGAGGGCCGAACCCCGGGACTCCTGCTGACCGGTTTTCTTCTTCTTTCCCTCCTGCAGGGGCTCGGTTCGAATCGTCGCCGACCTCCCCGAGTCGGTATCGGCCGCCGACCTTGGACTTCTCCCACCGGTCTCAACGCCGTGCGCCGGCTGCGTCCCCGACCAAAGGAGCTTCGGCCCCGCCTTCCAAAGACAAGCCAACATCTGACCGAGCCACCCTCGGCCTCGGACCTTCGGCTTCGTCTCTGCCTCCATCGCCTTCCGGATCCCCGTCAGGCCTCTTGCACCGATCCGACCCAGCTCCGGATCCATAACTTCGGATTCCAGCCTCGGAATCCGGTCGTGATAGCTTCGGCTACATCACGTGGCGCCATCTGTGGGAAACAAACAAACAAGTCAGGTCTCAACGACCTGTCATCCGACGATCCGGACAAAACGAAGCAGAGGCACGGGACGCCTCGGCGCAGATGCTGCCTTCCGAAGGCGCCCCTTCTGCTCCGCCGAGCCTGCCTCTGCCAGTCATACCGGAGTCTCTCGTCGCGGAGGACCGAGTGGGGGTGCTCCAACAGCAAATGGCAACGCTAGCAGCTGCCATCACCTCCCTAGCACCTCTTCAGGAGATGGTATCTGCCATCGCCCAGCGCGTGGGGTTGATGGGACAGCTTCCTTATCAGGCGCCGCTCCCCCCACTCTATCCAGTACAAGATGCCCGGTTCCGGCCGACGCCTACGCCGGTTTCCCTTAACGAAACCGCTATGGCGCATAGCGAGCCCTCGGCGCTGCCTGCCCGAGCTCCTCGCGCTGACCGCTTGACGAAGCAAGACTATGCTTCGTCCGGGTTTCGCCCGACCGGAACCGGAGGACAATCCGTCGCCACTTCAACTGCCCCAGACCTGGATCGGCGGCTAACGGCGATGAGGAAGGAAATACAGCAGATGGTGTCTCGGCCCTATGGGGCGCCCCTTGCCAGCACCATCCTGGAGCAAACCCCGTTCACGCCAGAGCTCCTGGCTGCCGAGGTGCCTCTCAATTTCAAGCTGCCGAAGGGCCCCCTCTACGACGGAATGACAGATCCGGTCTGTCACTTCCAGAGGTTCAACACCTACCTCTCGGTCCGAGGGATCGCCGAGGCAGTCCGCTGCCGTCTTTTTCCCCTCACCCTTGAGAAGATCGCCCTCACCTGGTTCGAGATGCTGGCCCCCAACTCCATCCACTCCCTAGTCCAGTTGGGCCAGTTGTTTATCGACCAGTTTTATGATGCCACCCGACAGTGCAAAACCTCCGCCAGCCTGTTGGCCATCCGGCAAGGCCCCACCGAAACTCTCCAAGAGTATTTTACCAAGTTCCGGACCGAGGCCGCCCAAATCCCAAGCCTCGACAGCTCGATTGCAGTTTCGGCCATAATCAGAGGGTGCCGGGATGAAGGGCTCCTCGGCTCCATCGGGAAGCGCCATCCTGCCACCTTCCAAGACCTCGTAGTTCGGGCCCACAAGTACATCAACCGGGAAGCTCTGATGATGTCCAAGGGCAAGAATACTGTCGAAGCAGTATCGGCGGCTACCCTTCCAGCGGTTCACCCTCATCCGGATGATCAGGAACCCTCTCGCAAGCGATACCGGAGGGAAAGGTGGGACCGGGACTAGCGCCGGGATTCGCAGTGGTATTATCTGCCGTCACCAATCCACCCTCCCCGATGCTCGTGAAGGTGAAGGGTATGCCTCGGCAGCCAGAGCACGTCAACTAATTCTCGCCGAAGGAACTCCTGCGAGTACTGAGAGTACCATCGGGAAACCGGCCATTCGGCTGACGAACGCCGGCACCTTCGGGAGGAGATTGATCGCCTCGTCCGAGATTGCCTCGGCTGAAGGCCTATCTCTCCAGTATCCCCATATTATCTGAGCTGGTCCGAGGAGAACAGTTGTTCGTATGCCTCGCCGCATCGGAAACAGCTATCAGCACCATCCTCGTCCGAGAAGAAGGCTCCGGCCCAACTTCCTCGCGCAAAGGAAAGTTCGACATCTCTTATGGGCCTCGAACCGCGATGAAGGCTCAAGACTTGGCCGGCTTTATTTGCTGAGCTCACTCCCGAAGCACCCTCGGCTCCTCAGCCGGAAGTCTGAGCTACTATGGACGCCGAACCTGCTTCGGCTCCTTCGTCGGCGCATCGACAGGTCCGGTATTCCAAAGTCCGCGGGTCCTTCGATCCGACGAATGGTTTCGGCCATGTATTTCCGGATCAGGACGCGGCATGGTTCTTCTAAGTCCACGGGTCCTTCGATCCGACGAATGGTTTCGGCCATGTACTTCCGGATCAGGACGCGGCATGGCTTTTCTAAGTCCGCGGGTCCTTCGATCCGACGAATGGTTTCGACCATGTATTTCCGGATCAGGACGCGGCACGGTTTTCCAAAGTCCGCGGGTCCTTCGATCCGACGAATGGTTTCGGCCATGTATTTCCAGATCAGGACGCGGCATGGTTCTTCTAAGTCCGCAGGTCCTTCGATCCGACGAATGGTTTCGGCCATGTATTTCCGGATCAGGACGCGGCATGGTTCTTCTAAGTCCGCGGGTCCTTCGATCCGACGAATGGTTTCGGCCATGTATTTCCGGATCAGGACGCGGCATGGTTCTTCTAAGTCCGCGGGTCCTTCGATCCGACGAATGGTTTCGGCCATGTACTTCCGGATCAGGACGCGGCATGGGTCTTCTAAGTCCGCGGGTCCTTCGATCCGAAGAATGGTTTCGGCCATGTACTTCCGGATCAGGACGCGGCATGGCTTTTCTAAGTCCGCGGGTCCTTCGATCCGACGAATGGTTTCGGCCATGTATTTCCGGATCAGGACGCGGCACGGTTTTCCAAAGTCCGCGGGTCCTTCGATCCAACGAATGGTTTCGGCCATGTATTTTCGGATCAAGATGCAGCATGGTTCTTCTAAGTCCGCAGGTCCTTCGATCCGGCGAATGGCTTCGGCCATATAATCCGGATCAGGACGCGGCACGGTTTTCCAAAGTCCGCAGGTCCTTCGATCCGACGAATGGCTTCGGCCATGTATTCCGGATCAGGAAGCGGCATGGTATTCTCTAAGTCCATATAAATCGTACCGGGAGTGGCTTCGGCCATGCAAACCGTATCGGGAGCAGCATGGCTTCGGCCATATATATCGAAATTCGGCTATCTACTCAAAGACATGTCATGAAGCAAGCAAACGGAGGTCCTTTCTACATATACACCAAGTCTCGGCCTAAGACAAAGGTATCTCCGACCAGGTCCCGGCCTCAGACGAGACTGTTTTTCACCAGCCCTCGGCCGACCTAAGGCAGCTTTTTTTTACAAAGCAAAGGTTTCAAACAAAGCACATACCGTATTATTCTTCCGAGGAGGCTTCGGGTTATACTCTCGCCATCTCAGAACTGAGGAAGACAAGAGTGGGGGGCTATGTGATGAGGCAGAATCCGATTCGGCCCATTAAAACAAGCTCAAACCCAGTTCAGCCCAGCAGCAGCAGTACAAGGCCCTCGGAGAGCCTTCGGCCCATCTTCGGCCCAACAGCCCTCGGCCCGTAAGCGGCACCGTTGCTCCCGGCCCAACAGGCTTCAGCCCGTCAGCGGCCCATCAGCCTACGGCCCAGGAGCAGCCCGGCAGCCCCAGGCCCAGCAGGCTTCGGCCCATCAGCGGCCCAACCCCCTTCGGCCCGATAGCCGAGTCCGGCCCACTCCGGTGGAGGACTAGGCACTATGGCGGTTTACCAGTAAGCCCGGACATAGTCCTATATTGGTTGTCACCGTTAACCATCCTCTATCTTCTGCTATAAATACACCGCTATTTATTGCCAAAGGTATGGACTCTTATGCCTCCGAGACCCTCAAGGACTATAGTCCAAATAGCATTAAAGCTACTCTTTGTCTTCTGAATCGAATCTTCTTCAGAAGCTAACTTGACCGTTGGAGGGAGTTCCCGAGGGCCGAACCCCGGGACTCCTGCTGACCGGTTTTCTTCTTCTTTCCCTCCTGCAGGGGCTCGGTTCGAATCGTCGCCGACCTCCCCGAGTCGGTATCGGCCGCCGACCTTGGACTTCTCCCACCGGTCTCAACGCCGTGCGCCGGCTGCGTCCCCGACCAAAGGAGCTTCGGCCCCGCCTTCCAAAGACAAGCCAACATCTGACCGAGCCACCCTCGGCCTCGGACCTTCGGCTTCGTCTCTGCCTCCATCGCCTTCCGGATCCCCGTCAGGCCTCTTGCACCGATCCGACCCAGCTCCGGATCCATAACTTCGGATTCCAGCCTCGGAATCCGGTCGTGATAGCTTCGGCTACATCAGGGAGGAAGTCTTTGGCACCAATAATGCCATGGCTAACTAACGATTAGATGATCCTACATTTATCTTTTTTAGATTTTATTTGTATTTTGTTGATTAATGTATCAAGATAAGATGTTGTCAGTATGATTTGTGTGGTACAATGATTATAAAACAAGTAGTTCATTATCCAAAATAATAAGTGTGTGACTTGATGCAATGGGTCACAAATAATGAAATTTTGTTCGAAAAATTTGTTGAGCTTAAGGCTTGTATACTGTTTTAATCAATTATAGGATGATTGGAAAAATAGTGATTGATAGAATGGTCAAAAAAAATAAAAATGATGATCAGATTGTTGGAAAAAAATAAGTGATTTGATAATTATAAAAAGTAATTGTGACAAATAAAATATAAGATCTCAATACCATAGATGCAATGGTCGTATTCATGTGGAGCAGTAACAGCACTGTACAGAACATAGTATAAAGGTCTCGGATTCGGTCAAAATCCGAAATCCAAATTATAATTTTGGCTTGATCAGATCTAGATCTGAAAAGCATGTGAAACTTCGAATGCGAATTTGGATCAGGGTTTTCGGATCCTATTAGATCCGCCCCAAATCCGACCTGGTTACACCTTTAGTCACACGTATCCTTTTGCTGATGCAATTTACTCAGGCCTAGGGATGCAAACGGGTCTGCTTCAATAGGGACCCAAGGTAGATCCATCAGGACCATCACCATATTTACTAAGCTATCAGTTTGAAATACAGGCAGTCAACTACCTTATAAGCTAAAAATCAGTTGGATAATTGGATCTAATTAGTATACCATATGCATGTGGTCAGAAAAAAATTGTATATGTTACCTTATCCATTATCAATAACAATTCAAAATTACTATATGTTAACTGACCTATAATTGATAACTGGTCACATATTTGGGCTATCAGTTATCATTTGCATCCCCACTCGAGCCCTCTTCCATAATCAGATTGATTGTTTTTAATAAATAATTCAATACTATTTTTGTTAAAATGGGAAATCATTTGTTTCATAATTAGATTTCTATTTTATCTAAAAGTAAAAAATAAATTAGAGGTAATAAATGAAGACACGTTATAACTCCGACAATATTTTCTGCTCTATGTTAGCTTTTTATTGACCTTCGACGGCTATTTTTTGTTTGACATTATTTTCTATTCCCCCTTGTTAGCTATTAATAATGGATAGTTGTCATATTATAATAACATAGTAATGAAGTAATGCAATAATATTATTTGCTTTAATATCAATTATCAACATAATATGCAATGCCTCTGTTTATCCGGTTCGATTATACCAACTTAACGCAAACTAACAGGCGCGCCACAATGTGAACAACCAGTCATCGACGAATCATCCAGAGTGAGCATACAATCATACATCCATTATATCAATGGAACAACTATCATAGCCACAAGAATATCCACTTAATAAAATAAAATACTACAAATAACAATTACAATTACCATGTCTAAGATCTTTATGCGTCCAATAAAATATTACATCTCAATGTCTGAAAAATAAACTAAACTATTACATCAAGGAATTCTAAATTGAAAATAAGCATAACCCACACTAACCAGCAAGTCATGAACTAGAGCTTTTAAGTCTCACGCTCTTCAAGCTCAACTTCTACCTCAGCCTCTCCTAAAAGTGTTAATTAGTAAGTGTGAGCCAGTAAAAGGTATGATAAACAACTAATCATGGTGAACATTATTACCATATACATACATGCTTATGTTCCTAAATACATTCTTCATCATCTAGTCATCATAACGTATGTAACTAAACATGCAAAATCTAGAACATGGGCCTTAAATATGATCTTTAAATATGCATCTTTAACATAACATAGCTTAACTTAACATCATCAGACGTATCATCACCTTGTCACTTTCATAACATGGAACATGCAACTATAACATGACATAAAGACATCATCATCTTTATCTAATGGTAAGGCAAAATCTACTAAGTCTTCAGCTGCGCAATTGAGAGATGTTTACATATCCCACCTAGTTAGCATGCACTTATACTTTCCAAGATTTCGCATTGTGCTTCTGGCTCATATATAACCTAATAGTCGTTAAATAAATAGCTAAGAGAATATAGAGATGGCCCTCGATAGAATCAAGAAGTGGCTCCCACCAAGTAACACTTCGGTCCATAAAAGAATGAAGAGGTGGCTCCCTTGGTATAACACTTTAGCTCATGTGACACCTAGGTCCCATACCATCAGTTGGTGCATCCACATCATAACATCTTAATTACATGCATGTATCATTATACAATGTTGTGCCGTACATAAATGTGCTTGCAAAATGACATGGACTTACAAGTTCTGGACATGATCTACTTTTTTGTCTTAAAATGCGTCTAGAAAAATCGATGTGCCTTAGAGAAAATAGAAGGTATCGGGCTATTAGGATGTCTTTTAGAGCAGTAATACAGATTCCAAATCAAAATAAAAACTCTTATGAAATTTGGAAATCAGTGAAGCCTAAACATGTTGTTTGACAATTTAAGCATGACAAAAAAGACTAATCATGGCTATCTTTTTTGAAATTTAAAATTTATGAATGAACTGTTAAAAGACCCTAACATGCTTTTACCGACTAATTAGAATTATAATTTGAGATTAACAGAGTAATGATCACATGATTAACACAAAAAATAACAAGCCTATGTTAATCAGTTTTAAAGGCATCTACAAACCATAACATCTATCAGCTTAATCGATTACAGTCAATAGCAAATTGATTACTAAAGCTAATCAATTACAACAGCAAACTGATTATAGTATTTAATTGATTACCTGAATCGTGTCGCTCTATCTTGATGTCTATCAGCCTAATCAATTAAACAGTTAATCCGTTCAACAGATAATCAATTATAAGAGATGGTCAACTACGACATATAATCGATTACTACAGAAAATCGATTACATAGATAATCGATTACCTGAAAAGTGTCAACGACCCCAACACCTATCAGATTAATCAGTAACACAAACAATC
The DNA here is from genome assembly GCA_030544215.1 of Zantedeschia hybrid cultivar. Taxonomy (NCBI): domain Eukaryota; kingdom Viridiplantae; phylum Streptophyta; class Magnoliopsida; order Alismatales; family Araceae; genus Zantedeschia; species Zantedeschia hybrid cultivar. Next base: position 23,948,478 of record JARZZO010000011.1, on the reverse strand, counting down.
GATTACATGAAATGCATCACGTTCTTTAGATGCCTCTCAACACCATAACTTGGATTCACATGTTATCTCATAATTCCATGATTTCATACAAAATTATAATTAGAACGATATCTAAGCTAGCTTATGAACATCATACTCCGTCTTAAACAATTCATAGCTTTACATACTTCATAGTTAATCATCACTTGCCTCAACACCAAGAACTAAGAACACAAAGAAGCCCACCTAAGCACAACAGGAACTTCCTCTTACAAATGCCCTAACCTCCACGAAGGCCTCACGAGAAGCCCTCCACGAACCACGAGAAGCTCTCAATCCTCTCTCTAACTTTCTCTAGGGTTTAATAATGCACTAGAGGGGTTTTGGCACAAAGAGATACTATATAAAGGCATTGGGATCAAGTTCCAAGTGAAAACAACTCCCCACATAAGGAAACAACTGATTCTAAAGCCGGACTGAGCTACTAGGTTGAGTCGCGTCATTCCAACTGGACGCCGATCACTTCTTTGAAGAACATCTTGCAAAGAAAACGCCCATCACACAGAAACTGGAATTCCCCTTGAACGCATTCTATATCCATTAATAGGCCAAGCTGAGACCACTAATGGGCTATTAGCAGATCACTAACGGGTCAGACATTGTATACTAGCATACTAGATAATAACTTAGTAATCTCAGCATCTTAACTTATTAAGATTTTAATACATTAATACTTTAATATGTTAATAAATTAATACATAATTATTTAGTTACTATGGGGCTATATTATTACATTATTATGTTAACACTATGAGAGCAAGTTATAGATAGTTAACAAGAGGAGGCGGACACTAACATCAAAGAATAATAGGGGTCAGATGGCCAACAAAAGACTAACGGGAGTGAAAAGTCCTGTTGGACTTCTTAGGAGACTCTATTTAATGTTTTCATAAATAAGAAAATACAATACATAAAATTAGATGTCATTAATGCCTTTCTAGTTAGGATAAGTAATACAAACATTTTTTATCATTTTTTTACTTCAATTTATTTTAAAATAAATTATTCTCATAAATAAAAAATACAATACATAAAATTAGATGTCATTAATGCCTTTCTAGTTAGGATAAGTAATACAAACATTTTTTATCATTTTTTTTACTTCAATTTATTTTAAAATAAATTATTCTCATAAAAAGTAACTGTTTTCTTTTTCTGGTCAAAGTACTTACAAATCCTCCATATTGGATAGAGTACTCACATGCACCACATATGAGCCCTCCAGAATAGGCTCCCATGGGGTTGTAGATGAACCAGTATGTTCCACAAATAGCTCATGGGACTATTTGATAACAACGCAATTCAACTCGTTTATTAAGTTAAATAAAAGAGTTTGAACAAAAAATTAAGCTTGATTGACAAACAACCCGAGCTTGAACAAGCGAACTTGATTTGATTAGTTTGTGAACAAGCTTGCTTCAATGCTCGTTAAGAGTTCATTTAGGTACTCATATATGCACTCATTAAGAACTCATTTAAGTACTCGTTAAGATTTCTTAAATGTAAATTCATTTAATTATTCTTATGAGTAAACTTATTTAATAAGATATTTAATATTTTATTTTTTTATCAAACTAATTAAAGTACACATACATATGCACGATCAAAAAAACATTTAGATAAAGTGGTGGCATGTATGAAAGATAAAATATTGAAGTGAAAATAGTACAGATAAAGTGAAAGAAGTTGAGGAAGCATACGGTTATAAAGAGTAATACTTGCTGCAATGTTATACATTCCGTCCGATCGGATCAACATCGGACGGCTGTTGTACAGCCTGTTTAAAATTTAGGGGGCCGTTTGGAGGGCATCTTTTATTTTTTTTATTTTATTGTCAGATTTTTTTAAAAAAATTGGAGCATCCAATCAAAAATCCGATGGTACATCCGAGTTGCTCGGGTCGGCCCCGACCCGACTATATATATTTTTTTAAAATATATATATACAATCTAGCCCAAGATTGTTTGCTTGTTAATGACTGCAATGCATGCACCGAAGCAAGTGTTCCTTATTAATTACACACTTATCTCTTGATACATTCTAAGAGAGTCGGATTCAATTCAGCCCATTTATTAAGTGGGCCGACCCGTTAAAAAGCGCCCATTTACTAAGGGCCAGATTCGGTTCCGACCCATTCACTAAGTGGTCATGGGTTCTATTTTCAACTCAGATAGTTGCCAAAGAGTGCAATGTAACCTTTGGTTCACATAGCCTCTATTCAAGCGATAGATTGCACCTGTTCTCCTTCCCTCCTTTCCTCTGTTCAACAATAGAAAATGACTAATATATCATGTTTGTTTTCCTCCCCACTTTGTTACTCATGAAAACTAGATGCTACATAGACATCTCTTAAGATTGTCCTCACATAAAAGACTAATAATAACTCGTAAGTACCGAAGTGGGACTTGTTTCTTGTGGATGACAAAGGAGAGTGATAAAAAAGCATGGCATACTAATATTCCTGTATGATAAGGGCACAGCTACTCATCACTGGGCTAACAAAGGAAAGTTCTATAATTAATGTGAACGAATGACTTGGTAACAAAAGGCTGAAATATCTAGTCTAATGTGAATTACGCTAGGAAATTTGCAACGGCAAGGGGAGAGTGCTCCTTCATTAAGTGGAAGAAGAAGGTTATGTGGTTAATGTAAACCCAGTCATTACTGCCAACTCAAAGAAAAGAGATTCTAAGGAATGAAGGGCCGAGATTATTCAATGTGATCTAATGGTTCATATTTTTTTATGACGGATAGAATTAGGGAGAATATATCTGGATTATAGTATAGATAATTAGAGGTGCAGACAAATTGGCACTCACTACAGTTTAGTCTGAATTACAAATCTAAGGTTTAGAATTTTTTGGATTAAATGTAATCATATTTAAATTTTTTTTGGAATAGATCTATCATAGATTCAGCTTGATACTTGGCCCAAACTTACTCAATATTTAAACAAGTCTGAACAACCATCATTAATACTTGGCTCAAATTAGAAGTCAAACTTGATTGAAGTTAGTCGAATCAAGTTTGGACAGAACAACACTTGACTCATTTGCTCCCCTAGGCTCCCATGAAGTTGCAAGACAAATCTTTCACACTACTTATTTCTTGGAGGCGATTTTTTTCCTTTTTTTTTTCTTTTTTTGGAAAGGGCGGCTTAGTGGGCTAGGTATGTACATATATACACAAGAGACTGATCCTGGACAAAATCCGATATTTCTTCCTAAAAGGAGAATGTTCTGTGTAGCTCTAACAATTCTACCTAATAAGACGATTATCCGGACTAAAATCAATCTCCAGGGATATAATCTCACATACGTGGAGAAATGATGTTGCAGTTCACCAAGGTCAAATGTGTGTTTAGGCTCTTGACCGATTTGAGTCCGAGAGCTCCCAAATGGAGGCCAAGGGGTGATGCCAACCGAACTTGGTTCTTAGAGGTGAGATTTAACCACAAGATCTCTCTTATGAAAGCATGTCAAATGTGGCCCCAAATTCTTTGGCACACAAAAATAACAGATCTGGGTAACCAAAGTAAAAACTTGGAATAACTTATTATCTTGTTTCAGTTTTGTTTGGTTATCAAAGAATGTTCGTACTTCTTGGCGGTTAATTTTGGGGATGTTATAAGCCTTGACTGTCTTCCAAATTCGGAGATCAGTCATATCCGGCCAATTATAAGAACAGGAAGTGTTTTTTACCTTCAAATGCATTGAAGCACCTTGATTTCTGTATCTGCCAGAGCTCAATACAGGCCAATGTAGGGTGAATTTGTACGGGTTATACTTGGATTCCATATACTATTTGATTTGATAACTCTTTAGGATACTATCCTAGTTAAGATAGGGAATTACATAACGTTATTTCACTGGATTTAGTAAAGGCATTGAACAACAAAGCATAGAACAAGTAACAATGAACCATCTATCCTAATGGAGACAAATAATTTGACTTTTGGGGTCGAATTATTTATGAACGGTTAACTTGGGATAATCGATTTTTCAGCCTTACAATGCATTCGAAGAGTCTAACCAAAAAATGAAGAAAAAGTACCGGATATCCCAAATCTATTCACCTTTTATCTAAACATCAAACGAGGCACTAAGGGCCATTTGTATTTCCTTTTTTTCGGTCGATAAAAAACTACGTTCCAAACAAGGCACTAAGAAAACGATACAACAAAGGTACCCAATAATATAGAAGAAGACAATACATAGAAACTAACATAACACAAGGAAACCACCGGATCACCGAACACCATCATCGGAGCGACAAATGCAAGGTAAGCCTCCATGCAAGGTATGGCGTAAGGTCTCCAGCAAAGGCTGCAAACAGACTGAGCAACATACAATTCTATCTACATATATACCCTTAAATTTTGAAATATTTTTATATGTATACTTTTAAATTTAATGAAATGTTCATATATGCCCTTAACTTATCAAAATTTTTGTAATCCTTTTGACTTATTCAGTTGGGATGCACAGAATCAATATATGTGAGTTAAAGGTATAGATCTACTAATGTCCAAGGGTTGTACATGTTCAAAAGAATCAATGGAAAAATCGATATTTGGCACGTCTTACCACCCCCCCTGTCGCCGTCGGCTACGACAAACGTATCCTATCACGAGACGTGTTGGGCCAGATGCCCACTCATTTATTTACTTCTAGTCCGGACCACGTTATGGGCCGGAGACGTTGTCCTTTTGACTTCCGCTAGGGGACCTCTACCACGACGACCCCACATTCTGGACAATCCAATTCCCTGGGACGCGACTTTGTTAACACCCATTGCACGAAAATTTTTAAAGAGCTAGCAGAAAATTTTTAAAATGTACGAAAATCATGTATATTCCATTCCTATGATATATATATCTCATTCCCAATAATGTATTTCATTCATGCAATACATATTTCATTTCCACACTACATATAATTCTCCACATGATATAGTTATATTTCATTTTTGTAGAGTGTATACTGTCTTCAACATTATATATTATTTTAATGTAATATATTTTTCATCTATGTGATGCATATATATGATTCCTACATAGTACATTTTATTTTTTCGTCTTATTTTTCTTTCTTATAATGCATATCCTATTTCCTCACGATGTAACCCATACTAAATATTTAGTCAAATGCAATATTGTCTTTTAATAAAAGAAATCTCATTTGACGCAAAAGTGAACATAACTTCGAAGTCATATCCATGTAAAGTAATGAAAAATTACATTGCAATATGCCAAGGCATGACTGCAATGCATGCACCGAAGCAAGTGTTCCTTGTTAATTACCCACTTATCTCTTGATACATTCAAATACTAAAAAGCCCACCCCCTGATCCCTACTCGCCTCACCCTCCAAAGCTATCTAATAAGTTTTATCCATCCAATCTCCAACCTCCATTTTATGTAATCTCACTTTAATCTTTTTCTCCCCTTATCAGTGTTGTCTCTACTCTTTCCTCACAAATATCCTTTTAACTTTTTCTTTTAAGCGTGTTAATTAATGGGGTATCTTAAGAAAAAAATCCTATCTCTTACACAACTATAATAGATTGACAACCAAAACTCCCTGACACTATCTTCTGATTTCTACTTCTTCTTTGATGCAGTCGAGGCAATCGTAGACGGTTCTCGGATGTCGGATCCGAAAGCCAAAGGGAGTTTAGAAGTCGAGAGGAAGATCCAAGACCAAAAAGAATCCGGAGGAGAAGAAAATGCTTGCAGAGAGCGGAAACTTCGTCAGGGAAGACTCCAGGTATCGTCCCAAAGAAGTCTTCTCTAACGGTCATGTCAGTATTCTGAAGAAGATAAAGATGGTGTATTAAGAGAAAAGTGAAGACTTGTCACTTACTTTTTCTAGTGCAAGTAATATTCTATTTATAAGGAGTAGGTGAGAGAACTTTCTTCATGACAGTCGATGTGGAACTATTCATATATACGAAAACGTAGATCCCCAAACATGTCATAGACTTTTTCTACATTTAGTGGACCGAAAGCTTATATCCTGGCTGTCTTTGGACCGGGTCGAATCTGAGAGGACTTCTTACCTCTCGGCTCAATCGGTCTTTGGGCCACATTGATTTCCTGGTCGTCTCTCGATCCAACTCTCGACTCAGTTGCTGGGCCCATTCACATCATCCCATCATTCCTAAAGAATACTTCAAGTGAATATGCCAGTTATTTAGTTATCTTAATGAAGGTGGTGACTTAGTCGTGGTCCTGCCACCCACTAGCAAAACGGCATCAAATCTGTCATTTATTTTATAGTTATATCCATAAACAACCGGCTTATAAATTTAACCCATTGACTAATGGTGCATTGGACGAATCCACGGACCACGTCGTCATGTTCTCACCAGCACTGGAGGGCATTACGGTCCCGATGGGAGCTGCGTTGTTTAGAAAAGACCTCATCAGAGTGAGGCTTCTAAGGCTGCCAGGCTCGTTGCTAAAGAAATCCTCTATGTGGCCTTCATCATCAAACTATTTAGTGAACGGTCAAAAAAAAAAAAAAAAATCAAACTATTTAGTGTCTACAATGTCGGCTTGACCAGATGTACCAAGGGGCCAGGTCTCTAGAATGTGGCGCCAAAACACTAAATTGGAGGTGATGGGTCGTTGGTTCCAGAAAAAAGGAAAAGGGATGATATGTCAAAGTGAAGGTATTAGTTCTGTTTAGGGATGTAAATGGTAATCAATAACCCGATTATTTAGTTGTTCGTTAACTTATAAGTCAATTAATAGATAATTTTTTAAAATAAATATGTATAACAGATAAGATGACTGATATAAATTTTTCTAAATACATATGATGCACTAAGATTTAATTATCAGATCCATATCGAATTTGACCCGTTTGCATCTTAGTTGGCTAGTTCTGTTCACCTTTGGCAAGGTGTTTACTGAAGTGAGACAGGGAACACGTACGGGCTGGCCAATGGGCGTTAGAGTTCGTGCATCCACGTTCTCTGATCAATGTTTTATCCCGAAGCCTCACGGGGGCATCAGACGGACGCCCTTGTTTCTGACCGTAGAAGAGAAGATGCAGCCATTGTGATCCCAACAGCCAACGTCTTATATTTGTATTATATTTGGCATGGGAAATCATAGAAATAGCTGATACGGGGGAGGGTCCCAAGTTCCAACTCCCAAATAGTCTGAGAGGAGATGAGCTTATGGCACCTTGCAACATCATGAGAGCTGAGCCTAATAGTGTAGAGAGAGAGAGAGATTGATTCATGTGCAAAAAAAAAAAAAAAAAGAGAGAGAGGCAGAGAGAGAGAGAGATTGATTTAATGGAAACATTTACTTTTGTTGGAACAAGAAATATGGTAAAGTAAGAACTGCTTTATAAGCATAATAATTTCAGGGTACAGAGACATGCAATTTGGTGGATATCAAAAAAAAAAAAGACATGCAATTTGGTCAACTTTGAGAAATTTCTCCATACTTTTTCTATCATGTAAAAACTCATTAGTATCTTGATTTCCGCTGAAAAAGACTTCGAAGAATCTTCTCTTTTGAAGTAGTAATTAACTAACATGAGAGTTTTGAGAAGATATAAAAAGACGATAGAATTAGGTTTATCAAAAAATGAGTATTTGCAGAGTCAGTACCTAAAAAGGCCCCAAATATAAATCATAATCCGGTGTATCCTTGTAGACCCATATTTAATGCGTATGTTGTGCAACTGTAGAAAGTTGTTTGCGTACATCACTGTGCATCGCAGAGAAATTTGTTCAAGTGTATAACTTGTATAATGTTTTTTCCATTATTTTAAATGTCAAAAAAAAATGACCCTGCAAGTGTTTAGTTAAGGAAGCTACTTATTAGGCATTTAGAGATCCACTAGGAAAAAATTCAGATATCAGATGTTAAGGTAGAAGCACCGACCTGTAGTGCTAGAGCTGCAACTCGGGTCGAGTTAAGACGGATTGAGGTCAACCTTAATCCAGCTCATATAAGAAATCCATCAACCTTAATCCAACCCAGCCTAACCCTTAACCCAATCTCCTCAACCCTAACTCAACCCATCTAACAATCTCCCAACCCAACTCAACCCATGTAACCCAACCTTCATTGGATTGGGTCGGGTTGAATCGGATTATTTCTTTAACAGTCTATATTTTTAATATTTTTTTGTTACTATCAGAATTCTATGTACAAAGATATAAATGAATTTAACTATCTACCATAATAAAGTAATAAAAAAAGAAAGTAACTATCTACCGTAACAAAGTAATAAAAAAAGAAGGTACAAACATAATTACATGAATATTACTTGGGAACTCTTTATTCATATTGTAAACTAAATATTTTTCAATGGTATAAATTTAAAATAGAACATATTCTAGTAATCTAAGTTATCATTATATATATTAATGTCGGGTTCGAGTTAGGTCGGGTTGACTGATTCAAGATCGGGTTGAAAACTTCCTCAACCCTAACCCAACCCAACCCTAACTTGATCGGGTTCAACTCGGCCCAACTGTTGGGTTGGCCCACTCGAGTTCAAGTTGACCCACCCAAAATTACAGCCCTATGTAATGATATACTTTTAGTATTATTTTATTTGTCTTTTGTGCTTATTACTTTTTCTATTTTATATTAACCCCTATAATTTTCATATTTACTTTAAGTTCCCTACAGCCTTTGAACCTTCCCTTAAAAGTCCATCCTATTAGCAACCACTAAAAGAGAATATACTAGGGATATTTTGAAAATATTCCTAATATGCAAATATGATGCATGGAAAGAATATTTCCTAAATATATATTATTTTTATGATTGCTGATCGAAGGGATTTTTAAAGAAGGGTTCAAAAATTATGAAAATTTTAAAATAAATATGCAGATTGTAAATATTAATATATAATATTGAAAGATTATAAGTACCGAAAAGTAAAAGAAATGTATTTTATTTTTGTTACCACAAGTGAATTCTTTGGCGCACTAAATACATCCAAAAGTGGAGGCCATCCAAGCATTTGTAATGAAGGTGAAATATATGTGATTTCAGCCTAATCTCCGTATAGCTTCTGAAATTATCAAACTATTTAGTGAGTGTCCATGACCTTAGATTGTTCCTAGCCACCCAATTGAGGCAATAAATCTACTGAAAGAAAAATGTAAAGAAATCCTTTTCCTAGTGTCCTTGAGAACGAAAAGTTGCACATATGAAATCTCACCTTTATGTGGTAGTTGCAAAATAGGTATTCCCATCCATCCTTTTGTAACAAATATAAGAACATATGCACAATGAGAGTAATATTCTTGGTGTCACAATGTGATGGGTTCTTGTCCCAATTTGAAATAGGAGTGAGCCAGGAGTCCGTACTTATTTTTGTAACGTTTTTTTTTTTTTTTTTTTAAACTTACTTTTGTAACGTGGACTGCTATGGCTACAACAATCTGATCCGCCAGGCTTTACCATGTTTACTAGTTCTCGCTTGTAAGTTGGACTGCCTCAGAGACCTAACTGGCTTCTTATAACGGTAGTGGATGCCTATGGGGTCGGATAGTGACTCCATCTTCTATCTTTATCCTTCAATTAAAGGATAGAATCCTTATTCTTATCTTCAAAAATTTTATATTTTTTCTTTCAGACTGACGTCCATGTAACTCGTACCTATCAAATATATAAGATGCGTAGAATAGACTTTTTATTGTTCCAATGTGCACAAAGAAGGTACCCGGAAATTAAATATATAAGAACACAAAATATTTTTACACGATTCGTTAACCGGATCGCTCTGACCGGTCCAATGCCCCGCTGGTGGCCTCGGCCAGTGTCTCGTCGGCTCGCACCCCACGGGAGTGCATGCGGTCACCTTCCGGTTCAGGAAACGTATCGTGTCCTCCTGTGACCCCGTTACATTTCAGTGTCTGCTTGGGTCCGCGTTTCATCGCACGCACACGGTAGCCAGCGCCCCAACGGAACGGGAGCCATCCCCGTTACAGGGTCCAGAGTCCAGACCACCCTATATAACATCTCTAGTACTCTTCCCGGATGTAGAGAGAGAAAGATAGAGAGAAGAGAGAGGAAGAGGGGAGAGATAGAGAGAAGAGAGAGAGAGGGAGAAGGATGCGGGTGCTGCCAGAGAAGCCCTGGTTCGTAGCCGTGGCCGCGGCCGTGGTCATCGCCGGCGCCCTCCTCATCGCCAGCTTCGCCCGCAATGGCGACCGCGCCCTCCTCTGCTCCCTCACTGCCTACTCCACCCCCTCCGTCCCCACCTCCACGCGCGGCCAGCTCGCCGAGACCATCCTCCACTACGCCACCACGGGGGTGACCCCGCAGCAGTCCCGTGCCGAGATCCGCATCTCCTTCGACGTGCTCCGGGAGCGGGCGCCCTGCAACTTCCTGGTCTTCGGCCTCGGCCACGACTCCCTGATGTGGTCCGCCTTCAACGCCGGCGGCACCACCCTGTTCCTGGAGGAGGACCCCAAATGGGTGCAGACCGTCCTCAAGGACGACGCCACCCGCGCCCTCCGCGCCCACACCGTGCGCTACCCCACCCAGCTCCAGCAGGCCGACGAACTCCTCCGCACCTACCGCTCCGAGCCGGCCTGCCTCCCGCCGGGGGGCCCCTTCCTCAAGGGCAACCACGCGTGCCGCCTCGCGCTGGCAGATCTGCCGTCGGAGGTGTACGAGCGGGAGTGGGATCTGATCATGATCGACGCGCCCAGGGGTTACTTCAACGAGGCGCCCGGCCGCATGGGCGCCATCTACTCGGCGGCGGTCATGGCTCGCCGCCGCAGGGGGGCCGGCGACACCCACGTCTTCCTCCACGACGTCGACCGGCGGGTGGAGAAGGCCTTCGCCGAGGAGTTCCTGTGCAGGAAGAACCGAGTAGGGGGCACCGGCCGCCTCTGGCACTTCCGGATCCCCCCCGTTAGGGACGAAGCTGCCAACGCCAACCGTACCGGGGGCCTCTGCTAAATTTTCCCCTCTCCTCCCCCCAATATTATTATTATTTTCATTTTCCTTGACAGGGCGCCTGGCCCCCTGATACGTCGTCAGAGACGGAGGTGGGTTTGCCTTGGAAATAGTTGTTTTAATTTTTCTTTTTAGCGAAAAAGACAAGAAATTTATCATTTCCTCTTTTTTATCAGTTTTGTCTTTTTTTTTTTTTTCTTTTTCAAATTCTACGCAGATCTGCAAAGATAGAATGGACCACACTTAAGATAATATTGTTTTTACTCTCTTAAATGTTTAGTTGTCATATCCCCCTAGCCAATGTCGGAGAAGGCGAGAAACCTCATTTGAGGGAAATATCAAATCCATGTTGGAAAGTTACTTTGTGTGTCACGTCCAGCCATGTGCTGCCGACGATGGGGTTTTGGTGTTGTGGGCTTGGGAGTTGGGATGTCACTTAAAAAATTGAGATCTGAGGACGGCAAATGGTATGGATAACTTATTCACCATCTAGATTAGATGGCATGTAGTTGTTACACTCTCATATGAGAATGCCGTAATACCGTCAGATTTAGCGTCACGCATGACATCTAATCCACCAAATGGACGAGAGAGATACAGGCATACATCCAACCGTCACAGAAGACTTTCTCATAAATTAATGAATGTCACCTCAAGGCCCATTCTTGGGGCCAAACACAGTACAATCTGATCCCTTGGGATCTTGGTGGGCCATCTCTGATAGTTCACTCCATTTCAATTTTGATATTTACTAGTCTTGGTGATGTAGCCGAAGTTATCACAGTCGGATTTCGGAGTTGGAATCCGAAGATTGAACCAGAAGTTAGATCGGATCGGCGAAGAGGACCGACGGAGATCCGGAACGAGGCGAGGGCGGAGACGGGGCCGAGGATCCGAGGTCGAGAGGTATCCGGGCGAGAGCTCGCCAAGAGCGAAGTCGAGACTCTCTCGGACGAAGCGGACCGGCCGGCACAGGGCGTAGCTGAGACTCCTCCGGACGAGGCGGACCAGCCTGCGGAAGGCGTGGCCGAGGCTCCTCCGGACGAGACGGACCAGCCTGCATAAGGCGTGGCCGAGGCTCCTCCAGACGAAGCGGAGGCAAACTAACCATCGAAAGGCGTCGAGACCGGAGGGAGAAGACCCGAGATCGGCGGCCGAGACCGACTCGGAGAGGTCGGCGAAAATTCAAACTGAAACCCCTCCAGAAGGAGGGAAAGAAAAAGAGAAACCAATCAGTAGGAGTCTCGGGTTTCGGCCCTAAGGAACCCCCTCCGACGGCTAAGTTAGTTTATGAAGATGATTCGATTCAGAAGTCAGAGAAGAGGAAGTAATAGTTTTAACGTTTTTTGGACTGTAGTCCTTGAGGTCTCGAAGACATACCTTTGGTAATAAATAGCCGTGTATTTATAACGGAGGATAAAAGTTGCTTAATAGTAGCAACCGATATAGGACTATGTTCTAAGTTTACTAGTAAATCGTCATAGTGCCTAACCCTCCCACCGGAGTAGGCCGGATACGGCTACTGGGCCGAAGGGGATTGAGCCGCTGATGGGCCAGATGCCGCTTAGTGGGCTGGAGCCTACTGGGCCGAGGGTTACTGAGCCGCTAATGGGCCGAAGGCTATTGGGTCGTTGATGGGCCGAAGGTTGCTGGGCCGCTGATGGGCCGAGGACCACTGGACTGCTTACTGGGCCGAGAGCTGCTAGGTCGCTAATGGGCCAAAGGCTGCCAGTGGGCTTCTTACTGCTGTTGTTGGACTGATCTCAGTGTTGGGCTTGTTTTAATGGGTCGAATCGGATTCTGCCCTATCACATAGCCCCCCACTCTTGTCTTCCTCAGTTTCTTGAGATGGCGAAAGTAAATTCTGAAGCCTCCTCGGAGGAGTAACACGGCATGTGCTTTGTCTGAAATTTTTATTCTGCTTCGTCGTAAAAAAGGAACTACCTTCGGTCGGCCGAGGACTGGTAATCAATCAGCTTCATCTTAGGCCGAGACCTCGTCATTGGTACCTTCGTCTCAGGCCGAGACTTAGCGACGGATGCCTTCGTCCTTGGTCGCGAAGGGACGAGTCTTCTGAACGTGTCAGGACTCTTGAGAAAAGGACGGAAAAGACGTCGAGCTTCCCGTCCGAACGGTCGTGTCGGGATAAAACACAGGACACGCGTCGCACATTTAACCGGCTTGTCGAAAGCACAAAAAGATCCTGGCCGTTATCGGTGATCACACGGATCGCGGGTCACTTCGGCTCTCTGCCCAACATTTCCCTTGAACCGCCGCCTCTTCTGCTTCCGGCACGCGGATCGGAACACGTGGCGAGCATCCGGATGATCAGCCGAAGGGTTAGGCCGCGTCCGGCCGTTGATTGCTTTCTCTCGATCCGGCAACCCGCCCGTTATCATTGCCGAAGGACAGTACACGTGGCGCGCATCTGAGGGAAGCGGCGCCGAGGAGGGGGAAGATCTCAACCGTTGATTTCGGCGGGGAATGCCTTCAACCTTCCCCATAAGTAGGAGCCCCTCTCCCCAGGGCACTGTTCCGCTTTCTTCTTCCCCTGCGCCCGTGCTTTCCTGCGAGCGTCTTCTCCAAGCGTTCCTGCTTCTCCGGCGAAGAGCGAGCCATCGGGGATGTTTGAGGGCGCCCTGTCTGCCGTCGGGAAGCTCTTTGTTGTCCGAGAGGCCGTTGGCGGTCGAGGAGACCTTTTTTGAGGGTAAGCCTCAATTCTGCTCCGTGATTCATGTCCAGTAGCTATCCTTCGGCCGAGAGTAGCTCTTCGGCCGAAGATTATTCTTCTTGCTCTTCATCCCGGCCTCCTGAGTCTTCCTTGTCATCTCTCCTTTCTTCTAATTCCCTTGCTTCCGTTATGGCGGATGAGGCCGAGGTGTCTCGGGCTGAAGGGGCCGAGGAAGTTCCGGCTATAGTCCAGGCTTCTACTTCGGGCCGGCGCCGGGCCGAGACTGTTTCTGATGCGATATGTATTCTTACTGATGATAGGGTCAAGGCCATCGCTTCCTACTATCAGTTTCCAGCTTGGATGATTCCTTATCGGCCCGGGAAGAACACCAGGGCTAACTCCGTCCGACCGGACTGCTTTTCTATTTATGAGCAGAGCTTCCGGGCAGGCTTTCGTCTTCCCCTTCCTTCCTTTGTTATCAACCTTCTGTGTTTCTACGGATTGGCTCCGTCCTAATTCTTCCCGAATTCTTGGCGGACAGCCTACGCCTTCTTGGCTGTGAACGCCTATATTGACGCCCTCCCTTCGGTAAACATCTTTCGTTATCTCTTCAAGATACAACCGCAGGGAAAATCCGATTGGTACTGCTTCATCCCCCGCTTCGACCGGGGTATCTTTTCTGGGAAGCCTTCGTCCATTCACCATTGGAAGAAGAGCTTCCTCTTCGTCTCTCTTCCGGAGAAGGAGAAGAGCATGTGGCCCTTCCCTACTGAATGGGCACCATTGGCCGAAGGCCTCTCCGATCCGCCTTCCCTTAATCCCGATCAGCTCCATATCGTGCACCTCCTGGAGCCCGAAGCTCCGTATGACATTGTGGAGCTTTTTGAGGAAGAGGGGCTTGTACAGACGGGGGCTTCGCCGGATCCGACGAAATCTCCTCCCCGAGTCTTTCCTTACCTTCCTCCCGAGGATATTCCGGGGGAGGCCGAGGGAGCTGCTGAGGTTGAATCTCCGGCCGAAGCTCTTCCGACCGAAGAAGGCGCTGAAGCTTCGGCCGATGGTAAGTCGGTCTTGAGTCGAGGAAAGTTGCGTGTTGTAAGTTGCTAACTCCTTTTTCTGTCCGCAGAGATGTCTGGGCTTCGGGGTCTACTCAGCCGACTTGCCAAGCAGTCCGGTCAATCCCGACCGTCCCAGCCGCAGGCGGCGGGAGAAGGAGAGGCTGGAGGAGACGCGGCCCCGAGCGCTCGGGCCGTAAGACAGACGGCGGCTTCGGTCGAAGGCCGCGCTACTGCTGTTGCTCTCGAAAGAGAGAGGAAGGGAAAGTCGGTCGTCCGAGGAAGCGGCCGACCAGCGAAGCGGAGCCGGGCGGATGATCCTGGCGAGAAAGAATCTGCCCAGGCAGCCAAGAGGCCGGTGGCTGCCCGAGGGGCCCCTCTCTCGTCGCCTCCCGAACCACCAAGAGGCGATTCCCCTCCGGCCACGGTGGCCGGCACAGAGGACCTCTCTTTCTCCTTCGGGACGGCCAGGACGCACATGTCCCGTGAATACAGGCATGAGCCCTGGGTCCTGGATTTGGGGATCTTCGCGGACGAGAGCCTAGAAGACTCTCGGACATGCCTGCACTTGATCCGCGGCTTGACCCTCCCGATAGCTGAGGACGAGATGAAAGAGCTGTCTTCGGAGGGCTTATCTATGCAGTGCGTCCGATACGCAATCCAGGTAAAAAAACTTCTTTATTTATCTTGGTTTAGTATTTTCCTTAGCACTTTTGCACTTGCTCAATTTTTATTGCCTTCGGTTGTAGACTGCGGTCATGTGTGGGGGCCTCGTTCGCCGCCAAGCAGCCATTCAGCAAAAACTCCGGGACATGGACCAGGCCTCGGATCAGTTGGCTTCGGGCAAAGTAGCCTCGGTGCAGCGTGATCTCGAGGCCAACGTTGACATGCTCTTGAGAGCTAATGCTCGGATGCGGGCCGAGTTGGGGGAGCAAAAGGAGGTGATCCGCACTACCTCCGAGGCCAAGACGAGGGCCGAGCAGGAGAGGGAGAAGGTCGAGAAGGAACTGGAGACGGTCCGGACCGAAAACACAGTTCTTAAGGCCGAGATCCAGGACAAGGCCGAACAGCGGTATACGGAGCGCCGTCACCACGCCGAGGAGGTCTCGGCTCTGAAGGCAGATCTGGAGGCCAAGGCCGAAGAGGCTGCTCGTACAGCTGTGGCAAGCTACAAGGCCGGCCCTAATTCTGCCGAGGAGATAATGGAGGCTCGACTCGAGGCGGCGTCGTCCGTATTCAGTCTAGGGCTGGCTATCGCCCAAAAGGCGTGCCTGGCCGTAGATCTGACCGGCATCAGCCTTCCGACGGACGAGGAAGGCGATGAGCTTCTAGCCTGGTGGAAGAAACTTAAGGCCGAAAGAGCTCCGGCTCCGGAGGAAGGCGATGCGGCTGTTCCTGATGAGGTTGTTCCGGTCGAGGTTTCTCCTTCGGCATCTCCCGATCAGACTCCTGTCGACGTAGACGGCGACGATGCCGAGAGCTAGTACGGGGGCTCGTCCCGATTTTCGTCTGCTTTTTGAAAGGTTGCGGCCAGGTGTATGGCCGATTTTGTACTTTGTTCATATATATATAAAAAGTATTTTGCTTCCACTCGTATCTGTGTTCTGAATGAGTGACCAAGTTTGGCTCTTCTTGTGGCCGAGACCATGTTGCTTTTCGATGCGGCTTGCATGGTCGAAGCCACTCCGGGTTCGGATTGTATGGACTTAGAAAATAATGCTGCTCCCGATACGGTTTGCATAGCCGAAGCCACTCCCGGTACGGTTTACACGGACTTAGAAAACCATGCCGCTCCCGATACGGTTTGCATGGCCGAAGCCACTCCCGGTACGGTTTACACGGACTTAGAAAACCATGCCGCTCTCAATACGGTTTGCATGGCCGAAGCCACTCCCGGTACGGTTTACACGGACTTAGAAAACCACGCCGCTCCCGATACGGTTTGCATGGCCGAAGCCACTCCCGGTACGGTTTGCACGGACTTTAGAAAACTATGCCGCTCCCGATACGGTTTGCATGGCCGAAGCCACTCCCGGTACGGTTTACACGGACTTAGACAACCATGCCGCTCCCGATACAGTTTGCATGGCCGAAGCCACTCCCGGTACGGTTTACACGGACTTAGAAAACCATGCCGCTCCCGATACGGTTTGCATGGCCGAAGCCACTCCCGGTACGGTTTACACGGACTTAGAAAACCATGTCGCTCCCGATATGGTTTGCATGGTTGAAGCCACTCCCGGTACGGTTTGCACGGACTTTAGAAAACCATGCCGCTCCCAATACGGTTTGCATGGCCGAAGCCACTCCCGGTATGGTTTACACGGACTTAGAGAACCATGTCGCTCCCGATACGGTTTGCATGGCCGAAGCCACTCCCGGTACGGTTTACACGGACTTAGAGAACCATGCCGCTCCTGATACGGTTTGCATGGCCGAAGCCACTCCCGGTACGGTTTACACGGACTTTGAGAACCATGCCGCTACCGATACGGTTTGCATGGCCGAAGCCACTCCCGGTACGGTTTACACGGACTTAGAAAACCATGCCGCTCCCGATACGATTTGCATGGCCGAAGCCACTCCCGGTACGGTTTACACGGACTTTAGAGAATAATGCCGGACATGATATTTCAAGAATTATTTTATTCATGCCTTCCGGTTAAATTCCGGGGGAAGTAACTTACATGAAGTAGCGCCGAAGGCGTTCCACATTCCAGGTACGAGGGAGAGGTTGGCCCGAAAGGGTTTCCAACCGATTAGCCCCTCGTCGGATTACTTCCCTTATACGATACGGTCCTTCCCAGTTGGGAGAAAGCTTTCTTGCGACTTCGGTCGGCTTAGATGCATGAGCGTTCCTTAACACGAGGCTCCTGGCTTCAAAGCTTCGGGGCTTTACTCGAGTGTTATGGTATTTGGCCATACGCTGCTGATAAGTCGCCAGCCGAATGCGAGCGTGATCCCTTGTTTCTTCTATAATATCTAGATGATCTTTTAGGGCTTCCTCATTGGTCTCCGGATTATGAGTGAGAACTCTCGGCGAGGGAAGGCTAACTTCGATTGGAATAACGGCTTCTACCCCATAAGCCATGCGAAACGGGGTTTCACCGGTTGGGGTTCGGCTTGTAGTCCGATAAGCCCATAGAACGCTCGGCAGCTCCTCCACCGATCGGCCCTTGGCATTGCCGAGGCGAGTCTTCAATCCTTGTAGTAGACTTCGGTTAGTGACCTCGACTTGGCCATTTGTCCGAGGGTGTGCTACCGACGCGAATTTATGAAGAATGCCGAAACTGGCGCAGTTGTCCTTGAACCGATGGCTATCGAATTGTTTGCCGTTGTCTGAGATAATGGTCCGAGTGATGCCGTATCGACAAATGATGGACTTCCATACGAAGTTCCAAGCGTTGCTATCGGTTATGGATGCGAGGGGTTCGGCTTCTACCCATTTGGTAAAATAGTCTACCGCCACGATAAGGAACTTCCTTTGGCCGGTGGCGACGGGAAAGGGCCCCAAGAGGTCAATTCCCCATTGGGCGAAAGGTCAGGGGTCTGATAAAGGAGTTAGAAAGGTTGCCGACTGGTGGATGAGGGAGCTGAACCTCTGGCATTGATCGCAGCGACGGACGAGGGCAGTTGCGTCCTCTCGGAGCGTCGGCCACCAGTATCCTTACCTTAAAAGCTTGTGAGCTAGGGCCCTTCCTCCTGCATGTGCTCCGCATACCCTTTCATGTACCTCTCGCAGCTCATAGTCAGCTTCGGCCGGGTCGAGGCATCGCAAGAGTGGTCGGCCGAAGGATTTTTTATATAATAGTCCGTCCAGGAGAAGGAAGTGAGAAGAGCGCTGTCGAATGTGTCTTGCTTCCTTCGGATCGGACGGAATTTCTCCTCGAAGGAGGAAAGTGACTAGGGGAGTCATCCAGGTCTCGGCTTCAGATTCAGTCACTTGCATGATCTCGGACTCCTCGAGGCTTGGCTCGGCCAGTTCTTCTACGATAATCATTCGGCCTCCTCCCCCGTCCTGAGTCGATGCTAGCCGGGAGAGAGCATCGGCTCGAGCATTTTCGGCCCGAAGGATTCGCACAATCTCGTAAGAATTGAACTAAGCAAGAATCTTGCGGGTTATCTGGAGATAAGACGCCATTAATCCATCCCGTGCCTCGTATTCTCCAGAATTGTGACTAGCGATTAGCTGAGAGTCGCTGAATGCCTTTATGTTCTGCGCGCCGAGCTTTCTAGCGGCCCGAAGGCCGGAGATGAGGGCTTCGTATTCAGCGGCGTTGTTGGTAGCGGGGAAGGAGAAGCGCAGTGCATACTCTGTGATGACCCCTTCCGGAGACGCCAGGATCCATCCGGCGCCGCTACCCATGGAACATGCGGACCCATCAACATAGAGTCGCCATTCGTCCGCTAAAGGTGGAGAAACCGAAGCGCCTTCAGCCTCAGGTGTTGTCATGACTTCCGGCCGAGTGGCCGAGGATGCTTCGGGAGTGTGCTCGGCGATGAAGTCGGCTAAAGCTTGAGCTTTTATTGCCGTCCGCGGCCCGTAAAGAACTCTCCCAGTTCGATTGCCCATTTTGCTAGCCTACCGAATACCTCCAGCCGGGAGAGGACTTGCCTCAAAGGCTGGTCGGTGAAGACCTTTATTGAGTGGGCGAGGAAGTAAGGCCGGAGCCTTCTTGCGGATGAGACGAGGGCTAAGGCTAGCTTCTCAAGAGCAGGATACCGAAGCTCTGCTCCTTGGAGAGCTCGGCTTATATAATAGACTGGCCTCTGAACGTCGTCTTGTTCCCGAATGAGGACAGTGCTGACAGCTGCTTCGGATGCTGCTAGATAAAGGAACAGCTGCTCTCCGAAAACTGGTCTAGACAGGACGGGAATATTGGAAAGATAGACCTTCAGCTGCTCGAAAGCTGATTGGCACTCGTCAGTCCAAGAGAAGCTATTGGTCTTCTTCAGTAGTTTGAAGAAGGGAAAGCAATAATCTGCTACCCTCGACATGAAGCGGCTTAAGGCGGCAATCCTTCCGTTCAGCTTTTGGACCTCTCGGATGTTAGCTGGAGGGCGCATTTGAATGATAACCGAGACCTTCGCGGGATTAGCTTCCACCCCTCGGCAAGTAACCATATAGCCGAGAAACTTTCCGGAGGCCACGCCGAAGGCGCACTTGGCTGAATTCAGCTTCATTTTGTATCTGCGCAGAGTAGAAAACGTCTCGGTCAAGTCAGTCAGATGGTCAGCAGCGACGTGGCTTTTCACTAGCATGTCATCGATGTAGACTTCCATGTTGCGGCCGAGCTGTGGAGCAAATATTCTGTTGACGAGGCGTTGATATGTTGCTCCGGCATTCTTCAGGCCGAAGGGCATCCGGGTATAGCAGTATAGACCGAGATCAGTTGTGAAGCTGGTCTTGCTTTCATCCTCCGGATGCATTCGGATCTGATGATAGCCTGAGTAGGCGTCGAAGAAGCTTAGTAGCTCGTGGCCGGAGGTTGCGTCTACCACCTGATCTATCCGAGGCAGCGGGAAGCTATCCATTGGATAGGCTTTGTTGAGGTTGGTGAAGTCCACGCACATCCGCCACTTACCATCTTTCTTGGGTACCATCACCACATTGGCAATCCAGTCTGGGTGGTGTACCTCTCGGAGATGCCCGGCGTCTAGCCCTTTTTGTACTTCGGCTTGGATGGCCGCCCTTCTTTCCTGATTGAAGGTGCGCCGCTAGTAGACACGCTAATTTTGACATCATTTTGAGTAAATTTCATATCATATAATAATGTCTCAGAATGGTATGATATTTAATCATTAATTAATTTTTATTAATATTTTTGAGTGTCGGGTTTAACAGACATGTTTAAGTTAATCAATTAAATTGATTTTAGCTCAAATTTCAGTTAAAATATGCAGAAGTCTAAAAGACGTCGACCTATGTAGACGCCATTTAGAGTTTATTCTTATTTTAACGTTTAAATTTGAATTTTAATCAATTGATTAATTAGCTAAAAGGCGTCTGTTAGAGCTGACGCGTTTTAGGTTTCCTAGGCTATTTTAACTTCTCTTCCGGATGTTTATCCTTATCTTAATTAGTGTAAAAGACGTCTACACATGTGGACGCGTTTTACCTGATAAAGATAAAGATAAGTTTTCCCGGATGTTTATCCTTATCTTAATTAATCTGAAAGGCGTCAGCCATCCTGGACGCGTTTTAGATAATTACAGATAAAGATGAATTAATCAGTATTTATCTGTCGGTTAAGATAGATAAATCCGAAGTTTTTCAATGTTAATCACGAACGCAGAAGAAGTCTATAAATACCTTACATGTTGAAGAGTAAAAAAGTTAAGCGTGATCTTGAGAGAACATAATCTTGAGTTGAATTACTGGAGCGATAGCGAATTGAAGATCAAAGTAACAACGTCGAAACGCTGAAGCGCTGTTTCCAGAAGTCGACGTCCTTTCAAGTCTTCATCCATTCAAGAATTCAACAATTGGGCATAAGTTTTTTATATATGCAATTTCATTTTAATTTCTTATTCTTCAGCATTCACTTCATGCAAACACACAACACTACATTCATTCTTTTCAAAACCTACTTGATTAAGGGGTTTCAAAAGCTATCCTAACAAGTAAGTTCTATGTTTAGTTGCATGATCAACACCATGATTAGAATAGATACTATTTCTGCCTAAGTTCTCATCATCTCTTCACTTTTCTTTCTATACTTCCTGCTGCACTCAACAACAACGAGAGAATCAAAAGGAGCAAATCAAGCACAAGTCAAAAGGGATTTCTGGACGATCCTCAACCTCAACCTCAACCTCAAATTTCAAATTCAACAGCAAAAACAAAAAGCAAAGAAGGGCTCTCTTTCTTCAGCCGGCTGAGGAAGGGGAACCAAGGACTCCATATCTTCCGCGTTCAAATAGGTAGGCGATCATATTTCTTTTGGAACTTTTTAGTTAAAAGTTTCTGGCGATCACTGCACTTAGTTGCTGTTTTTAATAGGTTTACACTAAATAACCTAGATTTTTCATGATAATCACACGGTCATTCTAAGCACTCACAGCTTTTTTGGCGATCACGGTGAGACTTGTTCTCGCCATCTTTTAAGTTTTTTTGTTCTTGCTGTCATTAACCGGGCACCCACGGTGCACCACTTGTGTCTTTCGACACGTCCTCACCAATTGGTGAGTGTTTTAGTTTAATTAATTTCCCTCGTGCACCACGTGCACACCCCAGTGGCAAGATCTTGCCCTCCCCTTGATTAGTTTAAAAAGCTATTTTTGTGATGAAAATGATGTGTGATTGATTGATTTTCTAGTTATTTAGTTGGTAAATTATCCTGTTAAAAATTTGGAACTAAAAAAAATCTACATGAGCTGATTATTTCCTGCTTTTAACATGTTTGAGGAGGATTCAACCCAGAAAATCCTCCTGCAAAACTGTTTCTGCGAACTGAAAAGTGTCTAGGAGCATTGACGCGTTTCAAACCGCGTCAACACACCCAGACGCCTTTCAGTCTTCATATCTTCTCTGCTGTCTGCATCTGTTTCTGCAAAAAATTAAGTTCTGTTTTGAATAGCGTCGACTACACTCGACGCGATTCAGACAGTTTCTTAGTTATTTTTCAGTTTTCAGATTTTTGTGGCATGAGTGCTAGTTACCCTTTATTATTAAGCATTAGAGGCCATCCAGGCCGTAGGACATACGCATTGAGGCGAATACCCTCCTTTTCTTAAGAACACATTACTTGACGTCAGCAACTCTCTCTGATTGGGTTGGTCCCTTGATCAGACTAGAGAAGTTGACGTTGAGACCTCCATAAGTCCCCAAAATCAAGGTTTTCCTCCTTGATCATCGGGCTAGTTGTACCAATTGAAGTCCCGGTTAGATTCTGAAAGCGTTGTGAGAGAAAGCCCTAGAGAATAACGGTGGAAACTGAACTGAAACTAGGATCCTTCCCCTGAGCAAATTTGTGGTTTAATCCAATTCAAATAACTCAAAAAAAAGGAATCTTAAAATCACGTTAAGCATCCACTTGATTGATTAATCTCTGTGCAACTTGTTTGTCAAATCTTTAAAAAAAAAAAAAAAAAATCTAACATCATGCTGCTACGATCAGGCAGGGACTTGAGTATGGCTCAAGATGCCATCATCAACTACGAGGGAGATGCTAATGCCCCTCGGGATTCTGACTACAACTATGAGAACGGGAGAAATGCTGATGCCTCCCGTAATTCTGCCCCCATTCCATATCGACATGATGAGAACGTCCGGACCCCTCTCTTTCATCCCCATGATCGATATCCTGATCCTCCTCCGCATGAATATGCGATTCCTAATCCCGATCTTGAGGGAGACATGAATCAGAATGATCCCTCATCCTCTGATCCTGTGGATCTCGTCAACGCTTTGGGAGTTCTTGCCTCCCGACTGGACCCTCAGCAGTTCGAGGCGATCCAATCGATTCTGAAGGGGAAGGCACCCATGCAGCCTGCCGAGCCGAACCTTGTGGCTCCCCCTGCTGTTCCTCAGCAACCTTCTTTTCCTCCTCCTTATATCCATCAGGCCATAGAGGGCCTTCATATTACTTCTCGGCCAGCTGGGCCGCAGCTTTCATCCTCTAGGCAACCGGCTAGACCGCAAACGCCTGCTTATCAAAATGCCCTCGAGCATGGCGGAAGCTCTGCCAGACCTCCCCTTTATTGTCCCCCCTGTCCAACATACTCTAGGCAGCAGGCCTATCAAGTACCTCCACCTCCTCCTCCTCCCCAGGCAGATCTGACCACACAAGCATTGCTGGCCAAAATGAAGCGTATGGATGAGCAATTTAACAACCTCCAGAAGATGATGGGGGTCAAAGCTGTACCAGAAATCAACTTACCCAGCCTGCCAGTTTTCCATCTGCCACCCTCTGAGATGCCAGTGTAGCGGAAGTACAACGGTACTGGTAACCCCTTTACACATCTGAAGGAGTTTATGTACGAATCCTCTTTCTGGCAGAACGACAAGAGGTCGTTGGCCTTTTTGTTCAGGAGATCTCTAGAGGGACCAGCCCTCGAGTGGTTCTTTTCTTTAGAACCCTCCGAAGTAGAGGATTACGGTATCGTTTCACGCAAATTTATCCAACGATACCAGGACAGAGTTGCACCCTCCTTGTCCATCACTGACCTCATTGCCGAAAAGATGAAACCTGATGAGGAGTTTGTCAGTTTTGCTGACAGGTGGCGGGGCCTGGCCGAAAAGGTGAAAGACCACTTGTCCGAGTCCGAACAAGTGAAAATGTTGATTTCTAACGCCACGCCCCAATTCAAGCTAGTCCTCTCCTTGAACAATCTGACCAACATGGCAGAGCTCTATGAAAGAGCACGGTACTGCCAGAATGCTTTTAAGGACGCTACATTCTCTAGCGTCTTTGATCCTCACAGACCTAGCAGGCCTCCGCCTCGGAAGCCTGCAGTGCCAAATTCTCCCAGCACAGGTCCGACTACTGAGGGCACGCTCTCTCATGAGCAAGTCAGTAGCATGAACAATAACTCTCCCCAGTTCGTGAGGAGTCAGCAGCAGTACCAGAGGCCACAGCAGCCGAACCAACAAGGGTACAGGCAGCAGCAGAGCCCCCATTATCAGCAACAGTATCAACGACCCCAGCAGCCGAATCAGAACCAGAACCAGCATCAGCCACAGCAGTCGCCACAAAGGCAATTGCAGTACCAGCAGCCCCAGCAACAGCAATATCCCCAACAGCAGCAATATCAGCCGCGCGCACCGCCGGCATACCACAATGTCCCTCCTCCTGGTGATTATAACCAGCAGAGGAGACCTCCAGACCCGAAGAGGGCGGAATACCCTGCCCTCCCAGAATCCTTGGCCGAAATCTTCAGTGTTCTAATGGCAGCTAATGCCTTAGTCTTGCCAAGGGAAAAGGCCGTCTGGCCTCAAAATGCCGACACGTCCAGGTATTGCTATTTCCATAGGCAACCTGGGCATACCATTGACACATGCTTCCAATTCAGAGATTATATCCATGATCTCAATGAGCAAGGCGGCATAGACTGGGAGGAGATGAAAAAGTATATATCAGCCCTGAAGGCGAGAAGACCGCAACAGCAGCAGCAGCAGCAGCAAGTAAGACCACCAGCACATGCAGCACCGCCACCAAATATGGGCATAGTGCAGAACCCGCTCCCGGAGCACCAGAACCAAAACCAAGTTGCACCCATTCTGACGAACAGCCAGTCTGAGGCTAGTCGTGGGCAACAGTGGAGGATAGAAGACTCTTCTTCTCTTTATTCAACGGGTCACGTTCAGAATACCGCAGAACAACCACCACGCCGCACCATCCGCATACCTAGGCCACAACCCATTACCATCACTCCTCTGCCGACACCCACATATCACTCGCCCGCACCCAATAACCCATTACCGCCACTCGCTTTCCTTAAGCCCATCATGCCCCATACCACTACGCCTCCACCATATAATCCACCACAAACCAACTACGCACCCCTTTTACCATCTAGGCCATTACTCCGCGTACCATTCCCTACTTCGCCCATTACCACCACCACCTACCCAGATATGCCCTTACCATCCAGACCGCTATTACGCGTCCCATTCCCCACTTCATCAACCACTTACCCATCCACCATCCAACTATCTAGGCCTTTAATCCGCACCATGCCACCACCACCTAACCCTACGCCATCACCTACATCATCCGCACCATCCAACCCTGCGGTACTCAAGGTGTCACCGGGATCCTCCACGGTTGAGGAACATGCGCTCCGAAGTGGAAGGATTTTCAACAAAGTCTTCCCTCAGTCTACAGTCAGAGACGGCCCATCACGGCCGACTGAGGAAGCCCATAATGAAGAGAGTGCACCAGGCACTCAATATGACTTGTTGAAACATCTGGATAGAACACCGGCACGGATCACCGTACTTGAATTGATCAAAAGGTCCAAGATTCACCAAGAAGCCTTAATGGAATACCTACAGAAGGTGATGGTCAACGAGGACGTGCCGGTAGAGAAAATTGCAGCACTACTAGTTCCTCAGGGGGATCAGCCCTCTATTACATTCCACACATCGGAACTAGCACCGCCAGCCGCCAGAAGCATGGCTCTAAGTATCACGGTCAATATCTGCAAGAAGGCCGTGGATGCGTGCCTGGTTGACACGGGGGCTTCAATCAATGTTCTACCCCCGAAGACCCTAGAGCTGTGCGGTGTGCCCAAGGAGAAGTGGTTGCCTAGCCCCATTTCAGTTACAGCATATGACAACTCTACCCGTTCCCCTCTGGGAATGGTTTATTTAAAAGTGGAGCTAGGTCCCGTAAGTCATGCAGAGGTTGAATTTCACATTCTCGAAATTGACCCTTCTATAAATGTCATTCTAGGACGTCCTTACATTAAAACTCTTGAGGCGATTCCTTCTACGAATCACCAATGCCTCAAATTCCCTTTCAAAGGACGAATTATTAAAGTAACGAGCATGCCAATCCTTGCTGCTGCTCATACATTGAATGTTAAATCTGCTGTTTTACCTGGCCGACAACCTTTTCTGTCGGTATTACAGGTCTACCGTCCAGTGGCTGATCCTTTGAAAGCCGCCACCATTTTTCCTTACCCATTAAATGCTATCAAAAGGGGGAAGTGCATGAGTACCCCATGATGGAGAATCATGATGAAGAACGGCTATCAGCTTGGAAAAGGTCTGGGCACACAGTTGCAAGGCAGGACCACTCCTGTCAAAGATCATCGAGCAGCACCTGGAAGTGGTCTGGGCTATAGGCCAAGAAGACTGAAGCAAGATCTGGTTTAGCAAGCAGAGATTGAAGAAGGTCGAAAAATCCTGGAGACAATGTCTACACCACCCAAAGAAGGCCGAGATCCCTTAACATGGACCCTATATACACATTTTGTAAAAAGGCCCATACTTAGTCACGATAACACGGTGGTCATTACTTCATGTTTTGACCTCCATGACATATATGGGAGAGACTTGGCCAGACATTGTTCTGAACTACTTACGTACCAATCCTTGGAGGCTCTGCGGCCTATGAAAAGGAGGAAATTCTATGATCCCGAATGTGAATGGTACAGATGGTTCGATCTGAGGGACCTCTATATAGCACTGAACAGATTATTCCTAGATCCTGCAGAACCCAAGTGGCCGCCGCAGATCGACGAACTGATTGAAGGTCCTGGTGCCATCTTTGATAAGCGGATAGTGCATTCGGAAGAAACCGATGAAGGGGAGTCAGATGACCCCTATAAAGCTGGTTATACAACAGATCTGCTCTGGAGAGGGACATATCCTTCCCATATCTTTATGCTCCATACTCTATTCCGCACACTGCTCTTGACCCCGACTTGGTCGCGGGTCATTACTGAAGATATTCCACGGGCTCCGCCCGTTATGATCACTCTGTCCCCTCGGGACCTCATTCCATCCCCTCCTCTCGACCTAGAGAAGATGTATGATCTGATCTGGGACATATTGCTATATGATCCCCCTAATCCTTTGGCCTTGGTGCCGCTTCCTCCGTCTGATCCTCCTTCCATTTGTATCCATTCTTGTTTTATGTTTAACTCCTCGATGGTCCAAAAAAAAATGCCAATTTGGCAACAAATTCTTCTCAAATCCTCATCGAGGAAACATCTTACTTGTCCGATTGCCCCCTACTGCGCGGGTCCGTCGGTCAAGATTCTCTCTTAGATCTACTCTGTCCCTCCCTACGGGAGGATTCCCCTGTATTTCCACTTGTATCCCAGGATTTTCATCCTGCTTCATCTTCATTAGGTTATGATAGGCAGTTTAGTGAAGTTAGGCAATCCAGTTTTAGGCAGGTTAGTCAGGTTAGGAAGTCTAGGAAGCCTAAGGGTAGGCAAATTCCAGATAGATACCTCCGGGACTTAGCTGATAAGTGTTCTTCTTGCTCTTTAATCCCTCAGCTTTTAGAAGATCCAATTCATATACCAGAAGATTGTACGGACGATGAGTCAGTTAATGATGGGTATAGGGTATATGAGTTAGTGCATGGAAAAGACCCCGTTATTGAAGATGAGGAAGATGATGAGGACGCGGTTGAGGCGTATGCCAGTGGAGTGAAGAGATTTGATGAACCCTCAGCTGCCGTAGAAGAGCCCACCAAAGAAATAAACTTAGGGACTGAAGACGAACCTAAGGTTGTCCTCGTCAGCAAAAATCTTTCTACAGAGGATGAGAAGGCAATGGTACAAGTACTTAAGGATTATAAGGACACTTTCGCCTGGAGTTATGAAGATATGCCAGGGTTAGACTCATCTTTAGTTGAACATAGCTTAACATTAAAAGATGGAGCTAGTCCGGTCAAGCAGAAATTAAGGCGATTCCACCCACAAATGGCTCTAAAGATGAAAGAAGAGGTCGATAAAATGCACAAAGTCAAATTTATTAGAGTTGTCCTTTATCCACAATGGGTGGCCAATATAGTCCCGGTTATGAAAAAAGACGGGAAGGTCAGGATTTGCATTGACTTCCGCGATTTGAACCGGGCATGTCCTAAAGACGATTTTCCATTGCCTCATATTGATGTACTCATCGATAACACTGCTGGCTATGAAACGTTATCGTTTATGGATGGATTTTCAGGATACAACCAGATTAAGCTGGCAGAAGAGGATCAAGAAAAGACCTCATTCACTACACCTTGGGGAACATACTGTTATGTCGTCATGCCATTTGGATTGAAGAATGCTGGAGCCACTTATCAGAGGGCTATGATGGCAATATTTCATGACATGATGCATATAGATCTGGAAGTGTATGTGGATGATTTATTGGTTAAGTCTAAAACAAAGGCTGAGCACGCCAAAGTTTTGGCAAGGGTATTAGAGAGATCGAGAGAGTATCAGTTAAAGATGAACCCTAAGAAATGTGTATTCAGGGTATCTTCAGGAAAATTGCTTGGATTCATTGTCAGCAAACGGGGAATTGAAATCGATCCCAATAAGGCAAAGGCTATCAGAGAAATGCCACCTCCCAAAAACTTGAAAGAATTGAAAGGATTAATCGGGAGGTTACAATTTATTCGCCGTTTTGTCTCCCAGCACTCACAAAGGTGTAAGCCGTTCTACGAGCTTACCAAGCCATGAGTCAAATTCGATTGGGACGATAAGTGTCAGGAGGCATTTGATGGATTAAAGGACTATTTGGCAAGTCCTCCTGTTTTGAGACCACCATCTCCAGGCAAACCATTGATACTTTATATTTCAGTCCTGGATGATGCAGTGGGGGCTGTCCTAGCACAAGAAGATGAAGAAGGAAAGGAGAGGGCAGCCTACTATCTCTCTAAACCTCTCAACCCCGCTGAACAAAGATACACGGCGATGGAGAAAATATGTGCAGCATTGGTTTTGGGTTGTTCAGAAATTTAAGCATTATTTTCTGGCCCATGAAGTCCACCTCATCGCTAGGATGAATCCGATCAAATTTCTTCTTGAGAAATCTATTCTTACTGATAGGTTAGCGCGATGGCAAAGCTTTCTATCTCAATTCGATATCATTTACATTCAGCAGAAAGCGATTAAGGGCTATGCCATAGCAGAACATCTCGCTCATCATCCCCTTCCTCGATTTGATCCAGTGCGATCAGAGTTTCCGGATGAGGAACTGATGTCCGTAAATCAAATCAGAGATGATATGTGGACTCTGCATTTTGACGGAGCTCTGAATTCTCATGGAAAGGGTATTGGAATCGTTATGTTATCACCTGAAGGTGTCACCATTCCACAAGCCTTTCAGCTCGATTTTCCAGTCACCAACAACATAGCTGAATACGAAGCACTTCTTGCTGGCCTCGAGGCTGCTCATTTTCATGGTGCCACTAAACTCAGGATTGTGGGTGATAGCCAACTGATTCTTCGCCAAGTGCTGACCAAGTATCGAACTCTTGATCCTAAGCTCAAGCCTTATCAAGAACTTACTTTTGCATATTCAAAGCTTTTCACAAAATTGATCTTTGTCCATGTCCCTAGAATTTTCAAAGCTTTTGTGGGCTTTCGACATTATTGGACCCCTTGGTAACCCAGATTCCGGCATCAAGCAAAAATCTTTCATTCTCACGGCAACGGAATACTTCACCAAGTGGGCAGAAGCTGAAGCGTACACGGAAATCAAAGCATCAACCGTCTGCAAGTTCATCCTAAAGAACATCATCACAAGATTCGGAATTCCAAGCACCATCGTTACCGACAACGGACCGCAGTTCGTGTCACAAGAATTGAAAGACCTCTGCAACAGGTATAGAATTGCATTACATCATTCATCTCCTTATTATCCTCAAGGCAATGGCCAAGCAGAGGCAACTAATAAGACTTTGATAAAAATCATCAAAAAGACGTGTAAATCTAACAAATTCGCAGATTGGCCAGAAAAATTGATTGAGGCTCTATGGGTGTACCGAACTTGAATCAGCACGCCTACCGGGCAAACTTTTTATTCCTTAACATTTGGAATGGAGGCGGTAGTTCCATACGAGATCCTTATACCGTCGCTAAGAGTA
Source organism: Zantedeschia hybrid cultivar (assembly GCA_030544215.1). Lineage (NCBI taxonomy): Eukaryota > Viridiplantae > Streptophyta > Magnoliopsida > Alismatales > Araceae > Zantedeschia > Zantedeschia hybrid cultivar. The sequence goes on along the minus strand of JARZZO010000011.1, from coordinate 23,918,217 downwards.
CAATTGAATAAGGAATTTTCCATTAATGAACATCGTTCAGCACTTCTTGCTCAATTGGAACTTTTAGACGAGAAAAGGTGGTCAGCTGCTAATCATGCAAAAGTTTATCAAAATAGACTAGCACGTTTTTATCAAAAGAAAGTCATTGAACGTAAGTTCAAAGTCGGTGAAATGGTCGTTAAAAGAATTTTTGTAAAACCTGGTGGTCCGCGTTCTAAGCTCCAACCCAATTGGGAAGGACCTTATGTTGTATCGCACGCTTTTCCTGGTAATGCTTATTGTCTGGTTAATGCAGAAGGAGAAGAGCTAAATCATCCCTGGAATGGTTTACATCTTAAGAAATACTACCCTTAGGTTAAAGAGTCGATCAATATGGTACAAAGACCAGTGGAATCAGAAAGTTTATAAACTCAAATTTCCCAGTTAGTCTGGATAACTTAAGTTCAAACCAATTACTACACACACTGACACGTTTGATTCGTGAGTAACAAGAGATGCTAAGTCCTAAAGAATATCAAAAGCTTGACTAAAAGTGTAAAGTACAAATCATTCATTTTAAAAGCAAAATTCTGTTTTACACTCGGCCCATGATGTTGGAACGAGGTTTAGAATAGACTCCCAAGAATACCCGCCATCTTAGTAGGAGGCCGTCACAAAAAAAAAAGGGGGAGATCCGTTCCGAAAAAAAAAAAATAGAAAAGTAAAAACAAAAGGCAAATGTCAAATCAAAAAGGCCATTACATTACAAACGTTACATCAAAGCCATGAAATGAAACGAAAAGGAACGCAAGGTCGATAAATACCCCGGAAAGAAAATGACCAAACCCCAACGGATATCAGGGTAGGAAAAGGACATCTTTTTAAGTCTCCAGAACCTTCTCATGGGCTTTCTAAACTTATTCTTCTTTTCCTTCTAAAGAGGCGTACTCCAAACTTAAGGAATGGCTTAGATTGACTAAGGGTCAAATCATCAAATGGGATCATGAATGGAAACACAAGTTCAAACACGATGGCTTTAAGTTAAATTGTCAAAGAACAATTTGGAAATTAAGTTAATAAATGAATATGATCTTTTGATCTAAGTACCATGCTGATCTTTTAGTCAAAAATTCAAAAAAAAAAAAATATTCATATGTCAAAAATTCCAAAAAAAATTTCATACGTCAAAAATCAAAAAAAATATATCAAAAATTCAAAAAAAATACATATGTCCAAAATTCAAAAAAATATACATATGTCAAAATCAAAAAAATATATATATTTCAAAACCCAAACAAAAATGAATATTTCAAAACATCAAAAAAATATTTCAATTAGCATTTGCTTGTGGCATTTAGTGTGTTTCATTCCTTTTATTTTCAGTGAGCATCTGTTTGCTTGTATGTTGCATTTTGCTTAAGTTTGATTATTCTCATTACCTTTGTTAATAAAGGCCATGCCCCTTGACCATTTATTGAAGGAAAAGATTAATTGACCATTTATTTGGTCAGGCAAGGGGCTAAGCCTAAATAGATACTTAACCTGTTTGTTAAGTGATGTACAGAATACAAGACAAGCACAGGAACACAAGATTGAAGCCCAAAATTTTCATATATTTCATTAGAAAGTGTTTTGTACATGATACATGAAAAAAAAAGAAGATACATGAGCCCTCAAGGCTGGCTCTCCCCTCCGCCCTCATCAAACTGGCTCTGGGCCTCGTCAGGTGCATCCGGTGCTGACCCTCGACTAGGAGGTGGAGGTGGCCCCATCGCACTCGGACCTGCCTGACCAGAAGACATGGCGACACTGGCCGTGAAGGCACTGGTTAGACCACGCTCATGGGCACGCTGCCGAGCTCGCTGATATCGCTCCTCCACCATCTTGCGCTCATGCTCCGCGACTGACAGCCGACCCTGAAGACTCTCCAGTCGAAGGCGGTCGCGATCTCTCTCCTCAGTCACAACCTCCAGGCGAATCTGGAGGCGTGCAAGATCTCCAGTGGAGAGACGCGCCACTTGCTCCTCTAGAGCCCTGATCCGCGCAGCATCGGCTTCGGCGCGAGCCGCTGCAGTACGGGCATCCTCCAGCTCCGCTTTAGCTCTCTGAAGGGCTTCCTGAAGCTCAGCAACCTAAATAAAAGTCATTGTTAGTTCAAGGCAATCAAGTAATTAAAATCAAATTCAGAAATGAAAAGTTGAAGAACTTACCCGAGCAGCACGATCCTCCTCCGCGAGAGAAGCCCGGTGGATGGCGGAGGTGAGCTGACTCTGAAGATCAGCTAGAGCAGCGTCATGGGCGGAAGAGGATGATGACGCTCCATAAGAAGGGGGAGCCGCCTGAGTGTAGACAGCTCGCTGCATCAAAAGATAACTGTCAGTGTCAATCGCCAAAACAGTTAATTAATTAAAACATGCACTCATATTCATGCATACATACCAGATCGAACAATTCTTTCTGGACTTGTTCTAGCTGGGCCTCTGCATCATGTAGGCGGGCCCGGAGGTCGATGATGACCGCATCACGTGCATCCTGCAAGTCACGCATTCATACATTCATTCACCAAACATAAATCAAGATAATAATAAAATTAAAGACGCATGAATGCATACTTACATCGAGTGGTCGGAGGAGCCGAAGTTGATCGGCGTAGTGGGCCCGGTAATGCTGGAGGTAGCCCTCGCTACTCTCCGCACGGGACTCCACCCATACGCCGCGGCGGTGCCAATCCTCGTACTGCTCGGGGAACTTGGCACGCCAGTCGGTGAGGGATTGCTTGCCCCTCATGCTCCTTCCCACGCCCTCCGGGACCTCCTCGTCGATCCATTCCTGGTGGAGGCCCAGGGTCCTCATCACGAGCCGGAGGCGGAGGGGCTCAATTTCGTTGAGGCAATGTAGCCATATTTGCCTCCCGAACCTCCTCCTGCCAGCCGTCACCCACGGCTGACCCTCCTCGCCCATACCAAGGTACGGGCGCCAGATCACCTGCATATAGATTAGATGCATTCATTTGCATTTAAACAATAAAAGATTGCATTGAATAAAATTGAATAAATTAAAAACTTACCAAAAGCTCTGGATAGTCCAAGAACTGACGGCGGAGGGCCGTCAACTGGTGGTGCTGTGGAGCCGTGTCCACGATTGGCTGCCAACGGCAGGCCAATGGGACGGCACTGGGTCTCGCAATCCGCGCTCTGCCGAGCGGGAAGTAATAGTAACTCCACACCTGCATTCATGAACATATAGGTTAGAAAAAAGCATCATCATATCATATTGCATGTCATGAACAAATAATGAAATAACTTAATACCTGAAGAAACGGCGAGAAGCCGCTGACAGTGGTCTCACGGTCCGGCGTGACCGCGGACAGATCGGCGAAAAGGTGGGCCAGAAGGGCCGCACCCCAGACGTACTCCCCTAAGCTATCTAAGTCATCTAACAAATAAAGGAATCTACAGTGGATATAGTCGCCCTTCGTACCGAAGAGCAACCGACCGAAGAAGAAAACTAGAAAGACTCTAAGCTGTCTATCTACCTCCTCCCCCTGACTCGGGTCGCTACAGTAGACAGAGGAAGATGACTCGGCTAACCTATCCCTGAACTCTTCCCGGGTCTCGTCGGACCGACGCCGGGGCTCATCTAGACCTAGAGCAGCCTCTACCTCCACCCTAGGGACCATCCTAGACTCCCTGCCTAGGCTGGACACCTCTATCCCTAGCAGAGCCTCCGCCAATCCCTGATAGTTGGGGTAAGTAACCCCACTCACAGGTCGGCCCTCTACCCGGAGACCAGTGATCCTGGCCACATCCTCTAGGGTGGGGACTATATGCCCCCACGGCATTAGGAAAGCCCGGCTTTCCGCATGCCACCTCTCCCGCAATGCCTGCAGGAGGAGCAGATCGAGCCAAAATGGCTCGATGTCTAGAACCTCGCCGAATCCCATCCGGCGCAGGCGCGCCCTCTGGAAGTCCGGCAGCCCTCTATAAGCCCCTACCACTAAATCCCAAGAGATCCTAGCCCTCATCACTCCCTGCAAGTAAAAACATAAAAAAAATAGAGTCAGCAATGAATAATAATAAAAAAAAACAGGAAAGTCACTTCTGTTTTGAAAGGCGTCAGCACACGTAGACGTTTTTCAAAACACGTCAACACGCCCTGACGCAATTCAAACTGATTTTCTGCCCAATTTAAAATTCGGAATTTAGTTTGAAAGACGTCAGCCCATGGCGACGCCTTTTGAATAGCGTCACCTGGTCTGGACGCCTTTCAAGCCCAAATTCTGGGTTCTTGTCAGAACCCCTTTCTTCCCTCTTTTTCTCCACCTCATTCAAACCATAAGGATCTTACCGTGTGGAGGTCGCCCTCCTCTTCTTCTTCCACCGCCATGGGTGCCGGTGGAGGGAGTTCCTCCTCCAAAAAGGCCGCCGCCTCGGCTAGCATCGCCGGCACCTCCTCGGGGGCCTCCTCCTCGTGCCTCCGCCTTCTCTTGGCTAAGGCCTTCATCTTCCTTGAACTTTCACCGCGCTCCATGGTCAAGAGAGAGAGTTTTTGGGGGAGAGAAAGCGAGATCGCCGGTCGCCGGTGAAGAGAGAGAAATTTTGTGAAAAGTAAGGAAGAAAGGGGGCCTTCGCGGGTCTGTAAACGAAAGGTTGAAAGGCGTCGACTCAGATAGACGCATTTTAGGGCGCATAAGTTGAGGCGGTAAGGACAGCTGTTTGAAATTGATCGAAACACGTCCACACAGGCAGACGCGTTTCAGATTACCGCCAATCCTGGTCAGAGCCGTACAGAGGAAAATGATGAAAGACGTCTTATCTGAAAGATGCGTTTTAGGGAATTAACTATGGAATTAATGGCAGAATCCTGGAACAAGAAGGAGAGAGAAGTTGAAAAGCGTCAATGGTTGTAGACGCAATTTAGGATTAAATTGAATTTCTGGAAAGGAATTACTGTTGAAAGGCGTCTGTCTGAATGGACGCGTTTTGAATTTTAACAAAACCCGAACTATCAAATTTTCAGGAAAAATCAGATTTTTGCTAAAGGAAAAATTATGTGCACATCACAGAAAGTTGGGGAAAGATTCTAAGGCATGAAAAATCAATCTTTATTCAATGAAATCTTTTATTGCATCAAGAAAAAAGAGAGAAAGAGGACATTTAAGGGAGAATTTCATGAAGACTTTTGAGGTAAGGAAATTTCAGTCCTCTATCTCTATCTTTAGAGGATCTTACACGATAGCTAAAGCCAAGGTTCTATAGAGTAGTAATGATTTGTATAGCTTCATAATCTTCGTCGGATTCCAAGTCCCGCTTCTTGATTGGGAGTGTGGGAGAATACTCAGGGAATTCACGACGGCCCAAGCTAAGTTGAGTAAGACACCGATGTGGGTTGTATAGCACGAACTCGGTGGCTCCAATCAACTTGAGGTCTGCTCCCGTTGTACGACGCACCCAAACTGGTTTTCCAACAAGAGCGAGTGGAGACGAGTCAAATATGTCGGATGTCATGAGCTTCAAATACTCTCTCCAGTCGGCCCGGGTCTTGAGTTTTGGAACTTTGTTGACCATGTACTCATTGAACTTTACAATATTAGCAATGCAATGAATTGGACTATTCAAGAAGATCTGAGATGGATTCAGAGGCCTTTTCTTGCTATGCTCAAACTTGAAGTGAAGCTCAACCTACAAGGCAAAGAGTAACATGCACCCATATGGAGGACGACCCACAGAGGCCGCAGAAAGTCCACTGTAAAGATATGCTAAGAGTGCAGTGCTAATGGATTTACCTTCGAAGATTGCGCAAATAGCACTAACTTGATCATCTTCTAAGATGTTATCTTGCGCAAGGAAGAACAAGGCACCGGCAAGGCATGTAACTAAAGCTTTTGTTACATCCTCCGCTTCATCCTCCCTTAGATCATCAATTTCATATAAAGTCCACTCAGCTAGCTTTGCAAGATTGATCCCCTTTTTGGTAAGGCATCCTTTAGCTTCTGAAGGATCCTTCATGATCGATGTCAACAATTGTTGACCGGTGATTTTCTCTTTTGTCAAGGCTATCTTATCTTTGTTGTCTTTGGTCTTTGGGAGACCTAATAGAAGTTCCGCTTCTTCTAGAAGGATCGTGCACTCGAAGTCTTGGAAGAAGAACGTATGAGTTTGGGGATGCCACCACTCGATCAAGGCACCCATAGCCGTCCAATCTACGTTCGCGCTCTTGTAATTCTTGGCAAGCACTACAAGTCCTTGAAGATTCCATTTGGATATGAATACTTGCATGGAAAGTTTAACACTTTTTGCAAGTTTACGAATCCAAGGGAGAGACGTGAATTTTCTTGGTCCAGGAAACATGGGATAATTCTGAAAAAGAGAGTTTGATGAAGAACATGAAGAAAAATTGAAAAGGAAGTTGATTGAACTTACTTGAAGATTGGGATTTCTTCCATTAAGGTGATTCTCTATGTCGGCAAACTTCTCTAGAGACATCTTCATCTTCTTGTTTGAAGAAACCATCCCTCTTTTTCGGAATTCCTCCTTCTTGAAGCTTGGGAAGCTTGGAAACCTTGAAGAAGCCTTGAAAGCTTGGAAGAAAACTCAACTTTGGATCTTTGGATTATGGTAGGATTGCTTGGGAACAACCTAGGGGTGTTTATATAGAAGGAATTGCGATCCTAGGTAGACCTTTTCCGGATTGAAAAGGGATGTGCATTGGTAGAGTTGGAATTCGAGTAGAGAACAACCAGAAACCTGTTTCTGTGAGTAAAAGGCGTCGAGGAGCACTGACGCGTTTTAAGGTTGAATGGCGTCTGCGCGACATGACGCGTTTTAGTAATTCTGTTATTTTCCCGAAATTCTGTGGTTTTTGGTGTTTAAATTGAATATTTGTTTGGAATTTTAACGATTTTGATTGCAGGAAATTCAAGTAAAGCTGGAAATATCAAGAAAATCTCACTATGGAATTCATAAGTCCCGACCGTGGCTAAAAAGACGGTTATTTCTATCATTGTACTATTTCATGTAGTTAATTTGCATTACTATATGATAAGTATTTATTAGAGCATATCAAGGACCTTGTGGTTTTGATGAAACTGGAATTTAAGTTTCCCTTCAACAAAAACAGTGATAATTCCAGAGAATTCTTAATCGCATGGATAGGCCGTTGAATTGTTAATTAGTGAGGACGATGGTTCCATTTTTGTGAAACGGTGCGTGGATAAACGAGCTTCGGCTTAGCACTGAATTACAAGAATTCGTGTCTTGACTCATTAATAACAATTTAACAATATTATCCTTGATTAATTTATATTTTATTTGACTTTATATTTTTCTTTTAGCCCAACATGCATCATATAGGACTTTGAAATCATTGTAATAAGAATTAATTATTGATTAAGTTTCAGACCATTAATTAAATAATTCAACATGATATGAAATATTCCATTCTGAATTGAGTATTTTGATTATCTTTGAGGTTCACTTGAAGATATCCTTGGAATTCTATCCTTTCTTGGATTCTTTATCCAATATTTCTTTTTTTCTTTTAAGATCCATCATGGCTGTAGCACGTCCACATTGGCTGGCAAACGCTCCCCATGATGAAACCTACAGTGTCTACGACCTGGGGTACTTCCCACTCCGAGGAAGTTGATCGACCTTATTTTATTTCCTTATCTACCTCATCCAGACAGGATTGATTCCATTGATTTCCTTGAGCTATCTTCATTGATGATTTTGAGAAAAATTCCAATCATGTGATGTTAAGAGCGTGTCTCATCACACCTTGGCATCACCTTTTCAGTACATTCCATTTCATTTCACTCCCTTGCAAAGACGATGCCAAGGTGAGGCAGCTGTAGACATGCTAATTTTGACATCATTTTGAGTAAATTTCATATCATATAATAATGCTTCAGAATGGTCTAATATTTAATCATTAATTAATTTTTATTGATATTTTGAATGTCGGGTTTAACAGACATGTTTAAGTTAATCAATTAAATTAATTTTAACTCAAATTTCAGTTAAAATATGAAAAAGTCTAAAAGACGTCAACCCATGTGGACGCCATTTAGATTTTATTCCTATTTTAACGTTTAAATTTGAATTTTAATCAATTGATTAATTAGCTAAAAGGCGTCTGTTAGAGCTGACGCGTTTTAGGTTTCCTAGGCTATTTTAACTTCTCTTCCAGATGTTTATCCTTATCTTAATTAGTGTAAAAGACGTCTACACATGTGGACGCGTTTTACCTGATAAAGATAAAGATAAGTTTTCCCGGATGTTTATCCTTATCTTAATTAATCTGAAAGGCGTCAGCCATCCTGGACGCGTTTTAGATAATTACAGATAAAGATGAATTAATCAGTATTTATCTGTCGGTTAAGATAGATAAATCCGAAGTTTTTCAATGTTAATCACGAACGCAGAAGAAGTCTATAAATATCTTACATGTTGAAGAGTAAAAAAGTTAAACGTGATCTTGAGAGAACATAATCTTGAGTTGAATTACTGGAGCGATAGCGAATTGAAGATCAAAGCAACAACGTCGGAACGCTGAAGCGCTGTTTTCAGAAGTCGACGTCCTTTCAAGTCTTCATCCATTCAAGAATTCAACAATTGGGCATAAGTTTTTCATATCTGCAATTTCATTTTAATTTCTTATTCTTCAGCATTCACTTCATGCAAACACACAACACTACATTCATTCTTTTCAAAACCTACTTGATTAAGGGGTTTCAAAAGCTATCCTAACAAGTAAGTTCTATGTTTAGTTGCATGATCAACACCATGATTAGAATAGATACTATTTCTGCCTAAGTTCTCATCATCTCTTCACTTTTCTTTCTATACTTCCTGCTGTACTCAACAACAACGAGAGAATCAAAAGGAGCAAATCAAGCACAAGTCAAAAGGGATTTCTGGACGATCCTCAACCTCAACCTCAACCTCAAATTTCAAATTCAACAGCAAGAACAAAAAGCAAAGAAGGGCTCTCTTTCTTCAGCCGGCTGAGGAAGGGGAACCAAAGACTCCATATCTTCCGCGTTCAAACAGGTAGGCGATCATATTTCTTTTGGAACTTTTTAGTTAAAAGTTTCTGGCGATCACTGCACTTAGTTGCTGTTTTTAATAGGTTTACACTAAATAACCTAGATTTTTCATGATAATCACACGGTCATTCTAAGCACTCACAGACCCCGGGCATGTCTGCAGGAGACCAGGCGAAGACGTCGAGGTTCTCTTTTAAGAACTCAGCAAGTCTTTCGGCCTCAATCTTCTCTAGGCCGGAGCCTATCATAAGAGTTCGGCCTTCTCCTCCCGGAACCGAGATGGCGATAAGTTCTTCTCCTAGGGACGCCTCGGCCGAAGATTCGATCGATAGGGATTCGGCTGCAGCCTTCCCTTTAACCGAGATCATATAACACTGCCGAACTGCTTCTTGATTCCCCTTAGCTTCACCGATTCCATGACTGGTATGGAATTTCAGCTTTTGGTGGAAGGACGAGAGTACAGCTCCGATTCCGCCGATTAACCTTCGGCCAAAGATGGCGTTGTAGGCTGAATCGACCTTGACAACGGCAAAATCCGTTTCGACGATCAGTTGCCGAGGAGCCGAACCTATAGTTACTGGGAGCCGGACGATGCCTTCTACTCAGCAGGGCGAATCATTAAAACCGAATAGAGGCCCCCGATGAGGCTTCATATTAGCCTCATTTAAGCCCATTTTTACAAAACAATCATAAAATAATATATTTGGGGCACTTCCATTATCAACAAAAATACGATGAACATTGTAGCTATTTATTACAACATTAACAACGAGGGCGTTGTCATGAGGAGTCTGAATATCGATCAGATCCTCTTGGCCGAAGGTAATGTCTTCATGACGAGACCGCTTCGGTTCGACATCGACCGCTGCTACTGTTGTAGAGCCAAGCTGACGACGCCTCGATCCTTCTCCCGGTCCACCGGATATCATCATAATTGACCCAGCACTGGGTCGTTGGTGCGATGTTTCTATCGGGGCCGAGGTGACCTTCGGCTGAGGAGCGGCATCTTTGCTCGGGAGTTGTAGTGGCCTGACTGCTTCAGGGATGTCTCGGTTTTGTTGCTGTTGAGGCTGCTCTCGCCGGTATTGTGGCAATCGGCCCTCTCTGATGAGGCGATCAATTTCCTCCCGAAGGTGTCGGCATTCGTCAGTCGAATGGCCGATCTCCCGATGGTATTCACAATATTTGCGGGGGTCCCTTCGGCGAAGATCTGTCTTGATGCGCTCCGGCTGCCGGAGCATGCCTTTTACCTCCATGAGCATTCGGGAAGGGGGAGCAGGTAGCGGTAGGTACCGCGGCTGCGGATCCCGTCGCTTGTCTCGGTCCCACTCCTCCCTCCGATATCGCTTGCGGAAGGGTTCTTGATCTTCAGGTCGAGGACGAACCGCTGGAGGGGCAGGCGCCGATATTGCTTCGATGGTACTCTTGCCCTTGGACATCATCAGGGCCTCCCGGTTGATGTATTTATGGGCCCGAGCTACAAGGTCCTTGAAGGTGGAGGGATGGCGCTTCCCGATAGAGCCGAGAAGCCTTTCGTCCAGGCACCCGCTGATTACGACCGAGACCACAATCGAACTGTCCAGGTTTGGGATTTGGGCAGCTTCGGCCCGGAATTTGGTAAAATATTCTTGGAGGATCTCGGTCGGTCCTTCCCGAATGGCTAACAGACTGGCCGAGGGTTTGCACTGCCGGGTGGCATCATAGAAGTGGTCGATGAACAATTGGCCCAACTGGACTAAAGAGTGGATAGAATTAGGGGCCAATGCCTCGAACCAGGTTAAAGCTGTTTTTTCAAGAGTGAGGGGGAAGAGACGGCAGCGGACTGCCTCAGAGACCCCTCGGACAGAGAGGTAAGTGTTGAACCTCTGTAAGTAGCAGACCGGATCTGTCATTCCATCATAGAGAGGGCCTTTTGGCAGTTTAAAGTTGGGAGGTACCTCGGTGGCTAGAAGCTCTGGCGAGAACGGAGTTTGCTCCAGAATGGTGCTGGCGAGAGGCGCTCCGTACGGCCGAGATACCATCTGCTGCATCTCTTTCCTCATTGCCGTCAGCCGCTTGTCCAGGTCCGGGGTAGTTAAAGTAGTGACCGATCGTCCTTCGGTCCTGGCTGGATGAAACTCGGACGAAGCATAGCCTTGCTCCGTTATGATGTGGCCGGCGCGAGGGACTCGGGCAGGCGGTGCTAAGGGCTCGCTGCGTGCCATTGCGACCTCGTCCGGGAAGACCTGTGAGGGCGTTGGCCGAAGCCTTGCCTCTTGGACAGGGCAGAATGGAGGAGGCGGTACTTGTTGGGGGAACTGGCCCAGCAACCCCATGCGTTGGGCGGTGGCGGATATCATGTCTTGCAGGGGCGCCAAAGAAGTGACGGTGGCGGCTAGTGTTGCCACCTATTGTTGAAGTTCCTCCATCCGATTGTCTCCGGGAGTGAGGGACTCCGGTATGACAGGAAGGGCAGCACCTTGCGGTGGAACAGACGGGGCACCTTCGGAATGGAGTAGCGGTGCTGAAGTTGCCCGTGTTTCTGTCTCGTCTTGTCCGGATCGTCTGGTAACTAGACGATGAGACATGACTTCTTGTTAGCCCTTCCCACAGACGGCGCCTTTTTTTGTGATGTAGCCGAACCTATCACGGTCGGGTTCCGGGGCTGGAATCCGAAGATTGGACCAGAAGCTGGATCAGATCAGCGAAGAGGACTGACGGAGATCCGGAACGAGGCAAGGGCGGAGACGGGGCCGAGGATCCGAGGCCGAGAGGTATCCGGGAGAGAGCTCGCCAAGAGCGAAGCCGAGACTCCCTCGGACGAAGCGGACCGGCCGGCGCAGGGCGTAGCTGAGGCGGAAGGCGTGGCCGAGGCTCCTCCGGACGAGGCGGACCAGCCTGCGGAAGGCGTGGCCGAGGCTCCTCCGGACGAGGCGGACCAGCCTGCGAAAGGCGTGGCCGAGGCTCCTCCGGACAAGGCGGAGGCAAACCAGCCATCGAAAGGCATCGAGACCGGAGGGAGAAGACCCGAGATCGGCGGCCGAGACCGACTCGGAGAGGTCGGCGAAGATTCAAACCGAAACCCCTGCAGAAGGAGGAAAAGAAGAAGAGAAATCAATCAGTAGGAGTCCCGGGCTTCGGCCCTAAGGAACCCCCTCCGACGGCTAAGTTAGCTTCTGAAGATGATTCAATTCAGAAGTCAGAGAAGAGGAAGTAATAGCTTTAATGCTTTTTGGACTGTAGTCCTTGGGGTCTCGAAGACATACTTTTGGTAATAAATAGCCGTGTATTTGTAACGGAGGATAGAGGTTGCTTAATGGTGGCAGCCGATATAGGACTATGTTTTGGGTTTACTGGTAAACCGCCATAGTGCCTAACCCTCCCACCGGAGTGGGCCGGATACGGCTACTGGGCCGAAGGGGGTTGGGCCGCTGATGGGCCAGATGCCGCTTAGTGGGCTGGAGTCTACTGGGCCGAGGGCTGCTGAGCCGCTAATGGGCCGAAGGCTATTGGGCCGTTGATGGGCCGAAGGTTGCTGGGCCGCTGATGGGCCGAGGACCACTGGACTGCTTACTGGGCCGAGGGCTGTTGGGCCGCTAATGGGCCGAAGGTTACCAGTGGGCTTCTTACTGCTGCTGTTGGACTGATCTCAGTCTTGGGCTTGTTTTAATGGGCCAAATCGGATTCTGCCCCATCACTTGGTAAGTGTTTGGTTAACTTCTATCAATTTTAATCTTTCTACATTAGTAAGATGTATTGTTATAACAAATTTAATATGGATGTAAACAACTTAGTCTTTGAGACCTCTTCTCTTCCTTTCCCATTTTTAACTCTCCTTTCCCTTTTGACTTCCTCTTGCATTTTCCAGTAATATCAGTTTCAATTTATATAATGGATTTTAAAAATCTCAATATTAAAATTAATATTATATCAAAACTAGTATTTCAACCAAGTGGGGCAGTAAAATACATGGTTTTTTAAAAGGGTTGCATTGTGGGAAGGAATCTGGGTTCTCACTAATAAGATATTGTCTGCTTTGATCTGTGGGTCTCACGGTTTTATCTTTTTTTAAAAAAAAGGATCTTTGTTGAGAGGAAGGAGAGAGGTCTTCTTTATAAGTACATGAATGTTTTCTCAACAATCGATACAAAATTATTTAACTCACATTTTTATGTCTCTACACAGCCACCTAAGAAATCAAGTGTATGTATATGGGTTGGAGTTCTCACAAACGGCATGTAATAGTCAAAAACTAATTCGGTGTTGAGGATTGTCCGATCCAATCTGTAGCTATTCGATAGAATTTGTATTTGAGGACGATGATGCACGGAACAAGGACATGTAAGAAGAAGATAGTCAGAGGGCCTCTTGTCTAGGTGGGAGAAAGATCCTTTTCCTGATGGATCGTCTTTTCAGTTATAATGGCAGGAGGTTTGCCGCCTCTATATTCTCGTCCAATGAGGAGGGGTGTGTTGACTTACCCTTACGTATAAATGGACATCCTTCGATCGTACGCCAATGCCTCAACTCTTGCTCCTACCAACTCCTAGACGGACATTTCCGAGGCCATGTGCCTCATACCACCCTCACCATCGAATCTCGAGATTGAGAGTGGAAGGCTAATGATGAGGGGTAATTGGGTTTCAATTCAATTAGGCCCAATGAAAGAAGGCCCTAGAGACTGCAACTTACGAACGATCACGTGCAAAGGTCACGTAAGCATCTGCAAGCCCCCGACCGGCAAGTTGGGACCAAAGACCCCGAGAAGGAGGCCAAGTTTCGGAGAGGGTTGACCCCCAAAGGGCCATCGCCTGTTTGGTAACGTCTCCTGAGATCAACTAGCCTCTCAGGGAAGTCACCTTCGACTCCTGACAAGGACCAAACTTTCGAGAATCCAAGCTTCTTCCTTGCTCCATTGTGCAGGGCATTATGATATCTGCTTCAGATGGAGAGAGAAGATCACACATCCAAATTTGGAAGTCCACGATCCCCTCAATTAAAGAACCCAAATTGTAGACCATCTATGAGCCGCTACGGAACTGCCTTCCAATACCTCACACCGAAAAAGGTATAAATGTAGCGCACAATCATACCTAGAAAATCTTAGCCAAGCAATCTCCTTTTACTCAAGGATCTGATTTAGGCATCATAGAGTCTTTCTCTCACTTAGACGGGGAACTTTTTGACTGTCTTCTTCTCCTTGTAGGTCTTTGTTCTGTGCATCGTCCTCTCCAAATGCAAATTCTATCGAGTAGTCAAAAATTAGATTAGACAGTCCTCAACGTCGAACCAAGTTTTGACCACTGCAAGTTTTAACTTTCGACATCAAAAATTAATACTTCCAATTTAACTTGTACGAAGATTGAAAAGATACTTGCATTCAGTGACTTAAACGTCTGACCTGTTATAATAGGAAAAATATATTTTTGATATTTGTTAAATATAGTAACAAAGTGTATAAGAAAATTATATTTCTTTTTTCTCGTCAATATGAATTTACAAAGAAATGTGATCCCCTTAGCCTGTGCCTATCCTCCGATACGTGGAAGGCGGGTGAATGAGTCATTTGACTTTAAAATGATGAGACCGTATCTCATCACCTCCTCTCCTCACACATCTACTCATATATTTGGAGATGCACAAAGACAATGGAGAAGGAGCTTCAGAGGATCCCGTTTCAATCTCCATGGTGTCTTGAGAGATGAATGCAGCCAATGTTCGGTGGGACGTTTCACATGGTTAACTTGCCTTTCACGTGGTAAAGATTCACAGGGTTACAATTCAATCTGTAACCGAGATTTCATTCCATTCAAGTTTCATTCATTTATCAATTGTGTCAAGTTTGAGCTGAACTTTTAACCTTCGTTATTTAAACGTTAGAGCAGCTGATCAAGTTAGTTCATTTTATAAACTAAAATTTGAATAATTTGAACTGTAAACTTTAGATGAGATTGCCTTATTAAGTAGCTTAGTTACCTTCAATCCTTGATCTCTCTTTGGAAGGTTTCAAGTTCAAATCGGCCGGGATCTTAAAAACTCCCCTTGCTGTTTGGTTGGGATGTACTGCAGAATTATTTCTTTTGATTCTTGGTATAATTTCCACATAAATCAGCTTAAACTCAGAATTGTCACTTAATTAGATAGAATTATGAGTATTATACGGAATTATTTTCTATTGAGAAGACATGTTAGACTTTTGTCTGGAATCATTCCCATCTTGTACAGATGTGTATACAACCGACCAATTGAACCACTATATCAACAAGATTGACTTATTCTCAATTCGCTCTTCTAATCATCCGAGCTACTAAAGATGCTGTAAAATGAAAATTTTTGCCTTACGTTCCAAGTAAAACCCTGTCCAGACCTGTTCATTGACGAACGTAAGCAGATAGACTTACTTTCCGGGATAGCTCATTAAATATATTTACTTTATCTATATCATAAAAAAAGAAACTTTGCATATGTATCTTTGTTGGAAAAAATGATAAAATTATCACCCTTGGAGATATATTTGTCTACATGTCACCAGGCGTGAAAAGAACTTTTACTTCGCCCTTTGTTCATTTCCGTTACAATATTCTACGTATATTTATTTGGTCATATATCAGTCAACTTTTAAATCATCAAACTCTGCTGCGTACTAAATCTATTTTTATCATTAAAAAGTGCTGTCAATGCTCGCCTTAAACGCGCGTATAAGCTGTGTTCCTCTTCATTCTAATGGATGCTTCTATTGGTCAAGTATGTACAAATTCTGTATAGCTAAAAGAATTTGATTATCTGCAAGTTTAATATATTCTTTTTTTTTCTAATGGAGACAATTTTCACAAAATAACAATTCTTTAGCACTAACTCAAACAGCAATTCTCACTTGAAGGCCATCCATCCATGGGGAAAGTTCTTCGTAAAGAGAAGTATTTCTTTAAATAGTTATACGAGAAGTATTTTGATGTAGCCGAGACTATCACGACCGGATTCCGAAGCTGGAATCCGAAGTTTTAGATCCGGAGCTGGGTCGGAGCGGTATAAGTGGCCCGACGGGGATCCGGAAGGCGAGGGATGCAGAGATGCGGTGGAGGATCCGAGGCTGAGGGTCGCTCGATCAGATGTCGGCTTGCCTCCGGAAGGTATGGCCTAGGTCTTGCCGGCTGAAGGGCAGTCGGTGCGGATCCGAGACACCTTCGGGCGAAGAGGATCAGCCGGCGAACGGCGTCGAGACCAGAGGGAGGAGTCCGAAGTCGGCGGCCGAGACCAGACTTGGTGAGGTCGGCGAAGGTTCGAACCGAGTCCCTGTAGGAGGGAAAGAAGAAGAAACCGGTCAGTAGGAGTCCCGGACTTCGGCCCTTAGGAACCCCCTCCGACGGTTAAGTTAGCTTCTGAAGATGATTCGATTCAAAAGGCAAAGAGTAGCTTTAATGCTTTTTGGACTATGGTCCTTGAGGGTCTCGGAAACATACCTTTGGCAATAAATAGCGGTGTATTTATAGCGGAGGATAGAGGATGGTTAACGGTGATAGCCGATATAGGACTATGTTCCGGGCTTACTGGTAAACCGCCATAGTGCCTAGTCCTCCACCGGAGTGGGCCGGATACGGCTGTTGGGCCGAAGGGGGTTGGGCCGCTGACGGGCCGAAGCCTGCTGGGCCGAGGGCTACTGTGCCGCTTGCGGGCCGAAGGCTTTTGGGCCGCTGATGGGCCGAAGACCACTGGGCCGCCTGCTGGGCCGAAGGCTTCTATGCCGCTTACGCGCCGAAGGCTCCCAGTGGGCTTTTGACTGCCGCTGCTGGGCTGAACGGGGTTGGGCTTGTTTTAATGGGCCGAATCGGATTCTGCCTCATCACATAGCCCCCCACTCTTGTCTTCCTCAGTTTTGAGATGGCGAGAGTATAGCCTGAAGCCTCTTTGAGGAATAACGTAACAGGTGCTTACCCAAGGCTTCCTGTTCTTTTTTTTAAGAAGAGGATGCCCTCGGTCGGCCGAGGGTATGCAGTTACTTATCCGTCTTCATTCGGGATGTAGCGACGAAGGCCTTCACTTCTAATGGCGAAGGGCCGAGCCTTCTGACTTGTGTCAGGCTCAATTAAATGGACGGGACAGGCGTCGCTTTTCCGTCAGAACGGTCGTTTCGCGAAGAAACACAGGACACGCGTCGCGCGTCCCGCCGCTCCGTTAAAAACACAAAGAGATCCTAGCCGCTCGCAGATCGCGGGCCACCTCGGCTCTCTGTCCGAGGTTCCACTCGGATTGCCGCCTCTTCCTTCTTCGGCACGCGGATCGGGACACGTGGCGGGCATCCGAGCGATCAGCCGAAGGGTCGGACCGCTTTCGGTCGCTGATCAACCTGCTTCAATTCCCGGAGTCGGTCCGTCATCATTACCGAAGGACGGTATACGTGGCGCACATCCGAGAGAAGTGGTGATATGAGGGAGAAGATCCTGGCCGTCGGCTTCGGCGGGAAGGGGTTTCGAACTTAGCCTATAAATAGGGACCCCTCGCAGGGCACTGTTCTTCTTCCTGCTTCCTGCGCCTGCGCCTCTCTGCGACCACCAGAGCTCTCCGTCTTCTCCGGCGACGTGCAAGCCATCCGAAGGTGCCTCCGAGCTCGCTGCCTGTTGTAGGGAGCTCTCCATCGCCTGGAGCTGTTGCCGGGGAAGTCTTTCTGGTTTAGGAGGCGATATTCGATCGGGGAGATCCTTTTTCTTTGAGGGTAAGCCTCAATCTCCTTTCTTCATTACCGCGACCTCATGCCCCGCAGCTCTTCTTCGAGTGAGATCACTCCCTCAGGCGAGGAATATACTCCATCTCAGTCTCCTAAGTCTTCTTTGTCATCTCCTCTTTCTTTGGACTCTCTTGCTTCTGCCATGGCAGACGAGGCCGAAGCATCTGGTGCCGAAGGGTCCAAGGAGGTTCACACCCCAGGCCAGGCTTCCTCCTCGGGTCGTCGTCGTCCCGAGACTGCTTCGGAAGCAGCCTGCGCCCTCACAGACGACGGGGTCAGCTACCTTGCTTCCTACTACCAACTCCCTTCCTGGATGACCCCCTATCGGCCCGGTTCGAATACCAGGGCTAACACTCCTCGCCCGGGTAGTTTTTCTATTTATGAAGAAAGCTTCCGAGCGGGCTTTCGTCTTCCTCTCTCCACCTTCGTCATTAACCTTCTATGCTTCTACGGGTTGGCCCCGTCTCAATTTTTTCCCAATTCTTGGCGCACAGTCTACGCCTTCTTGGCTGTGTTTGCCCATATGAAAATCATCCCCTCGGTCAATGTCTTTCGCTACCTCTTCAAAATTCAACGGCAGGGGAGATCCGAGTGGTACAGTTTTGTCTCTCGTCTCGGCCAGGGTATCTTCTCTGGGAAGCCCTCGTCCATTCATGATTGGAAGAGGAATTTCATCCTGGTTTCTCTTCCGGAGAACGAGAGGAGCGTTTGGCCCTTTCCTACTAAGTGGGCACCGCTGGCCGCAGGCCTTTCTGATCCTCCCACCCTCAATTCCGCCCAGCGCCACATCGTGGGCCTCATCGAAGCCTCGGCTCCGTATGATATCGCGGGGCTCTTCCGTGAGCCGAGGCTGCTCGTGAGTGCTGGGGCGTGGCCGGACCCGACGAGGGATCCTCTGCGGGTATTTCCTTATCTTCCCTCCGGGGAGACTTCGCGGGAGACCGAAGGGAACGCCGAGGTCGTGCCTCCGGCCGAAGCTCCTCCGGCCGCAGAGGTTGCTGAAGCTTCGGCCGAGGGTAAGTCGGTCTTAAGTTGCGCCCTTTGCGTGTTATTAACATATAACACTTCTTCTCCTGTTTGCAGCAATGTCTGGGATCAAGGGCCTCCTCAGCCGGATCGCCCAGCAGGGCGGCCTACCCCAGTCGTCCCGTCCGCAGGCAGCAGGAGGGGCTGGACGAGGTACCGTGGCCCCGAGCGCCCGGGTCGGGATCACGATGACAGCGGCTTCCTCTGAGGGCCGTGCTGCTGCTGCCGCTCTTGAGAGGGAGCGGAAGAGCAAGTCGGCTGCCCGAAGGGGCGGTCATCTATCGAAGCGGGGCCGGGCGGACGAGCCTAGCGAAGCAGAACCCGCCCCGGCTAAAAGATCGGCTGCAGCCCGAAGGGCCCCGATGCCGTCGTCCCCTGAAGCGCCGAGGGGCGATTCTCCCCCGGCCATGATGGCGGGGGCGGAGGAGCAGGAAGGCGCCGGGTCGCAGGCGCCTCGCGAGCAGGAACGCGAGCTATGGGTCCCCGACCTGAGGATCTATAAGGACGAGAGTCTTGAGGACTCGCAGACGTGCCTGCGTCTGCTTCGCGGCCTAACCCTCCCGTCGGCCCTGGAGGAGCTGAAGGACCATTCGACCACTGAACTGGCGCTGATAAGCGCTCGATTGGCGGTCCAGGTAAGAAGCTTCCTTGGGTGCTCCAGTCTAGCATTCCCTTTAGCTTGTTTCGGGTTTGCTGACCCTTATCTGCTTTCGGCTGCAGGCCGCGGTCACGGGTAGCGTCCTGATTTGTCGTCAGGCGATCATCCGAGACCAACTCCAGGATGCCGAGAGGGCGTCGGCATCGTCGGCTTCGGACGAGGGCCCCTCGGCGGGACGCGACTTCGAGTCCAGTGTTGACTGGCTCTTAGCTGCGAATGCCCGGATGCGGGTCCAGCTGGAGGAGCAGGCAGCGGCGACTCGGGCTTCTTCCGAGGCCAAGGCTAAGGCCGAATGGGAGAAGGAGAAGGTCGAGCGGGAGCTGGCGGCGGTCCGGGCGGAAAATCAGGCCCTTAAGGCCGAGATCCAGGACAAGGACGTCCGGCGGGCCTCGGATAGCCGTCACCATGCCGAGGAACTGTCGGCCTTGAAGCTGGAGTTGGAAGCTAAGGCCGAGGAGGCTGTTGACTCGGCCGTGGCCGATTATAAGGCTGGCCCAGACTTCGCCGAGGAGATAATCCAGGCGCAGCTTCTGGCGGCCTCCTCGGTCTTCACCATTGGGCTGGCAGCCGCTCAGAAGGCCTGTCCGACCGTGGACTTGTCCGGTATCGTCCTGCCAACGGACGAGGAGGGCGAAGAGCTCCTGTCCTGGTGGAAGGGACTTGCGGCTGAGAGGGCCTCAGCTTCAGCGGAAGGCGACGAGGCCGTTCCAGCTGAGACGACTCCTGTCGAGGCTGCCCCGTCCGAAGCCGTGCAGATTGTGGATTCTCCTTCCCCATCTCCTGGCCGGAGCCCAGTTGATGTGGATGGGGGGAATACCGAGGGCTGACACGGGGGCCTGTCCCGGTTTTTGTTTTTGACTTCTTTTTCTTTTGTAAGTCTGCGGCCAGATGGACGGCCGGTTTTGTACTTCCTCTGCTGTATATATGTAGGAAGTATTTTTGGCTTTATCTTGGTGCTCTGAATGAACGACCGAATCTGGTTCTTCTTGAATCCGAGACCTTGTCGTCGTTTTAGTTGCAGCTCGTACGGCCGGGACCCGATGTAGGTTCGAATATGAAGTTTCAAAAGTATCGCCACCAATATGGTTTACATGGCCGGGGCCTTTACCAATACGGTTTATACGATCTAAGGGGTTATCCTGCCGCTCCCGACACGGTTTTCATGGCCGAAGCCACTCCCGTTTCGGCTTATACGGACTTAGGAATATACCGTGCCGCTTCCCGATCCGGTACACATGGCCGAAACCACTCTCGGTTCAGGTTACCTGCGGGCTTAGAGAATAGAAAATCATGCTGCTCCCGATACGGTTTGCATGGCCGAAGCCACTCCCGGTACGGTTTACACGGACTTAGAGATATACCGTATCGCTTCCCGATCCGGTACACATGGCCGAAGCTACTCTCGGTTCAGGTTACCTGCGGGCCTAGAGAATAGAAAATCATGCCGCTCCCGATACGGTTTGCATGCCCGAAGCCACTCCCGGTACGGTTTACACGGACTTAGAGATATACCGTGCCGCTTCCCGATCCGGTACACATGGCCGAAACCACTCTCGGTTCAGGTTACCTGCGGGCTTAGAGAATAGAAAATCATGCTGCTCCCGATACGGTTTGCATGGCCGAAGCCACTCCCGGTACGGTTTACACGGACTTAGAGATATACCGTATCGCTTCCCGATCCGGTACACATGGCCGAAGCTACTCTCGGTTCAGGTTACCTGCGGGCCTAGAGAATAGAAAATCATGCCGCTCCCGATACGGTTTGCATGCCCGAAGCCACTCCCGGTACGGTTTACACGGACTTAGAGATATACCGTATCGCTTCCCGATCCGGTACACATGGCCGAAGCTACTCTCGGTTCAGGTTACCTGCGGGCCTAGAGAATAGAAAATCATGCCGCTCCCGATACGGTTTGCATGCCCGAAGCCACTCCCGGTACGGTTTACACGGACTTAGAGATATACCGTGCCGCTTCCCGATCCGGTACACATGGCCGAAACCACTCTCGGTTCAGGTTACCTGCGGGCTTAGAGAATAGAAAATCATGCTGCTCCCGATACGGTTTGCATGGCCGAAGCCACTCCCGGTACGGTTTACACGGACTTAGAGATATACCGTATCGCTTCCCGATCCGGTACACATGGCCGAAGCTACTCTCGGTTCAGGTTACCTGCGGGCCTAGAGAATAGAAAATCATGCCGCTCCCGATACGGTTTGCATGCCCGAAGCCACTCCCGGTACGGTTTACACGGACTTAGAGATATACCGTGCCGCTTCCCGATCCGGTACACATGGCCGAAGCCACTCTCGGTTCAGGTTACCTGCGGGCTTAGAGAATAGAAAATCATACCGCTCCCGATACGGTTTGCATGGCCGAAGCCACTCCCGGTACGGTTTACACGGACTTAGAGATATACCGCGGCTTTCTGAAAAAGAAACCTTCTTTATTCATGCCTTTCGGCTAAATTCCGGGAGAAGTGACTTACATGAAGTAACGCCGAAGGCGTTCCACATTCCAGGTGCGAGGGAGAGGTTGGCCCGAAAGGGTCTCCAACCTATAAGCCCCTCGTATGATTACCTCTTTTACTCGATTCGGCCCCTCCCAGTTGGGGGCAAGCTTCCCTGCGGCTTCGGCTGGCTTAGATGCATGAGTGTTCCTTAGCACGAGGCTCCCGATTTCAAAGCTTCGGGGCTTCACTCGAGTGTTGTGGTACCTGGCCATGCGCTGCTGATAAGCCGCCAGCCGAACGCGAGCTTTATCTCGGGTTTCTTCTATGAGGTCGAGATGATCCTTCAAGACTTCTTCATTGGCCTCTAGATCGTAAGTAATGACTCTTGGAGAGGGAAGGCCGATTTCTACAGGAATAACGGCTTCTATCCCATAAGCCATACGAAATGGAGTTTCGCCGGTAGGGGTTCGGCTCGTAGTCCGATATGCCCAAAGAACACTTGGTAGCTCCTCTACCCATCGGCCTTTGGCTTCGCCGAGGCGGGTTTTTAGTCCTTACAACAGACTTCGGTTGGTGACCTCGACCTGGCCGTTCGCCCGAGGGTGTGCTACCGAAGTGAACTTGTGAAGGATGCCGAAGTCGGCGCAGTTATCGCTGAACCGACGGCTATCGAACTGCTTGCCGTTGTCTGAGATGATGGCCCGGGGGATGCCGAACGGCAGATGATGGACTTCCATACGAAGTTCCAAGCATTGCTATCGGTTATGGACGCGAGGGGTTTGGCTTCTACCCACTTGGTGAAGTAGTCTACTGCCACGATGAGGAATTTCCTTTGGCCGGTCGCGATAGGAAAAGGCCCCAGGAGGTCGATTCCCCATTGAGCGAAAGGCCAGGGGTCGGATAAAGGGGTCAGAAGGGTGGCTGACTGGTGGATGAGGGAGCTGAACCTCTGGCACTGATCGCAGCGCCGCACGAGGGCTAATGCATCTTCTCGGAGCGTCGGACACCAGTATCCTTGCCTTAGAAGCTTATGAGCCAGGGCCCTTCCTCCCGCATATGCTCCGCATACCCCTTCGTGCACCTCTCGTATGGCGTAGTCGGCTTCGGTTGGGCCGAGGCACCGTAATAACGGTCGGCCAAAGGACTTCTTATATAGCAGCCCGTCCAGAAGAAGGAAGTGAGATGAACGCTGCCGAACATGCTTCGCTTCCCTTGAATCGGGCGGGACTTCTCCTCGGAGGAGGAAAGCGACAAGGGGAGTTATCCAGGTCTCGGCTTCGGCCTCGGTTACTTGCATGACCTCAGGCTCACCGAGGCTTGGTTCAGCGAGTTCTTCTACTAGGATCATTCGGCCTCCTCCCCCGTCTTGGGTTGATGCCAGCCGGGAAAGGGCGTCGGCTCGGGCATTCTCGGCTCTCGGGATCCGCACGATTACACAGGAATCGAATTGAGCGAGGATCTTACGAGTCACATGGAGATAGGATGCCATTATCGCATCCCGAGCTTCGTATTCCCTGGAAATATGACCGGCGATCAGCTGAGCGTCGCTAAAAGCCTTTAGGTTCCGGACGCCGAGCTTTCTTGCGGCCTGGAGGCCGGAAATGAGGGCTTCATATTCGGCGGCGTTATTGGTGGCTGGAAAGGAGAAGCGTAGCGCGTACTCCGTAACGACCCCCTTTGGGCGACGCCAGGATCCATCCGGCGCCGCTGCCCGTGGAGCATGCGGAGCCGTCTACATAGAGTTGCCACTCGTCCGCCGGTGTGCGAGCCGAAGTGTCCTCGGCTTCGGATACGTCGGCTTCTGGCTGAGGTGCCGAGGAAGCTTCGGGAGTGAGTTCGGCAATAAAGTCGGCTAGTGCCTGAGCTTTTATCGCTACCCGAGGTACGTAGGAGATGTTGAACTCTCCTAGTTCGATCGCCCATTTCGCCAGTCTGCCGGACACCTCCGGCCGGGAGAGAATTTGCCTCAAAGGCTAGTCGGTGAGGACCTTTACCGAATGGGCAAGAAAATAAGGTCGGAGCCTCCTCGCGGACGAGACGAGGGCCAAAGCCAATTTTTCTAGAGCGAGATACCGGAGTTCTGCTCCTTGAAGGGCTCGGCTGGTATAGTAGACTGGCTTCTGAATGCCGTCTTGTTCTCGGACGAGGACGGCGCTGATAGCTGTCTCGGATACTGCGAGGTAAAGGCTCAGCGGCTCCCCGGGGACTGGCTTGGACAGAATGGGGACTTTGGAGAGGTAGGCCTTCAGTTGGTCGAAGGCTGCCTGGCACTCATCCGTCCAGGCGAAGCTATTGGCCTTATTCAGCAGCTTGAAGAAGGGGAAGTAGTAATCCGCCGCTCTTGACATGAAGCGGCTCAGGGCTGCGATCCTTCCGTTTAGCTTTTGTACCTCTCGGAGGTTAGCCGGAGGGCGCATCTGTATGATGGCCGAAACCTTCTCGGGGTTAGCTTCTACCCCTCGGTAAGTGACCATGTAGCCGAGGAACTTTCCGGAGGCTACCCCGAAGGCGCACTTGGTCGGGTTCAGCTTCATTTTGTATCGCCGCAGGGCGGAGAATGTCTCGGCCAAGTCGGCCAAATGTTCTGCAGCGACGCGGCTCTTGACCAACATATCGTCTATGTAGACTTCCATGTTGCGGCCGAGCTGTGGGGCGAACACTTTATTGACGAGGCGCTGATATGTCGCGGCAGCATTCTTCAGGCCGAAGGGCATCCGGGTATAGCAATACAGACCTAGATCGGTCGTGAAGCTGGTTTTGCTTTCATCATCCGGATGCATTCGGATCTGGTGATAGCCTGAATAGGCGTCGAGGAAGCTCAGGAGCTCGTGGCCGGAGGTTGCATCCACCACCTGATCTATCCGAGGTAGAGGGAAGCTATCCATCGGACAGGCCTTGTTAAGGTTGGT
Source organism: Zantedeschia hybrid cultivar (assembly GCA_030544215.1). NCBI lineage: Eukaryota > Viridiplantae > Streptophyta > Magnoliopsida > Alismatales > Araceae > Zantedeschia > Zantedeschia hybrid cultivar. Next base: position 23,893,444 of record JARZZO010000011.1, on the reverse strand, counting down.
GAAGTCCACGCACATTCGCCATTTGCCATCCTTCTTCGGCACAATCACTACGTTAGCGATCCAGTCCGGGTGATGCACCTCTCGGAGGTGCCCGGCGTCCAGCCCCTTCTGTACTTCGGCTTGGATGGCGGCTCTCCTTTCCTGATTGAAGGTACGCCGCTTCTGCTTAACCGGGAGCTGGTTAGGATCAGTGTGTAGCCGGTGTTCTACTACTTCCGGGTCGACCCCGGGCATGTCTGTCGGAGACCAGGCGAAGATGTCGAGATTCTTTTTCAAGAACTCGGTGAGCTTCTCCGCTTCGGTTTTCTCCAGGCCGGAGCCTATCATCATGGTTCGTCCTTCGCCTCCCGGAACCGGAATGGCGACGAGTTCTTCTCCCGGGGATGCCTCGGCTGATGATTCGATCGCCAGGGACTCGGCTGCAACCTTCCCCTTGACCGAAATCATGTAGCATTGTCGGGCTGCTTCTTGATTTCCCCTGGCCTCGCCTATTATGTGGCTAGTATGGAATTTTAGCTTTTGATGGAAAGACGAAGGCACAGCTCCGACCCCGCCGATTAGCCTTCGGCCAAAGATGGCGTTGTAGGCTGAATCGATTTTTACAACGGCAAAATCCGTTTCTACGGTTAGTTGCCGAGGGGCGGAGCCTATGGTTACAGGGAGTCGGACAATGCCCTCCACTCGGCAAGGCGAATCGTTAAAACCGAAGAGGGGGCCCCGGTGAGGCTTCATATTAGCCTAACTCAATCCCATTTTTACAAAGCAATCGTAAAACAAGATGTTCGGGGCGCTTCCATTATCAACAAAAATACGATGTACATCGTAACCGTTTATTATAGCGTTTATGACGAGGGCGTCGTCGTGAGGGACCTGAATATCAATCAGGTCCTCTGAGCCGAAAGTAATATCTTCTTGGCGAGGCCGCTTCGGCTCGACGCCGACCGTTGCTATAGTGGCAGAGCTGTGCTGCCGGTGCCTTGATCCTTCTCCCGGCCCTCCGGATATCATCATGATGGACCCAAAGCTGGGTCTTTGATGAGATGCCTCCACCGGGGCCGAGGTGATCTTTGGCGGAGGAGCAGCTTCTCTTTCCGGGGGCTGCTGTTGCCTGGCCGTCTCAGGGACGTCCCGGTTCCGCTGCTGCTGGGGCTGCTCTCGCCGAAGCTGCGGCAGTCTGCCTTCCTTGATGAGGCGGTCGATTTCCTCCCGAAGGTGTCGGCACTCGTCAGTCGTATGGCCGATCTCCCGATGATACTCGCAGTATTTGCCGGGATCCCTTCGGCGAAGATCCGTCTTGATGCGCTCCGGCCGCCGGATCATGCCCTTCACCTCCATGAGCATTCGGGAAGGGGGAGCGGGCAGCGGTAGATACCGCGGCTGCAGATCCCGTCGCCTCTCTCGGTCCCACTCCTCCCTGCGATATCGCTTTCGGGAGGGCTCTTGGTCTTCGGGCCGAGGGCGGACCACCTGGGAGGCAAGTGCCGAGATTGTTTCGGCAGCCTTTGCCTTTGGACATCATCAGGGCCTCCCGATTGATATACTTGTGGGCCCGGGCTACGAGGTCCTGGAAGGTAGAGGGATGGCGCTTCCCGATGGAACCGAGGAGCCCTTCGTCCCGACACCCGCTGATCACGGCTGAGACCGCAATCGAGCTATCAAGGTTTGGGATTTGGGCGGCCTCGGTCCGAAACTTGGTAAATATTCTTGGAGAGTTTCGGTGGGGCCTTGCCGAATGGCTAGCAGGCTGGCGGAAGTTTTATACTGCCGGGTGGCGTTATAGAACTGGTCGATAAACAGCTGGCCCAACTGGACTAGGGAGTGGATGGAGTTGGGGGCCAGTGTCTCGAACCAAGTTAAGGCAGTCTTCTCAAAGGTGAGGGGGAAGAGACGGCAGCGGACTGCCTCGGCGACCCCTCGAACCGAGAGGTATGTGTTGAATCTCTGGAAATGACAGACCAGATCTGTCATCCCGTCGTAGAGAGGGCCCTTCGGCAGTTTGAAATTGGGAGGTACCTCGGTAGCCAGCAGCTCTGGCGTGAACGGGGTTTGCTCCAAAATGTTGCTAGCAAGGGGCGCCCCGTACGGCCGAGACACCATCTGCTGCATTTCCTTCCGCATCGCTGTCAGCCGCCGGTCCAGGTCCGGGGCGGTTGAGGTGGTGACTGATTGTCCTCCAGTTTGGCCGGGCGGAACTCCGACGAAGCATAGCCTTGCTCCGTTATGCGGTCGGCGCGAGGGGCTCGGGCAGGCAGCACCGAGGGCTCGCTGCACGCCGTAGCGGTTTCGTCGGAGGAAACCGGTGTGGGCGCTGGCCGGAACCTTGCATCTTGGACAGGGTAGAGTGGGGGGAGCGGTGCTTGCTGGGGAAACTGTCCCAGCAATCCCATGCGCTGGGCGATGGCGGACACCATCTCCTGAAGAGGCGCGAGGGAGGTGACGGCAGCGGCTAGTGTCGCCATCTGTTGCTGGAGCACTCCCACCCGGTCTTCTGCAGCGAGGGACTCTGGTATGACGGGCAGAGCCACGCTCGGTGGAGCAGAAGGGGGGCCTTCGGAGGGCAGCAGCTGCGCTGAGGCTTCCTGTGTCTCTGCTTCGCTCTGTCCGGATCGTCGGGTCACAGGTCGTTGAGACATGACTTGTTTGTTTGTTTCCCACAGACGGCGCCACGTGATGTAGCCGAGGCTATCACGACCGGATTCCGAAGCTGGGATCCGAAGTTTTGGATCCGGAGCTGGGTCGGAGCGGTATAAGTGGCCCGACGGGGATCCGGAAGGCGAGGGATGCAGAGACGCAGTGGAGGATCCGAGGCCGAGGGTCGCTCGGTAGGATGTCGGCTTGCCTCCGGAAGGTATGGCCTAGGTCTTGCCGGCTGAAGGGCAGTCGGTGCGGATCCGAGACACCTTCGGGCGAAGAGGATCAGCTGGCGAACGGCGTCGAGACCAGAGGGAGGAGTCCGAAGTCGGCGGCCGAGACCAGACTTGGTGAGGTCGGCGAAGGTTCGAACCGAGCCCCTGCAGGAGGGAAAGAAGAAGAAACCGGTCAGTAGGAGTCCCGGGCTTCGGCCCTTAGGAACCCCCTCCGACGGTTAAGTTAGCTTCTGAAGATGATTCGATTCAGAAGGCAAAGAGTAGCTTTAATGCTTTTTGGACTATGGTCCTTGAGGGTCTCAGAGACATACCTTTGGCAATAAATAGCGGTGTATTTATGGCGGAGGATAGAGGATGGTTAACGGTGATAGCCGATATAGGACTATGTTCCGGGCTTACTGGTAAACTGCCATAGTGCCTAGTCCTCCACCGGAGTGGGCCGGATACGGCTGTTGGGCCGAAGGGGGTTGGGCCGCTGACGGGCCGAAGCCTGCTGGGCCGAGGGCTACTGTGCCGCTTGCGGGCCGAAGGCTTTTGGGCCGCTGATGGGCTGAAGACCACTGGGCCGCCTGCTGGGCTGAGGGCTTCTATGCCGCTTACGGGCCGAAGGCTCCCAGTGGGCTTTTGATTGCCGCTGCTGGGCTGAACGGGGTTGGACTTGTTTTAATGGGCCGAATCGGATTCTGCCTCATCATATTTCTTTAAGTATTTATATGTCAAACGCATCCTTTCCTCAATCTTGATGAAGGGGTCTGGCACCGCAGCATCTCTCTCTCTCTCTCTCTCTCTCTCTCTCTCTCTCTCTCTCTCTCTCTCCACACCATATCTAATGTCAGCCTGCCCTCTCTTTAAGCAGTGAATTAGGAAAAGAGCCATGCTTCGTTTTACATATTTTCGAGCTGCAACAGTAAAGCTTAGTTCTTTTAAATCTGTTCAAACCTTGGAACCCAGAGCAATTTTGCTTAAATTTGTAAGAAAACTGGTAAATATGACTAACCTGTGTGTGCTTAAAACTGGAATTTAACACAAATTTGCATGCCCTCACTAGAAGTAGTAACATTTCTATTAGTATTTTATGTGCAAATATGCCAATCCAAATAGCGCGGTGTTCTACAGCATTTTGCAATATTTTTTGTTAAATCAGACGACCCTATGGTCAATGGAAGGCACCATTGGTGTCATCAGCAGCATGTTAACAACCAGCTGTGCAATCACACGGTAGATAAATGCGATTTCATCTATACAGTAATGAGAGAGAAGACTTGTAAGAGCAGTCACTTTGTTTGAATGGCTGTGCCAGGGACACAACTGAGTGATCCAATGGCTCGGATTGCGCAGGGTGCAATCCTACGGCATAATGTAATGTAGAGGAGCAGCAACAGTAATACTTGCTGTAATATTCTCTTATTGTTGTAGTGTCTAGTGTGGGTACTGTAATGGGTAAACCAAAAAAAAAGACTAATTGTTTTAAAGTCAGGTCCTACATATCTGATGTGTTCGATTGGATGATCAAAAAATTTAAAAAAATAAAAATCAAATCTCAATAAATAGTAAAAATACTATTAATCGGTCGAGTCCAATAATAATTTTTAATTTTTTAAAAAAAATGAAATTGTCCGATTGAAAATCAGTCCATACGGATACATAGAGCATGTGGGACCCGACCTTAAAACAAGTTTCAAAAAAACAATGTTTACCCACCATTGGAGAAGCAAATGGTAACTGCAACTTGATTGTTTGACCGACCATTAACTTATAGGTCAGTTATCGATAATCTTTTTAGCAAATATAATTTTTTATGATCAAATATGTATGGTACACCAAAGATTCGATCATCCGACAGATTACGGTCTTATAGGACAGCTAATGAATAGTCTTCCTAAATTAATAATATATCAGATATGGTCACAGATCTACATCAAATACATCCTCAGCTCTGTAGTGCTGTGGCTTCTCACAACTTGCTGAAACCTCCATCAACATTGCAACATAACCACCATTTAATCAGCAGATCAAACGGCATTTGAGTTTAAGAATCACTGCACTCTCCTCTCGGGAGATGCAGCGACCATGCCAGCCGAGCCCATTGACACCTCTAAAGATGAGGTGGGACCTAGAAATATTTCTCTAGAGCATACTTAGAAAATATTTAATAAAAAAAATAACTTGCTGCACCACCAAAAACTATTATGCCTCCTCATGGTGCTTTTATTTTTTTTAAAAAAAATATTTTTTTTGTCGGCCCCGTAATGTCCTACATGATCATACAATCCGCCATTAGATGGGACGACAAAAAAATAGATGAAAAAAAAAAATGATCCCAATATTTTGTACTGTTCATTTGGGTGGATTTTATATTTTTTTTAGGTCATCCAATCTAATATCAAATCGTACAACCATGTAGGATGGGTTGAGGCTAACCAAAAAAAAAAAAAAAATTAAATAAAAGTGCCGCCAGACAACATCACAGCCCCTGACGGTGCACCAAGGTTTTCTCTTTTAATAAATAAGATGTTTATCAACGCTAATAGAAATTTGCTGGTCCAAGAGGGTACAGACTTACTCCACCAACAAGACGAGCTTAGGGTTTCGTAAACCACCCAAATTCCTGGGGAATAATTACATTTATGAATACAAATTCGTTGCACCACTGCCAGGAGAGAGTGGTAAATGAAAGAAATAAAATTTATTCTAGTTTTTATTGAAATTAAAGACAGCCAAATTTCGGAAAATAATTGTTTGGAGGTAACAGCCACGCAGCCTCACATGCATCAAAGTTCGCTTCCGGACATCGCACTTTGTGATGGCTGTCATTTCTCTTTCCATAGCGGCGTTGTGCAGATTCCTGGTGATTGGATGTTAGCAATACGAAAAAATTGTGAACATGGAAAATTCCGTGTTCAGAGCCCTACCAGATCTAGCAAGAGTTATCCATGAAGTCGATCAGTAAATCCTCAACCAAACCCCTATCAGGCATCTTCCCCGCAGCACCATAGATTGGAGCAAGGCCACCACTGACTGGACCAGGGTTTTCCTTCACCTGAGGATGGAACAACACAATGTGAGATCGCAAAGCCAAGTGCTTGAAGCTTTTTGAGTTTTGTGAACAAGGCACTCACAGTTTTCACAGACTCCTTCAGATCCTTCAGAAAATCTTCGGCAACAGGAACGTGCTGAAGTGTCACACAGATATGAAGGCTGGCTCATGTAGGGACAATACAACGCTCAGAAAAAAAACAGTATAGGTAAATCTTTACAAAATATAGGATGCGTGTGATTCACACATGCATCGTAAAAAGGACATCAGGACTTGCCTGTTAGGCCTTTGCAATGCATTCAAATGCCAACCTCTAGATGACATTATATCATTGACTTCAAATATGTCAACATCATTGGAGCCGAATGCTATTACTGTCATGTCTGGCCGGCCAATAATAAATAATTCAGGTATTTCCTCAATCCTGCATAAGAGAAATAATATAACAGTGATCTTTAATTTTTCCAATATCTCAGGCAATAAGGAAGAAAGAACACACCCTTTCCGTATCTTCGTTGATACTTCCATAATCTCCCTTGTATTCTCCAGATATCCTGAAAACCAACAATGGCACTTCAGGCTACAGGAGGCCAAAGTGTGCCAGCAAACCAGACAACTGCCACGTCAACTTTCATGAAGAGTAGAATGATAAAACGAAATCACCTTCTAGCCCTAGTGACATCATGGCCGCCCACGCTCCTGCAATTAGTCCACCTGGTCTACTTCCAGCTACGCTAGGTGAAACGTAAAGTCCACCAGTCCACTCGGTAACTGTAGCATGCAAAATGATGACATCAGTAAAATTACAGGTTTATTAACTCAAGAAAACTGTCAAGAATGTATCATATTTTAACATCAGACTCTGAACTTCGTGCATCTATTGAGATCTTTTCCATGACCGTCCTTATAGATGTGTACACTGTATGACTTTGGCATAGCCACATTCATGACTCTGACATAGCCACATTCATTTTTAGACCAAGAAGTTGATGGAGAACCAATCAATTTTGCAAACAATTTTCAAGTATACACCTAGAAAAATGCAACTACTTGCATCTATGTCCCCTGTTTCCCAATTTCTGATGCACACATCTGCTATACTCCCACAAGTTCTGATGCGCACATCTGCTATACACAAAGCTGTCACAGTTTTGCTTCTACTGGATATGAGACATCTCAAAAACTCTCGCATATGCATGTATCCAAAACAATATACCAATATCCTTGTCACTTTGTTAACTCTTCATGATTCTATACCAAAGTTATTGTTCTCATCTCAAAATATTACTACAGAAAGAATCCAACTCGATGCAATGCAATGATTGCAGTAAGTATATCCTTCTGAAGCTGGATGGCGGCACGATCACAGAAGGATAAAGATGTGATGTTTCTGAATAATGATGCATCAGAGTTATATACATATATATTAATTTAACAAAGTTATTTACATGATTTTCCCAGTACTAAACGCTATAGAGTCATGCAAAATGATAGTGTAACAAATTCCCCAGTTGCAATGATCCAGAAGAGAAATTTCTGTCTCTTGCACATAGTTCCTTCAGAAGTAACATTCAAATAAATACATAAGCACTACTTACTATAAAAACTTAGCTAATGATCAACGTAAGTAAACGATTATTAGCTCATTAGACCAGGAATCTGTGTGAACACTCATTAAATAACAGCAGCATGTTACAAAAAGACGACCACAGATGATCAGTAGATTGACAGACCAAGAGATTCTTTGAAATCAAAAGAAAGAGCAACTAATCTCCATAGACAGTAAAGTCTCGTAGACTGAATTTATAGTTGCACATAGGCAGTTCTGTAGATTCAATTTATAGTTGTAGACGAGACAAACGGACAAGCATATCAACCTTTATTCAAAAGAACTACCGGGGAAAAATGGACAAGTATATTGCAGATACTATGACAAATTTCATTACATCCTAGCAATGTGCAATAAAGTACTTACCAGCAACAAATTGGTGCTGTTGAGGCAGAAGATAAAGTCATCAGCAAACAGAAACATAGCACTTGTCAGTACACATCAATAAAATACAACAGGAAAAAAAAACATTAACAAGCAGTTTGTGCTGTGTTTCAATGGTCAAATTTTAAATATTCTATCAACTAGAAATGTGCATAACCAGAAGAAATTTTACCCCCTTGATAGTTCTATAAGGGCTACAATTAGATATAACTCACAATAACTTCCTGCTTGAGTAGACTGAATTCCATCTAAACAGATTTGACTGACAATAACAAAGTTCCCTCATAGTGACACAGCGAACACAAAGATATACACACACATCCACCTGTATGTGTGTATGTCTGTATGTACTGCTTCTGTTACTCTCAATAACTTAACCTATTTTACTTCCCTCCCCAAGAAAATGTTAGCTCTCTACACATTTTTGGAGCAAGATTCACTGATATTTATTTGAGAAAAGCAACATAATTAAAGACAATCAGGTAGCAGTACACATCCTAGTCATTTATCTTGGAAATTGAAAAGACTAGGGAAAATCTAGTAGTAATGAACATCTTTATCCTCCTGACTACAAAGTGGCCAGAATGTGTTGGTCTTCGGTGAACATTTTTACAACAGAAACCTGGTGCGCCCAATTATGATATAAGGAGGATTGGCCGAATGCCAAAAGCTATGTTTCAATATTTATAGTTCATTGAGCATATAAGATTAAGCAACAGTGCCTTATGTAGCTTACTTGCTAATGTGTGATACTAAACGTAGGTAGTTCCGTTTTATACAAATATGTATACAAATCGAAGTCTCACAAGATAGAGGAATAAAAAAAAGCTATAACATGAAAACTATTGCGCAACCTATAGGAAAGCCGAATTGTTAGTCAAACCAGAGACAAACAGTTGAAAAGATCCACAAAGGACTAACATTCAAAGAGCATCCTTGATGTGGTGTTCAGGAATTATATGAAAGAGAGTTTGATCATCATCTTTAAACAGGAACTGCATGCATCAAACAAAAATTCAAGAAGTGAGATGTACCTTTCTAATTTCATGATTCCTGTATAAAACCACACTAGTCCCCTTTGGACCCAGCCCATACTTGTGTACATCTGTCGATATTGATGTAACACCTCTAACAGAAAAATCAAATGGGGGAATGGGGTACCTACATGGCAAAGGCCATATTATGTCAGAAACTATCTTCCTAATCTTATGAATTAAACTGCACTTCCCTGGATGAAAAGTTATCGACAGATAATTGACATGAAATGGATAACAGGCCACTAAAAAAGAATTGGCTACTCTCCAGAAGATGGCGACATTGACTTTAATCCAGCAAGAATTGTACCTAAACAAATAACAACTTAAAACTAACTTCAGAGCTAAGATTCTTACTGTCAGTGTACTAAAGCTCAATATAATAACAAAGGGAAACCATCAATTTTATTTTTATTTGTCTAACATCACAACTTTTAGACACTTGACCAGAAGCATAACCATCTCAAAGATAATAGTACCACTGATACTGCCACTGCTAGAGTTGAGAAGTGGAAGGAGATCTGGAAAGGAGGGGGGGGAGAGGTGTTGGTGGGGTTGGTAGAGCAAATACAGATGCACAAGAACGTCACTGGCGATGGAGGAGGAGGTCCAGCCTGCAAGCCCTTCTGCTAAACTGCTGACCTCGATGGCCAGGAACCCCACCAACGGCGCCACGTCCACGAGCTGCCCCAGCCACCCTATGGGGCACTCTGACACTGCCTCCGCCATGACCATGTGGTTGGCCGTGATCCCCATCCAACCAGGTCCCTCACCGACACCTGCCTTTGATGCTGTGTATGACACAAACCCCAGCTTCAGATGCCCCACCATTGATGGCAAGATCACCATGATCTGCCTCAGCTGCCACATGCTAGGCAGTTCACTGCCCCGCCAACTCTGCCGCGCCCTGGCCTCCCCCCCCCCAGCATAAGGAACCTCGATGGCATCATCACCAAAGCTCCTGATTTTGATTGCACCCCTCTGATGCCATCCCACCACAGCCAATGCCTGTGCCACAAACCCCACTGTCACTGCTGACACCACCACGCCCCCCCGCTACCTGCCCCATCTGACTCTGACTGTGGTTTCAGGAAGGAAGAAGTGGAGGATGAAGAAGAAGCAGCCTTGCCTCAGATGGAGTGATGAGTCTGTCTTTTTGGGTCTATCCAAGCATGATTCAAATTTGATCCAATTTTCCTATGATTTTTGGATTCAGGTTTAAATTGGAGCAGAAGATTCAGATTTGAACTCGGATCTCAAAAGATTCAACCTGAATCCGATCCATTTACAAATATTTTCTGCCAAGATTCTTCTCTTCTTTGTTTTGCTGTGGGAGAGGGGAGGTGAGAGTGAAGGCGGTGGCTGGGTGCGGCAACTACAGTGGCGGGGATGGCAACGGCAGTGCCGGTGGGCGCTGACAACAGTGGCGATGCCATTGGGGGCCCGAGCCCTCCCCTCCCTCTTCTTCTTCTATTTCTTGTTCTTTTGGAGGATGGGGAAGGTGGTGGGACCGCAGCAGCAATGGTGGATGGCGGCGGCGGTGCTGGCAGGGGCTGCCGGCGACAGCGGCGGTGGATGCGGCAGCGGCAGCAGATGCCGAGGACAGAGGAGGTTCCGTCAGGGGACGGTAGCGGCGCAATGGTGAGGTGGTAGATCAGAGGTTTGGGCATAGGACTTGGATCGTGAGGACGATCCAAAACCAGCTCTGATATCAAGTTGATGCGGGACAGCAGGAGGAAAATTGGAGGAACGGCATGGAGGCTGGCATGGAAGAAGACGACAGGGGATAAGATGAAGGAAGAAGAGAGGAAGGAGGAGGGGGGAGGAGAGGAACAGAGGCAGTGAGGCTTCACGCCCTCCCATCACGAGGTCCCCAAGGAGGAAGGAGATGGCGAGGGTTTCATGCCGTCACACAGATCATCCCATCTTGGGAGAAACACACTACGGCGGCAACACACTCATTCATTCATTCTCAAATTTTCAATGCCTCCCAAAGGAGGGACACAAGATAATATATAGAGACCCAAAAGAAACCCTAACATAACCCTAACACTAAAGGACCAAAATACCCCTTATTCAAAATAAAAGACTGAAACATACCTAAATCTAAAAAAAATACATCAATTAGGCCTCTAATAGGCCAAACAAAATAAACAATGGGTCCTGGACTTTGTTTCAGCCGTTCTTGGATTCCCATCAAGTTTTGGGCAATCCCAAACAAAATCCCAGTAGACATTTATCAGGATGCTGGGCCACTTCTACATGTTTCTCAGAGTTATTTAGATTTATTCAGTTCTATCAGAAATAAATTGGTGTCCAGAGTGCAGGGCAATCCGAATATGGATTATCTGATTCTTGGAGCAACGTTTGCTTCCAAGAAACAATTCTAATCCACGGTCAAACAAGCATTGTATGTGGCTTGTGGCTGTCTAAAAGATGCGCACATGCATGGATTATCCTGTAGGACATGCTACATCTTAGACATAAATGTCGATACAATGCAACAAGGGAAATATGAATGTGAAGCAAATACCAGATTTAAATGGATCTTGAAAGTTAAGTACCAGATTTAAATGGATCTTGAAAGTTAAGTGCTTTTAGTTCACAATTACCCGAGTTTATGCGCAAATGGCAATACGAAGCCACCAAGGCAAAGATCGACATGAAAGCAAATGCCAAAATTTGATGCTAGTTCACCAAGTTCCTGTGCAAAATAAAAATGTCAAGATGTCAGAAAGACTCAGGCTGTAAAATGAAGGAGAGACTGAACGAAGGCCTCATGTAAGAGTGTCATAAAGGATTTTAAGGATATTATAAGGATACCACTTGAAATATTTGTCACCTACTTCAATGGGATCAATAATGCCATGTGGAAACCCAGGTGCAGAACCAACAATCTGAAAACAAGTATTGCATGTTAGTTATCACTTAACACATTAATTCTAAGAGGCAAAAGGAAAAAGAAAAACTGCATATTCATACATAAAACCATTTTCAGTTATTCCAACAGGCTTTGGCTAACCTGAGTAGGGGTGTTCACTATTTGGTTTAAACAGAAAAACCAAACCGAACCAGCCCATTCAGTTTGGTTTGGTTCAGTTTGAAATCTATTAAGTTTTGGTTTGGGTTGAAACCAAACCAAACAATAAAATTTGGTTTTGTTTGGTCTCTACTCTTCATAAACAGAACAAAAGGAATTACATAAAAGGGCATAAGGTTAGTGTAAATTTTGAACGTATAAAAACCATAAAATATAATGGGGTAATATGATCCTCTTTATTTAAATTAAGAATGTCATCCTAAAGTGTTTTACAGTTTTCTTTATCTAAATTAAAGTATAGAGAGCAATATGATCTTCTGGTTTTAAAATAATTTAATTTTTTATTATTATAATAAAGTTTTTGTTTTATATTTTCCTAAACCATCCATTAGAATCATTCAATAGTATATTTAATCTTTCTCTACATAAATTATCCACTCATTATATAGATTGCTATATGATTGAAGACTGACTTAGAGGCCCATTAGGAAGGCTAAACCAAACCAAACCAAATTATTTAGGTTCAGTTTGGTTTGTTTTGGAAAGCATATGGTTTGGTTTGATTTGGTTTGAGATTTTACTTGGTTTGGTTTGGATTCTCTAAAATTTCTTCAAAACCAAACCAAACCATGAACGCCCATAGCCCTGAGCAAATAATAACTATTCAAAGAAGCAATCAAACACAAAGTCCAAGAGAATCAGTACATCAACTTCTTCTATAGGAGCTGCCTTTCTTTAAGTAATACTCCTCGATAAACATATCTTTATGCGAGATCTTCATAAAGAATGATCGAGTCATCCATACAATAGAAAAACAAAGAAAAACAGTTCATAGTAAATCATTATGTTGGAAACTCAGTAAACTGCTTTCAATGTGCAGAGTTTAAAGATCAAAAAATCTTATGAAATGATCAGAGGTTAAATGAACATAGATATGAAACACAAAAAAAAATGCTAAGAAAGAAACTTGCATCAAATCATAGACTGTAGAAGTAATTAGATAATCAGCAAGGATCCATGTTTCCTTACGTTTTATTTGAATACTAAACAGACAACTTTGGAGTTTGGAAGATCAATTTACAATTAGTAACACATTTTTAAGCATTCAGAAAAGCAAAAGAAGGAACAAGGATGCATACCAAAATTGTGTTTTTGTTAATGTATCGCCTGATGCCCTTGACATCTGCTTTAAAATCCTTATTGACAGGAACACGCCAGACTTTGATCTTAAAATATCTGCCAGCCTTGTCATATGCAGAATGTGCAGATTCAGGAATTATCCTACAATAGATGGAGACCAAAATCACCTTATGATCCCCTGAAGATAAATCAAGAGTTGATGCATATTTACACAAGTACAAACATTTCTGGTTTCGAGATTCCCTTCTTCATTTTCATATAATCACGTGAAGATTTTATAGCTAATAGTATACTTTCAGTCCCTCCAGATGTCATGTTGCCACAGATTAACCCTCCAGAATTCTTCTCTTTACTGCCAAGTAGTGCAGCTGTCATAGCAACCACTTCTGCCTCATAACGTGCCACACTTTGGAATATATCCTGATGCAATGGATTTGTATGTGAAAACCTGAAAGCAGAAAATCAGGATTAAGTATAAGATAAGATAATAGGCACATATCCTTAAACAAAATTAGGATTGACAAGTTGGTTATAAAAATGGACAGTATGTGACATATAGTAATGAATTCATAAGCTATTGGAAACTGAAGAGTGAATGGAAGGGTCAGAGGATAACAAAGTACATGAACATATTCTATAAGACAATTGCAGTGACTTTCCATCACTAAAAACTTTTAAGAAGTTTTATCATCTAGTCTAGCGTAGCCCATCTCTTGAGTAAACTGGCAAATAGAAGTTTCTAGTTAAGAAAACTAGACGGTTGTCCATATAACCAAGGACAGCAGGATTGGCACCAATCTGATTGAATCCGCCGATCAGATCGGATTTTGGCCGGTCTGATCTGACCCAGATACCTGGTCTCGCAATTCCTTATTGGATCGGTCTGGACTGGGGAGGATCGGCTGGATCAGTGGATCCAGCCTAGGATTGGCCCTCTGGATCAGCTGATGTAACTGATCTCAAGCCCAGAGATTCTGACGGTCCTGACATTGGGTTTCCTCACTTCCACTTAGGGACCATGAGCACCCCGTACTCCATGCCGGCTCTCAGATGGTCGGACTTGGCATTCTCCAGCAGGGAGAACCAGCTCAGGAGTGGCTGCTGCTGATCTGGAGGGTATGGCTTTCCACCACCACATAGACTTCCTCCCCTGGGACACCAAGGCCTTGAAGAAGTGCACCTCAGGGGTCTCCTTTCCACGCTGGGCGAGAGGTGCTGAAGGGGTAGCTAACTAGCTATCGAAGGGATTCCACAGATCGAGCATGAAGAGATTGAAAAAGCTAGAGGCGGCAGTAGTGGCCACAGCAGGGTGGCAATAAAGCGTCAGCCCTCAAAGGATTCTACAGATCAAGGGTGAAGTGAAGCCACAGCTGCACCGGCCAAGTGGCATGATCGACATCCTCACAGAGTGGGAAAGCATGGTCAAACAGAAGTGGAAGCTGGAGGAAGAAGGAAGCCAAGATAAAAGTGGGAAGAAGGTTCTGGAGATAATTGTTTTAGCTTTAAGGTTCATGAATGCACTTTAGTGAGATAATTGGCATCGAGCTGGGATTGGATTAGATCAGCCTGGACCAGGTTGATCCATGCCTGATCTGCAATCCTTCTTTGACATGCATAAAAAATCTTACATATTTGAATGCTAGCTCAACTATAGTAAGGGATGGAGGTAAAAATACATTCCGCTTAGTCACATAGTAGCAAATATGATGATTTTTGGATTATAACATCAAGTAACAGGATTTTAGGGGTATATAAACAAGAAATGCAAATAAAACGGTAGAGCTAGTAGATGTAGTAAGCAACAAAGCTTTTGGATACTGACAAGTGAACAAAAAGGCGGAAGATAACAAAGCAAAAGAACATAATTCAGACGACAGTTACAACTAACAAAGCAAAAGAACATAATTCAGAAGACATTGCAACTAACAAAGCAAAGGAACATAATTCGGAAGACAATTACAACAGCCTTTTATCCCTTTTTTGAGAAGCTTTATCATCTACTCTAGCCTACCCTACCAGTTCCATAAACACAGCTACTAGTGTTAATTGAAAAAAATGAAACATGCAAGACAAAGCTGCCCAAACTTGAAAATTCATAAATTCCTGGTCTCATTTCTCGAGCTGAAGCACACACTAGGAATACGAAGTGGCACCGAAGCAACACATATGTATACGAAGTGTGTCAGAGAATAACTGCCCAGTGCTCATTGGGTATCCAAAAACCAAAAGAATAGGAGACAAGGTCATGTTTGAACATCAAAAGAACATATTGTAAATTTGGCATAAAAAAAGATCTTGACAATCGAGGTTTCCCATCTCTCAAGATCTCTGTCTCCCTAGGGTTTCCTAAGATGGAATCTCAACAAAGAAGGGGAAGAGATGAGGATGCCAATTGACAAAGAGGAGACAAGCTATCTCTTGATCGCTTGGACATCTCTTCGATTATGGATTTCTTCTCTCGCAGGTGAGGAAGCAGCCAAGTTGTTTTTACAGAATGTTTGGAAACACTTGTTATTGCCTAATTATATTATTTCAGATAGAGATAGCCGGGATAAGGTGGGCTTAAGGTGGCTTACCCAGTTCTAGGGAAGGGATATTCAACAGAGGTTTGGATTTTGCCTTCTTATTATTATTGTGTTGATCTAATTATACTAAATGGTCAAATGCAAAACATTTAAAGTTTTTACTAAGAAATATAAGATTATCATGATCTATATACATTGTTCCCAATCTCTCAGAGGTCTCTTCTCTTCAGCCTTCGAAGATGGTGTTGAGATCTGACATGCATTCTGTGTTTGATGATACAATACAACTAATAATTGTTAGTATTTAATCAATAACAAAAATAATCTATTAATTACAATAGAACCCAGATATATTCACAGATCTAAGAGTGCATTTCTTGTTTATTGATAAGCATTCTTGTGGGAAAAAAATAGAGGCCTAGGAGAGCAAAGAATTCAATACTGATCTGAAAAAAGGAATAAGAAATGCAAGGATATTTTCTTCAACCATTTCAATCATCACGCTGTTGACAACTTCCTGCATGCAACAGTTTGTTGGTAAAGGTCTGGAATTTTGAGGGAAAAGTAAAGGAAAACAATCTTTGTGCATGAATAATGGACATCCTCCCCTCCTCCACTTTCAGCTTCTCTTCTGTAAGTCTGTCCATCAACCTGATGAAGATCGCATGGTTATAACATACTGACAAGCCCACACATGTTAAAGGATGTCAAGCAAGGAATGTTTAGTAATCGCTGCATTAGGCCCTCCCACCTCACTGTAAATCCTAGTGCTCTGAAGCTCTTTGTCTGGGGGGAGAGTGTTTCATGTCATCTTGAGATAGCCAACTCAAGCTCATTACGGAAATATGTGAAGAAAAATCACTCAAAATTCTCAAAAAGGTGCAGTTTCTCCATTTCTTTATTCCAGAAGTTTTTGTGGAGATCCATTGGTTCTTCCAATAAAAATTATTTGTACCAAATAAGTGAGCAAATGACATGGACATTTTATAAAATATTTGACATTTTTTCCGATTATTGCTCATTTCTTGAGAGATATCTCTGAACTGCACCAACCTTTTATCCTGTCTCCTGCTTCTGCAGATAAGAGTATATCCATTTACATGTTCTCTTCTTTACAATGTTAAACCATTCGCAGATAGATTGGTTCCTTGACAAAATCAGTACCCAGACCCTATCTACCTTTTTGTTCAATCAACAGTGACTATCCATCACCAACAATGACAGCTTCACATACATAGAATGCAAAAATTTTGCTTCTTAGTGGAATGGTAGCCTCACCTTACTTCACTCCAGAGGCAGGGGAGTTCCAATCAACATGGATACCAATATTGCTGTTGCCCAAACCTATATTTTTCTGTCCTCCAAAGAGAACTTTTTGAGAATTGACAGGATTTATTGGCCTGCATTCTTTTCCTAAAAGCATGTCTTTTATCAAAGCAAAGTAATAAATGATCCACACCTCAATTTTTCTCTAAGATGCTGTTTCTGGTCATGGAAGCTGGCTTAAAAGGATAATATAGCAGCGTTAGCAGCAAACTGGAACATAAAAGGAATAACAGACTGGAGCAGATATAAGTGAATATATACATACACACATACATATATTACATACATACATATATATGATTGCACCAGGTTGAAAGTAATGTTTTATTAGCAAATCAACAAAAGTCCAACAAGTGCTTAAAGATCTAGACAGGAAAACAGGAAATGATTTGAGATCACTAACATCAATAATCACCCTCCATGCCTTTCACATGAAAAAGGTAATGATTATAGAATCACCCTACTCTCATAGTCCAAGTTTTAGAGTCTGCAGAAAGAACAAAAATCTGATGTCTCTTACTAACATTGAATATGCTTCATTTATCAAAGTAAAATGGCCCTCCAGTTCACTTCCGCCAATGTAACTGCAAAAATGACACAGAACGATAGTAACACAAAATTAATAGCAGACACAAAGAAAACACTACCATGTCAAACGATATCACAATGAATACTGCCTAAACAGAAGAATGGACATACACGGTACCAGAACATTTTCCTTGCCATGACACATCCTTCTGTTTATCCTCTTTTAGCTTCTCTAAGACACTCTTTCCAAGCCCTACACCTGGCAATTCAGTTCTCCATTTATCTCTTCCTGATTTGACACTAGACTGCAGTTTATCTGCAACCTGATGATGCATCGAAACAATCCTACTCAACTCCATGTAGGATGCCTGACAAGTCTAAATATGTACAAAAAATGCAAAATATATGGAATAGCAAAGCCAGAATCCAAAGAATACAGAATAGCAAAACAGAAGATGCAAAAATATGGAACAGAAAAATGTTCAAACATTTAGTAATAGTTCCAATACAAGGGTAGTGAGTGCTACGAGTCCAAGAGAATGAATGTTTGTCTAAGTAAATGCTTCCTAAATGGCACTCATAGATTAACTGTATATCAATGGCAAACAAAAAGATTAAATTCCAGTGTATTAAAACAAAAAACCTACAGGCCACAACCGCATCTTAAGTAAAAATTTAAAATACACCGCCAGACATGTCAGGTTTCATCTGCATTTCAACGAACAATCTATCAAAGAAAAGCACAGCATGCCACAAGAAAGAACATAAGATAGCATACAACAGTCTGTATACACGATGCCAGAATGTCTCATTTAGTGAAAGATCTTGAAATACAGTTTCAGCACAGCCACATAAGAACTAATGAAGATATGTCCTTCCCTGATCACCCTAAATAGAGACTATGCACTGAATCTCCCCAAGCATAAACATGAACAAATATAGGCTCCAAAACCTTCTTCAATATCATTTACAGGTGCCACAGGTGCCACCAGTTTTATCTTAGTTCGAATACTTAACATCCCTCAAAGGTAAGACTAACATCCAGTCGTGAATGCTTGACTCAACTGGTTATTACCGACACTGTCCTACTGACACCAGGAGAACGGTAATAGCAATGAAAGAAATAATCATATGGAGGAAACATGAAATTTCAATAGATAAGATCATCATCATCATCATCTTATCCACTGGTCTAGGGTCAGAATAGCACCTGGAAACCCAGTTCTAAGAATATGAACAAGTTTTTTCTAGCTGCCAATCTCCCATTTGTTGTTATCAGACACTGGTTAGAATATAACAGAAGATACCATCGAAGGATAATTTGAGACATAATGACTATCTCAAGTGTCAAAAGACTCAAAACCTTAACCTTGACACTACTAGCAGACACTACAGTGCTCCTTGCAATAGTCACAATTCCATTAGCGATCCATATGCAACTAGGGTAGATAACCCAAAGCCCATATGCAACTAGGGTAGATAACCCAAAGCCCAATATTCTGGCCCAATCCAGCCCTTGCTAAGTGGGCTTAGGTATTAAAATTGAGCCCATTTCAGTTTGGGCCTGGGCTTGAACAACAATTTTAAGCATGATCCCCTTAATGGGCTGGGTTTGGGGGAAAAGCCTGATAAACATTACATACAACAAATACTAACTGAATATATGCAATGTAGATAGTGTTTATATCAATAATGTTGTTTATTCATGCATATATATTAGATACATTAATCTACATGAAGCATAATTGATCCATTAGTCTCTAAATAAAACAAAGTTCTCTGCACATATTTACTTAAGAATCTCAATCATGTGATTAACTATCTTGTAGTATTCATAATTCTAAAGATGCATTCATGTTCATCATATGTACTATCACTCATTATAACCTTTTTGATTGATTATCTTGTAGAATTCATATTTATAAAGATACATTCATGATCATCATATGCACTATCACTTATTATAACCTTCTAGTGTAAGTTACTAGGTACTTGTCCTAGGTGTTATGTTAGGCTTTTGTTTTATAAATGATGTGATCTGTAGGAGGGTCGTCATTTTAAGTTAAATATAAGAGATTAACATATATGTAACTCTTTTGGTTCTCATGATCCCAATGCACGTTGGAGAAGTGGTGAATTGTTTCACGGATGATGCTTTCTCAACTTGTGCCATAGCTAGTGTTTTTAATCAGGAAGATGAGGAGGATGGTAACAATGAATGCATGGTACCATCAACGAATGTTCTCTCAAACATCTTGATAAAAGACTTCTACATAGTTAAATTTTTTGTGGACCTAAACTATGATTGAAGTAGCTATATAGACAAACTATGCATTTATTTTTTAGCTTTATTGAGCTATTAATGCATTCTTTTATTATTTTGGATCTCTATCTGCATCGTTTTTCTAGGTTTACTTTAAATTCGCTACTTATAGTTGCAGATATTACTTATACCTTTTTCTGAGGAAAGTATATATGTTTCTTATATATGTTCAAGTACTTTGTAACTTAGAACTCTTTGTGTCAAATGCAAAACACATAAACCCTAATTAAGTTAGCTAACTGGTTCCATCTTTTAATCAAGGGAAGTGAACTTTTTTACTCCTAGAAGCTAAGCGCGAAGTCAATTTACTTTGGGCTTGAGCTGGTCTTGAATTTAGGCATAGAGAAGTGGGCTTGAGCCGGGCAGGATTGCACCTGATTTTTCTTAGTGGATTTGAGCTTGGGCTTTGGGAAGCTCCACACGAGCCTGGCCCATCGACACCACGAGTGACAACTAAAAAATTCCCTATAAAGATATGCCAGTTCTCACATTAGAATATGAGCATGTGGAGTAGCTACATCCATGTGGCCACCCACCAAGAAGCCATAAATGTAGCGAAACAGAGGAAGCACATTTAAGAGAGTACCACTGCAGCAAAGCAAAGCAGCAGCAGTAAAAGGCATCTTGATCCCCAGCATCATCGGACTCAATTATGACCTCTCCAGGGGGATCGGCCATGAAGGAATTCTCATCGTGCCCTTGTGCATGTGCTCGGTATGCGTGCGTGTGTGCGCACATCTCTGTGCCTCTTCAACTACCAAATTACGCATGCAGCAATACAGAAGGAGATACAACCGACCTTCCTCTTCTCGGACTCGATGTAGCTGCTGACGCCGGGAACCAGCCTGCAGTGCCATCAGGACGCAGCGCCCGCCGCGCAACACGACCAGTGACCATCAGAAACAAGAGAAAGAAGCATTCAAAACAAGAAACAAAACGAGAAGGAGAAGAGGAGGGCGTCCTACTTCACGGAGGCCATGAAGGCGCCGACGGCGGCGCCCTTGGCGCCCTTCTCCCGGACGAGCGAGAGCACGGCGTGAACCGCCCAGGCGACGAGCAGCGCGAGCAAGGGGGAGGCGACGAGGACTACCGGCTCGTACTGGGCGAGCGCGGCGTTGGCGGCGGCCCTGAGGCGGGCGGCGAGGCACCCCTCCACCTCCATGGCGCTGATCGGATTTGGATTGGAACGCAGAGGAAGAAGAAGAGGCCGAGATTGGAATGGCGTATTTATCTGCGAGGAAGGCGATGAAACAGATACGAGAGGAAGGCGCCGCCCCCACTCCCCCACCCTTCTTCCTCCACTTTCCCGTGGGGAAGACGCTTTGCTCGGGATCCCGGCACCGAGGTTGTAGTCACCCGCGGGACGACCGCGGAGCTTCTCAGCTGATCAGCTGGCCTCGCTGCGATGTCGGTGACCGGATCCCCTCTTTCTTCCGGTGGCGGAGTTCCTCCGCTGGTTGTTGCGTGGGGGCGTTGCTTGCGTGTGTTATCTGGCGGCTTTCGTTGTAATGTTTGTTTGATTAAAATTTTAAGCCTCATCGGGGAAGGATATTGTGCGTGTATCGTTACTGTTCTTGCAAGATTTTACTATTAATCTTGGCTCAAGGGGCGATGGTTGAAGGATATGGCTTATGCTAATAAGATGATAAGATAATTTGCTGTCATTTTTAACATTCGGACATACATATATGAATTGAATTAAGATCTTTGGAGATCTTATAGTGAATGTGATCGTCAGAAATTTTTAATTAAAAAATTTTAAAAGAAAAGATTGATCGTCTACCTGTTTTTGAATTGAGAGATATTGAAATTTTTGATTTTTCTCCTTCAATCGGCTGAAGAAAAAGAACCATTTCGACTTTATTCTTATTTTGGCTGTTTATTAGACTTTGAGGATCATCCAAATTCTTTCTCTTTATTGTTGATGATTATTTCATCTTTATCTCCTTTTGTACCTTACAACAAACATAGATAAAAGAAAATAATAAGAACTCAAATAAAAGTAGTATCTATTCCAATAGAAATTTTAATCATGCAACTAAACAAATGAACTCACTTATTTGATGAAAATTTTTAAATCCCTTTAAAATATAGATTGGAAAATAATGCTAATGAGAGTTTGTTGCATAGAGTGATGTGATGAAAATATGATGCCAATATGATGAAAATATGAGAAAGATGTATAAATTAATTAAGAATTAAATTAGATGGCCCCTAAAAAGTTTTGGTCTTTGAATGGATCTTGAAAGGACGAAAAAGTGATAAAGAAGGGATGTAACTTGCTTCAAGATTCCTGGAAGTAGCAGCACTTCGATCCTTCCACGTCTGGACGTCGTCGCCTCTACTTTCGCTAAGATTTTTTACTCCAATTTCACTCAATTATCACTATCATCACTCTTTTCAATAACCAAGAGGTTGGATATTTATAGACTTTACATCTGCGGTTATTAATGGATTAACATGAAAGAATTTGAAGTTTATCTAACTAACAAACAGATAAATACAGATTAATTCATCTTTATCTGTAATTATCTAAAACGCGTCGCCCATGGGAGACGTCTTTTACACTAATTAAGATAAGGATAAACATCGAGAATAAGAGAGAGAAACATCTTAAGATACTTAAATGGCGTCGTGTCTGACAGACGTCTTTTAACTAATTAATCAATTAATTAAAATTTAAATTTAAATATTAAAAGATGAATAAACTCTAAATGGCGTCTACACATATCGACGTCTTTTAGACTTTTTCATATTTGATTAAAATTTGAGTTAAAATCAATTTAATTAATTAACTTAAATTATGTATGTCTGACCCGATACGATTTAGATAATTAATCCTGAAATATTAATAAAAATTAACTAATTATTAAATATCAGACTATTTTTAGACATTATTATATTATATGAAATTTATTCAAAATGATATCAAAATTAGCGTGTCTACAGCTGCCTCACCTTGGCATCGTCTTTGCAAAGAAGTGAAATAAAATGAAATGTACTGAAAAGGTGATGCTAAGGTATGATGAGATACGCTCTTAACATCACATGATTAGAATTTTTCTCAAAATCATCAATGAAGATAACTCAATAATATCGATGGAATCAATCCTGTCTGGATGAAATAGATAAGGAAATAAAATAAGGTCGATCAACCTCCACAGATGGAGAAGTACCTCAGGTCATAGACATTCCAGGTTTCATCATGGGAGCGATTGCCAGCCAATGTGGATGTGCTGCAGCCATGATGGATCTTAAAAGAAAACAAGAAATGTTATAGATAAAGAGTTTAAAAAAAGATAGAATTCCAAGGATATCTTCAAACGAACCTCAAAGATAATCAAGATATTCAATTCAGAATGGAATATTTCATATCATGTTAGAATTATTTGATCAATGGTCTGCAACTTAATCAATAATTAATTCTTATCACAATTATATCAAAATCCTACATGATGCATGCTGGACTAAAAGAAAAACATAAAATCAAATAAAATATAAATTAATCAAGGATAATATTGTTAAATTGTCATTAATGAGTCAAGATACCAATTCTTGTAATTCAGTGCTAAGCCGAAGCTTGTTTATCCACGCACTGTTTCACAAAAGTGGAACCATCGTCCTCACTAATTAACAATCAAACAGCCTATCCGTACGATTCAGAATTATATGGAATTATCACATTTTTTGTTAAAGGGGAACTCAAATTCCAGTTTCATCAAAATCACAAGGTCCTTGATATAGTCTAATAAATATTTAACACATAGTAATGATGATAATGCAAATTAATCACATGAAATAGTACAAGGGATAGAGATAACCGTCTTTTAGCCACGGTCAGGACTCATAAACTCCCACAGTGGGATGTTCTTGATATTCTCAGTTTTATTTAGATTTTTCTGAATTACCTGCACTCAAAAATTCATCAGTAACTTCAAGTAAGTGTTTAATTAAGCATCAAAATATGTAAAAACATTGAATTTCGGATAAATAACAGAAAACCGTGAAATGCGTCGTGTCGTGCAGACGCCATTAATCCAACTAAAACGAGTCGTTGTTCAACGACGCCTTTCATTCGCAGAAACAAGTTCTAGCTGTGTTTAATCCGGATTCCAACTCTCTTCACACATGTATATGAAAATTTTGAGTTTATAGATTTCTGCACTTCAACTTTATGCCTTGTGTCTTTAACCTTGTATCTTGTACATGTCTTAGCAAACATGTTAAATATCTGTTTAGGCTTAACCCCTTGTCCGGTTAAGTAACCGGCTATTTGATCCTATCTTTGGTAGAATGATCAAGGGGCATAGCCTTTATTAACAAAGATAACATGAATAATCAAACTGTAAGCAATAATACAACATGCAAGCAGACAGATTGTAACGATCCGCCACCCTATAATCGGAGATCCGATTACTAAATGGATACCGTATCATTAATTTGGAATCAAACTAGGATCTAAGTAAGTCTGAGAAATAAATAATAAACTAAGTTAAACATTCACATCGCATTGAATTGAAAGGAAAATGCAGGAATTAAAAGTTATTACAATGCGACTCGATACAGCAAATAATTACATACTCCAACAGAAAAGAAATAATTAAACATACAGGCCAGAAATAAAGATAACAACTACATCGGGGCATACCCCGGAACAACAACTGACGGCGCGCGACACACAGCAGCACACCCCTCGCTAAGTCTGCCTGGAGTCCTCACCTGAAAACCGCAGGGGTGAGTCTCAACGAAAAGACTCAGTAGGGATCCTTCGATCCCCACTGCCCACTTACACACCCACAAGTGTAAAACACAGTTAAAGGTCCAATGAACAAGTAAAACAGTAATTGCTACTCCTAAATCTCGATATGAATCACATGCATTTGAGATAAATTTAACATGCATAATTCGAAAACCAGTCTACAGAGAACTCACAACCAACGTCTTGGTAAAACACGCCAACCACACAAACGAAGGTGGGGAAAACACCAACCCGCTGAGACCAAACAGTAACCCCTCGGATAGCACTCTAGCTACTCCGGCCTAACTGGCTCAGGTGGTTACTCCTTCCCTCAACACGAGTGACACTCCAAAGGTACCACTCCCACACTGGTACTAGCTAACCCCGGGGTCCACCAGGTGACCCTCTCTCACTAGACGTCACCCCGCCACACCCACACCAGCACTGTGCTCCACCCACACCAGCACAGGGTGATAAAGCGGTACAATTGTCACTCTAGGTCCACAGTAACACAAAACACGGTATGGTGCGATCCGGTTATGTGAGAAGTCCGCGGTCGCACGACACACAACGTAGTGCCATCCGGTCATGAAGAGTCCATCGTCATCGAGTGTACTAAAAGTATGCTTTTAACCAACTATCTAGCAGTGTAAACACATTTTACTGGCATGGATTAGTGTGGTTCTGCCTTAAATCGCGTCGACCAAGGACGACGCCATTCAAGTCTCCTAAACTGGTTCATGAAATCTTGGCCTTAGAATATGGCCTAAAAAGGCGTCGTCACAGTTAGCCGTCTTTTAAAACGCGTCGAAGTCTTAAGAAGCCATTCACACCAACAATCCGGAATTCGCAGAAAACCTTAATCGGGTGATTTCTGCCTAAAAAGGAGTCATGATGGCCCGACGTCCTTATAAAAGGCGTCGTCCATACATGACGTCTTTTAGCGCCAGATTCCCCGAACTGACAGAGACTCGGTTGAGTGATTTCTGCCAAAAAGGCGTCATGGTGGCCCGACGCTATTCCAAATCGCATCGTCCAGGCATGACGTCTTTTAGCGGCAGAAACCGAGTTCTATCCTCAGCCCGAGGGCTCCCTTTTCACCCCCAAATGTCCCAAAATCAAACCGAACGGAGGAGGAAGAGAAACAAGCCAAACCATCACAATTCCACATTTACAGAAACCCTCATTCCCTTCAAGAAAAAGCCTCTAACATACTCATTCTACCCAGAAATCATAGATCCGTAGCATGCTTCAAGCGGGAAAATATGGTTTTAAAATAAAACACTACGGGAATCGTCACCCTACCGATTCTTGAACTCCTCCTGACTCCGCCGCCAAACCGTCGCACCGCAAACCGCTGCCGGTACTCCGAGGACGCCGCCACTCTGCCGGGACGTCGACCGCCGTCCGGAGAATGGAACGCCGTGAAGAAAGTGGTGGTGGCAGTGGTGAGAGGTGGAGAGGTAGTGGAGTGGTGGAAGAGAAAGAAGGGGAAGGGAAGGGGAAGAGTGGGGAGAGTCGGAGGGTGGAGAGGGTAAGGAGAGAGAGAGTGAGGGTGAGAATGAGGGAAAAGGAGGGAAGGTTTGCAGGGTAACCAGAAACTAGGTAAAACGCGTCGAGATGTACGGACGCCTATCAGATGACATGACGAGCCGTTCTAACAGAACTCTGAAATGCGTCGCCCAAGGCCGACGCCATTCAGACGACAAGACCGGCACCGTACTCTGACATCGCAGGGTCGCAGTCTGAAACGCGTCGACCATCATGGACGCCGTTCAGACGACACGACCGGCCCGTACGCTCGCGACCCAAGGCCAGCCCACGTGGCAACCTCGTGGCACAATCTAAAACGCGTCTGCCATGCCGGACGCCGTTTAAACCGCGTCGAGCAAGCTCGACGAGAAGCAGAACAGGGTCCCAGCCCCGATAGGGCCCAAACTACAGAGTCCGACCCTAAAACTGACCCGATAACCGAATCCGAAACTTCAATCCTTACACAGATACTCACTGAAAATAAAATGAATGAAACACACTAGATGCAATAAGCAGATGCTAATTGAAATATTTTTTGTTGTTTTGAAATATTCATTTTTGTTTGGGTTTTGGAACATATATATATTTTTTTTGAATTTTTGAAATATCTATTTTTTTTGTTTTGAGATATGTGTTTTTTTTTAATTTTGAAATATGTATTTTTTTTAATTTTGAAATATGTAATTTTTTTTGGATTTTGGAATATTGTGCAAACTAAAAGACCAGTATGGTACTAAGATCAAAAGATCATATTCATTTATTAACTTAATTCCCAGATTGTTCTTCAATAATCTAATTAGACCCATCATGTTTGAACTTGTGTTTTCATTAGTGATCCCATTTGATGATTTGATCCTTAGTCAATCTAAACTATTCCTTAAGTTTGGAGTACGCCTCTTTAGAAAGAATGGAAGAATTGGTTTAGAAAACCCACGAGAAGGTTCCAGAGACCTAAAAAGATGTTCCTTTCTTACCCTAATATCTGTTGGGGTTCGATCATTTTCTTTCCAGGATATTTATCTACCTTGCATTCCCTTTTATTTCATTTCATGGCATTGACGTAACGTTTGTAGTATAATGACCTTTTGATTTGGCTTTTGGCTTTTGCTTTTGCTTTTGCTTCTTTTTTCCTTTTTCTTTTTCTTAGGACGGATCTCCCCCATTTTTTTATGACGGCTTCCTACTAAGATGACGGGTATTCTTGGTAGTCTATTCTAAGCCTCGTTCCGACATCATGGGCCGAGTGTAAAAACAGAATTTTGTTTGAAAAGAATAATTTGCACTTTACACCTTCGGTCAAGCTTTCGGTATTCCTTAAGACTTGGCATCTCTTGTTATTCACAAATCAAATGTATCAGTGTATGTGGTAATGTGTTTAAATTAAATTATCCAGACTGATAAGGAAATTTGAGTTTCTAAATTTTCTGATTCCACTGGTCTTTGTACCATACTGATCGACTCTTTAACCTAAGGGTAGTATTTCTTGAGATACAAACCATTCTAGGGGTGAGTCAACTCTTCTCCTTATATATTAACTAGACGATAAGCGTTACAAGGAAAAGCATGTGATACAACATATGGTCCTTTCCAATTGGGTTGGAGCTTAGAATGCGGATCATCAGGTTTTACAAAGATTCTTTTAATGACCATTTCACCAACTTTGAACTTACGTTCGATGACGTTCTTTTGGTAAAAATGTGCTAATCTATTTTGATAAACTCTTGCATGATTAACAGCTGACCATCTTTTCTCGTCTAAGAGTTCCAATTGAGTAAGGAGTGTTGAACGGTGTTCATCAATGGAAAATTCCTTATTCAATTGTACTCTTAATGACGGTATAAGGATCTCGTATGGAACTATCGCCTCCATTCCAAATGTTAAGGAATAAGGAGTTTGCCCAGTGGGCGTGCAGATTAAAGTTCGGTAGGCCCATAGAGTCTCAATCAATTTTTCTGGCGAGTCTGTGAATTTATTAGAGTTGCACATCTTTTTGATGATTTTTATCAAAGTCTTGTTAGTTGCCTCTGCTTGGCCATTGCCTTGCAGATAATAAGGAGACGAATGATGCAATGCAATTTTGTACATGTTGCAGAGATCTTTCAGCTCTTGTGACACGAACTGCGGTCCATTGTCGGTGACGATGGTGCTTGGAATTCCAAATATGGTGATGATGTTCTTCATGATGAACTTGCAGACAGTTGATGCTTTGACTTCCGTGTATGCTTCAACTTCTGCCAACTTGGTGAAGTATTCCGTTGCCGTGAGGATGAAGGATTTCTGCTTAATGTCGAAATCAGGATTGCCAAGGGGTCCAATGATATCGAAAGCCCACATGGAGAAAGGCCATGGGGAGGAAACATGGTGGAGTGAAGATGCAGGAGAATGAATCTTATCGGCGTAAAGTTAACACTTAGCACACCTACGGACATATCCTATACAATCTTCTTCCATGGTTGGCCAATAGAATCCTTGTCTAAGAATTTTTTTTGCTAACATCTGTCCATTAACATGGCCACCACATACTCCAGCATGAGCTCCTTCCATAACCTTCCAAAGCTCATCTTCGTCTAAACATCTTAGAAGAACTCCATCAAAACCTATTTTGTATAATGCTCCCCCAACTAGGGTGTATCTTTGAGCAACTCTCCTGATAGCCTTTTTCTCCTCAGTTGTGGCTTCTTCAGGATATGATTGATCTTCACAATATTTAGTAATTTCGTAATACCATGGTTTCTGTTCATCATCCATTTCTTCTAATAGCTCCATTAACATAATTTCTCTCTTTTCCACAATATCTCCATCTCTGACCTTCTTCAGCAGCTTCTCCTTAAATCTAAGGAATAAGGGGTCTTTCACGGCAGGTGAAAGACGCCTATGAACGATGAATGATTCGGATTGTCTGCTGATTGGAAAATTAAGAGAAGATGTAAGTGAGGCTAGAGCGTCAGCTAAGATGTTCTAATTCCTAGGAACATGGACGAAGATCAATTTTGTGAAAAGCTTAGCATAAGCAGAAGTAAGTTCGCTTGACTTGGGATCAAGAGTTCGATATTTGGTTAACACTTGACGAAGAATCAATTGGCTATCACCTACGATTCTGAGTTTGGTGGCACCATGGAGATAGGCAGCCTCGAGGCCAACAAGGAGTGCCTCGTATTCAGCTATATTGTTAGTGACTGGAAAGTCAAGCTGAAAGGCTTGTGGAATGGTGACACCTTCAAGTAATAACAGAACAATGCCGATCCCCTTTCCATAAGAATTCAGAGCTCCGTCAAAATGCAGAGTCCACATGTCATCTTTGACTTGGTCTATAGACATTAGTTCCTCATCCGAAAACTCCGATCGGATTGGATCAAAACGAGGAAGGGGGTGATGAGCGAGATGTTCTGCTATGGTATAGCCTTTGATCGCTTTCTGTTGAATGTAAGTGATATCAAATTGAGCTAGAAAGCTTTGCCATCGTGCTAACCTATTAGTAAGGACATATTTCTCAAGAAGAAACTTGATCGGATTCATTCTAGCGATAAGATGGACTTCATAGGTTAAAAAATAATGCTTCAATTTCTGAACCACTCAGACCAATGCTGCACATATTTTCTCCATCGTCGTGTATCTCTGTTCAGCGGGGTTGAGAAGTTTAGAGAGATAGTAGGCTGCCCTCTCCTTTCCTTCTTCATCCTCTTGTGCTAGCACAGCCCCCACTGCATCATCCATAACATAAATATATAGTATCAATGGTTTGCCTAGAGATGGTGGTCTTAAAATAGGAGGACTTGCCAAATAATTCTTTAATCCATCAAACGCCTCCTGACACTTATCGTCCCAATTGAATGTGACTCCCAGCTTGGTAAGCTCGTAGAACGGATTACACCTTTGTGAGTGTTGGGAGACAAAACGGCGAATAAATTGCAACCTCCCGATTAATCCTCTCAACTCTTTCAAGTTCTTGGGAGGTGACATCTCTTTAATAGCCTTTGCCTTGTTGGGATCAATTTCAATTCTCCATTTACTGACAATGAATCCAAGTAATTTTCCTGAAGATACCCCGAATACACATTTCTTAGGGTTCATCTTTAACTGATATTCTCTTGATCTTTCTAATACTCTTGCCAGAACTTTGGCATGTTCAGCCTTAGTCTTAGATTTCACCAACAAGTCATCCACATATATTTCTAGATCGATATGCATCATGTCGTGAAATATTGCCATCATAGCCCTTTGATAAGTGGCTCCAACGTTCTTTAATCCAAAAGGCATGACGACATAGCAATATGTTCCTCAAGTTGTAGTGAATGATGTCTTTTCCTGATCTTCTTCTGCCAATTTAATTTGATTGTATCATGAAAATCCATTCATAAATGATAAAGTTTCATAGCCAGCAGTGTTGTCGATGAGTACATCAATGTGAGGTAATGAAAAATCATCCTTAGGACATGCCTGGTTCAAATCTCGGAAGTCAATACAGATCCTGACCTTCCCACCTTTCTTCATAACCGGGACTATGTTGGCCACCTATTGTGGATAAAGGATAACTCTAATGAATTTGGCTTTATGTAACTTATCGACCTCTTCTTTCATCTTTAAAGCCATTTGTGGGTAGAATCGCCTTAACTTCTGTTTGACCGGGCTAGCTCCATCCTTTAATGTCAACCTGTGTTCCACTAGCGATGAGTCTAACCCCGGCATATCCTCATAACTCCAGGCGAAAGTATCCTTATAATCCTTAAGAACTTGTACCATTGCCTTCTCATCCTTTTCGGAAAGATTCTTGCTAACGAGGACAACTTTAGGTTCGTCTTCAGTCTCTAGATTGATCTCTTTGGTGGACTCTTCTACGGCAACTGAGGGTTCATCGAATCTTTTTACTCCACTGGCATATGCCTCAGCCGCGTCCTCGTCATCTTCCTCATCTCCAACAATGGGGTCTTTTTCGTGTATTAATTTATACACCCCATATCCATCATTAACTGACTCATCATCTACACAATCTTCTGGCATCTGAATAGGGTTCTCTAACAGCTAAGGGATCATAGAGCAAGAAAGGCATTTATCAGCTAAATCCTGGAGGTATCTATCTGGAATTTGTTTACCCTTAGATTTTCTAGACTTCCTAACCTGACTAACCTGCCTAGACTCCCTAACTTCACTAGACTCCCTATCTTGACCTAATGAGGACGAAGTAGAATGAAAATTATGGGATACAGGCGAAAATACAGGAGAATCCTCCCGAAGGGAGGGGCAGAGTAGATCTAGAAGAGAATCCTGACCGAAAGACCCGCGCGATGGGGTACAATCGGACAAGTAAGAAGTTTCCTCAATGAGGATCTGGGAGAAAATTGTTGCCAAATTGACGTTTTTTTTTTTTTTTTTTTTTTGGAGAAAAGATGAATTAATCATAAAACAAGAATGTAGATGAATAGAAGGAGAATGGGATGGAGGAAGCGGCATTAAGGCCAAAGGATTGGGGGGATCATATAGTAGCATGTCCCAGATCAAATCATAAATCCTCTTTGGATCGAGAGGAGGTTGGAGAATGAAGTCCCGTGGGGACAGAGTGATCATGACGGGCGGAGCCCGTGGAATATCTTCAGTAATGACCCACGACTAAGTCGGGGTCAGAAGCAAAGTGCGGAACAAGGTATGAAGTGTGAAAATGTGAGAAGGATAAGTCCCCCTCTAGAGAAGATCCGTGGTATAACCAGCTTCATAGGGGTCATCTGGCTCCCCTTCATTTGTTTCTTCAGACAGCAGTATTCTTTTATCAAAAATGACACTAGGCCCTTCAATCAGTTCATCTATTTGTGGCGGCCACTTAGGTTCTGAGGGATCAAGAAACAGTCTATTCAATGCAATAAACAGGTCCCTTAAGTCAAACAATCTGTACCATTCACACTCAGGGTCTTGGAACTTCCTCATTTTCATTGGCCGCAGAGCCTCTAAGGACTGGTACGTTAACAATTCTGAACAATGTCTAGCTAGGTCTCTTCCATATATGTCATGGAGGTCAAAATAGGAAGTGATGACCACCGGGTTATCATGACTGATCACGTGCCCCTTGACAAAATGTGTGTATAAAGTCCATGTTAAGAGGTCCCGACCTTCTTTGCATGGCGTAGACATTGTCTCCCATATCTTCTGGCTACCTTCATTTTCTTCCTGCTGAGTAATGTCGTGCCTCACTTTTCTTGGCCTATATCCCAGGCCATTTCCAAGTGTCCTTCGGTTGTCCTTGATGGGCGTAGTTCTGCCTTGTAATTGCGTGCCCAGGCCCTTTCCAGGCTGATAACCACCTTTCATCATTATTTTCCATCCAGAGTTACTCATGCACTTCCCCCGCTTTATAGCATTAAGTGGATAAGGAGTAAGAGTGGCGGCCTATAAAGGATCAGCCACCGAACGGTAGACCTATAATACCGATAGGAAAGGTTGTCGGCCAGGTGAAGAAGTTGGCTTTGTATTCAAGGAGTGAGCAGCAGTAAGGATCGGCATGCTCGTAACTTTAATGATTCGTCCTTTGTAGGAAAATTTGAGGCACTGATGATTCGTAGAGGAAATCGCCTCGAGGGTTTTCATATAAGGACGACCAAAATAGTATTCATGGAAGGATCGATTTCCAAAATGTGAAATTCGACCTCGGCATGACATATTGGGCCTAACTCTACTTTTAGATAAACCATTCCCAGAGGGGAACGGGTGGAATTATCATAAGTTGTTACAGAGATAGGGCTAGGCAGTCATTTTTCTTTGGGTACACCACACAATTCAAGGGTCTTCGAAGGCAGGACATTAATTGAAGCCCCTGTGTCGACCAGACATGCATCTACGGCCTTCTTGCAGATATTGACCGTAATACTTAGAGCCATGCTTCTGGCTATTGGTGGTGCTAGTTTCGAGGCATTAAATGAGATAAAGGGTTGATCCCCCTGAGGAACTAGTAGTGCGGCGATCTTCTTTACCGGCACGTCTTCGTTGACTATCACTTTTTGTAGATACTCCATCAGAGCCTCCTGATGGGTCTTTGATCTCTTTATTAATTCAAGCACAGAGATTCGTGCCGGTGTTCTGTCAAGATGTTTCAACATGTCATATTGAGTGCCTGGTGCACTCTCATCATTATGTGCTTCCTTCGACGGCTGTGATGGGCCGTCTCTGACTGTTGATTGAGGAAAGACCTTGTTGAAGATCCTCCCACTCCGGAGTGTATGTTCTTCAGTTGTGGAAGGGCCGGGTGATAACTTGAGCACCACAGGGCTAGTGGATGGTGTAGACGCTGTGGAGGGTTGGTATACAGGTGATGGCGTGGGGTTAGTTGGTAGTGGCATAGTACGGACGAGGGGCTTAGATGGTTGGATGGTGGAAGGGTAATTGGTTGGTGCGGATGAAGTGGGGAATGGCATGCGGAGTAGGGGTTTAGATGGTTGTATGGTATCTGGGTAAGCGGTGGCGGTAGTAGGTGATGTAGGGAATGGTACGCGGAGCAGTGGTTTGGATGGCATGAGGGGTGCGTAATTAGCTTGCGGGGGGGTTGTTTAATGGAGGCGTAGTGGCGTGGGGGATAATGGGTTTGAGGAAAGTGGGCGGTGGTGATGGGTTAGTGGGTTTAAGGAAAGTGGGCGGTGATGATGGGTTAATGGGCGTAGGTAAATGGTATGCTGGTGTTGGTATTGGCGTGATAGTAACGGGTTGTGGTCTTGGTATGTGGATGGTGCGGCGTGGTGGTTGCTCTGCGGTGCTCGGAGTGTGGCCTGTTGAATAAATAGAGGAAGAATCCTCTATCTTCCACTGTTGCCCTCGATTAGCCTCAGACCGGCTATTTGTCAAAATAGGGGCGACTTGATTCTGGTTCTGATGCTCCGGGTGTGGGTTTTGTACTATACCCATGTTTGGCGGCACTGCTGCCTGCACCGGTGCTCTTGGTTGTTGTTGTTGCTGTTGTTGTTGTTGTGGTCTTCTCGCCTTCAAGGCGGATATGTACTTCTTCATTTCTTCCCAGTCGATGCCTCCCTGCTCGTTGAGATCATGAATATAATCTCGGAATTGGAAGCATGTATTTATGGTGTGTCCAGGTTGTCTGTGGAAATAACAATATCTGGAAGTGTCGGCATTTTGGGGCCAAACAGTTTTTTCTCTTGGAAGAACCAAAGCATTGACTGTCATTAAAGCACTGAAGAAATCCGACAAGGACTCTGGAAGGACTGAATATTCTGTCCTTTTCGGGCCTGGAGGCTTCCTCTGCTAGTTATAATCAGCAGGAGGAGGTACATTGTGATATGTTGGTGGTGCGCGCGACTGGTACTACTGTTGTTGTGGGGGCTGATACTGCTGTTGTGAGGGCTGATACTGTAGTTGCCGTTGTAGCTGCTACTGTGGCTACTGTTGTGGCTGCTGGTTCGGCTGCTGAGGCCGCTGGTACTGAGGCTGCTGATACTGTGCGTTCGGCTGTTGTCTGTAATCCTGCTGGTTTGGCTGCTGCGGCCGCTAGTACTTGGTTGCTGATTCCTCACGAATTGGGACGGATTGTTGTTCATGCTACTAACCTGCTCATGGGAGAGCGTGCCCTCAGTGGTTGGACCTGTGCTAGGAGAATTTGGCACGGCAGGCTTCCGAGGTGGAGGCCTGCTAGGTCAGTGAGGATCAAAGACACTAGAGAACGTAGCATCCTTGAAAGCATTCTGACAATAACGTGCTCTTTCATAGAGCTCTGCCATGCTGGTCAAGTTGTTCAGGGCGAGGACTAACTTAAACTGAGGCGTAGCATTGGAGATCAACATCTTTACTTGCTCTAATTCGGACAAATGATCTTTCACTTTTTCTGCCATGCCCCTCCATCTATCAGCAAAACTGACGAATTCTTCGTCAGGCTTCATTTTTTCTGCTATCAAATCAGTAATGGACAGCGAGGGGGCAACTCTATCCTGGTATCGTTGAATGAATTTTCGTGATACGATACCGTAGTCCTCTACCTCAGCAGGTTCTAAAGAAAAGAACCACTCGAGGGCTGGTCCCTCCAAAGATTTCCTGAACAAAAATGCTAACGACCTCTTATCGTTTTGCCAGAAAGATGACTCATATATAAACTCCTTCAAATGAGTGAAGGGGTTACCAGTACCGTTGTATTTTCGGTATACTGGCATCTCAGAGGGTGGCAGATGAAATACAGGCAGACTTGGCAGGTTAATCTCAGGTGCAGCTTTAACTCCCATCATCTTCTGAAGGTTGTTGAACTGTTCGTCCATATGCTATATCTTTGCAAGCAGAGCTTGTGTTGTTGGATCAACCTGGGGAGGAGGGGGAGGTGGAGGTACATGATAGGCCTGTTGCCTAGAGTATGTAGGGCATGGGGGACAATAGAGCTGAGGTCCGGCAGAGCTTCCGCCATGCCCGAGGGCATTTTGATAAGTAGGCGTCAGCGGCCTGACCGGTTGCCTCGAAGAAGAAAGTTGTGGTCCAGCTGGCCGAGAGGTTGAGACTTGATGGCCTTCCATGGCCTGAGGAATGAAGGAAGTATGATGAGGAGGAGGTTGAGGAATGACAGGGGGAGCCGCAGGATTCGGCTCAACAGACTGTATGGGCGTCTTCCCCTTCAAAATAGACTGGATTGTCTCGAACTGTCGAAGATCTAGACGGGAGGCAAGAACTCCCATAGCGTTTACTAGATCCGAGGGATCGGAGGATGAGAGATCATTCGGGTTCATGCCCCCTTCGAAAATAGGATTAGAAACCGCATGCACATGCGGAGGAAGATCAGAATATTGATCATGAGCATAAGGAAGAGGGGTTTGGTGGTTTCCCTCATATCGAACTAGACAAGAATGAAGATTACGGGGGGCATCAGCATCTCCCCCGCTTTCAAAGTGGTAATCAGACTCAAGAGGGGCATTAGCATCTCCCTCGTAGTTGACTAGGGCATTTGGAGCCATGCTCAAATCCCTACCTGATCGAAGTAGCATGATATTAGATTTTTCAAAGATTCGCAGACGAGTTGCACAAAGATTAAGTAAACAAGTGGATGTTTAACATTACTTCAGGATTCCTTGTTGGGTTATTTGGATTCAATTAATCACAAATTCACTCAAGGGGCAGGATCCTAGTTTCAGTTCAATTTTCACCGTTATACTCTATGGCTTTCTCTCACAACGTTATGAAAATATAATTAGGACTTCGATTGGTACAACCAGCCCGATGAACAAGGAAGAATACCTTGATTTTGGGGACTTACGGAGGTCTTTAACGCCAACCACTCTAGTCTGATCGAGAGACTGACCCAATCAGAGAGAGGTGAAGACGTCAAGAAAGGTGTTCCTAAGAGAAAAAGGGGGGTGTTAGCCCCAGTGCGTATGACCTGTGGCCTGGATGACTTCTAATGTTTATTACGTAATGTGTAGTAGCAAGCAGATCAGAAATCTGAGAACTGAAGAAAAAAAAACAAGAAACTGCCTGAAACGCGTCGCTGTTGGTCGACGCTATTCAAACAGAACCTTATTTTTCTCGCAGAATCTCAGGCAGCAGACAACATAGAATTTTGCCTTAAAGGCGTATGGGTTGGACGATGCGTTATGAAACGCGTCGCTGCTCCTGGACGCTTTTCAAGTCACAGAATCAACAATTAAGGAGGAATTTCTGGATCGATTCTTCCTCAAACAGACAGGATGAAAGTAGTAAATAATCGGCTCATACGATTCTTTTTATTTCAATTTTTTTTTTTAACAGGATGATTTATCATGTAAACAACAAAACATTCAACCAATCACACATGCTTCTTATCACAAAAACAACTCTTCAATCAATCAAACGGGGAGGGCAAGATCTTGCCAAAGGGTGTACACATGGTGCACGTGGGAATAACAACTAAACTAAAAACTCACCGATCGGTGAGGGCGTGTCGAGAGACACAGGTGGTGCACAGAGAGTGCCCGATTGATGAAAGCAAGAACAAAGCTTAAAAGATGGTGATACCAAGTCCCACCGTGATCGTCAAAAAGCTGTGAGTGCTCAAATTATGTTGTGTGATTATCATGAAAATTATGTTGTTTATGTGACAAATAAACCTATTAAAAACTAAGTGAATGTGATCGCCAGAAACTTTTAACTAAAAAGTTCTAAAAGAAAAGATTGATCGGCTACCTGTTTTTGAATTGGGAGATATTGAAGTTCTTGATTCCCCTCCTTTAGCCGGCTGAAGAAAGAAAGTCCTTTTGACTTTGTTCTTACTTTAGCTGCTTATCAGACTTTGAGGATCATCCAAATTGCTTTTCTTTGTTGTTGATGATTCTCTCATCTTTATCTCCTTTTGTACCTTGCAACAAACAAAGATAAAAGAAAATAATAAGAACTCAAGCAGAAGTAGTATCTATTCCAATAGAAATTCTAATCATGCAACTAAATAAATGAACTCACTTGTTTGATGGTCTTTTAAACCCCTTTAAAATATGGATTGAAAAATAATACTAGTGAGTGTGTGTTGCATGGAGTGATGTGATGAAAATATGATGCCAATGTGATGAAAATATGAGAAAGATGTATGAATTAATTAAGAACTAAATTGGATGGCCCTTGGAAAGTCTTGGTCTTTAAATGGATCTTGAAAGGACGAAGAAGTGATGAAGAATGGATGTAGCTTGCTTTAAGACTCATAGAAGTAGTAGCACTTCGATCCTTCAGCGTCTGGACGTCGTCGCTTCTACTTTCGCCAAGATTCTTTGCTCCAATTTCACTAAATTATTGTTATCATCGCTCTCTTTTCAATGACCAAGGGGTTGGGTATTTATAGGCTTTACATCTGCGGTTATTAATGGATTAACATGAACGAATTTGAAGTTTATCCAACTAACAAACAGATAAACACAGATTAATTAATCTTTATCTATAATTATCTAAAACGCGTCGTCCATGGGAGACGTCTTTTAGACTAATTAAGATAAGGATAAATATCGGGAAAAAGAGATAGAAACATCTTAGGAGACCTAAATGGCGTTGTGTCTGACAGACGTCTTTTAGCTAATTAATCAATTAATTAAAATTAAAATTTAAATTTCAAAATATGAATAAACTCTAAATGGCGTCTACACATGTTGACGTCTTTTAGACTTTTTCATATTTGATTAAAATTTGAGTTAAAATCAATTTAATTAATTAACTTAAATTATGTCTGTCTGACCCAATACTATTTAGATAATTAATCCGGAAAGATTAATAAAAATTAACTAATGATTAAATATCAGACCATTTTAAGGCATTATTATATGATATGAAATTTATTCAAAATGATGTCAAAATTTGCGTGTCTACAAACTTTAGAAAAATCTTAAAGGGAGAGTTAGAGAGCATTTTTGAAAGGGAACGGGTGCAACAAAGCGTGTTCTTTGTGCGTGCAAGAAGGTGGACATGAGAACGATCCTCTGCGGTGTGAGGATGATTTTGTGGTACGTAGAGGGCATGCCGTCTTGCTAGAGGTAGACTTCATCGTGTGCTTGTTGTTCGAGAGAGAGACAAGTAATGATTAACCTCAAAACAATAGTATTTTTACATATAAAAACTTTATTTTTAAACCTATTTTGCTATCTACTATGTGTGCAAGATGTTTGGATGCGTGAGAGATTTTTTAGAACGATTTATATGATTCTTAGATAACCTCTCTCTCTCTATTCTTTTGATCATGCAAGTCTTGAAAGACTTGGTTATCATGCTTGAAACGCATCTACGTAGGGTAACGTAATTTATGAATCGTGTCACCATGCATGGACGCGATTCATGCATGTAGACGCTTCGCAAAACCTAGCTTAGATGCTTGATACACGTCGATCATAGGTGACATGATTTAAGCATGTTTGCTGATTTTTCAAGATATTTTTTTGCTAATCCATGCTTAATTCATGCTAGTTGGTTGATTATGGTTTTCTAATGGATAACTTCGCATAGTGGGAATAAATGTATGATGCTTAAATTTTACTTCATGACAGTAATAACTCTTATGGAAGATAATGGTTTATGTGGTGCTTGAAAGTAATATTTTTCCATGCTATCATGCTAAAAGGATCTTGTTTATTTCATGTAAGATTCATAAACATGTACAGTCCATGATTTACCTGTTTAGACTATGATTGAAATAATAGCTGCATAAGCATGCTCATAATTTCAAAATTAGCGACTTATTCTTAATTCTAGAAATCAGATTTATGTCTAAAAGACGTCTATGATGGCTGACGCAACATATTTTAGGGAGTTAAATAGTGTGTTGAATTTAATTTATTTTCATGAATAATTGCATGCCATAAGTCATGTCAGTGCGTTCAATTATGTTTTACATGTTATAAATTTATATTTGCATACATATAATGTAAAGCAAAATGCTAAGATACTATGTATGGATGCACCAACCGATAGTGTGGGACCTAAGTGCTACTTTAGGGAGCTACTTGTTGATTCCTTTATGGATCAAGGTGCTACTTAGAGGGAGTCATATCTTGATTCCATAGAATTAATCTCTAGATTCACGTATTTATTTGGTTAGGAGTATATAAGGTTATGGATGAACGTA
This sequence comes from Zantedeschia hybrid cultivar, assembly GCA_030544215.1. Taxonomy (NCBI): domain Eukaryota; kingdom Viridiplantae; phylum Streptophyta; class Magnoliopsida; order Alismatales; family Araceae; genus Zantedeschia; species Zantedeschia hybrid cultivar. Next base: position 23,853,823 of record JARZZO010000011.1, on the reverse strand, counting down.
AGGCAATAGATAAATCTTGGGAAGTGTGTTTACATACTACTGGGTGGAATTTGAGAGTATCATCCATCTGCGCAGTTGAAGACTTAATGAGTTTGTCATTATCACTGAGTAAAGAAGAGAAGATGCCTCTATATTATAGTTTGGTTGCTTGTTCTATGTTAAGCAAGTGAAAAGATAATGATATATATGATCATATGATGAAATATGCATGTTTAAGTTTCAAATTATGCTGTAAATATTCATGTTAAGGATGCACATATGCTGTCCATGTTCATGTTCCATGATAGCATACATGTTTAGTTCATGCATATTATTCATATGGCCCTGTTGTCAACTTTAAGAAGCATGCTAAGATGAAGATTATAGATATATAGTACAATTGTTCTTCATAATTAGATAAGTATCATGTAAAGTTTCTTTTATGTTATATGTTATAAAAACCTATGATTTTGTGGATTATGAGCTAACTGAGTCGGTTTAGACTCACACGTGCTAGTTAACATTTTCAAGAGAAGTTGAAGGGGATGTTGAGCTCCAAGAGCAGGAGGCTTAGCTTGGCTTGAAGTTTCTCTAGGGATTTAAAGGATTAAAAGTGGGTTATTATTTACTTATTTTCATATTTTACGATAGGGTAGCAAGAGATGTAATAGGGTAGTCTCTATTCAGTTCTAGAGATGTACTTTTGCTTTATTTGGTTATGTAGAGATCTTGGACATGACATGGTGGCATTTGTTATTCAATTGTGGTTTATCTATCTAGTGGATTAATTTTGTGACTACCAAGGTTGTTTCGTTTTGTGGTTGTGGATGTTTTTATTGCACCGACTATTATTAGAGGATATTTTGTTATTTCCACTATGGCGCCACCCGGCCGATTTGCTGTAGGTCGGTATGACTGAAACAGGTTGGCTGGGGCCATTGCACGACTTGGTATCATAGGTAGAATAATCATGTTGCATTAACATGATCAACCTAAGCCACTAAACCAAGATCATAGGTATAGGTCTTAGAGTTTAAGAGTTCTATTAAAAGGTTAGGGCTAATGTGTGTTCATTCTTGTAGGCAATGTCAAGCAGGTATTGACGGCCAGCAAGGGAGCATGTTCCCAAAGAGAGGGATGTAAGGGAGGATGACATGCCTATTTTGCCTCCACCTCCATCATAGGATGTTAGCACGTTCATACAGATGTTCCAGGGCCTAGTGCAGACGGTGCAGTAGTAGCAGCAGTAGAGGCCTGAGGTGTCGGTGGAGTCGGAATACTATCAGGGGTTGATGGCGATGGAGCGTTTCAAGATGATGGATCCTCCTTCCTTTAATGGAGAGAGCGATCTGAAGGTGGCAGAGAGTTGGATTAGAGAAATAGAGAAGATCTTCCAGATGATTAGATGCCTAAAAGAGGACAAAGTGAGTTTCGTGAGTACATGTTGCAAGAGAGAGCGGACATGTGATGGACATTAATACTGAGGACAAAGTTTGCTGAGGTAGAGTTAGAAATCACCTGGGAGGAGTTCCTGACTGTTTTCAGGAGGAAGTTCATTCCTTTACATGTTCAAGATCAGATGGTTTAGGAGTTCTTCGGTTTGACCCAGAGGTAGATGGGAGTGCTCGAGTATGAGGCAAAGTTCTCAAAGTTGTCAAAGTTTGTAGCCACATGTGCAGTGATGCAAGGTGGAAGACGCATAAGTTTCTGATGGGGTTGACGCTGATCTTGAGGACGAAGTTGATGGCTCACAACTTCATCACCATGGAGGAGGTCGTCGAGGCACCGTGTTGGCAAGAGGCCGAGCACGAGATCTTCATCGAGGAGCATAATACTACACCAAAAGAGTAAGGATCGACATCGAGTTTTTAGCAGAAGCAACCGGAGTTGAGTGGGCCTGCTAAGTCTACAGTCAAGGTCCCAGCATTACCAGTAGCGAGAGAAGCACCGACTCGCACTATTTGTCAGTAGTGTGGGCAGCCCTATGGAGGTTTAGAGTTCTTGTGGGTGGTAATCAAGTGCTTCAACTATGGCGAGCCTGGCCACAGGAACAGAGATTGCCTGAAGATGAAGCCTTGTACAACGATTGCACCAGCTAGACAGTGAGCCCTTGCTCGTATTTTTGCACTGACCAGAGAGGAGATGGAGCTAGCAGAGAACATCACTGAAGGTACCATTCTGATCGATGAAGTTCATGCTAGAGTTTTGTTTGATACTAGTGCTACCCATTTGTTTATTGCTTCGAAGTTTGCCCGAATTTTTGTAGGAAAGATGGTAGTATTTGAGGATCCTATTTCTATGACTGTTTTCACACTGAGAGAAGTGGTTTGGTCAGACAGATGTATTGTTTTTCTCTATTTTGAGATAAAGGGTACGAGGTTGTCTACTCCACTGCATGTGTTAGATATGGAGCACTTTGATGTTATTATGAGGATATGGTTGGAGTTGCACTATGTATTGCTAGACTAACATGGTAGGAAAATCATCTTTTACATTCCAGATGAGGAAGAGTTCTCCTTTACACTCTCCAAGCTTGGTAAGCTGATAGTTTCTACCTTGAAGCCTCAAAAGTGGATGAGTAGTAAATGCAGTGCTTATCTTGTTAGTGTAGTTTTTGTTCTAGAGGGAAGCCAATCTCCTAATGTTGCTGATGTGGAGATTGTCAGGGATTTTGCTGATGGATTCTCTGATGATTTGCTTGGTTTGACTCATGTTGGGGAGATTGATTTCACCATTGATCTTATCCCCGATATGGTGCCGATTTTCAAATCATCTCCTTACCGCATGGAACCGGCAGAGTTACTGGGGTTGAAGAAGCAGTTACATGAGCTATTGGATAAGGGATTCATTCACCGAGTGTCTCTGTGGGGTGCTCTAGTGTTGTTTGTCATGAAGCTGAACCAAGTTATTGTCAAGAATTAGTATCCCTTATTGAGAATCTATTACCTGTTTGATCAGTTATAGGCACCAAAGGTTTTCTCGAATATTGATATGAGGTCTAGTTACCACCAGTTGAAGATCAAGGATAAGAAGCTGAACATAACATTTCAGACCCGCTATGGCCATTATGAGTTCTTGGTGATGCCGTTCGGTCTGACTAACACCCCAACAACTTCATGGATTTTATGAACAGGGTGTTCATGCCATATTTGGATCAATTCTTGGTTGTGCTTATTGGTGATGTGCTAGTCTATTCGCCACATGAGAAGACACATGGTGAGTATTTGAAGATTGTACTGGATACCTTGAAGCTCATTAGTTATATGCCAAGTTCAGCAAGTGTGAATTCCGGTTGACTGTATGTAGTTTCTTGGTCATATCATTTTGAAGGATGGTTTGTAGTGGATCCGACGAAGGTTTATGCAATGCTTGATTGGGAGGTCCCTAAGACTCCCACTAAGATCATGAGTTTTTTAGGTCTTGTTAGTTACTACATACATTTTATTGAGGATTTTACTACTCTGGAAGCCCGGCGTTGTAATCGTGTTGGAGCAGTCTTTCCACACATTCTTCTAACTTTCGAACACGATCTTTGCTAGAGGGGTGCCTATGATGTCGGCTATCGCTTCTATAAATCTACCTGCTTTGGGAAGTAGAGGATTCTGATGATCGATCGGATGACCTCTCTTGGGAGGAGCCTCTCCCCTGAACGCAATAAGAGTGGCGCTCTGAAGACGTTGAGGTAGAATAGTTGGATGAAGTCAAGGATCATCGGTGCTGATGCCAACCTTTCTCCAAACGCCTCTGTGATCGCCCTTGGCTTGCCTGGGGGTCTGTTGGTACCTCTTTGGTTGCTGCTCTTCTAGGCGAGGTCCTAAGGGCCCCAGCGAGGCTTAAGAACCTAGGGGGCAGCTGGTTGAAGCTCTTGATGTGGATTGGTCGGCTCAAGGTCGCCTGCCCGAAGGCCCTCCACACGGTCAAACTACTCCTCAAGTTGTCATAATATAGTTATTACGGTCAGGAGCCCTTATTGCTGAAGATCTCCTAAAGGAGGTGGGTTCCCGACTCTGCCTCGGCGGATGCGGCGGTTGGCACCAGGGGTCTATTTGCTTAAACAACCGAGGCTTGAATAACAGGAGCTTGGATAGCAAGAAGAACAGAAGGGAGAACAACATGTGCTGTAACAAGAAGGGCGCTTGGAAGGACAATTGGTTGGGAAACAAGAGGAAGAATAGGGGGGTCGGTAGCCAGATCACGTTAAGAGCGGTTACTATTCCTTCTGGTTATAACTTTTTGTTAGTTTCCCGTAGAGGTGCCAAAAAGATGTTGGTGTCGAAGATTCGTCCGCTCCAGATTAGACAGTCAAGGCTCCTTAGATCACAGAAACTCATCGCGCTCCTATAAAACAGACATTAGGTTAAAGAAACTCCGGTTGTGATCCGAGAGAACCTCCTCCGATGCCTAAGTAAGAAAGTGTAGAGACAAGGAGAAGGTAGAGGATCTAGTGTAGGACGTACCTTTCTGAGGGTACTAGAGATCCCCTTTATAGGAGCATATATGAGACTGTAGCTGAGTTCGAATGGGGAGCATATTACGATAAGTTAAGCCCATTCTCGATACGGAATGGAACTCTTGACTTTTTTTTATCTGTTCCAGAGTTGATCTGAAGGAGAGCTCCTACGGCAGAAAGTTTTCTAGTGCCCCCGAGGCAACGGGGTCCGTCTCGAATTGAAGCGCTCCCCTTTGGAGCCTAGGTTTGTGGGCCTACCGGTTAAAAGATCCATCAGACTTTTGTAGTGAGCAAGGGCAGTACTTAGCGGAACGGCCCCTTTAGCGAATGGGTCAACGAAATTGGACCCTCTCATATACAAATATGAATCATGCAGGGGGTTATGGGGTTATCTACAAATATCGCATATGTTAGGTGGTTATTTACAAAAACTCCAAAAATATAAAAGAAAATGTTTGGTCAAAGAGACCAAATTATTGAACTACCGAGCTGTCAAGCATGTCTGATTTCTCGTGCCTTGTCTAATGTTCTTAATACCGTGGTCTTAACCTTTATATGGTAGAATCGTAAAGGCTATATGTCTTATGAATCCAAATGGGCGGAGAGTAAGATTTGAATTCATACATTATGTATAGAGTATATGATGTAAAGAATTAGAGATTATTTAAGCACAATTTTCACAAAATTTTGAAATTTTCATCATTTAAAAAAATTATGTGAGACAATGCCGAAACCCCTCTCTTGATTTTTGTTTTCATAGTGTGAGAGATTAACTTTAGTAACAAGATTAGAGGTTGATCCATAAATATGATAAATTGTAGGGTAAAATTAAAAAATCCAAACAAGTTTGTGCACCAAATATGTCGATGTTGGCAAAGTTTGAAAACTTTTGTACTTCTCTAACTCCTTTTGTTTCTGTAAGCATTTGATGACTAATTAAATCGCTTTATTTATTAGATAAATTCTATTTTATATATTTGAGTAATATTATGATGTCATAATTTTTACCACACATTTTGGTATATGTAGAACTATCTGATTATTTGATAGCACCTCTCGTGTTAAATGTGTTAACTAAGCAAGTAAAGGATGGTTTTTAATAAAGGGTTGTTTATTTTAATGCAAAACTCTATAATTCACCTATTTCAAAATCATCAGTTTTAAAACAAGTAAAATTTTATGGTTTTAAAATTGGAAGGTATTTGTTTGATTATTTATAAAATAAAATAAAAGAACGTCTAAATCTTATTGTTTTTGTTTGCAGTGGACTTTCTATGTAAACCAAAACAAGGCGATGGGTCTGCCAAGTGGGAAAACAAAGTCCAAATAAGATTCTAGTTTATATTGTTTTACATCATACCAAACAATGAAAAATACTGTAGAATAACATAATTTTTCTACATTACATTGTTTAATTTACATTGAAACAAACAATCCCGTAAATGTGGTAAAAATGTCTTAAAATTGTAACGTCCAACATGTTCTGGAAAATGCTGTGCCGTGACTTTTTCTATATTTATGCAAAAACATGTGTATGGGTACATGCATACGAATAAGATCTTATTAAACTTCAAAAGAGAATATAAGAATACAATAGAAAAAGATGCTACCTAAATTGTTAAGAGTAATGGTTGCTGTAGTAAGTAGATTGCACCGTTTCAGTACAATTTAAGAGATTGGATGACAGTGAGAGTGGTGCAATTTTTTTTATTTATTTAAAAAACATCCATAAGATCAGACGGCTAAAATTTTTGAAAAGCGAGAAAATCGTGCACTCTGTCTGATCTAAGCTGGATCATGCAAGTGCACCACCAGACGCTGCACCGTATTACTCATCTTTAAACTTTATCATTTGGACATACATACTTTGAATGAGGTCTAAAAGTATCCATTTAAAACACTTCCTTATAAGAGTCCTCGTACTCATCTGTGCATTGATATGGGCAATTAGGCATCCATTCCATGAAGCCAGCTAACATCTTTTAAGCCTTCGTTCTGTGAATAAAAAAGTGAACTAGTGTCCACGATCGTATAGGTATAGATGGATCTGATCTCGCACCTTTTTTTAACGAAATAATTAATTTACCTTTGTTTTATATATAGGGGCACATCTAGATCTCATCTCCCTGAGACTGTAAACAGAGCGGATACAGTATTCTTACGTCCATCCGTTTATGTTAAATGGATAATTTATATTCACTTCCGAATACATAGTAGATATTAGATTACGGATATTCTTCGAATTTGAAGCAGATATGGATAATATCCGGATGTTAGGGGGTTAATTTAGAAAATAATATTTGAGATAAATAATGCATCAAAAATTTAAAATATATACTAATATATGAATTCTTGAATTATTTATCATAAAAAAAAGAATACTTAACATATTTGATGTAAAAATGATTAAATTAAAATGTTAACATATATATATATATATATATATATATATATATATATATATATATATATATATATATATATATATATATATATAATACTAAATTAATCATTTAAGAAGCGGATCATAAATGAATATTCTATTATGACCCGTCGGATATCTTTTTCAAATAAAAATCCGATTATTCGGATACGAATCCGAAGTGGATTTGGATCGTTTACAGCCCTACATCTCCCATTCAAATCGCTTTTACTGCTGGACCTTCTTGCAAATCATAGTTAGAATCCTGAAAGAAAATTTGGGTTATGGATTTAGTGCTCTCTTTTTTCGAGGAACGGGATCCTCAGGACCTCCACCTTCTGTGCCTCTGTGTGCTTCTAGACACATAAGAGAGGAAGTGATGAAGTACGGCCCCATCATTTTAGGGTCAAATAATCTACCCATCCTTCCACCATTTGTCTAGAGCAAGATTTGCCTGCTCGAAGAGTCGGCCCGACTCGGATCTTCCATGATATGATACGAGTCGAGCCGACTCACATAGACTCAACGGAGTCACTTGGGAAAAGATTTTTTTTTCTAGATTTTAAACCGTTCAAAACTTTGAAAAAATCGCCAAATTCAAATGCAAACCTCGGTTCAAATCGATCTACATGAAGCCGAATTGAAAGGTTCCGCACCGTTGGCACCGATTTCGTGTGGATCGAGTTGAAAACCACAAGATTTGTGAGAAGAGAGTGATAACAACCACCCTCCGTCTTCTCAACAGCCCACTATAGATGAGGACTCGACTGGCTGATTGTTGTAACATCCACTATAGATGAGGACTCGGTTGGCTAACTGTTGTAAATCAGAGTTTATCACCTGTGTAGCTTATCCTCTGTAACAGGAACACATTATAAATAGAAAATGACTCTTTAGAGAGAAGATGCGTTGGCTCTCTCTCTTCCTCCAATTCTCTGTTCTCTTCGCCTTCTATTAGAGAGAACGGTTCAAAATTAAAGTTCTAAAAATATTTTAAAAATGTAGAAAATGAATCCAAACGAATTTAAAAGTGGACCAAACGCCTCGAGTCGATACACGCCCATTGGGCTTGAGCAATTCAGCCCATATCATGGCTCGGATTCACCATAATATGGTACGAGTACTCATCTGAGTCGAACACAGGAGGAAGGTCCAGAAGAACACGTTTCTTTTTCTGAGATTATGGCTAGTGGGCCATGTTAAGAATAATCTTGGCTTCTAGCTAGGCCTTGAATAAAGGACGCAACCGCAAAGGAATGGGTACCAACAGATTCCAGATACACGTTTTTCTTCATTATTGTGCACAAGTTCGGAATCTGGAATTTAGGTTTTCGACATTGTCTTCGTCTGGGATGTGTTCGTTCTTGCCAAACAATGAATAATGTCTTCCATGGCAGGACAGACGCAGCAACAAAGGATGGGTTCCAAGTGGATAACTTACATGAGAAGTAGGGAGACACTTTTTTTCCTTGATGGTGCATATGATATAAATCCCAAACTTATGATGTGGACATTATTTGGGATATTTCTAGTCATAGTCACACCAGGATGATCATTATTAGGGATATTTCATCATCAATAATCCCAAAACTTACGATGTGGACATTATTTGGGGATATTTTTGGTCATACCAGGATAATCATTATCAGGGATATTTTCATCATCAGCCGAAAATCTGGAACTTTTCTTTTCTTCTAATTAGTTGGGTCTTAGCCTAGTAGGTATGGAAGTTGAAACCTATTCTATTATGTTACGTAAACTTGAAAATATATTTTAGGGAAATTATCAATGTGGAACCTCTCCGTCTTCAATTTTTATGTCTATTATCTACGTTATAATATTTGCAATTAAGTTTTAACAGTGCAATTGAAAATTTTCGAATTGAGTTGCTGAAATTGATGGGTGATCCAAACCCTAAGATTGCATTGCCAATTTGAAGTGATAATATGCTATTTCTTACATAATTGTACTAAAGAAGAGGTTCGATGGCTTTGGAACACATTTGGCGTTAGAAGCGCTTTTGAGCGTTCATAACTTGGATTGTAATTGTTTTCAATAGGGAGAGACTAGATCAGAAATGTTTATTTGAAGTTTGGCCTTTCAACTGGAAAAAATAGAGATTCTGATATGAAAAGAAATGACATCGTGGATGAGTGATTGACCAATATCTTACCATCCAATTAATGTTGGCAGAATATGATCACACCCTCTACCTTCTATTTTTCATCTTCCAAGTTAAACAAAAGTAACTCCTATTGGCCTACTTCATTAGAATATTAGTTTTAATAGTAATATTTTTGAAGTTTACAATTTAAACATTAAAATTAATATAAAGGGAATTTTGTCAAGGATGGCAGTCAAAGGAGAAAGAGATAATTAGAGATGGCGAAGGAGAAAGGAAGGAGTCCTGATATAAATTGTAATATATTTTTTAGTTCATGTTATAAGTTTGTCGTAACAATAGATTTAGCTAATGGATGAATAACGAAGTTGATAATATAGTTAAATACCAGTAATTAATAATAATATCAAAATTACTACTGATGAGGTCTCTGATGCAGCAACGTACACTCCATAGGGTAAATGTTTTGCCCGATAATCTCTTCGTGCAGCTAAGTATCATTCTACCACTCTTTTGCCATATTCATGGACACTTCTAAAGTCATCTAACAATTTAATCAAGCCAAAGACTCTCTCTCGACAAATGTGCTAAAAGAATGAGTAGAAAACATAGAACAATATCATTCTTCTTTGAGTAATACTTGTTGCAACGCCCCGACATTGCAATCCACGTGGATGGCAACGTCAACGGCAGCAGCTGATCCAATGGATCGGACGACTGCGCAGCGGCCCATTCGAGTGGATGGGTGCTGCTTTTTTATTTTTTATTTTTCTTCTCAGATTTTCTTAATTTTTTTGAAGCGTTCGATCAAGAATTGGACGGTACAGTCAGGTCGTTTGGGTCAGCCTCCATCTGACTCTATAATTTAAAAAAAATATATTTTATTTTTACATGCAAATCGAAGTTTATACCAAAAGTTTTTTTTTCAAAAAAAAATATAACCAAGTCAGAGCCAATCCAAGTGACCCGGCTGTACTGTTCGATTCTTGATTGGAAGCTCCGAAAAAATTAAAAAAAAAATCTAGAAAGAAAAATAAAAAACCGGCACCCACCCGAGCAGGCCATTGCGCTGCCGTCCGATCCTCTGCTGTCACTGGTGTTGCATTTCACGTGGTGTTGCAGCAAGTATTACTCTTCCTCTTTCTTTGGGCTTCCTTCAGTAGACCTAAATTTGATTGTTTAGGTCTTAAGGATGCAAACTAGTTGAATTTAGTATGGATCTAAGATAGATTCGTGATTATATCTAGCACGTTATTTTTTATTAAAAAATGATCCATTAACTAACTTATAAACTAATAATTGGTCAAAAAATCAAACTCTTAATGTATTGTATTCAGTTAGCAGAAACTTATATCTATTATCTTACCTGTTACCTATATAGATTTCAAAAAACTATCTACAAAGTGACCTGAAAAGTAACAACGGATGAAATAATCAAGTTTGCATTTTCTTTTTTTTTGAAGAAAGATCAAGTTTGCATTTTCACTTGGTCCTGCACATGGCAGGCGGATGTCATTTGCCAGTTTGGAATGGAGCATAGTGTCCACAAATAGGGCCATGCCACTGCCTATTCTCTGAGGTGACTCTCAGGCTATGTGACACTTCTTCATTCATTGGTCTATGTGGGACTCCCTCAGGTCTCTTGTCTATACGGATTTCACTTTTATTTTCTCACGTATTCTTTGGCCCATTGCACAGTTTCTTTAGATTTTCATTGTGATGTTATAGATACTTTTTTTTTTTTGACCAATAGAAATAGCCTACTTTCATTCATTTAATAGTAAGAGGATTATAGATCGGGAACTAAAGACCTTGACAAATCAAGTGGTGACAAGAAAGGAGAAACAATGGGTACAGATAAGGGGCATATATGGTTCGACTGACAAGGTCTATACTAGAATGAATACATTGAGGGTAACAAAGGGGTATAGAGGGCAACAACCAAAGAAGCATAGCAACAAGGACCAATGGACGCTCGAGGGAACAACACCGAAGAATCGCCATGAAACGACCAAGCTAAGGGAAGAGAGATTTCTTCCATGGAGAGGCCAACGCGTGATGGTCGGAGAACCTGCTTTTACTGAGCAGTTGAAAGAGACGACAGGCTCGGAGACGTATGTCCACATGATACATACAGAATAGGCACAAGAACTTGAACCTCCTCTAAAAGCTCCAAGATGCCCACAGAGGATACAAACAAACCCGATCTGCCACAGCAAGTAGACGGAGACTGCTCCACAAGAAGCCGAAGAACCTTCATAGCACAAAGCTTGAAACTTTGATGAAGCTGGGTGCTAGAAATGCAATCAGGTTGCCTGATCTTGGAGGATGCATGGCTGAAGTTGGATGCCTCAAGCACCACCATGGGTATCCAAAACTTCTGAGTGGAAACGCCCCAACGAGGCTAGCAAAACACCCATGAGCCTAACCAACATAAACTGTATACACTGTAATATCCTACATCCCGAAAACAAACAAAAGGGGAAAGGAGGAAGGAGGCAGTAGTCGAACAAAACATACTAAGCCGGAAAAAAACATAGCAACAACAACCCAAGGGAGTAGCACCAACAAAAAGGCTGCCAGGAGTTTAGGAGAGGAGAAGGCCAAGAAGAGGGGTTTCTGCGATGCAAGAGAGGTTGTGGTGCGATGGAAGGCAGGGAAAGGGGTGGATGTAGTGTTGGGGCAAAGGAGCAAGAAAGGGGTTGTGATGGAGGCAGGGATGCAGGGTTTACGGCGAAGCAGGGGGAGGGGGGTGATGTATGTAAGGGTGAGCGAAGAGGGAACAAAGAGAGGATGGAGAAAGGTTCCTCCCCACCTAAACAAAACAAACCTACTGCCGCAGGTACAACGATGTTGCCGCCGGAGGCCGGCGTGAGATCTGCGACCACCTAGGTGTCCCTCGATGGCGGCGAGAGAAAAGAACCCCTAACCCCAACAGGGATTAAGGAAGAGGTTGCGATGCCACAGCCGCCGGAGGTCGACGCGAAGAGGCCGAGCGAAACCCTTACCGGCAGGGGGGGGCCTACCTACCTACCCACCCCCCCCCAGCTTTCCACCACAGGAGGGGCGACGCTACCGCCGGGTCCGACGAGAGATCTGGAGGTCCCCTCCCTCCGCTACCGCCTCTATGATGTTATAGATACAAATCTTTGTTTTGAGGCCCATATATATCCCCTTGGTAAGGTTGTAATAGTGCGAGTCTGAGTAGACCTGTATCCGGCATGAGAGTACCAGGCTCATACCAGTCCTAGTTGTGTAAACCAAGTTGGATCCATTCAGACGATCTGAGCATACTCATATTTCGGGGACATGAATCTTCCCATATACCTGGACCAGCATGTTCGGATGCACCTAGGATCCGTATCTCATCACGGGTACTTTCGTTGGACCCCCATCAAACATCTAAACATATGAAATCTCAATGGACCTCCATTTTCTACTCTTTGAGAGCCACTCATCGGGTCAACGACGACGAGAGAGTGATGACATTTTGGAGAGGGGGCCAACGACGTGAGAGCGGCGGCAGGCAAGGGAGTATGATGGCGGTAGGCTCGAAGGGGGCTGATGACTAGAGAGCAGCAGCAAGCGAGGGCGTCTGGTGACGACACGTCGGAGAGGGGGCCGACAATGAGGGTTTGGTGTAAGTGCCGCCAGAGTGGTGGTGAGGAGGAGAAGAAGAGGCCCAAAGAAGGAGCAAGGTTCTCTATCGATGGGAATGACAGAGGGCAGTCTATTTGGGGAATCCAGATCTAGATCTGTAAAACTCCATCGGGTTCAAATTTGGATATCCATATTTAATAAATGAATATTTGGATCCAAGTCTAATTTTGCTAATCCATATTCGGGTCTTATCTAGTTCCGGATCGGACCCATCCTTGATCCGCTCAGTTTGCACTTAATCAGGCCTAGTAAAATTGATGGATAAGTCTTGAGACTATTTTTTATTCTTTTGACGTTAAGGGATAGGTAGGTTTAAGAAAGAATTAATTTGTCTCAACCTTTAACATAGATGGCAAATGAATTTAATTTTTTTGCTTAGATTTATGACAATTTAATTATAAAAAATATTATGGGATATCATCTTTAAGGTATTGTCTATTTTGATCTATGGAAGTAGCTTCATGGTTTATCTTATTTTTTAAAAAATGAATCCTTCTTGAGAGGAGGGTAGGGATTCTCTTTATGAGCACATAAATACAACGAATATGAAATTCTTTAATTTTTTTATTTTCTTATCTCTACGGGATGTTTTTGTTCCATCAATTTATTCTATTCCATATCTCTCAGAGAAAGGAAGATTTTCTTTCAAACTAATACTTGCTGCAATATCTTTGTTGCTATAAAAATTGCAGCAAATATTACTCTTTCTTCAACGTCCTTGGAAAAGACTAGTCTATACCGAGGTGGATGTGGACCGGCTCAAATCGGGAGGACTAAGGACCGAAAGGCCAAAATAAAAGGTAGAGAAGTCAAGACCACGGAACCATGTGATGGATAGCCTGTAAGAGCTCGATTAGCGGGTAACTAATTAAACTCCTCCCATGTTAATCCATTAAAAAAATAGGGGTGATGGGGGTGCCCGAGCATGTGCCCCCCAAGGCTTGGAAAGTCAGTGAAGATGAGAAAGAAAGCAGAAACGGACATGCAGAACATTTCCAGTTCATACACCCACACACTGTTCAGTTGAAATCTAACTCAAAACTTTACTTAAGATAATAAGTGGAGTAGGCATTATTTATTAAATAATATTTGATTTTATCTTTTTTTTTAATATAGAACTATTCTAACACGTCTCCTCACGTGCAGGCCGATTTTAAACTCTGTCCTGTGAATCACAAATATGGGGTGCGCGACCCGATTCGTAATTAAAGATTCTGATTTTATGTTAAAATTATTAAGTCATCTAACTCAAAATCTTAAGACAATAAATGAAATAAGCACCATCTATTAAACAATCTTTAATTTTGTTCTTTTTTCCAATACAAGACTATTCTAACATGTTCTACTCAACTCACTTGTAGGATGGCAAGGCAAACAATTAACAAGGTTGATCACCGCATGTGGCAGTTGACGCTAATAAGAATTAGCTTCCCAAGACATCACGTGGGCACCGTTTTAAAAGGGGAATCGCCACCACAAGTGGAATCGCCACCACTGAGCCGGCCACCACTGAGCCCAGTTCGGCTGCCCAAACAGTCCCTTTGCCGGTCCCTCCTCCCCTCCCCTGATAGCGACCCTTCCTCTTAACATTTCCAAAGTCCACGGGACCACCAATACCTGCCCACCTCTCTCTCTCTGTCTCTTCTGTGTGTGTGTGTAAAAAAAGGGCCTAAAAGAATGGGTTTTTTGCATACTATACGTCTCAAGAATATCCTATTTGCATATATATCTCTAATTCTCACATATTATCATCAATATCCCTGCAATCTTCAAAATATTGCGTTTATATCCTCCCATCAAATTTAGGTTAATTTCAACGAAATATGCCGACAACATTATATAAATCATAACATCATTGGAGGTGTCGGAAGTACAAAATGGATTGTGCGCTTGATAAATTCTCCACAAGCTTTCTCTTGAAGGAGTGATGCAATCATACAAAGTTGCATAAGCCTTCTCCACTCCTTAGTCTCAATTCAGTTTGTCGGGAGATTGGATAATTAGGCAGCTCATATCTTAGTTAAATTTGGGATTTCTGTTAGGATTCTTTTGGAGTGGGATTTTTCCCTCCTTCCACCCTGTCTGGGTCAGCTTGTATCTTCTAATTCCACTCTTTTGGTTTAATAGAATATTTTGTACTTTCTTGCCTAAAAAAAAAAACTAAAATACAAGATTTTAGTATATTGAAGGGTATATATGCAAAATATTAGTAAATTTAAGGGTATTTGTGCCAAACTATTAGATTGAGGGGTATAAAGTGTAACATTTTGAAGATTGTAGAGATATTGATGATAATATGTGAGAATCCGGGATATACATGCAAATAGGGTGTTTTTGAGAGGTATACATGTAAAAAAACCTAAAAGAAAACATATTTTTAAAATACAATTATGTACAGAGTTTGTTAACAAAACCAGTCCCTGTGTTTTAACTTGTCAAACGTGCACACCGCGAATGTGAAAACTGAAAAATGGGTGTTATGGTTTAGTTTGTTTGGAAGGGCTAAGGAGAAGGTATGGACCCATCACGAGGCTTCATAATCTCTGATAGACAAGATTCCTAGATTTTTGTGCATAAAAGATTAAAAAGAAAAAAAAAAGATAGAGATGGAGAAAAGAAGAAGAGTACAAGTGACTGAGGATTCTTGAGTTTCTAATCCCATTTTGAATAAGTTATTCGAAATTATTTATTCGGAATAATATATATTAAAATAAGGAGTGTTTTAGTTTGACAATTGTGTAGGACTCATTGGTTGGTTTGTTTTGAAGATGTGATATTCCAGATTTCTTGTTTTCGGATCTCTTATTACTAGAACAAGAAGAATTCACTTTGGATGAAATAAGTAGTTCACCGGAATAAATAGTTCCTACCTTTTATATAGAATGATTTATTCTACTTATTCAAGGAATAACACGTCCACGGCCAGAATAACAAAGAATAACGCGTCCGGAGTCCAAAACCGAATAAGTGGAATAACGCATCCTGTTCGACCCTTATCCCGCAAACAAACCGGCCCTAACAGAATAAGAAGAATAAGTAATTTTTAGGTCTAGAGTGAAATGACTTATTCTCTTTATTCTGGTATAAATAATTCTGACGTAGTATAAACTATTCCATCCGTCAAACTAAAATTAACCTTATTCTAAGAATATGAGATCTTATTCTTCTTCTATTCTCCGATCAAAATGATGCTAAAGATTTTGAGATCATTAATTTGATAATCTCTTCAACCCATAATGAATTTTAAATGGATAAATATAGAAGGGACATTAGGAGAGTGATGTAGATACCAAGAGACACTCAACAAGATGGGTGTGCGGTTGAAAATTTGTCAATGAAGAAGTGAGAAAGGAGAAGTGTAAATAAGATGTGATTGAGTTATTTTCTTGAATAACAATAGGGTAAAAGAAAATTATTTTTACAAAAAAAAATTATATTAGTACCGAGGTGTTTTATATGTCAGTATAGGCCGGTCTCTAATAGAACCATCCAAAAAAATCTGAAAAATCAAAAGTCAAATCAAAATAAACAATAAAAATTGTGTTTAATAGACCAAACCAATAAGAGCTTTTGTTTTTTCATATTTTTTTGGATCATCTAATCTGAGATCAACTTATAGGGACAATGTAAGACACATTGGGGTTAAAAAAAGTAAAAAATATATATTTTTTGTCTACTACATTAAACACTAGGGTCAATGTGACAAATGTTACTCTATTTTCTTATCTTTTCTTTATTTGGGCATATCCTTTTGCATCACTTTTGAGAGTCGAGTGGTTGCACCCAGCGTTGTAGCGCAACGATGCACCTTCCTCGCATGATGAGGTCGCGGATTCGACCTGACCGCCGTGTGTATGGGTGTGATTGACTCGTGGACTATTCACTCGTCTAAGTGAAACTGTCGCCCCTTTGGACTGTCTTTTTTGAGCTGCATGTCCTCGTCGCTTGTTAAACAATTTTGTTGCATCGAGTGCAATAAATCAAATAATTTTAAGACCTTAGGTCTGCTCGATTCCAACTCCTTAAGTTGGAGATTTAATCCCAAGAACCACTGGATTACTTAAAAAAGAGGAGAGTCCAGTGGCTGGCCGTGTGTCATAAAAACACGGCCCAAGTTCCCCAAACCAAGGAAGTAGACTTTGGACTTGCTAATATAAAAATTAAATAAAAGGATATAGAAATCGTGTGCTCAACTGCTCACTCGCTGCTTCTAGTCTTCAAAACACCGAGTGGCGGTGGGGTACGACGACCGTAGAAGTGGGCCCCGCCCCTGGGGAGCAGTTAGCACCCTGATGGAGACAGCACTTCCGTCTGACTCGCAGAATCCCTGTATCTTGATAGATCTACCGATCAGACGGCCACGATTCCTCGATCGGATTCCGGCCCGGTCGCATTGAAAGAAGGAAGCGGCCTGGGGTCCACCACTCTCGTGCCCGCACCCGCCGCGGGCTCCCGTCGTGGCGCCCGCTGCCGCGGCCGAAGGATACGTCACGCTCTAGGGGAAGTCCTGCCACAGACACGTCCTGCCACAGACACGTGTCCGTCGCGTGGGAGCCTTTTCCTCCGCCCACATTAATACAGAGCAATTTTATCTTTCCTTTTGACCGAATAAATAAGGAAATTATCAACGAACCGGCTTGGGAAGGAGAAACCTTTCGAACCCGGAGGAATAACGGTCCCATCTGGAGCATCCAACGGTTCAGGATTCGCGTGCTCGCTGGTTTCTCGGTTCACGGTTCACACGAAACTTGTCCACCCAGAAAAGGAAACGAAACGCCTGCGACCCCAGGCAGGCCCGTTGCCCGCTGCCGATATAAACTGGTGCCCCGCGACCGCTCCTTCCCCATTTTCCCCATCGCCGGAGCCGCTTCTTCTTCCTCCTCCTCTTCCTTCCTTCTTCCTCTCCCGTTGTTACAGATCTTTCTGTACGTGTGAGATGGCTGCGGCGCAGCAGGGGGGGAAGGTGCCGGTGGTGCCGGTGAGGCCGCCGCTGACGGACGAGCTGGACATCGTGATTCCGACGATACGGAACCTGGACTTCCTGGAGATGTGGAGGCCCTTCTTCCAGCCGTACCACCTGATCATAGTGCAGGACGGGGACCCCAGCAAGACGATCCGGGTGCCGGAGGGCTTCGACTACGAGCTCTACAACCGCAACGACATCAACCGCATCCTGGGCCCCAAGGCGTCCTGCATCTCCTTCAAGGACTCCGCCTGCCGCTGCTTCGGCTACATGGTCTCCAAGAAGAAGTACATCTTCACCATCGACGACGACTGCTTCGTATGATCTCATCTCATCCGATCCCGTTCCTCGTTTTCCGATCCGATCAGATCCCCTTTTCCTTCTTCCCGGCGCTCTTGGTTCGATTCGATTTGGTTTCGCATTCTGGATCTGATCCATCTTGTTGGTTGAATCCGTGCTGGGATCTTGCAATGTGGGGGGCAGGTGGCCAAGGACCCCAGCGGCAACGAGATCAACGCGCTGGCGCAGCACATCCAGAACCTGCTGACGCCCTCGACGCCCTTTTTCTTCAACACGCTGTACGATCCCTACCGGGAGGGCGTCGACTTCGTTCGGGGGTACCCCTTCAGCATGCGGGAGGGGGCGCCCACCGCCATCTCCCACGGCCTCTGGCTCAACATCCCCGACTACGACGCCCCCACTCAGCTCGTCAAGCCCCTGGAGCGCAACACCCGCTACGTCGACGCCGTCCTGACCATCCCCAAGGGCACCCTCTTCCCGATGTGCGGCATGAACCTCGCCTTCAACCGTGAACTCATCGGCCCCGCCATGTACTTCGGCCTCATGGGCGACGGCCAGCCCATCGGCCGCTACGATGACATGTGGGCCGGCTGGTGCTGCAAGGCGAGTAACTAATTATATTAAAACTTCTTCTTCTTCTTCTTCCCGGAACAATTAATTGGATGAGATCTCAATACCAATCGCAATCGTAATCCCAATGTACGCATGTGCAGGTGATCTGCGACCACCTGGGGCTGGGCGTGAAGACGGGGCTGCCCTACATCTTCCACAGCAAGGCCAGCAACCCCTTCGTGAACCTGAGGAAGGAGTACAAGGGCATCTACTGGCAGGAAGACATCATCCCCTTCTTCCAAGCGGTGACTCTCCCCAAGGACTGCACCACCGTGCAGCGCTGCTACCTGGAGCTCAGCAAGCTCGTCAAGGAGAAGCTCGGCCCTATCGACCCCTACTTCCCCAAGCTTGCCGACGCCATGGTAACCTGGATCGACGCCTGGGACGAGCTTAACACTGCCAAGTCGGCTCCCACCAAGGACAGCCCCGCCGCTGCCAAGGCCTCCGTCCCCAACGGCGCGCCAGCGAAGAAATAAAATAAAATAAAATACCTAGGAGAGCTGATCCGATCCGATGGCGGTGGTGGCTTCTTGTTCTTAGGGTCCTCATCTCTCCCTTCCCCCCATTATTCATCGTTCTAATTTTTGTTATGAGATTTATGGGCCAATAAAATTATGCGTCGCTGTCTTATTTTTGGTTTATTTTTAGTATAGAGGGGCTCATTTCAAATTTCAATTTCTGTAATTTTGTTTTGTCTGATTACTTCGTTTCTCTGTTTCTTCGTTTTAGGGGAAATTGACTAGGTTGAAGAAGTCTGTTCATATAACATGCTTCTTCCCGCTTGCTTCAATGAATGAATGGAAGATATTTTCTGTTTAAAAATATAATATTTTTTTTTCCAGTCGTATGGTTCTTGCAATACGTATTGGATTGCTTATTTATTTATTTGGTCACCTCTCCTCTCGTTTGCCCTGTGTTTGTTCTTGAGGGCTTTCACCTCTTTTCTGGATCCTTTGCGCCTTTCCCAACTCAAACGCCATCGTCCCTCGTGTACAAATTAAAATAAATTAAAGGATGTCCGGCAATTCACCAGGAAACACGGGGAGTGGACGGTATCACCGTCCAAAAAGGTAAGGGCCTGGCAACACGCCATTTGACTCACTTTATATTAGGGAGTGAACCAGTACCCTTATCACTTAGACGGCAGAATAGATTATCTGAAAGTATTTATATTAAAATTATTTATGCTAGAATAAAAGACATTTCATTTTGATAATAATGTGACTGAATAGACAAAATAAGTAATTTTTAAGTCTACAGTGGTGATGTAGACTGGATCTATCACGACCGGATCCCGCAAACGGGGATCCGAAACAAGGAGGATCCGGAGCCGGTCCGGATCGAGCGGTGACGAGGGGACCCGACGGAGATCCACAGCAGGGCGAAGCCGAGGCTGTTTCGGAATGAAGAGGATCCGCCCGCGGGGGGCGCGATCTGCCGCCGGAGCTGCTCTTGGATAGTGAGCCGCTGCTCCTTCGGTCGGACGAAGGCGCGGCGCGAGCAGGAGCTCCTGTCGGCGGAGCTGTAGACGGGCGTCGGGGCAGAAGCCGGAAAGTCCGAGATCGGACGGGGGGACGGCTCGCTCTCCGACGAGGGGGTCCGAAGGCACCTTCAGCGCGAGGCCGAGTCTCCTGGCGCGGGGCGACCGACGGGATCGCCCTCGGACGGCGAGTCCGAAGGCTACTTCAACGTGAGACCGAATCTCCTGGCGCGGTGCAGCCGGCGTTCGGCGTCGAGACCGGAGAGAGGAGTCCGAGGTCGGCGGCCGAGACCGACTCGGGGAGGTCGGCGATGATTCGAACCGAGCCCCTGCGGGAGGGAAAGAAGAAGAAGAACCAGTCAGCAGGAGTCCCGGACGTCAGTCCTGGGGAACCCCCTCCGACGGTCAAGTTAGCTTCTGAAGAAGATTCGATTCAGGAAGCAAGAAGAAATAGCTAGAACCCTATTCGGACAGCAGTCCTTTAAGGGGTTTCGGAAGCTTAGGGGGGCATCCGTTTTTCCCCACCTCCCCGCTTGGCCACAAGTAACAGGATACTTATAGCGGAGGGTAGCGGATGGTTAACGGTGGCAGCCGATATAGGACTAAAAGGAGGCTTACTGATAAACCGCCCTAGTGTCTGATCCGCCACCGGAGTGGGCCGGATTCGGCTATCGGGCCGGAGGGGGTTGGGCCGCTGACGGGCCGAAGCCTGCTGGGTCCTGGGCCGCCGTGCTGTTCCCGGGCCGTAGGCTGATGGGCCGCTGACGGGCTGAAGCCTGTTGGGCCGGGAGCGACGGGGCCGCTTATGGGCCGAGGGCTGCTGGGCCGCTAACGAGCCGAAGGCCGTCGGAGGGCCTAGTACTGCTGCTGTTGGGCTGAATGGGGTTTGGGCCTGCTGCAATGGGCCGAATCGGATTCTGCCGCATCAAGTGGAATTATTTATTTTTCTTATTCATGAGATAAGTAATTCTAGGATCTAGGGTTGTTTATTCTTCTTATTCTAATATAAGTAATTTTAACGCCGTACAAGTCATTTGTCCATTAAATTAGAATTAATCTTATTTTAAAAATAAAAGATTTTATTTTTTTCTAATTTGCAAACAAAATGGGACACGGTATAACCTATTATGTCTATCAAATTAAAATTAGTCTTATTATAAAAATTAGATCTCTTATTATCAATTTGATTACAGAATAGGTTAATCTATAATTACTTATTCGGAATAACGTATACTAGAGGGGTGCTTGCTTAACTTTGATAATTCTGTGGGATCTACTGACGGAATAAGAAGGATAAACAATTCTTAAGTCTGTGGTCGAATTATTTATTCTCCGAATAAGTTATTCTGCATCGGTATAAACTATTCCGCTTGTCAAAGTTAAATTAAACTTATTTTCCTTTTATTCTTCTTTATTCTTCTCCTATTCTCCAATCAAAGTGGCGCTTACTCTTCTCTTATCAAAGTGGCGAATTGGACAAACGACGAACAATTCGATTCGGCAAATCCCCAAGCATCAATTGCGGTCTCGATATGGTGTTTTATAAGATTTTAATTTTATGTTGAAATAAATAATATTTTTATTCAAGATCAAAGTTTTAGGTACAGATAAAATATATGCTTTAAAAATGTTTGATTTTTAAATGTTATAATCTTTGTAATTTGACTTTGAACGGTGTTTATATAGTTTTGAATTCCCATATGTGTTTAAAACAAAAGAAAAAAGAATTCCCATATGTGACTCCGCACGATGCGGACCAGTGCTGTGAGTCACTTGATGTTCGAAGGAAAAGAGAGCAAGAGAGAGTAGGGCAATGAGAAGTAGAATGGGATATAAAGGAAAAAAGAACACAAGAAGGGAAGAATCTATTTATCAACCATGTAGATGTAATCATCAGTTTGACAGGACTAGTAGTGCTACTTTAGTAGTTAGTTGGGAGCTCTTGGTAAGATATTACACTGCCATAAATGCGTAAACATGGTAAGACGGTAACACCTTAATATCTTAAACACTAGTTTCAAATCAGTGTGATGCACGATATTTATGTAAAAACATTTAAAATATATAATAAATTTAATTTTAAAAAATATCATATTGATTTAATAACTTTGTCTTAATAAAATTTTAATTTTAAGTAAATATTAAGTATAAAGATAATTTGTATGAGGAATATTAAATTTTTAATTCTAAGAACTCTAATATGAAAGCATTTCGGCCACATGTTAAATTGTATTAGTGGTAGTTGATATAACCGAAGCTATCACGACCGGATTCCGAGGCTGGAATCCGAAGTTATGGATCCGGAGCTGGGTCGGATCGGTGTAAGAGGCCCGACGGGGATCCGGAAGGCGATAGAGGTAGAGACGAAGCCGAAGGTCCGAGGGTGGCTCGGTCAGATATCGGCTTGTCTTCGGAAGGCGGGGCCGAGGCTCCTTCGGTCGGGGACGCAGCCGGCGCACGGCGTCGAGACCGGTGGGAGAAGTCCGAGGTCGGCGGCCGATATTGACTCGGGGAGGTCGGCGATGATTCGAACCGAGCTCCTACAGGAGGGAAATAAGAAGAAACCGGTCAGCAGGAGTCCCGGGCTTCGGCCTTTAGGAACCCCCTCCGACGGTCAAGTTAGCTTCTGAAGAAGATTCGATTCAGAAGGTAAAGAGTAGCTTTAATGCTTTTTGGACTATAGTCCTTGAGGGTCTCGGAGGCATCAGAGTCCATACCTTTGGCAATAAATAGCGGTGTATTTATAGCAGAGGATAGAGGATGGTTAACGGTGACAGCCGATATAGGACTATGTCCGGGCTTAGTGGTAAACCGCCATAGTGCCTAGTCCTCCACCGGAGTGGGCCGGACTCGGCTATCGGGCCGAAGGGGGTTGGGCCGCTGATGGGCCGAAGCCTGCTGGGCCTGGGGCTGCCGGGCTGCTCCCGAGCCGTAGGCTGATGGGCCGCTGACGGGCTGAAGCCTGTTGGGCCGGGAGCAACGGTGCCGCTTACGGGCCGAGGGCTGTTGGGCCGCTGATGGGCCGAAGGCTCCCTGAGGGCCTTGTACTGCTGCTGCTGGGCTGAACTGGGTTTGGGCTTGTTTTAATGGGCCGAATCGGATTCTGCCTCATCACATAGCCCCCCACTCTTGTCTTCCTCAAATCTGAGATGGCGAGAGTATAGCCCGAAGCTGGTTGGGGAATAGCGTAACAGGTGCTTTACCCGAAGCTTTCTGTTCTTCTTGAAAAGAGGGTGCCCTCGGTCGGCCGAGGGTTAAGTAGTTGCTTCGTCTTCATCCAGGATGGCGACGAAAGCCTTTGCCTCTGAGAGCGAAGGGCCGAGCCCTCTGACTCGCGTCAGACTTCATTAAATGGACGGGACGGGCGTCGCTTCGCGAGGAAGCACGGGACACGCGTCACGCATCCGGCCGCTCCATAGAAAACACAAAAAGATCCTGACCGCTCGTGGGCCGCAGATCACCTCGGCCCTCTGCCCGAGGTCCTGCTCGGATTGCCGCCGCTCCCTTCTCCGGCACGCGGATCGAGACACGTGGCGGTCATCCGAGTAGCCAGCCGAAGGGTTGGAGCGCTTTCGGCCGTTGATCGTTCTGGTTCAAGTCCCGGAGTCCGTCCGTTATCATTGTCGAAGGACGGTACACGTGGCAGGCATCCGAGAGAAGCGACGAGACGACAGGGACGATCTCGGCCGTCGGCCTCGGCGGGCGGGGTTTCGAACAGAGCCTATAAATAGGAGTCCCTCGTAGAGCACTGTTCGTCTTCTTGCTCCTGTGCCTGCGTTGCTCTGCGATCCCCCGAGTTCTTCCTCCTCTCCGGCGAAAGGCTAGCTCTCTGAAGGCGTCGTCCGAGCCTGCTGGCCATTGCGGGAAGATCTCCATCTCTCGGAGCGCTTGCTGGTGGAGTTGGGTGGCTTGAGAGGCTGTGGTTGATCCAGGGGAGATCTTTTCCGTTTTGAGAGTAAGCCTCGATCTCCTTTCTCCATCTTCGCGACCCTATGGTCCGCTGCTCTTCTTCGAGCGAGATTACCCCTTCGGACGAGGAGTATACTCCGTCTCATTCCCCCAAGTCTTCTGTGTCATCTCCCCTTGCTCTGGACTCCCTCGCCTCTGCGATGTCCGAAGAGCCCGAGGTCTCTGGGGCCGAGGCCTCCGAGGCCGAGGGGTCCGAGGAGGTTCAAACCCCGGGCAAGGCTTCCACCTCGGGACGTCGTCGTCCCGAGACTGCTTCGGAGGCAGCCTGCGCCCTGTCGGATGAAGCGGTTAGCTACATCGCTTCTTACTTTCAGCTTCCTTCTTGGATGATCCCCTATCGGCCTGGTTCCAACACTAGGGCCAATACTCCCCGCCCGGGTACCTTTTCTATCTACGAAGAGAGCTTCCAGGCGGGCTTTCGTCTTCCTCTCCCCACCTTCGTCATTAACCTCCTTTGTTTCTACGGGCTGGCCCCGTCCCAATTCTTTCCTAATTCTTGGCGCACAGTTTACGGCTTTTTGGCTGTTCTTGCCCGTATACGGACTGTCCCTTCCATCAACGTCTTCCGCTACCTTTTCAAAATCCAAAGGCAGGGGAGATCCGAATGGTACTGCTTCGTCCCTCGTATCGGCCGAAGCATCTTTTCCGGGAAGCCCTCGTCCATCCACGGCTGGAAGAGGAAATTTATCCTCATTTCTTTGCCGGAGAACGAGAAGAGCGTGTGGCCCTTCCCTACCGAATGGGCGCCCCTGGCCGCGGGCCTTTCCGATCCTCCCGTTCTGACTTCCACCCAGAGCACCCTTGTGGGCCACATCGAGGCCATGGCTCCGTACGACATCTGGGGGCTCCTTAGCAAGGCGGAGTTATTTGTGGATGCCGGGCTATGGCCGGATCCTCGGTTCGATCCGGAGCGGGCCTTCCCCTACCTCCCTCCCGGGGAGGCTCCGTAGGACAGCGAAGGAAGCGCTGGGGCCGCTCCTCCGGCCGAAGCTCCTCCGGCTGACGAGGTTGCTGAAGCTTCGGCCGAGGGTAAGTCGGTTTTGAGTTTGCAGCTGTTGCGTTATTCGTTTCTAACACTTCTTCTTTTGTTCGGAGCTATGTCTGGGATCGAGGGCCTCCTGAACCGGATTGCTCAACAACGTGGCCGAGGTCAGCCTCCACCCCCGCAGGTGGCAGGCGGGTCTGGACGAGGCACAGTGGCTCCGAGGGCCCGGGCCGGGGCTCCGATGACTGCGGCCTCCTCCGAGGGCCATGCTGCCGCCGCCGCCGCTCTCGAGAGGGAGCGAAAGACCAAGTCTGCCGCCCGAAGGGACGGCCGATTGTCGAAGCGGCCCCTAGCGGAGGAGCCCGAAGAGGCAGAGCCCGCCCCGTTGGTTAGGAGAACTGCCGGGGCCCGAAGGGCCGCAAGGCTGGCGTCCCCCGAGGCGCCGAGGGGCGATTCTCCTCCGGCCGCGATGGCGGGGGCAGAGTATGAAGGCGCTGGGTCGCAGGCGCCTCGCGCGCAGGAGCACGAATTGTGGGTCCCCGAGCCGGGGATCTACAAAGATGAGAGCATGGAGGATTCGCAGACGTGCCTCCGTCTGCTCCGCAGCCTCACTCTCCCTTCGGCCTTCGTGGAGCTGAAGGATCACTCGGTCACCGATCTGGCGGCAATCAGCGCCCGATTGGCGGTCCAGGTAAGAAGCTTATGATCGTGCTTCAATCTAGCTTTCCTTAGCTTCAATTTTTGCTGATCCTTGCCTACTTTCGGTCTGCAGGCTGCGGTTACGGGCAGCGTTCTGATTCACCATCAGGAGCTGCTTCGGAACAAGCTTCTGGAAGCCGAGAGGGCGTCAGCCTCGGCAGGTTCGGGCGAGGGCCCTTCGGCGGCGCCTAACATCGAGCCCATGATTGACGGGCTTGTAGCCACGAACGCCCGGATGCGGGCACAGCTGGGGGAGAGGGCCGTAGAGGCCCGCTCTTCTGCCGAGGCCAAGATGAGGGCCGAGCGGGAGAAGGAGAAGGCCGAGCGGGAGCTTGCCGCGGCCCAGGCTGAGAACCGGTCCCTTAAGGCCCAGATTCAGGACAAGGACGCCCGGCGGGCTTCGGAGAATCGCCGTCATGCCGAGGAGATGTCGGCCTTGAAGCAGGAGCTGGAAGAGGCGGTGGACTCGGCCGTGGCCGACTACAAGGCCGGCCCGGACTATGCCGAGGAGATAATCTAGGCCCAGCTTCTAGCGGCCTCCTCGGTCTTCGACATCGGGCTGGCTGCCGCCCAGAAGGTCTGTCCGAACGTGGACTTGACCGGGATCATGCTACCGACGGACGAGGAAGGCGCGGAGCTCCTGTCCTGGTGGAAGGGGCTTACGGCCGAGAGGGCCCCGGCCTCGGCGGAAGGTGACGAGGTCGCCCTGGTCGAGGAGGCCCCTGTCGAAGCCGCCCCGCCTGAGGACGTGCAGATCGTCGATTCCCCCTCTCCTTCTCCTGGCCGAAACCCAGTTGAAGTGGAGGGGGTTGCCGAGAACTGATATGGGGGCTTGCCCCCGGTTTTTGTTTTTCTTCTTTTGTAAGCCTAAGGCCAGGTGGATGGCCGGTTTTGTACTTCCCCTTTTTGTGAATACAGGAAGTGTTTCCGGCTCTACCTTGATGTTTTGAGTATGATCGACCGAATCTGGTTTTTCAGAAATCCGAGATCCTGTCGTCTGTTCGCTACAGCTCGTAAGGCCGAGACCCATTGTAGGTTCGGATAGAAAGTTAACAAAATATCGCCACAGATAGTATATACGGCCGGGGCCTTTACTAACGTGGTTCATATGACCCGTAGGGATATCCTGCCGCTCTTGAAGCGGTTTGCGTGGTCGAAGCCACTCCCGCTTTTGCTTACGCGGACTGATATACCTGGCCGCTTCCCGATCCGGATTATATGGCCGAAGTCATTCGCCGGATCGAGGTACCTGCGGACTTAGAAGAACCATGCCGCGTCCTGATCCGGAAATACATGGCCGAAACCATTCGTCGGATCAAAGGACCCGCGGACTTAGAAGAACCATGCCGCGTCCTGATCCGGAAGTACATGGCCGAAACCATTCGTCGGATCGAAGGACCCGCGGACTTAGAAGAACCATGCCGCGTCCTGATCCGGAAGTACATGGCCGAAACCATTCGTCGGATCGAAGGACCCGCGGACTTAGAAGAACCATGCCGCGTCCTGATCTGGAAGTACATGGCCGAAACCATTCGTCGGATCGAAGGACCCGCGGACTTAGAAAAACCATGCCGCGTCCTGATCCGGAAGTACATGGCCGAAACCATTCGTCGGATCGAAGGACCCGCGGACTTAGAAAAACCATGCCGCGTCCTGATCCGGAAATACATGGCCGAAACCATTCGTCGGATCGAAGGACCCGCGGACTTAGAAGAGCCATGCCGCGTCCTGATCCGGAAGTACATGGCCGAAACCATTCGTCGGATCGAAGGACCCGCGGACTTAGAAGAACCATGCCGCGTCCTGATCCGGAAGTACATGGCCGAAACCATTCGTCGGATCGAAGGACCCGCGGACTTAGAAGAACCATGCCGCGTCCTGATCCGGAAGTACATGGCCGAAACCATTCGTCGGATCGAAGGACCCGCGGACTTAGAAGAACCATGCCGCGTCCTGATCCGGAAGTACATGGCCGAAACCATTCGTCGGATCGAAGGACCCGCGGACTTAAAAAAACCATGCCGCGTCCTGATCCGGAAATACATGGCCGAAACCATTCGTCGGATCGAAGGACCTGCGGACTTAGAAAAACCATGCCGCGTCCTGATCCGGAAATACATGGCCGAAACCATTCGTCGGATCGAAGGACCCGCGGACTTAGAAGAGCCATGCCGCGTCCTGATCCGGAAGTACATGGCCGAAACCATTCGTCGGATCGAAGGACCCGCGGACTTAGAAGAACCATGCCGCGTCCTGATCCGGAAGTACATAGCCGAAACCATTCGTCGGATCGAAGGACCCGCGGACTTTGGAAAACCATGCCGCTTCCCGATCGGTACTCATGGCCGGAGCCACTCTCGGATCGGGTTGCCGCGGACTTGAAAGAATATCATCAGGTTTTCTGAAAGACTTTTATTCATACCTTCCGGCCGAAAGTCCGAAAAAAAGTGATTTACATAAAATAACGCCGAAGGCGCTCTATATTCCAGGTGCGAGGGAGGTTGGCCAAAAAAGGGTTCTCAACCGATAGGTCCCTCGTCTGATCACTTCCCTTATCACCCCCTTGCCCTTTTTCTTTTTAGAAGCATGGCTTCGGCTAAAACGAAATTTCCTCGTCCGAGGGTGGACGCTGCCTTGCTGTTGCAAGAGCTTCCGGTGATACCTCTGTTGAGGCCGTTCTCATTGATATGGTGGCAGTCGGCCATTTCTAAGGAGGCGATCTATTTCTTCCCGAAGGTGCCGGCATTCGTCCGTTGTGTGGCCGATCTCCCGGTGATACTCATAGTATTTGCCGGGGTCTCTTCGGCGGGGATCAGTTTTGAGGCGCTGTGGCCGTCGGAGCATACCCCCTACTTCCATAAGCATTTTGGAAGGGGGAGCAGGTAACGGTCGGTATCGCGGTTGCGGATCCCGCCGCTTGTTTCGATCCCGCTCTACCCTGCGATATTGCCCTCGGGAGGGTTCTGGATCTTCTGGCAGAAGACGAACCGCTGGAAGGACAGGTGACGCCGAGGGCTCGCTGCTCATTGTAACGGCCTCGTCGGGAAAGACTTGCAAAGATGTTGGCCGAAACCTCTCATCTTGAACAGGGCAGAAGAGAGGAAGTGGTGCTTGGTGGGGGAGCTGGCTCAGTACCCCTATGCATTGGGCCATGGCAAATACCACGTCTGGCAAGAGCGCCAGAGAAGTAACGGTGGTAGCCAGTGTCGCCATCTGCTGCTGGAGCACTCCTATCGGGTCGTCTCCGGTAGCGGGAGATTCCTGTACGAATAGCAGAGTCGTGCGCGGAGGAGCAGACGGGGCGCCTTCGGAGGGCAATGGCGGTGCTGAGCCTTCCCGTGTTTCTGCTTCGCTATGTCCGGATCGTCGGGTGACAGGTTGTTGAGACATGACTTGTTTGTTTGTTTCCCACAAACGGCGCCACGTGATGTAGCCGAAGCTATCACGACCGGATTCCGAGGCTGGAATCCGAAGTTATGGATCCGGAGCTGGGTCGGATCGGTGCAAGAGGCCCGACGGGGATCCAGAAGGCGATAGAGGCAGAGACGAAGCCGAAGGTCCGAGACCGAAGGTGGCTCGGTTAGATGTCGGCTTGTCTTCGGAAGGCGGGGCCAAGGCTCCTTCGGTCGGGGACGCAGCCGGCGCACGGCGTCGAGACCGGTGGGAGAAGTCCGAGGTCGGCGGCCGATATCGACTCGGGGAGGTCGGCGATGATTCGAACCGAGCTCCTGCAGGAGGGAAAGAAGAAGAAACCGGTCAGCAGGAGTCCCGGGCTTCGGCCCTTAGGAACCCCCTCCGACGGTCAAGTTAGCTTCTGAAGAAGATTCGATTCAGAAGGCAAAGAGTAGCTTTAATGCTTTTTGGACTATAGTCCTTGAGGGTCTCGGAGGCATCAGAGTGCATACTTTTGGCAATAAATAACGGTGTATTTATAGCAGAGGATAGAGGATGGTTAACGGTGATAGCCGATATAGGACTATGTCCGGGCTTACTGGTAAACCGCCATAGTGCCTAGTCCTCCACCGGAGTGGGCCGGACTCGGCTATCGGGCCGAAGGGGGTTGGGCCACTGATGGGCCGAAGCCTGCTGGGCCTGGGGCTGCCGGGCTGCTCCCGGGCCATAGGCTGATGGGCCGCTGACGGGCCGAAGCCTGTTGAGCCGGGAGCAACGGTCCCGCTTACGGGCCGAGGGCTGTTGGGCCGCTGATGGGCCGAAGGCTCCCTGAGGGCCTTGTACTGCTGCTGCTGGGCTGAACTGGGTTTGGGCTTGTTTTAATGGGCCGAATCGGATTCTGCCTCATCAGTAGTTATATGAGTTTAATGAAAAGATCTTAAGAAATCCAAAATAGTGTTGAAAAAGAAAAAGAAAAATTATAACATGCAGTAAATAACTAAGTATAAACAAAATTTTGTATGAGGACTACGACGAAACCATAATAGCGTGCAAATTAGGTGAAATATTATTCAGGTATAATGGATGACCATGGTACTTCCATGTATTAAAGAATTTAACAGCACCGTTATTCAAAAACATATCATTCATTAAGGGTACTATCGATGAAGGTTGATTTCAAGTAAAGATACAGAAGAAATATTTCTAACTTTAGAGTTTCGAATTGTCTTATTTGTTAGGTGACTTACCATATATATTAATATACTTAAAACTATTAATATGTTATATATTATAACTAAAAATATTATAACTGAAAAATATTATATGTGACTATAGATATTAAATATTATATGATATGACAGTTATTAACAAATAAAAATTAACATAATAAATAATAAATACAAATAATATATGAACAAAAAGTATATCACACATGAGTTAAATAAATTTATAAGATAGTTAAATAAAATATAGTAAGATAAATACTTAGTAATAATATTATTTTGTATTTAACATTAATATAATTTAAAAAATTAATTTATCTTATAATATTCTTATTATAATATACATAAATTATAATCTAAATAATTTAGAAATATATTTGTATTACCAACGAAGTTCCTCAATTTTAAGGAGACGATGGCCCCTTGCTCTCTTGAGTCCGTCCATGAGAGAGAGAGAGAGAGAGTTATGACTATTAATGAATTATTTTGAAATAGGTGGGGAGAGAGAGAGTTATGACATGAATGAGTAGTTTTGAAATAGGTGGGGGTGAGAATTATAGTCATTAATGAGTTCTTTTGAAATAAGTGGGGGTGAAAGAGAAGAAATAATCATATTATATGAGAACGCCACATCAACTGGGTTAAAAATTCTATTTTATTAGTATTGTATAGATACTTAAAAATATTAATATGTTATATATTATAACTAAAAATGTTATAACTAAAAAATATTATATGTGCCTATAAATATTAAATATTATATAATATGATAATTATTAACATATAAAAATTAACATGATAAATAATAAATACAAATAATATATGACAAAAAGTATATAACATATGAGATAAATAAATTTATAAAATAAGTTTAATAAAATGGAGTAAGAAAATATTTAGGAATAATATTATTCCATATTTAATATTAATATAATTTTTAATGTTTAATTTATTTTATAATATTTTTATTATAATATAAGTAATTTAAAAATAATATTTTTATTATCATAGAGGTTCCTTAATTTGGGGGTGCCATGGCCCATCGCTTCCCTACGTCCGTCCCTAAGAGAGAGAGAGTATGTTGAGAGAGAGAGAGAGAGAGAGAGAGAGAGAGAGAGAGAGAGAGAGAGAGGGAGAGAGAATTATGACCGGTGGTTTTAAAATATGCGGGATGAGAGTTTTGGTCATTAATGAGTTATTTTGAAATGAGTGGGAGTGAGAAAAGAAAGGAATAATCATAATGATTATGAGCATTAATGACTTCTTAAGAATTGTTTAAAATTTTTTTGGAGGGAAAACGTCTTAGGCTGCTACATCAGCATGATTAAAAACTCTGCTTTATTAGTATAATATAGATACTAACGTGCTAATATGCTAATGTGTCAATAAACTAATGTGTTAACACCTTAGTTGTAAAAATTTGACATTTACTATACTAATACATTAACTTCTTAAATTATTAGCCTCTCAAAAGTATCCATATCTAAGGAATTGATGTGTTATGTAGTTTTTTTTTTGGGGGGGGGGGGGGCGGGGGCGAGGGGAGGGGAGGAGAAGAATGGTAAAGTTGAGTAAAAAAAAACTAACAACTAATTAAGAAGTGATGTAAAGTAAGCCTCTAATAACGTAGGAGCCTATTGGTCAGGATAAAATCATATGGTGGAACTCCAATGGGGGGTTGTAATTAATTTTTCAATAATTAAGGGAGCGTTTTTATTTATGAACGTGAAACAAAACTTAATGATATCTAAAAAAACTCCTTTCTCTTTGAATCTCTTAAAAAAAATCCCCACAAGGTAGTGCATCAAGTACTTTTAGAAAATGAGTAGTGATAGTCAATGATTATGTCGTCAAAAACCCAAGCTAACAATCAAATTTTAATCGGCTCACGTGACATAGTTTTAGCAATAGTAATGGTGAATCCGAGTCGATCCACAGGGAGTTAAATTTTTAACTTTGAAAACTTTGGAATTTAGTTAATCTAAAAAAAAATGACGATTGTTTAGGAATTTTAATGCTTTAGAGTTCAATTATTTTAAAAATAACAAAAACCTGAATTAACTAGTTATACTAAATGATTAATTACTCAATTAAATCGTACACAAGCTAATTGACTAAAATTAAAAAGAAATCTAATTAACTGAACTAGTTCCGAGTAAACAAACACCCCTAATGTAAGGAAGAAATAAGTATTAACTGAATAAAAGTTGAACAAAATTCTCATTAATCACTAACCTTCTAACAGTAACATCACTCATTTAAACTAACAAAAATAATTAATGGAAAATTAAGTAAACGACACATGCAGCAAATAGAGGCTCGGGGGAGGCTTCTGCGTGTGGAGCGGCTCACTGGACTGCGAGGGGGTGCGTGGCAGGCAAAGGGTGCATGTGGCGTGCTAAACCGGGCCCTGGCGCGGCAGGCGAGGCGGCGCGGCAGGCGAGGGCGCTGCGCAAACGGCGGCTCGGCAGGCGAGGCGCTGACGGGGCGGCAGCTGGAGCGCGACAACGGGCACGGGCGACGATGTCGCCCCGCGCGAACACGCACGGGGCGCCGCGTGGCGCCGGCGGGCCCCGGTGCTGCTGCGGCTGCTTGTGCATGGTGACACATGGCTGGGCGATGGCGGCGGCTCACACGCGCTGTCGACGTGTGGCTCGGCTGGGAGACAGTACGTACCGGCCCCCTCGGGGTCAGTTCCTCGTTCAGCAGCAGAGCAAAGAGAAAGAGAGGCAGAGAATATGAAAGAGGGAGAAAAAGTAAGAGAGAGAGGGAGACTGCGGGAGAGACAGAGAGAGAGAAAAAGGTGGGAGAGAGAGAGAGAGACTGCGGGAGAGACAGAGAGTAAGGTGGAGAGAGAGAAAGAGACTACGGGAGAGAGAGAATGGCTGAGAAGGAGAAAAAGTAAGGGAGAGAAAGAGAGACGCAGAGGGAGAGAGAAAAAGTAAAAGGGAGAGAGGGAGAGTTTGCGGGAGAGAGAGAAAGAGAACGAGAGAGACAGAGCGGCTGAGGAGAGAAAAGGACAGAGAGAGAGGAAAAGTAAGGCAGAGACCGAGACTCTGGCTGAGGAGAGAGGGGAACCTTTTAAAGAGAAGGAAGGGTTTTTAAAATAAAGAAAGTGGGGGAAAAGAAGGCGGCTACCCCCTTAAATTAGGGTGTTTTGGGTAAAGGGTTAGGGTAACCCTAATATAAGGAGTAAATGACCAGTTTGCCCCTACATCTTTTATTTTTCCAAAAAGATGGACAATTCTACTGAGATTTAAACCCCAGACCTCCCACAAGCCCGCAGAGACTTAACCATTACACCACAGTTTCTTTCATGTTCTGTTCACATAAAATAAATTCAAATTAGCATATTTTCACAAAAGTCATCACATTTATTTATTTATTTCATCTCGATTTTGTCGAAAAACCGCAAACGCGCTATACTCCATTAATCACATGAAATGACGATGTTTTTAAGTCGGAATTTGACGAAATTGGTACCGTTGGAATTGGTACGAAATTATCTATCATTTCATATTATTTTGCAGATGAAAACTCGAGTATGATGCGTATGATTGCCCTTAAATGATCAATTTAACAATTTATCACACCCCCCAGCTTACTCATTGCTAGTCCCTTAGCAATGCAAATAAGGAAAAGTTAGGACAAACAATGAATTATCGTGTTTCATTTATAGTATCTATTACAAACAATTTAAGTGATAGCCGATTGGTTAAGCTAAAGTTTTCATATCCCACAATATTTTGATTCACGACAGGTGATTGTGAATGAAAATTGGCACGCTTAGAACTCATTTTCGACCTTTCTGGTATATTCTTGCCTTTACTACCCTTTAGATAAGACTACCTGGGGAAGAGAAGAGAATAAAAGATTTCCCGCTCAGTCAGCGAAGACCGTTTTTCAGTTCCCGCCCCGACTCAGCACTTTTCACGACTTGGTCATATTTCTGGTATGATGGACTTTTTAGCGTGGCTTTTTCATTTAATTGTACTTTTGCTTTTGAGAGTGCGTACTTTTTGCCACTCTCTTTGAATTGCCTGAGGGGAGGTGCGTACTTTTTGCCACCTACCTTCCTTTAGCTCTTTTAATGCCTTCTATTGCCTTTATCGTTTGCAGCTGTCCATTTTAAATGACCGCTTCTTTTAGAGTACTGAGTGGGACAGTCCCTTATTACACATCCGAACACATTCCTTTCGTTCAATCCAAAAAGAAAAATTAGAATAAGTAGTCTTATCCTTAAGGTTTTTCATTTATTCTAAGTTGCCGTGTGTGTGTGAAAATTATCCTGCCGTGGATTTTCGTGAAGTGGGATATTTAAACTTTGAAGGCTCTTTAACCAATGTGACTAACAAAAAACTGATTTGTTTAAGATTTACTTAATGAAACATGATTTTCATGCAATTTTCATAGGATGTGAAAAGAAGTTTTTGAAAGAAATTTTAAAATTTTGACCATTTTTCAGTGAAAGATATCAGTTTTCTTCAAAAGATTTTCAATAAATGCATATCAAATTGATTGTCCTACCCCCCAACTTGATTGACATTGTCCTCAATGGCATAAAAGATATGAAAAACATGTCAGCCAGAAGAGAATTGTGAAGTAGAGAAACAACCTGTGATGAAGAGGATGCGACATACCAAAGGTGACTGCTGCTCAGGGACCTAAAAGAAAGGAAATACAAAAGCTGAAGTAAAATATTGGGTTGCCTCCCAATAAGCGCTAAGTTTATCGTCTTCAGCCAGACGGAAGTTCAGTTATTGTAGATCACTCAGTTCGATGGATTTAGGTGACTCATTTTGAAGATTTTCAATAAAGGGTTTCAACCGTTGACCATTAACGGTGAAAGTGTTCCCACTTTTGGGATTTATAATTTTAACAGCTCCATGATCGAAGGCTTTAATGACCACGAATGGTCCATCCCATCTGGATTTCAATTTTCCAGGAAATAGGCAGAGCCTAGAGTTAAATAGTCAAACTTTCTGATTTGGAAGAAAGGATTTTCTCACAATCTGTTTATCCTGGAAAGTTTTAGTTTTTGCTTTATAAATCTTTGAATTTTCATAGGCCTCGTTGCGCAACTCTTCTAGCTCACTCAGTTGTAGGGTTCGGTGGGAACCAACTTGGGGTAGGTCCAGATTGACTTGTTTAATAGCCCAATAAGCCCTGTGTTCCAATTCCACTGGAAGGTGGCACGCTTTTCTAAAAACTTGGCGATAAGGAGACATGCCAATAGGAGTTTTGTAACTGGTCCGATAGGCCCATAAGGCATCATCCAATCTTTCAGACCAATCTTTTCTATCGGGCCTAACGGACTTTTGCAGAATATTCTCAATCTCTCTATTGGAAACTTCCACTTGGCCACTGGTTTGGGGATGATAAGGAGTAGCCGTTTTGTGATTAATCCCATATTTCTTAAGCAAATCTCGAAACTGGTAATTCGTGAAATGCGTTCCCCCATCACTTATGATAGCTTTAGGCCACCCAAACCGAGAAAAGATATTCTTCTGAACGAATTTAAGGACCACTTTATGATCATTGGTTTGAGTGGTTGCTGCTTCAATCCACTTAGAGACATAATCCACTGCTACCAGGATATATGTATGTAGGTGCTTAGAATGACCGTGTGATTAACATGAAATATCTATGTTGTTTAGGTGTAAACTAACCTATTAAAAACAGCAACTAAAGTGCAGTGATCGCCAGAAACTTTTAACTTAAAAAGTTTCAAAAAAAGAGATATGATCGCCTACCTTTCAAACGCGGAAGATTGAGTCCTTGGTTCCCCTTCCTCAGCCGGCTGAAGAAAAAGAGCCCTTTCTTTGTTCTTTTGTTCTTGCTGTGGAATTTGAGGTTGAGGATCGTCCAGAAGTTGTGCTTGATTTCCCCTTTTGATTTCTTGTTGTTGTTGAGCCCAGCAGAGACAGAAACAAAATAAAGAAGAATGATGATGAGAATTTAAGTAGAAGTAATATCTGAACTAATCATGATGTTAAGCATATTTAAAACAACAAACTCACTTTTTTAATGGCTTTGAAACCCCTTAAATCAAGTAGGTTTTTGAAAGATTATGCTGTGGTGTGTGTTTGCATGAAGTGAATGAAGAATAAAACTAATGAAATGAATGCAGTAATGAAAAACTTATGCCCAGTCGGTTGAAGCTCTGAAAGGATGAAGATCTTGAAAAGACGCCGTCTTCTGGAAATGGCAGCGCTCCGGCGTTACGACGTTGTTGCTTCGATCTTCAACTCGCTATAACGCTATGGCTCAACTCAATTTAATTCTGTTCTCTCTCTCTTTTAACTCTTCAACATGCTGGGTATTTATAGGCATTTCTTGCGTTCGAGATTAACATAGCAAAAAAACCGAATTTATCCATCTTAACCGACAGATAAATACTGATTAATTCATCTTTATCTGTAATTATCTAAAACGCGTCCACCTTGGCTGACGCCTTTCAGATCAATTAAGATAAGGATAAATATCCGGGAAAACTTATCTTTATCTTTATTAGGTAAAACGCGTCCACATATGTAGACGTCTTTTAGACTAATTAAGATAAGGATAAACATCCGGAGGGGAAGTTAAAATAGCCTAGGAAACCTAAATCGCGTCGACACTCACAGACGCCTTTTAGTTAATTAATTAATTAATTAAAATTCAAATTTAATCGTTAAAACAGGAATAAACTCTAAATGGCGTCCACGTGGGTTGACGTCTTTTAGAATTCTTCATATTTTAACTCAAATTTGAGCTAAAATCAATTCAATTGATTAACTTAAACACATCTGTTAAACCCGACACTTAAAAAGATTAATAAAAATTAATTAATGATTAATTATCAGACCATTTTGAGGCATTATTATATGATATGAAATTTACTCGAAATGACGTCAAAATTAGCGTGTCTACAGCTGCCTCACCTTGGCATTGTCTTTGCAAGGGAGTGAATGAAATGGAATGTACTGAAAAGGTGATGCCAAGGTGTGATGAGACACGCTCTTAACATCACATGATTGGAATTTTTCTCAAAATTATCAACGAAGATAGCTCAAGGAAATCAATGGAATTAATCCCGTCTGGATGAAGTAGACAAGGAAATAAAATAAAGTCGATCAACCTCCTCGGAGTGGGAAGTACCCCAGGTCGTAGACACTGCAGGTTTCATCATGGGGAGCGTTTGCCAGCCAATGTGGACGTGCTACAGCCATGATGGATCTTAAAAGAAAACAAGAATATTGGATAAAGAATCCAAGAAAGGATAGAATTCCAAGGATATCTTTAAGCGAACCTCAAAGATAATCAAGATACTCAATTCAGAATGGAATATTTCATATCATGTTGAGATTATTTGATTAATGGTCTGAAACTTAATCAATAATTAATTCTTATTACAATAATTTCAAAGTCCTATATGATGCATGCTGGGCTAAAAGAAAAATATAAAGTCAAATAAAATATAAATTAATCAAGGATAATATTGTTAAATTGTCATTAATGAGTCAAGATACCAATTCTTGTAATTCAGTGCTAAGCCGAAGCTCGTTTATCCACGCACTATTTCACAAAAGTGGAACCATCGTCCCCACTAATTAACAATCCAACGGCCTATCCGTGCGATTAAGAATCCTCTGGAATTATCACTGTTTTTGTTGAAGGGGAACTCAAATTCCAGTTTCATCAAAACCACAAGGTCCTTGACATCATCTAATAAATATTTAACATATAGTAATGCGAATGCAAATAATTACATGGAAAGAGTACAAGGATAGAAATAACCGTCTTTTTAGCCACGGTCGGGACTTGAATTCCACAATGGGATTTTCTTGATATTTCCAGCTTTGCTCAGAATTTTCTGCAATTAAAATTATTAGTTCCAAACAAATATTCAATTTAAACATTAAAATCCACAGAATTTCGGGAAAATAGCAGAATTATTGAAACGCGTCGTGTCGAGCAGACGCCATTTAAATTTGAAACGCGTCAGGTATCATAGACGCCTTTTACTCACAGAAACAGATTTCTGGTTGTTCTCTACCCGAACTCCAACTCTATCAATGCACATCCCTTTTCCAATCCGGAAAAGGTCTACTTAGGATCGCGATTCCTCTTATATAAACACCCTAAGGTTATTCCCAAGTAATCCTATCATAATCCAAAGATCCAAAGGAGAGTTTTCTTCCAAATTTTCAAGGTTTCTTAAAGGTTTTCAA
This sequence comes from Zantedeschia hybrid cultivar, assembly GCA_030544215.1. Lineage (NCBI taxonomy): Eukaryota > Viridiplantae > Streptophyta > Magnoliopsida > Alismatales > Araceae > Zantedeschia > Zantedeschia hybrid cultivar. Next base: position 23,815,353 of record JARZZO010000011.1, on the reverse strand, counting down.
GCTTCCCAAGCTTCAAGAAGGAGAAACTCCGAAAAAGAGAGATGGATTCCTCAAACAAGAAGATGAAGATGTCTCTAGAGATGTTTGCAGATATAGAGAATCATCTTAGTGGAAGAAATCCCAATCTTCAAGTAAGTTCAATCAACTTTCTTTCATGTTCTTCATGTCTTTCATCATGCTCTTCATCATGCTCCTCATCATGCTTCCTTTCTTTCAGAATTACCCCATGTTTCCTGGCCCAAGAAAGTTCGCGTCTCTCCCTTGGATTCGTAAACTTGCAAAAAGTGTCAAGCTTTCTATGCAAGTGTTCATATCCAAGTGGGATCTTCAAGGACTTGTAGTGCTCGCTAAGAATTACAAAAGCGCGAACGTAGATTGGGCGGCTATGGGCGCCTTGATCGAGTGGTGGCATCCCCAAACTCATACGTTCTTCTTCCAAGATTTCGAGTGCACAATCCTTCTAGAAGAGGCGGAACTTCTATTAGGTCTCCCAAAGACCAGAGATAACAGAGACAAGATAGCCTTGACAAAAGAGAGAATCACCGGTCAACAGCTATTGACATCTATCATGAAGGATCCTTCAGAAGCTAAAGGATGCCTCACAAAGAAGGGGATCAATCTCGCAAAACTAGCCGAGTGGACTCTTTATGAAATCGAAGATCTAAGGGAGGATGAGGCAGAAGATGTAACGAAAGCTCTCGTTACATGCCTTGCTGGTGCCTTATTCTTTCCTGCACAGGATAACATCTTGGAAGACGATCAAATTAGTGCTATTTGCGCAATTTTCGAAGGTAAATCCATTAGCACTGCTCTCTTAGCATATCTCTACAGTGGACTTTCTGCAGCTTCTGTGGGTCGTCCTCCATATGGATGCATGCTACTCTTTGCCTTATGGGTAGAACTTCACTTCAAATTTGAGCATAGCAAGAAAAGGCCTCTGAATCCATCTCAGATCTTCTTGAATAGTCCAATTCATTACATTGCTAATATTGTAAAGTTCAATGAGTACATGGTCAACAAGGTTCCAAAACTCAAGACCCGAGCCGATTGGAGAGAGTATTTGAAACTCATGACATCCGACATATTCGACTCGTCTCCGCTTGCTCTCGTTGGAAAACCAGTTTGGGTGCGCCGCACAGCAGGAGCAGACCTCAAGTTAATTGGAGCTACTGAGTTTGTGTTATATAATCCACACCGGTGCCTTACTCAACTTAGCTTGGCTCGTCGTGAGTTCCCTGAATTCTCTCCTACACTTCCAATCAAGGAGCGTGACCTAGAGTCCGATGAAGATTATGAAGCCATACAAATCATCATTACTCTATGGAATCTTGGCTTTAGCTATCGTGTAAGATCCTCTAAAGACAGAGATAAAGGATTGAAATTTCCTTATCTTAAAGGTCTTCATTATATTCTCCCCTGAATGTCCTCTTTCTCTTTTTGATTTTGATGTAATAAAGATTGATTCCATTGAATAAAGAACGATTTTTCAGGCCTTAGAATCTTTTCCCAACTTTCTGTGATGTGCACATGATTTTTCCTTAAGTAAAAACCTGATTTTTCCTGAAAATTCAACAGTTCGGGTTCTGTAAAATGCAAAATGCGTCCACTCAGAAAGACGCATTTCAAACTATATTCTTTTCCAGAAATTCAATTTAATCCTTAAAAACCCGATTTAAGCTTAAAACGCGTCTACCTCACTAGACGCCTTTAAATTCTCTCTCCTACTTTTCCCAGGATTCTGCCATTAATTCCATGATTAATTCCCTAAAACGCGTCTATTAAAAAAGACGCTTTTCATGATTTTCCTGTGTACGGCTCTGAACAGAACCTGAAACGCGTCTACACATCTGGACGTGTTTCAACCAATTCAAATAGCTGTCCTTTACCGCCTCAACTTATGCGCCTTAAAACGCGTCTTCCTGAGTCGACGCCTTTCATGATTTTCATTACAGACCCGCGAAGGCCCTCCTTTCTTCCTCACTTTCACAAAAATTCCTTCTCTCCACCCGAGCTCCGGCGATTCCTCCGGTGATCTCTCCCTCAAAAACTCCCTCTCTAGAGCCATGGAACACGGTGAGGGATCAAGGAAGAAGAAGACCTTGGCCAAGAGGAGGCGGAGGCAAGAAGAAGAGGTTCCCGAGGAGGTGCCGGCGGCGCTAGCCGAGGCGGCGGCCTTCTTGGAGGAGGAGCTCCCTCCACCGGCGCCCATGGCGGTGGAAGAAGAAGAGGAGGGCGACCTCCACACGGTAAGTCCCTCATGGTTTGGATGGGCAAGGAAAAGAGGGGAAGAAAGGGGTTCTTGAAGGAACCCGGAATCTGGACTTGAAAGGCGTCCAGACCAGGTGACGCCTTTCAAAAGGCGTCGCCCTTGGTCGACGTCTTTTAAGACAAATTTCGGATTTTTAAAATAGGTAGAAAATATTTTTTAATTGCGTCAAGGTATGTGGACGTGTTTTGAAACACGTCTGTGTATGCTGACGCCTTTCAAAACAGAGTGAATTTTCCTGTTTTTTATTATTACTGACCCTATTTTTTTTGTTGTTTCTATTTGCAGGGAGTGATGAGGGCTAGGATCTCCTGGGACCTAGTTATAGGGGCTTATAGAGGGCTCCCGGACTTCCAGAAGGTGCGCCTGCGCCGGATGGGGTTTGGTGAGATATTAGACATCGAGCCATTTTGGCTCGATCTAGTCTTGTTACAGGCGCTCAGGGAGCGTTGGCATGCGGAAAGCCGGGCTTTCCTAATGCCGTGGGGACATATGGTCCCCTCCCTAGAGGATGTGGCCAGGATCACTGGCCTCCGGGTAGAGGGCCGACCAGTTAGTGGGGTTACTTACCCCAACTATCAGGGATTAGCAGAGGCCTTATTAGGGATAGAGGTATCTAGCATAGGTAGGGAGTCCAGGATGGTTCCCAGGGTAGAAGTAGAAGCTGCCCTAGGATTAGATGAGCCCCGGCGTCGGTCTGACGAGACCCGAGAGGAGTTTAGGGATAGACTAGCAGAGTCGTCCTCTACCATCTACTGTAGGGACCCTAGCCAAGTAGATGAGGTAGACCGACAGCTTAGGGTCTTTCTTGTCTTTTTCTTCGGTCGGTTGCTCTTTGGTACGAAGGGCGACCATATCCACTGTAGATTTTTGTATTTGTTAGATGATCTAGATAGCTTAGGTGAGTATGCTTGGGGTGCGGCCCTCCTGGCCCACCTGTTTGCAGATTTATCCGCGGTCACTCCGGACCGCGAGACTACTGTCAGCGGCTTCTCGCCGTTCCTCCAGGTATTAAATGTGTTATTATTTATTCATGATATGCAATATGATATGATGCTTTTTTCTAACTTATATGTTTATGCATGCAGGTGTGGAGCTACTATTATTTCCCGCTCGGCAGAGCGAGGATTGTTCGTCCAGATGCTGTCCCATTGGCCCGCCGTTGGCAGCCGATTGTGGACACGGCTCCACAGCACCACCAGTTGACGGCTCTCCGTCGTCAGTTCTTGGACTATCCAGAGCTTCTGGCAAGTTTTTAATTTATTCAATTTTATTCAATGCAATTCTTTATTCCTTAAATGCAAATTATTTATATGAATGCATCTAATCTATATGCAGGTGATCTGGCGCCCGTACCTTGGTATGGGCGAGGAGGGTCAGCCGTGGGTGACGGCTGGCAGGAGGAGGTTCGGGAGGCAAATGTGGCTACATTGCCTCAACGAAATTGAGCCCCTCCGCCTCCGGCTTGTGATGAGGACCCTGGGCCTCCACCAGGAATGGATCGACGAGGAGGTCCCAGAGGACGTCGGGAGGAGCATGAGGGGCAAGCAAGCCCTCACAGATTGGCGTGCGAAATTCCCTGAGCAGTACGAGGATTGGCACCGCCGCGGCGTACGGGTGGAGTCCCGTGCGGAGAGTAGCGAGGGCTACCTCCAGCATTACCGGGCCCATTACGCCGATCAACTGCGGCTCCTCCGACCACTCGATGTAAGTATGCATTCATGCGTCTTTAATTTTATTATTATCTTGATTTATGTTGGTGAATGAATGTATGAATGCGTGACTTGCAGGATGCACGTGATGCGGTCATCATCGACCTCCGGGCCCGCCTACATGATGCGGAGGCCCAGCTCGAACAAGTCCAGAAAGAGCTCTTCGATCTGGTATGTATGCATGAATATGAATGCATGTTTTTAATTAATTATTTGTTTTGGCGATTAACCACTGACAGTGTTCTTTTGGTGCAGCGAGCCGTCTACACCCAGGCGGCTCCTCCTACTCATGGAGCTTCATCTTCATCATCTGCTGCGCATGACGCTGCCTTGGCTGATCTCCAGAGTCAGCTTACCTCTGCCATCCACCGGGCCTCTCTCGCGGAGGAGGATCGTGCTGCTCGGGTAAGTTCTTCAACTTTTCATTTCTGAATTTGATTTTAATTACTTGATTGCCTTGGACTAATAATGACTTTTATTCAGGTTGCCGAGCTTCAGGAAGCCCTTCAGAGAGCTGAAGCGGAGCTGGAGCATGCCCGTACTGCAGCGGCTCGCGCCGAAACTGATGCTGCGCGGATCCGGGCTCTAGAGGAGCAGGTGGCGCGTCTCTCCACTGGAGATTTTGCACACCTCCAGATTCGCCTGGAGGTTGTGACTGAGGAGAGAGATCGCGACCGCCTTCGACTGGAGAGTCTTCAGGGTCGGCTGTCAGTCGCGGAGCATGAGCGCAAGATGGTGGAGGAGCGATATCAGCGAGCCCGCCAGCGGGCTATTGATCGAGGTCAGGCGAGTGCCTTTACTGCCAGCATAGCCATATCATCTGGCCAGGCAGGGCCAAGTGCGATGGGACCGCCTCCAGCTCCTAGAGCTCCACCGCCAGATGCCCAGGACGAGGCCCAGAGTCAGATGGATGAGGGGGCAGGAGAGAGCCAGCCTTGAGGGCTTTTGTACTTCTTTTCCTTTTCATGTATTATGTACAAAATACTTTTGATATATATATGAAACTTTTAGGCTCCAATTTCGTTTTCTTATGCTTATCTTGCATCCTGTACAACACTTAACAAACAGGTTAAGTATCTGTTTAGGCTTAGCCCCTTGCCTGAACAAATAAATGGTCAATTAATATTTTGCTTGAATAAATGGTCAAGGGGCATAGCCTTTATTAACAAAGGTAATAAGAGTAATCAGACTTAAGCAAAATGCAACATGCAAGCAAACATATGCTCACCGAAAATAAAATGAATGAAACACACTAAATGCCACAAGCAAATGCTAATTGAAATATTTTTGTGGTTTTGAAATATTCATTTTTGTTTGGGTTTTGAAATATGTATTTTGAAAAATGTACATTTTTTTTTTTTTAATTTTTGACTATGCAATTTTTTTTTGAATTTTGACATATGCATTTTTTTGAATTTTTGACATATACAATTTTTTTGACTTTTTGACATATACCATTTTTTTTGAATTTTGACATATACGTTTTTTTTTGAATTTTGACTAAAAGACCAGTATGGTACTTAGATCAAAAGATCATATTCATTTATTAACTTAATTTCCAAATTGTTCTTTAACAACTTAACTTAAAACCCATCGTGTTTGAACTTGTGTCTCCATTCGTGATCCCATTTGATGATTTGACCCTTAGTCAATCTAAACTATTCTTTAAGCTTGAAGTACACCTCTTTAGGAAGAAAAGAAGAATAGATTTAGAAAGCCCATGAGAAGGTTCCGGAGACTTAAAAAGATGTCCCTTTCTAACCCTAATATCTGTTGGGGTTCGGTCATTTTCTTTCCGGGGTATTTATCGACCTTGCGTTCCCTTTTGTTTCATTTCATGGCCTTGATGTAACGTTTGTAGTGTAATGGCCTTTTGATTTGAATTTGGCTTTTTGCTTTGCTTTTGCTTTTCTATTCTTTTCTTTCTTTGCTTTGCTTTGGAACGGATCTCCCCCATTTTTTTATGACGGCCTCCTACTAAGATGGCGGGTATTCTTGGTAGTCTATTTTAAGCCTCGTTCCGACATCATGGGCCGAGTGTAAAACAGAATTTTTAAAAGGAATGATTTGTACTTTATACTTTTAGTCAAGCTTTTGATATTCTTCAGGACTTGGCATCTCTTGTTACTCACGAATCAAACGTGTCAGTTTGTGCAGTAATGGGTTTGAAGCTAAATTATTAAGACTAACAAAGAAATTTGAGTTTATAAATTTTCTGATTCCACTGGTCTTTGTACCATACTGATCGACTCTTTAATCTAAGGGTAGTATTTCTTAAGATGTAAACCATTCCAGGGATGATTTAGCTCTTCTCCTTCTGCATTAACCAAACGATAAGCATTACCAGGATAAGCGTGCGATACAACATAAGGTCCTTCCCAGTTGGGTTGGAGCTTAGAACGCGGACCACCAGGTTTTACAAAAATTCTTTTAACAACCATTTCACCGACTTTGAACTTTCGTTCAATGACTTTCTTTTGATAAAAACGTGTTAATCTGTCTTGATAAACTTTTGCATGATTAGCAGCTGACCATCTTTTCTCGTCTAAAAGTTCCAATTGAGCAAGGAGTGCTGAACGATGTTCATCAATGGAGAATTCCTTGTTCAATTGTACTCTTAATGACGGTATAAGGATCTCATATGGAACTACCGCCTCCATTCCGAATGTTAAGGAATAAGGAGTCTGTCCAGTAGGCGTGCGGATTGAAGTTCGGTAGGCCCATAGAGCCTCAACCAATTTTTCTGGCCAATCTGCGAATTTGTTAGATTTACACGTCTTTTTGATGATTTTTATCAAAGTCTTATTAGTTGCCTCTGCTTGGCCATTGCCTTGCGGATAATAAGGAGATGAATGATGCAATGCAATTTTATACCTGTTGCAGAGGTCCTTCAATTCCTGTGACACGAACTGCGGTCCGTTGTCGGTGACGATGGTACTTGGAATTCCGAATCTTGTGATGATGTTCCTCATGATGAATTTGCAGACGGTTGATGCTTTGATCTCCACGTATGCTTCAGCTTCTGCCCACTTGGTGAAGTATTCCGTGGCCGTGAGAATGAAAGATTTTTGCTTGATGCCGGAATCTGGGTTACCAAGAGGTCCAATAATGTCGAAAGCCCACATGGAGAAAGGCCATGGGGAAGAAACAGGATGGAGTGAAGATGCAGGAGAATGAATTTTGTCGGCGTGAAGTTGACACTTGGCACACCTACGGACATATCCTACACAGTCTTCTTCCATGGTTGGCCAATAAAATCCTTGTCTAAGGGTCTTCTTTGCTAGCATCTGTCCATTGACATGGCCACCACAAACTCCACTATGAGCTCCTTCCATAACCTTCCAAAGCTCATCCTCGTCTAGACATCTCAGAAGAACTCTATCAAAACCTCTTTTGTATAATGTTCCCCCAACTAGGGTGTATCGTCGAGCAACTCTCCTGATAGCTCTTTTCTCCTCAGTTGTAGCTTCTTCAGGATACGATTGATCTTCACAATATTTTGCAATTTCATAATACCATGGCTTCTGTTCATCATCCATCTCTTCTAACAGCTCCATCAACATGATTTCTCTTTTCTCCACGATACTTCCATCTTTGAATTTCTTCAGCAACTTCTCCTTAGTTCTAAGAAATGAAGGATCTTTCACGGCAGGTGAAAGACGCCTATGAACTATGATTGATTCAGATTGCTTGCTGATAGGAAAATCAAGAGAAGATGCAAGTGAAGTTAGAGCGTCAGCTAAGATGTTTTGATTTCTAGGGACATGGACAAAGATCAACTTTGTGAAAAGCTTCGAGTAAGCAGAAGTAAGTTCTTGATATGGCTTAAGCTTGGGATCAAGAGTTCGATACTTGGTCAGCACTTGGCGAAGAATTAATTGGCTATCACCCACAATCCTGAGTTTGGTGATACCATGAAAATGAGCAGCCTCGAGACTAGCAAGAAGTGCCTCGTATTCAGCTATGTTGTTGGTGACTGGAAAGTCAAGCTGAAAGGCTTGTGGAATGGTGACACCTTCAGGTGATAACAGAACGATTCCGATACCCTTTCCATGAGAATTCAGAGCTCCGTCAAAATGCAGAGTCCACATATCATCTCTGATTTGATTTACGGACATCAGTTCCTCATCCGGAAACTCTGATCGTACTGGATCAAATCGAGGAAGGGGATGATGAGCGAGATGTTCTGCTATGGCATAGCCCTTGATCGCTTTCTGTTGAATGTAAATAATATCGAATTGAGATAGAAAGCTTTGCCATCGCGCTAACCTATCAGTAAGAACAGATTTCTCCAGAAGGAATTTGATCGGATTCATCCTAGCGATGAGATGGACTTCATGGGCCAGAAAATAATGCTTCAATTTCTGAACAACCCAAACCAATGCTGCACATGTTTTCTCCATCGCTGTATATCTCTGTTCAGCGGGGTTGAGAAGTTTAGAGAGATAGTAGGCTGCCCTCTCTTTTCCTTCTTCATCTTCTTGTGCTAGAACAGCCCCCACTGCATCATCCAGGACTGAAATATAAAGTATCAATGGTTTGCCTGGAGATGGTGGTCTCAAAACAGGAGGACTTACCAAATAGTCCTTTAATCCATCAAATGCCTCCTGACACTTATCGTCCCAATTGAATTTGACTCCTGGCTTGGTAAGCTCGTAGAACGGCTTACACCTTTGTGAGTGCTGGGAGACAAAGCGGCGAATAAATTGTAACCTCCCGATTAATCCTCTTAACTCTTTCAAGTTTTTGGGAGGTGGCATTTCTCTGATAGCCTTCGCCTTATTGGGATCGATCTCAATTCCCCGTTTGCTCCGAATACACATTTCTTGGGGTTCATCTTCAACTGATATTCTCTCGATCTCTCTAATACCCTTGCCAAAACTTTGGCATGCTCAGCCTTCGTTTTAGACTTAACCAATAAGTCATCCACATACACTTCCAAATCTATATGCATCATGTCATGAAATATTGCCATCATAGCCCTTTGATAAGTGGCTCCAGCGTTCTTCAATCCAAATGGCATGACGACATAACAATATGTTCCCCAAGGTGTAGTGAATGAAGTCTTCTCTTGATCCTCTTCTGCCAGCTTAATCTGGTTGTATCCTGAAAATCCATCCATAAACGATAACGTTTCATAGCCAGCAGTGTTATCGATGAGTACATCAATATGAGGCAATGGAAAATCATCTTTAGGACATGCCCGGTTCAGATCGCGGAAGTCAATGCAAATTCTGACCTTCCCGTCCTTTTTCATAACCGGGACTATATTGGCCACCCATTGTGGATAAAGGACAACTCTAATGAATTTGGCTTTGTGTAATTTATCGACCTCTTCCTTCATCTTTAAAGCCATTTGTGGGTGGAATCGCCTTAATTTCTGCTTGACCGGACTAGCTCCATCTTTTAATGTTAACCTGTGTTCAACTAAAGATGAGTCTAACCCCGGCATATCCTCATAACTCCAGGCGAAAGTGTCCTTATAATCCTTAAGCACTTGTACCATTGCCTTCTCATCCTCTGCAGAAAGATTTTTACTGACGAGGACAACCTTAGGTTCGTCTTCAGTCCCTAAGTTTATTTCTTTTGTGGGCTCTTCGACGGCAGCTGAAGGTTCATCAAATCTCTTCACTCCACTGGCATATGCCTCAGCTGCGTCCTCATCATCTTCCTCATCCTCAACAATGGGGTCCTTTTCATGTACTAACTCATATACCCCGTACCCATCATTGACCGACTCATCATCTGTACAATCTTCTGGCATCTGAATTGGATCTTCTAAACGCTGAGGGATTAAAGAGCAAAAGGAACATTTATCAGCCAAATCCTGGAGGTATCTTTCTGGAATTTGCCTACCCTTAGGCTTCCTAGACTTCCTAAACTGCCTAACCTGCCTAAAACTGGACTCCCTAACCTCACTAAACTGCCTATCATAACCTAATAAAGATGAAGCAGGATGAAAATCCTGGGATACAGGTGGAAATACAGGGGAATCCTCCCGTGGGGAGGGACAGAGTAGATCTAGGAGAGAATTTTGACCGACGGACCCGCGCGATGGGGTGTAATCGGACAAGTAAGATGTTTCCTCGATAATGATTTGGGAAGAATTTGTTGCCAAATTGGCGTTTTTTTTTGGATATCGGAGGAATTATACATGAAGCAGGAGTGAATACAAATGGAAGGGGAATCGGACGGAGGAAGCGGCACCAAGGCCAGAGGATTAGGGGGATCATATAGCAATATGTCCCAGATTAGATCATACATCCTCTCTAGGTCGAGAGGAGGTTGTGGAATAAAGTCCCGAGGGGACAGAGTTATCATAATGGGCGGGGCCCGTGGAATATCTTCAATTATGACCCGCGACCAAGTCGGGGTCAAGAGTAGTGTACGAAAAAGAGTATGGAGCATTAGGACATGTGAAGGATATGTCCCCCTCCAGAGTAGATCTGTTGTATAACCAGCTTCATAGGGGTCATCTGGCTCCCCTTCATCAGTTTGTTCGGACAGCAGTATCCGCTTGTCAAAGATTGTGCCAGGGCTCTCAATTAGCTCGTCAATCTGCGGTGGCCACTTGGGTTCTGCAGGATCCAGGAATAGTCTGTTCAGTGCTATGTATAGGTCCCTCAGGTCGAACCATCTGTACCATTCGCATTCAGGGTCATGGAATTTCCTCCTCTTCATAGGCCGCAGAGCCTCCAAGGATTGGTACGTAAGTAGTTCGGAACAATGCCTGGCCAAGTCCCTCCCATATATGTCATGGAAGTCAAAACAGGAAGTAATGACCACCATGTTGTCGTGACTAAGTATGGGCCCTTTCACAAAATGTGTATATAGAGTCCATGTTAAGGGATCTCGGCCTTCTTTCAGTGGTGTGGACATTGTTTCCAGGATTTCTTGACCGTCTTCTTGCTGAACCCTGTCTTGCTTCAGTTTGCTCGGCCTATAGCCCAAACCGCTTCCAGGTACTGCCCGATGATCTTTAACAGGAATGGTCCTGCCTTGCAACTGTGTGCCCAGACCTTTCCCAGGCTGATAGCCATTTTTCATCATAATCCTCCATCCTGGGGTACTCATGTACTTCCCCCTTTTGGTAGCATTTAATGGATATGGAGAAATGGTAGCGGCTTTCAAAGGATCAGCCACTGGACGGTAGACCTGTAATACCGACAGAAAAGGTTGTCGGCCAGGTAAAACAGCAGACTTAATATTCAATGTATGAGCAGCAGCAAGGATCGGCATGCTCGTCACTTTAATAATTCGTCCTTTGTAAGGGAATTTGAGGCATTGGTGATTCGTAGAAGGAATCGCCTCAAGAGTTTTGATATAAGGACGTCCCAGAATGGCATTTATGGAAGGGTCGATTTCTAGAATATGAAATTCAACCTCTGCATGACTTACTGGACCTAACTCTACCTTTAAATAAACCATTCCCAGAGGGGAACGGGTAGAATTGTCATATGCCGTAACTGAGATGGGGCTAGGCAGCCATTTCTCCTTGGGCACACCGCATAGCTCCAGGGTCTTCGGAGGTAAAACGTTAATTGAAGCCCCTGTATCAACCAGGCATGCATCCACGGCCTTTTTGCAGATATTGACCGTGATGCTCAGAGCCATGCTTCTAGCGGCTGGCGGTGCTAGTTCCGATGTGTGAAATGTAATTGAGGGCTGATCCCCCTGAGGAACTAGTAGTGCTTCAATTTTCTCTACCGGCACGTCTTCGTTAACCATCACCTTCTGTAGGTATTCCATTAAGGCTTCTTGGTGAATCTTGGACCTTTTAATCAATTCCAGTACAGTGATCCGTGCCGGTGTTTTGTCCAGATGTTTCAACAAGTCGTATTGAGTGCCTGGTGCACTCTCTTCATTATGGGCTTCTTCAGTCGGCTGTGATGGACCGTCTCTGACTGTGGACTGAGGAAAGACCTTGTTGAAAATCCTTCCACTCCGGAGCGCATGTTCCTCGACCGTGGAGGATCCGGGTGACACCTTGAGTACCGCAGAGTCGGGTGGCGTAAGCGGTGCGGAGGGTTGATGCGTAGGTGGTGGCGTTGGGTTAGGTGGTGATGGCGTAGGGTTAAGTGGTGATGGCGCGGTGCGGATTAAAGGCCTAGATGGTTGGATGGTAGATGGGTAAGTGGTTGGCGAAGTGGGGAATGGTACGCGTAGTAACGGTTTGGATGGTTGGGGCATATCTGGGTAGGTGGTAGTGGTAATGGGTGAAGTAGGAAATGGTACGCGTAGTAATGGCCTAGATGGTAAAAGGGGCGCGTTATTGGTTTGCGGTGGGGTATATGATGGAGGTGCAGGAGTGCGGGGCGCAATGGGTCTAAGGAAGGTGGGTAGTGGTAGTGGGTTATTGGATGCGGGCGAATGATATGTAGGTGTGGGTAGACGGGTGATGGTGACGGGTTGTGGTCTGGGTATGTGGATGGTGCGGCGTGGTAGTCGCTCTGCGGTACTTTGAACGTGACCCGTTGAGTAGAGAGAGGAAGAGTCCTCTATCCTCCATTGTTGCCCACGACCAGCCTCAGACTGGCTGTTCGTCAGAATGGGAGCAACCTGGTTCTGGTTCTGGTGCTCCGGGAGTGGATTCTGCACTATGCCCATGTTGGGTGGTGCTGCTGCTTGTGCTGGTGGTCTTGCTTGCTGCTGCTGTTGCTGCTGTTGCGGTCTCCTCGCCTTCAGGGCTGTTATGTATTTCTTCATTTCCTCCCAGTCTATGCCGCCCTGCTCGTTGAGATCATGAATATAATCTCTGAATTGGAAGCAGGTGTCAATGGTATGCCTAGGTTGCCTATGGAAGTAGCAATATCTGGACGTATCGGCATTTTGAGGCCAGACAGCCTTTTCCCTTGGCAAAACTAAGGCATTGGCTGCCATTAAAGCACTGAAGATATCGGCCAAGGATTCTGGGAGAGCCGGGTATTCTGCCCTCTTCGGGCCTGGAGGTCTCCTTTGCTGGTTGTAGTCACCAGGAGGAGGGACATTGTGGTACGCCGGCGGTGCGCGCGGTTGGTACTGTGACTGTTGTTGCTGCTGATACTGCTGCTGCTGGGGTTGCTGGTACTGCTGTTGCCGTTGCGGCTGTTGCGGTAGCTGTTGCTGGTTCTGATTCTGATTCGGCTGCTGGGGCCGTTGATACTGCTGTTGGTACTGGGGGTTCTGCTGCTGTCTGTACCCTTGCTGCTGTGGCCTCTGGTACTGCTGCTGACTCCTCACGAACTGGGGTGAGTTATTGTTCATGGTGCTCACTTGCTCATGAGAGAGCGTGCCCTCGGTAGTCGGACCTGTGCCGGAAGAGTTCGGCACTGCAGGCTTCCGAGGCGGAGGTCTGCTAGGTCTATGAGGATCAAAGACGCTAGAGAATGTAGCGTCCTTGAAAGCATTCTGGCAGTACCGTGCTCTTTCATAGAGCTCTGCCATGTTAGTCAAATTGTTCAAGGAGAGGACGAGCTTAAACTGGGGCGTGGCATTAGAAATCAACATTTTCACTTGTTTGGACTCGGACAAGTGATCCTTCACTTTTTCAGCCAGACCCCGCCACCTGTCAGCAAAACTGACAAACTCCTCATCCGGTTTCATCTTTTCTGCAATGAGGTCCGTGATAGACAAGGAGGGTGCAACTCTGTCCTCGTATCGTTGAATAAATTTGCGTGAAACGATACCGTAATCCTCTACTTCTGAGGGTTCCAGGGAAAAGAACCACTCGAGGGCTGGTCCCTCTAGAGATCTCCTGAACAAGAAGGCCAACGACCTCTTGTCGTTCTGCCAGAAAGAGGATTCATACATGAACTCCTTTAGGTGTGTGAAGGGGTTACCAGTACCGTTGTACTTTCGGTACACTGGCATCTCAGAGGGTGGCAGATGGAATACTGGCAGGCTCGGTAGACTGATCTCTGGCACAGCTTTGACCCCCATCATTTTCTGGAGGTTATTAAATTGCTCATCCATACGCTCCATTTTGGCCAACAGCGTTTGTGTGGTCAGATCTGCTTGAGGAGGAGGAGGAGGAGGAGGTACTTGGTAGGCCTGCTGCCTAGAGTACGTTGGGCAGGGTGGACAATAGAGGGGAGGTCCGGCAGCGCTTTCGCCATGCCCGAGGGCATTTTGATAAGTAGGCGTTTGCGGTCTAGCCGGTTGCCTAGATGATGAAAGCTGCGGCCCAGCTGGCCGAGAAGTAATATGAAGGCCCTCCATGGCCTGATGGATATAAGGAGGAGGAAAAGAAGGTTGCTGAGGAACAGCAGGGGGAGCCACAGGGTTCGGCTCGGCAGGCTGCATAGGTGCCTTCCCCTTCAAAATAGATTGGATCGCCTCGAACTGCTGAGGGTCCAGTCGGGAGGCAAGAACTCCCAGAGCATTGATGAGATCCGTAGGATCAGAGGATTAGGGATCATTCTGGTTCATGTCCCCCTCAAGATCAGGATTAGGGATCGCATATTCATGCGGAAGAGGATCAGGATATTGATCACGTGGAGGCAAAAGAGGTGTCCGAACATTCCCATCTAGACGATACGGAATGGGGATAGAACTACGGGAGGCATCAGCATCTCTCCCACTCTCATAGTTGTATTCATAATTCCGAGGGGCATTAGCATCTCCCTCGTAATTAACCATGGCGTCTGGAGCCACACTCAAGTCCCTACCTGATCGTAGCAACATGATGTTAGATTCCCTTTTCAAAGATTTAATCAAACAAGTTGTACAGAGATTAATCAAACAAGTGGATGCTTAACGTGATTTTAGGATTCCTTGTTGAGTTATTTGAATTGGATTAAACCACAATTTCGCTCAGGGAAAGGATCCTAGTTTCAGTTCGATTTCCACCGTTATTCTCTAGGGCTTTCTCTCACAACGCTTTCAGAATCTAACCGGGACTTCAATTGGTACAACCAGCCCGATGATCAAGGAGGAATACCTTGATTTTGGGGACTTATGGAGGTCTCAACGTCAACTTCTCTAGTCTGATCAAGGGACCAACCCAATCAGAGAGAGTTGCTGACGTCGAGTAATGTGTTCCTAAGAAGAGGAGGGATTAGCCTCAATGCGTATGTCCTGTGGCCTGGATGGCCTCTAATGCTTAGTAAGTAATGGGTAGCTAGCACTCAAAACACAGAAATCTAGAAACTGAAAAAGATTAAGAAACTGTCTGAATCGCGTCGATGTTAGTCGACGCTATTCAAAACAGAACTTAATTTTTCGCAGAAGCAGATGCAGACAGCAGAGAAGCTGTGAAGCCTGAAAGGCGTCTAGGTAGGTTGACGCGGTTTTGAAATGCGTCAGCTATCATGGACGCTTTTCAGTTCGCAGAAACAATTTTCCAGGAGGATTTTCTGGGTTGAATCCTCCTCAAACAAGGTAAAAAGCAGTAAACAATCGACTCATGCAAATTTTTTTAGTTCCAGATTTTAAACAGGATGATTTACTAACTAAACAACTAGAAAAACAATCAATCACAGATCATTTTTATCACAAAAACAGCTTTTTGAGTTAATCAAGGGGGGGGCAAGATCTTGCCACTGGGGTGTGCACGTGGTGCACGAGGGAAATCAATTAAACTAAACACTCACCAATTGGTGAGGACGTGTCCAGAGACACAAATGGTGCACCGTGGGTGCCCGATATGATGATAGCAAGAACAAAAAGAAACTAAAAGATGGCGAGACCAAGTCCCACCGTGATCGCCAAAAAAGCTGTAGGTGCTTAGAATGACCGTGTGATTAACATGAAATATCTATGTTGTTTAGGTGTAAACTAACCTATTAAAAACAGCAACTAAAGTGCAGTGATCGCCAGAAACTTTTAACTTAAAAAGTTTCAAAAAAAGAGATATGATCGCCTACCTTTCAAACGCGGAAGATTGAGTCCTTGGTTCCCCTTCCTCAGCCGGCTGAAGAAAGAGAGCCCTTTCTTTGTTCTTTTGTTCTTGCTGTGGAATTTGAGGTTGAGGATCGTCCAGAAGTTGTGCTTGATTTCCCCTTTTGATTTCTTGTTGTTGTTGAGCCCAGCAGAGACAGAAACAAAATAAAGAAGAATGATGATGAGAATTTAAGTAGAAGTAATATCTGAACTAATCATGATGTTAAGCATATTTAAAACAGCAAACTCACTTTTTTAATGGCTTTGAAACCCCTTAAATCAAGTAGGTTTTTGAAAGATTATGCTGTGGTGTGTGTTTGCATGAAGTGAATGAAGAATAAAACTAATGAAATGAATGCAGTAATGAAAAACTTATGCCCAGTCGGTTGAAGCTCTGAAAGGATGAAGATCTTGAAAAGACGCCGTCTTTTGGAAATGGCAGCGCTCCGGCGTTACGACGTTGTTGCTTCGATCTTCAACTCGCTATAACGCTATGGCTCAACTCAATTTAATTCTGTTCTCTCTCTCTTTTAACTCTTCAACATGCTGGGTATTTATAGGCATTTCTTGCGTTCGAGATTAACATAGCAAAAAAACCGAATTTATCCATCTTAACCGACAGATAAATACTGATTAATTCATCTTTATCTGTAATTATCTAAAACGCGTCCACCTTGGCTGACGCCTTTCAGATCAATTAAGATAAGGATAAATATCCGGGAAAACTTATCTTTATCTTTATTAGGTAAAACGCGTCCACATATGTAGACGTCTTTTAGACTAATTAAGATAAGGATAAACATCCGGAGGGGAAGTTAAAATAGCCTAGGAAACCTAAATCGCGTCGACACTCACAGACGCCTTTTAGTTAATTAATTAATTAATTAAAATTCAAATTTAATCGTTAAAACATGAATAAACTCTAAATGGCGTCCACGTGGGTTGACGTCTTTTAGAATTCTTCATATTTTAACTCAAATTTGAGCTAAAATCAATTCAATTGATTAACTTAAACACATCTGTTAAACCCGACACTTAAAAAGATTAATAAAAATTAATTAATGATTAATTATCAGACCATTTTGAGGCATTATTATATGATATGAAATTTACTCGAAATGACGTCAAAATTAGCGTGTCTACAATGTATATCTAAAAGAAGGTGGAAAAGGTCCCATAAAGTCAATCCCCCAAACATCAAAGACTTCAACCACTAAGATTGGGTTGAGTGGCATTATATCCCTTTTCGCCATATTCCCTACAGCCTGGCATCGGAGGCAAGTTTTGCTGAATTCATGGGCATCTTTGAAAAGTGTGGGCTAGTAAAAACCGCTTT
The DNA here is from genome assembly GCA_030544215.1 of Zantedeschia hybrid cultivar. NCBI lineage: Eukaryota > Viridiplantae > Streptophyta > Magnoliopsida > Alismatales > Araceae > Zantedeschia > Zantedeschia hybrid cultivar. Next base: position 23,798,180 of record JARZZO010000011.1, on the reverse strand, counting down.
GCAGGACCTTGGCTGTAGTTTTCTTTCCCGAGAAATGGCTCCCACAAGCCAGATTGTCGCAGAAGTTGAGAACACTCTGTTGTTCTTCTTCAGGAACGCATCGCCTAATGATTTGATCATGACAGAATTTGAATAGTTTCGGATCCTCCCAGAAATAATACTTCTCCTGGGAAAAGAATTTGTCCTTCTCACTTTTAGTCTATCCTTCCGGAAGCTGATTAGTCACCTTGTAATTGACAATATGGGCATAACAAGGTGCAACAGTGTGAGAAATGGCCAGCAGATGCTCATCAGGAAATGAATAAGTTATTGGTGCACTCTTGGAAATCAGAATTCGGGATAGGTGGACAGCTACCACATTCTCAGAACCATGTGAGTGCTTAAAATGAGTGTGTGATTATCATGAAAAACTATGTTGTTTAAGTGCAAAATAAACCTATTAAAAGGAAACTAAGTGAAGTGATCGCTAGAAACTTTTGACTTAAAAGTTTCAAAAGAAAGTTTGATCGCCTACTTATTTAAATGTGGGAGATGTTGAGCTCTTGGTTCCCCCTCTTCAGTCGGCTGAAGAAAGAGAGCCATTCCTTTTCTTTTGTTCTTGCTGTTGAATTTTGAAGTTGAGGATCGTCCAGAGTTCTGGTGATTTTGCTTGTTTTCCTCCCCTTTGATTCTCCTTCGTTCTTTGCAAGAAATATAGAAAGAGAAATGAAGAAACAATGATGAGAACTTAAGCAAAGGTAGTATCCATTCTAATCATAGTTTTAAGCATGCAACTAAACAGCAAACTTACTTGTTGGGATGGCTTTTGAAACCCCTTAATCAAATAGGTTTTGAAAAGAATGCTAGTGTTGTGTGTTGCATGGAGTGATGTTGAAGAATGCAAGATTAATGAAGATGTAAAATAAAGAAACGAATTGAAAAAAAACTTATGCCGAATGGTGAAGCCTTGAATTGGATGAAGAATGGACGCCGACTTCTGGAAACAGCAGCGCTTCGGCGTTTGGACGTCGTTGCTTCGATCTTCAATTCGATATCGCTTCAATCACCAACTCTAACTTAACCTTTTTTTTTTTAACCATTCAAGATGCAAGGTATTTATAGACTTCTTCTGCGTCCGCGGATTTACATGGAAAAATCTTAGGATTTATCCATCTTAACCAACAGATAAATACAGATTAATTTATCTTTATTTGTAATTATCTAAAACGCGTCCACCATGGCTGACGCCTTTCATATTAATTAAGATAAGGATAAACGTCCGGAAAAACTTATCTTTATATGTATTAGCTAAAACGCGTCTACATGTATAGATATCTTTTACAGTAATTAAGATAAGGATAAACATCCAGAAGAGAAGTATAAATAGCCTAGGAAACCTAAAACGCGTCGTACCTTACAAACGCCTTTTAGCTAATTAATCAATTGATTAAATAAATGTTAAAATAAGAATAATCTCTAAATGGCATCCACTCAGATAGACGTCTTTTAGACTTATTCATATTTTAACTGAAATTTGAGTTAAAATCAATTTAATTGATTAACTTAAACATGTCTGTTAAACCCGACATTCAAAAAGATCAATAAAAATTAATCAATGATTAAATATCAGACCATTCTGAGGCATTATTATATGATATGAAATTTACTCAAAATGACGTCAAAATTAGCGTGTCTACAGCTGCCTCACCTTGCCATCGTCTTTGCAAGGGAGTGAAATGGAATGGAATGTACTGAAAAGATGATGCCAAAGTGTGAGGAGACACGCTCTTAACATCACATGATTGGAATTTTTCTCAAAATCATCGATGAAGATAGTTCAAGGAGATCAATGGAATTAATCATGTCTGGATGAGGTAGATAAGGAAATAAAATAAAGTCGATTAACCTCCTCGGAGTGGGAAGTACTCCAGGTCGTAGACACTGTAGGTTTCATCATGGGGAGCGATTGCCAGCCAATGTGGACGTGCTGCAACCATGATAGATCTTAAAAGAAAACAAGAAATATTGGATAAAGAGTCTAAGAAATGATAGAATTCCAATGATATCTTTAAGCGAGTCTCAAAGATAATCAAGATATTCAATTCAGAATGGAATATTTCATATCATGTTGGGATTATTTTGATTAATGGTCTGAAACTTAATCAATAATTAATTCTTATCACAGTGATTTCAAAGTCCTATATAATGCATGCTGGGCTAAAAGAAAAATATAAAGTCAAATAAAATATAAATTAATCAAGGATAATATTGTTAAATTGTCATTAGTGAGTCAAGACACCAATTCTTGTAATTCAGTGCTAAGCCAAAGCTCGTTTATCCACGCACCGTTTCACAAAAGATGGAACCATCGTCCTCACTAATTAACAATCCAACGGCCTATCCGTGCGATTAAGAATTCTCTGGAATTACTGTTTTTGTTGAAGGGGAACTCAAATTCCAGTTTCATCAAAACCATAAGGTCCTTGACGTAATCTAATAAATATTTAACATATAGTAATGCAAATGAATTACATGGAATAATACAAGGATAGAAATAACCGTCTTTTTAGCCACGGTCAGGACTTCTTGACTCCTACAGTGGGATATTCTTGATATTTTCTGATTTCCTTGAATTTTCTGATTTCCTGCAATCAAAATCATTAATAATTCTAAACAAATATTCAACTTAAACATCAAAACCCACAGAATTTCGGGTAAATCACAGAAAGGCTAAAACGCGTCGTGTCGAGCAGACGCCATTCAACTTTGAAACGCGGCGTTTATCCTCGACGCCTTTTACTCACAGAAACAGGTTTCTGGTTGTTCTCTATCCGGATTCCAACTCTACCAATGCACATCCCTTTTCCAATCCGGAAAAGTCTTCCTAGGATCGCAATTCCTTCTATATAAATACCCTTAGGTTGTTCTCAAGCAATCCTACCATAATCCAAAGATCCAAAGTTGAGTTTTCTTCCAAGGTTTCAAGGTTTCTTCAGAGTTTCCAAGGTTCCCAAGCTTCAAGAAGGAAGAACTCCGAAAAAGAGGATGGATTCTTCAAACAAGAGGATGAAGATGTCGCTAGAGAAGATCTCCGACGTGGAGAATCACCTCAACGGAAGGGATCCTAATCTTCAAGTAAGTTGAATCAACTTCCCTTCAATTCTTGTTCTTGTTCTTTCATGTTCTTCGTCTTGTTCTTCATGTTCTTCGTCTTTCTTTCAGAATTACCCCATGTTTCCTGGCCCAAGAAAATTCACCTCTCTCCCTTGGATTCGTAAACTTGCAAAAAGTGTTAAGCTTTCCATGCAAGTTTTCATCTCCAAGTGGAATATTCAAGGACTAGTGGTGCTTGCCATAAACTACAAGAGTTCGAACGTAGATTGGGCAGCTATGGGTGCCTTGATCGAGTGGTGGCATCCCCAAACTCATACGTTCTTCTTCCAAGACTTTGAGTGCACGATCCTTTTGGAGGAGGCGGAACTTCTTTTGGGTCTCCCAAAGACCAAAGATAAGATGGCTTTAACAAGAGAGAGAATCACCGGTCAACAATTGTTGACATCAATCATGAAGGATCCTTCAGAGGCTAAAGGATGCCTTACCAGAAAAGGAATCAATCTTGCAAAGCTCGCTGAGTGGACTCTATATGAAATCGATGATCTAAGGGTGGATGAAGCGGAGGATGTGACGAAAGCTTTCGTCACATGCCTTGCCGGTGCCTTGTTCTTCCCCGCGCAGGACAACATCTTAGAAGATGATCAGGTCAGTGTTATCTGCGCGATCTTCGAAGGTAAATCCATTAGCACTGCACTTTTGGCATATCTTTATAGCGGGCTTTCTGCGGCATCTGTGGGTCGTCCTTTCTATGGGTGCATGTTACTCTTTGCCTTATGGGTTGAACTCCACTTTAAGTTCGAGTACTGCAAAAAGATGCCTCCAAGACCATCTCAAATTTACTTGAATAGCCCAATCCATTGCATTGCCAACATTGTAAAGTTCAACGAGCACATGGTCAACAAAGTTCCAAAACTCAAGACCCGGGCCGATTGGAGAGAGTATCTGAAGCTCATGACATCCGATATATTTGACTCGTCTCCACTCGCTATTGTTGGAAAACCTATTTGGGTGCGCCGTACAGCGGGAGCGGATCTCAAGTTGATTGGAGCCACCGAGTTCGTGTTACACAATCTCCATCGGTGCCTTACTCAACTTAGCTTGAGCCGTCGTGAATTCCCTGAGTTCTCCTTTACATCCCCAATCAAGAAGTGTGCCTTGGAATCCGACGAAGATTATGAAGCTATAGGAATCATCACTACTTTGTGGAACCTTGGCTTCAGTTACCGTGTAAAATCCTCTAAAGATAGAGATAGAGGATTGAAATTTCCTTACCTCAAAGGTCTTCATGAAATTCTTCCTTAAATGTCTTATTTCTCTTTTTTTTTTTTTTTTGATGTAATAAAGGATTTCATTGAATAAAGAATGATTTTTTATGTCTTGAAATCTTTCCTTAAATGCCCATGATTTTTCCTTTAGCAAAAACTGGATTTTTCCTGAAAATTTGACACTTCGGGTTCTGTTAATGCAAAACGCGTCCACGCAGAAAGACGCCTTTCAACCATAATTCAATTTCCAGAAATTCAATTTAATCCTCAAAAACCTGATTTAAGCTTAAAGTGTGTCTGCCGTAAAAGACGCCTTTTAATTCTCTCTCCTACTTTTTCAGGATTCTGCCATTAATTCTGTGATTAATCTCCTAAAACGCGTCTAGTAGGGAAGTCGCCTTTCATCATCATCCTCTGTATGGCTCTGACCAGTACTGGCGGTAATCTGAAACGTGTCAACCTACATAGACGCCTTTCGTTGAATTTCAAACAGCTGTCCTTGCCGCCTCAACTTATGCGTCCTAAAACGCGTCTATTTGAGTCGACGCCTTTTACCTTTCTATTTACAGACCCGCGAAGACCCCCTTTCTTCCTCACTTTTTTCCTTGCTTTCTCTCTCTTCAATCCCGAGCTCCGGTGAGGGATCAAGGAAGATCAAAGCTTTGGCCAAAAGACGGAGGAGGCACGAGGAAGAAGTCCCCGAGGAGGTGCCGGCGGCGCTTGCCGAGGCGGCGGCGTTCTTGGAGGAAGAAGAAGCTCCTCCGGCGCCCGTGGCCATGGAAGAGGAAGAGGAGGGCGACCTCTACACGGTAAGCTCCCTATGGTATGAATGGGGTGAAGAAAAAGGGGAGAAAGGGGTTCTTCAAAGAACCCGGAATCGGACCTTGAAAGGCTTCCAGACCAGGTGACGCCATTCAAAAGGCGTCACCCTGGGTCGACGTCTTTCAAGGTTAAATTCCGAATTTTTAATTAGGCAGAAAATGATCCTGAAGCGCGTCAGGACATGTTGACGTATTTTAAAAGACGTCCATACGTGCTGACGCCTTTCAAAACAGAACTATTTTATTGCTGTTTTTATTTATTGCTGACCCCATTTTTTTTATGTTTTTATTTGCAGGGAGTGATGCGGTCCAGAATTTCATGGGACCTAGTGATAGGAGCATATAGGATGTGGCCAGGATCACTGGCCTCAGGGTAGAGGGCCGACCGGTGAGTGGGGTGACTTACCCCAACTACTAGGGATTGGCGGAGGCGTTGTTAGGAATAGAAGTGTCCAGCCTAGGCAGGGAGTCTAGGATGGTCCCTAGGGGGGAGGTAGAGGCCATCTTAGGATTAGAGGAGCTCCGGCGTCGGTCTGATGAGACCCGGGAGGAATTCAGAGATAGGTTAGCCGAGTCATCCTCCGCCGTATATTGTAGCAACCCTAGTCAGGGGGAGGAGGTAGATAGACAGTTGAGGGTCTTTCTAGTCTTTTTCTTTGGTCGGTTGCTCTTCGGTACGAAGGGCGACCACATTCATTGTAGATTCTTGTATTTGCTAGATGATTTAGATAGCTTAGGAGAGTATGCCTGGGGTGCGGCCCTTCTGGCCCACCTATTCGCCGATCTGTCTGCGGTCACGCCGGACCGTGAGACTACCGTTAGCGGCTTCTCGCCGTTCCTTCAGGTATTAAGTTATTTATTATTTGTTTATGATATGCAATGTGATGAAATGATTATTCTAACTTATATGTTCATGAATGCAGGTGTGGAGTTATCACTACTTCCTGCTCGGCAGAGCGCGGATTGTACGACTTGGGGCTGTTCTATTGGCCTGCCGTTGGCAGCCAATCGTGGACACCGCTCTTTAGCACCATCAGCTGAGCTCCTCAGCACCATCAGCTGACGGCCCTCCACCGTCAGTTCCTTGACTACCCCGAGTTACTGGTGAGTTCTTAATTTATTCAATTTTATTCATTAAATGCAATCTTTTATTCATTAAATGCAAGTTATTTATATGAATGCACTTAACCTATATGCAGGTGATCTGGCGCCCGTACTTGGGCATAAGTGAGGAGAGTCAGCCGTGGGTGACGGCTGGCAGGAGGAGGTTCGGCAGGCAGATGTGGCTGCACTGCATGAACGAGATCGAACCCCTCCGCCTCCGGCTCGTGATGAGGACCCTGGGCCTCCACCATGAATGGATTGACGAGGAGGTCCTGGAGGGCATCAGGAGGAGCATGAGGGGTAAGCAAGCCCTCACCGACTGACGCGCCAAGTTCCCGGAGCAGTACGAGGATTGGCACCGCCGCGGCGTACGGGTGGAGTCACGAGTGGAGAGTAGCGAGGCCTACCTCCAGCAGTACCGGGCCCATTACGCCGATCAGCTTCGGCTCCTCCGACCACTTGATGTAAGTATGCATTTATGCGTCTTTAATTTTATTATTATCTTTTCTTATATTTGGTGAATGAATGTATGTATGTGTGATATGCAGGATGTACGTGACGCGGTCATCATCGACCTCTGGGCCCGCCTACATGACGCGGAGGCCCAGTTAGAGCAGGTCCAAAAAGAATTATTTGACTTGGTATGTATGCATGTTTATGAATGCATGTTTTAATTAATTAATTGTTTTGGCGATTAACACTGACGTTTGTCTCTCTGTGCAGCGAGCCGTCTATACCCAGGCGGCTCCCCCTGCCCATGGAGCTTCCTCATCTACTTCCTCTGCCTATGATGCTGCCCTGGCTGACCTCCAAAGCCAGCTCGCCTCCGCCATCCATCGAGCTTCTCTTGCGGAGGAAGACCGGGCTGCTCGAGTAAGTTCCATCCTTTGACTTTTTCGAATTTTGATTTTGATTACTTGATTGCCTTGGACTAACAATGACTTCCCTTTAGGTTGCTGAGCTTCAAGAAGCCCTTCAGAGGGCTGAAGCAGAGCTGGAGCATTCCCGTGCTGCAGCTGCTCGTGCCGAAGCTGATGCTGCGTGGATCCGAGCGTTGGAGGAGCAGGTGGCCCGTCTCTCCACTAGAGATCTTGCATGTCTCCAGATTCGCCTAGAGGTCGTGACCGAGGAGAGAGATCGCGACCGCCTTCGACTGGAGAGTCTTCAGGGTCGCTTGTCGGTAGCTGAGCACGAGCGCAAGATGGTGGAGGAGAGGTATCAGCGAGCTCGACAGCGTGCCCAGGAGCGTGGTTTGACGAGTGCTTTTACCGCCAGTGTCGCCATGTCTTCCGGCCAAGCAAGGCCGAGCACGATGGGACCACCTCCACCTCCCAGCCGAGGACCAGCACCGGATGCGCTTGACGAGGCCCAGAGTCAGCTTGATGAGGGCGGAGGGGAGAGCCAGCCTTGAGGGCTCATGTATTTTTATTTTCTTCTATGTATCATGTACAAAACACCTTTTGATGATATACATAGCACTTTTTGGGCTCCAATCTTGTGTCCCTGTGTTTGTCTTGCATCCTGTACATCACTTAACAAACAGGTTAAGTATCTATTTAGGCTTAGCCCCTTGCCTGACCAAATAAATGGTCGATTAATTTTTCCTTTAATAAATGGTCAAGGGGCATAGCCTTTATCAACAAAGGTAATTGAACTATAAACAAACTTAAGCAAAATGCAACATGCAAGCAGACAGATGTTCACTGAAAATAAAAGGAATGAGACACACCAAGTGCAATAAGCGAATGCTAATTGAAATATTTTTGTTGTTTTGAAATATTCATTTTTTTTTTGGTTTTGAAATATATGCTTTTTTTGGATTTTGACATATATATATATTTTTTATTTTTGACATATGTATTTTTTTGAATTTTTGGCATATACATTTTTTTTTATTTTTGACATATACATTTTTTTTGATTTTTGGCATATACATTTTTTTTGGTTTTTGGCATATTTATATTTTTTGATTTTTGACATATGTATTTTTTTTGATTTTTGACATATGTATTTTTTTGATTTTTTGACTAAAAGATCAGCATGGTACCTAGATCAAAAGATCATATTCATTTATTAACTTAATTTCCAAATTGTTCTTTAACAATTTAACTTAAACCTATCGTGTTTGAACTTGTGTTTCCATTCGTAATCCCATTTGATGATTTGACCCTTAGTCAATCTAAGCCATTCCTTAAGTTTGGAGTACGCCTCTTTAGAAGGAAAAAAAAGAATAAGTTTAGAAAGCTCATGAGAAGGTTCCGGAGACCTAAAAAGATGTTTTTTTTCTACCCTAATATCCGTTGGGGTTCGGTCATTTCTTTTCGGGGTATTTATCGACCTTGCGTTCCCTTTCATTTCATTTAATGGCCTTGATGTAACGTTTGTAGTGTAATGGCCTTTTGATTTGACATTTGGCTTTTTGCCTTTTGCTTTTGCTTTTTCTATTCTTTTCTTTGGGACGGATCTCTCCCATTTTTTTATGACGGCCTCCTACTAAGATGACGGGTATTCTTGGTAGTCTATTCTAAGCCTCGTTCCGACATCATGGGCCGAGTGTAAAACATAATTTTGCTTAAAAAAGAATGATTTGTACTTTACACTTTCAGTCAAACTTTCGATATTCCTTAGGACTTGACATTTCTTGTTACTCACGAATCAAACGTGTCAGTGTGTATAGTAATGGGTTTGAAATTAAATTATCCAGACTAATAAGGAAATTTGAGTTTACAAATTTTCTGATTCTACTGGTCTTTGTACCATGCTGATCGACTCTTTAACCTAAGGGTAGTATTTCTTAAGATGTAAGCCATTCTAGGGATGATTTAGCTCTTCTCTTTCTGCATTAACAAGACGATAAGCATTACCAGGAAAAGCGTGCGATACAACATAACGTCCTTCCCAGTTGGGTTGGAGCTTAGAACACGGACCACCAGGTTTTACAAAAATCCTTTTGACGACCATTTCACCGACTTTGAACTTACGTTCAATGATTTTCTTTTGATAAAAACGTGCTAGTCTATTTTGATAAACTTTTGCATGATTAGCAGTTGACCATCTTTTCTCGTCTAAGAGTTCCAATTGAGCAAGGTGTGTTGAACGATGTTCATCAATGGAAAATTCCTTATTCAATTGTACTCTTAATGACGGTATAAGGATCTCATATGGAACTACCGCCTCCATTCCAAATGTTAAGGAATAAGGAGTTTGCCCAGTAGGCGTGCGGATTGAAGTTCGGTAGGCCCATAGAGCCTCAACCAATTTTTCTGGCCAGTCTGCGAATTTGTTAGATTTGCACGTCTTTTTGATGATTTTTATCAAAGTCTTATTGGTTGCCTCTGCTTGGCTATTGCCTTGCGGATAATAAGGAGACGAATGATGCAATACAATTCTATACCTGTTGCAGAGATCTTTCAATTCTTGTGACACGAACTGCGGTCCGTTGTCGGTGACGATGGTGCTTGAAATTCCAAATCGGGTGATGATGTTCTTCATGATGAACTTGCAGACGGTTGATGCTTTGATCTCCACGTACGCTTCAGCTTCTGCCCACTTGGTGAAGTATTCCGTTGCCGTGAGAACGAAAGATTTTTGCTTGATGCCGGAATCTGGATTACCAAGGGGTCCAATAATGTCGAAAGCCCACATGGAGAAAGGCCATGGGGAAGAAATAGGATGGAGTGAAGATGCAGGAGAATGAATTTTGTCGGCGTGAAGTTGGCACTTAGCACACCTACGGACATATCCTACACAATCTTCTTCCATGGTTAGCCAATAAAATCCTTGTCTGAGGATCTTCTTTGCTAGCATCTGTCCATTGACATGGCCACCACAAACTCCACTATGAGCTCCTTCTATAACTTTCCAAAGCTCATCTTCGTCTAGACATCTCAGAAAAACTCCATCAAAACCTCTCTTGTACAATGCTCCCCCAACTAGGGCGTATCGTTGAGCAACTCTCCTGATAGCCCTTTTCTCCTCAGTTGTAGCTTCCTCAGGATACGATTGATCTTCACAATATTTGGCAATTTCATAATACCATGGCTTCTGTTCATCATCCATATCTTCTAACAGCTCCATCAACATGATTTCTCTCTTTTCCACGATATCTCCGTCTCTGACTTTCTTTAGCAACTTCTCCTTAGTTCTAAGAAATGAAGGGTTTTTCACGGCGGGTGAGAGACGCCTATGAACTATGATTGATTCGGATTGCCTGCTGATTGGAAAATCAAGAGAAGATGCCAGTGAAGCTAGAGCGTCAGCTAAGATGTTTTGATTCCTAGGGACATGGACAAAGATCAATTTCATGAAAAGCTTTGAATAAGCAGAAGTAAGTTCTTGATAAGGCTTGAGCTTGGGATCAAGAGTTCGATACTTGGTCAGCACTTGGTGAAGAATCAGTTGGCTATCACCTACAATCCTGAGTTTGGTGGCACCATGGAAATTAGCAGCCCCGAGGCCAGCAAGGAGTGCCTCGTATTCAGCTATATTGTTGGTGACTGGAAAGTCGAGCTGAAAGGCTTGTGGAATGGTGACACCTTCAGGTGATAACAGAACGATACTGATCCCCTTTCCATGAGAATTCAGAGCTCCGTCAAAATGCAGAGTCTACATATCATCTCTGATTTGATTTACGGACATCAGTTCCTCATCCAGAAACTCTGATCGCACTGGATCAAATCGAGGGAGGGGATGATGAGCGAGATGTTCCGCTATGGCATAGCCCTTGATCGCTTTCTGCTGAATGTAAATGATATCGAATTGAGATAGAAAGCTTTGCCATCGCGCTAACCTATCAGTAAGAACAGATTTCTCCAGAAGGAATTTGATTGGATTTATTCGAGCGATGAGATGGACTTCATGGGCCAGAAAATAATGCTTCAATTTTTGAACAACCCAGACCAATGCTGCACATGTTTTCTCCATCGCTGTATATCTCTATTCAACGGGGTTGAGAAGTTTAGAGAGATAGTAGGCTGCCCTCTCCTTTCCTTTTTCATCCTCTTGTGCTAGGACAACCCCCACTGCATCATCCAGGACTGAAATGTAAAGTATCAATGGTTTGCCTGGAGATGGTGGTCTCAAAACAGGAGGACTTGCTAAATAGTTCTTTAATCCATAGAATGCCTCTTGACACTTATCGTCCCAATCAAATTTGACTCCCGGCTTGGTAAGCTCGTAAAACGGCTTACACCTTTGTGAGTGCTGGGAGACAAAACGGCGAATAAATTGCAACCTCCCGATTAATCCTCTCAACTCTTTCAAGTTTTTGGGAGGTGGCATTTCTCTGATAGCCTTCGCCTTGTTGGGATCGATCTCAATTCCCCGTTTGCTGACGATGAATCCAAGTAATTTTCCTGAAGATACCCCGAATACACATTTCTTGGGGTTCATCTTTAATTGATACTCTCTCGATCTCTCTAATACCCTTGTCAAAACTTTGGCATGCTCAGCCTTTGTCTTAGATTTAACCAATAAATCATCCACATATACTTCCAAGTCTATGTGCATCATGTCATGAAATATAGTCATCATAGCCCTCTGATAAGTGGCTCCAGCATTCTTTAATCCAAATGGCATGACAACATAACAGTATGTTCCCCAAGGTGTAGTGAATGACGTCTTTTCTTGATCTTCTTCTGCCAGCTTAATCTGGTTGTATCATGAAAATCCGTCCATAAACGATAAAGTTTCATAGCCAGCGGTATTATCAATGAGTACATCAATATGAGGCAATGGAAAATCATCTTTAGGACACGCCCGGTTCAGATCGCGGAAGTCAATGCAAATTCTGACCTTCCCATCTTTCTTCATGACCGGGACTATGTTAGCCACCTATTGTGGATAAAGGACAACTCTAATGAATTTGGCTTTATGTAATTTGTCGACTTCTTCCTTCATCTTTAGAGCCATTTGTGGGTGGAATCGCCTTAATTTCTGCTTGACCGGGCTAGCTCCTTCCTTTAACGTCAACCTGTGTTCAACTAAAGATGAGTCTAACCCTGGCATATCTTCATAACTCCAGGCGAAAGTGTCTTTATAGTCCTTAAGTACTTATACCATTGCCTTCTCATCCTCTGTAGTGTGAGTGCTTAGAATGATTGTGTGATTAACATGAAAAATCTATGTTGTTTAGGTGTAAAATAAACCTATTAAAAACAGAAACTATGAGAAGTGATCGCCAGAAACTTTTGACTTAAAAGTTCCAAAAGAAGTTTTTGATCGCCTACCTGTTTAAACGCGGAAGATATTGAGTCCTTGATTCCCCTTCTTCAGCCGGCTGAAGAAAGAGAGCCCTTTCTTTGTTCTTTATTCTTGCTGTTGAATTTGAAGTTGAGGTTGAGGATCGTCCAGAGATTCTTGTGACTTTGTGCTTGATTTACTCCTTTTGATTCTCCTTTTTGCTCCGTTAAGAAAAATGAAAAGAGAAATGAAGAAACAATGATGAGAACTTTAAGCAGAAGCAGTATCCATTCTAATCATGGTTTTAAGCATGAAACTAAACAGCAAACTTACTTGTTTAATGGCTTTCGAAACCCCTTAATCAAATAGGTTTTGGAGAGAATGAAGTTGTGGTGTGTGTTGCATGAAGTGATGATGAAGAATGAGAGATTAATGAAATGAAAATGAAGATGCAGAAATGAAAAACTTATGCCGAATTAGATGAAGCCTTGAATTGGATGAAGAATGGATGCCGACTTCTGGAAACAGCAGCGCTTCGGCGTTTGGACGTCGTTGCTTCGATCTTCAATCACTAATTCTGATTGTAACTTCTCTCTCTTCTTTTTTTTAACTTTCAAGATGCAAGGTATTTATAGACTTCTTCTGCGTCTGCGGATTTACATGGAAAAAATTGAGATTTATCGATCTTAACCAACAGATAAATACAGATTAATTCATCTTTATCTGTAATTATCTAAAACGCGTCCACATTGGATGACGCATTTCAGATTAATTAAGATAAGGATAAACATCCGAAAAACTTATCTTTATCTGTATTAGCTAAAACGCCTCTACATGTGCAGATGTCTTTTACACTAATTAAGATAAGGATAAACATCCGGAAGAGAAGTAGAAATAGCTTAGGAAAGCTAAAACGCGTCGTGTCTTACAGACGCCTTTTAGCTAATTAATAAATTGATTAAAATTCAAATTTAAATGTCAAAATAGGAATAAACTCTAAATGGCGTCCACACATGTAGACGTCTTTTAGACTTCTTCATATTTTAACTGAAATTTGAGTTAAAATCAATTTAATTGATTAACTTAAACATGTCTGTTAAACCCGACACTTTTAGGTGATTAAAAAGATCAATAAGAATTAACCAATGATTAAATATCAGATCATTTTGAGGCATTATTATATGATATGAAATTTACTCGAAATGACGTCAAAATTAGCGTGTCTACAGCTGCCTCACCTTGGCATCGTCTTTGCAAGGGAGTGAAATGGAATGAAATGTACTGAAAAGGTGATGCCAAGGTGTGATGAGACACGCTCTTAACATCACATGATTGGAATTTTTTTCAAAATCATCGATGAAGATAGCTCAAGAGATCAATGGAATCAATCATGTCTGGATGAGGTAGCTAAGGAAATAAAATAAGGTCGATCAACCTCCACGGAATGGGAAGTACCCCAGGTCATAGACACTGCAGGTTTTATCATGGGAAGCGTTTGCCAGCCAATGTGGACGTACTGCAGCCATGATGGATCTTAAAAGAAAACAAGAAATATTGGATAAAGAATTCGAGAAAGGATAGAATTTCAAGGATATCTTCAAGCGAACCTCAAAGATAATCAAAATACTCAATTCAGAATGGAATATTTCATATCATGTTGAAATTATTTGATTTAATGGTCTGAAACTTAATCAATAATTAATCCTTATTACAATGATTTCAAAGTCCTACATGATGCATGCTGGGCTAAAAGAAAAATGTAAAGTCAAATAAAATATAAATTAATCAAGGATAATATTGTTAAATTGCCATTAATGAGTCAAGATATCAATTCTTGTAATCCAGTGCTAAGCCGAAGCTCGTTTATCCACGCACCGTTTCACAAAAAATGGAACCATCGTCCTTACTAATCAACAATCCAATGGCCTATCCATGCGATTAAGAATTCTCTGGAATTATCACTGTTTTTTTTTTGAAGGGGAACTCAAATTCCAGTTTCATCAAAACCACAAGGTCCTTGATATGCTCTAATAAATATTTAACATATAATAATGACAATGCAAAATAATTACATGAAAGAAGTAAAAGGGTAGAAATAACCGTCTTTTTAGTCACGGTCGGACTTCATAAATTTCCATAATGGGATCTTTTTGATATTTCCATCTTTACTCGAGTTTTCTTGAATTTTCTGCAATCAAAATTATTAATAATTTCAAATAAATATTCAATTTAAGCATAAAAAACCACAGAATTTCGGATAAATCACAGAATTGTTAAAACGCGTCATGTCGAGCAGACGCCATTCAATAGTGAAACGCGGCGGTTCTCCTCGACGCCTTTTACTCACAGAAACAGGTTTCTGGTTGTTCTCTACTCGAATTCCAACTCTACCAATGCACATCCCTTTTCCAATCCGAAAAAGTCTTCCTAGGATCGCAATTCCTTCTATATAAACACCCTTAGGTTGTTCCCAAGCAATCCTACCATAATCCAAAGATCCTAGGTTGAGTTTTCTTCCAAAGTTTCAAGGTTTCTTCAAAGTTTCCAAGGTTTATAAGCTTCAAGAAGGAAGAACTCCGAAAAAGAGGATGGATTCTTCAAACAAGAGGATGAAGATGTCTCTAGAGAAGTTCTCCGACGTGGAAAATCACCTCAATGGAAGAGATCCTAATCTTCAAGTAAGTTAAATCAACTTCCCTTCAATTCTTGTTCTTTCTCTTCATGTTCTTCGTGATGTTCTTCATATTCTTCCTTTTTTTTTCAGAATTATCCTATGTTTCCTAGCTCAAGGAAGTTCACCTCTCTCCCTTGGATTCGTAAACTTGCAAAAAGTGTTAAGCTTTCCATACAAGTGTTCATATCCAAGTGGAATCTTCAAGGTCTTGTGGTGCTTGCCAAAAATTACAAAAGTTCGAACGTAGATTGGGCGGCTATGGGTGCCTTGATCGAGTGGTGGCATCCCCAAACTCATACGTTCTTCTTCCAAGACTTCGAGTGCACAATCCTTTTGGAGGAGGCAGAGCTTCTATTGGGTCTCCCAAAGACCAAAGATAACAAAGATAAGATAGCTTTGACAAGAGAGAAAATCACCGGTCAACAATTGTTGACATCAATCATGAAGGATCCTTAAGAAGCTAAAGGATGCCTTACCAAGAAGGGGATCAATCTTGCAAAGCTCGCTGAGTGGACTCTATATGAAATTAATGATCTAAGGGAAGATGAAGCGGAGGATGTTACGAAAGCTTTCGTTACATGCCTTGCCGGTGCCTTATTCTTCCCTGCGCAGGATAACATCTTGGAAGATGATCAAGTTAGTGCCATCTGCGCAATCTTCGAAGGTAAATCCATTAGCACTGCACTTTTGGCATATCTTTATAGCGGGCTTTCTGCGGCATCTGTGGGTCGTCCTCCCTATGGGTGCATGTTACTCTTTGCCTTGTGGGTTGAACTTCACTTTAAGTTTGAGTACAGTAAGAAAAGGCCTCTGAATCCATCTCAAATCTTCTTGAATAGCCCAATTCATTGCATTGCTAACATTGTAAAGTTCAATGAGCACATGGTCAACAAGGTTCCAAAGCTCAAGACCTGGGCCGACTGGAGAGAGTATTTGAAGCTCATGACATCCGACATATTCGACTCATCTCCGCTCGCTCTTGTTGGAAAGCCTATTTGGGTGCGCCGTGCAGCAGGAGCAGATCTCAAGTTAATTGGAGCCACCGAGTTCGTGCTATACAATCCTCATCGGTGCCTTACTCAACTTAGCTTGGGCCGTCGTGAATTCCCTGAGTTCTCTCCCACATCCCTAATCAAGAAGCGTGACTTGGAATCCGACGAAGATTATGAAGCCATACAAATCATCACTACTTTGTGGAACCTTGGCTTTAGTTACCGTGTAAAATCTTCTAAAGATAGAGATAGAGGATTAAAATTTCCTTACCTTAAAAGTCTTCATGAAATTCTTCCTTAAATATCCTCTTTCTCTTTTCTTTTTCTTTATGATGTAATAAAGAATTTTATTGAATAAAGAATGATTTTTCATGCCTTGAAATCCTTTCCTTAACTTCCTATGATGTGCACATGATTTTTCCTTTAGTAAAAACTGGATTTTTCCTGAAAATTTGGCAATTCGGGTTCTGTTAAATGTAAAACACGTCCACTCAGAAAGACGCCTTTCAACCATAATTCATTTTCCAGAAATTCAATTTAATTCTCAAAAACCTGATTAAACGTTAAATTGCGTCTGCAACTGTTGACGCTTTTCAACTCTCTCTCCTACTTTTTCCAGGATTCTGCCATTAATTCCGTGATTAATTGCTTTAAACGCGTCTACAAGACCAGACGCCTTTCATCATCATCCTTTGTATGGCTCTGACCAGAATTGGCGGTAATCTGAAGAACGTCAGCCCACATAGACGCCTTTCAATCAGTTTCAAACAGCTGTCCCTGCTGCCTCAATTTATGCGCCGTAAAAATGCGTCTGTCTGAGTAGACGTCTTTTACCTTTTCGTTTATAGACCCGCGAAGGCCCCCCTTTCTTCCTCACTTTTCCAAATCTCTCTCTCTCTCCACCTCCGGCGATCTCCGAGCTCCGGCGATCTCCCTCTCTTTCTCCCTCAAAACTCCCTCTATTGATCATGGAACGCGGTGAGGGCTCTAAGAAGATGAAAACCCTAGCCAAGAGGCGGCGAAGGCACGAGGAAGAAGCCCCCGAGGAGGTTCCGGCGGTGCTAGCCGAAGCCGCGGCGTTTTTGGAGGAGGAGATCCCTCCACCGGCGCCTATAGCAATGGAGGAAGAAGAGGAGGGTGACCTCCACATGGTAAGCTCTCTGTGGAATGAATGGGGTGAGAAAAGGGAGGAGAAAACGGGGTTCTTTAAGAACCCGGAATCAGGCCTTGAAAGGCGTCCAGACCAGGTGACGCCATTCAAAAGGTGTCGCCCTGGGATGACGTCTTTCAAGGTTAATTCTGAATTTTTAATTAGGGCAGAAAATAAGTTTGAAGTGCGTCAGGACATATTGACGTGTTTTGAAAAACGCCTACATGTGCTGACGCCTTTCAAAACAGAATTGTTTTTCCTGGTTTTATTCATTACTGACCTTATTTTTTTATGTTTTTATTTGTAGGGAGTGATGAGGTCTAAGATTAGTTGGGACCTAGTGATAGGTGCCTATAGGGGTCTCCCGGACTTCCAGAAGGCGCGCCTGCGCCGGATAGGGTTCGGTGAGGTACTAGATATCGAGCCATTTTGGCTCGATTTGGTCTTGCTGCAGGCGCTTAGAGAGCGTTGGCACGCAGAGAGTCGGGCATTCCTAATGCCCTGGGGACATATGATCCCCACTTTAGAGGATGTGGCCAGGATTACTGGCCTCAGGGTAGAGGGCCGACCTGTGAGTGGGGTGACTTACCCCAACTACCAGGGATTAGCAGAGGCTCTACTAGGGATAGAGGTATCTAGCATAGGTAGGGAGTCCAAGATGGTCCTTAGGATAGAAGTAGAGGCAGCCTTAGGATTAGATGAGCTCCGGCGTCGGTCTGACGAGACCCGGGAGGAGTTTAGGGATAGGTTAGCTGAGTCATCTTCCGCCGTATACTGTAGCGACCCTAGTCAGGGGGAGGAGGTAGATAGGCAGTTGAGGGTCTTTTTAGTTTTCTTCTTTGGTCGGTTGCTCTTCGGTACGAAGGGCGACCACATTCACTGTAGATTCCTTTATCTATTAGATGATTTAGAGAGTCTAGGAGAGTACGCCTGGGGTGCGGCCCTTCTGGCCCACTTCTTCGCCGATTTGTCTGCGGTCACGCCGGACCGTAAGACCACTGTCAGCGGCTTCTCGCCGTTCCTCCAGGTATTAAGTTGTTTCATTATTTGTTCATGATATGAAATATGATATGATGCTTTTTCCTAACTTATATGTTCATGAATGCAGGTGTGGAGTTACCACTACTTCCCGTTCGGCAGAGCGCGGATCGCAAGACCCAGCGCCGTCCCGTTGGCCTGCCGTTGGCAGCCAATCGTGGATACGGCCCCACAGCACCACCAGCTGACGGCCCTTCACCGTCAGTTCCTTGATTACCCAGAGTTACTGGTAAGTTTTTAACTTGTTTAATTAAATGCAATCTTTTATTCATTAAATGTAAATTATTTATGAATGCATCTAATCTATGTGCAGGTAATCTGGCGCCCGTACCTTGGTATGGGCGAGGAGGGTCAGCCGTGGGTGATGGCTGGCAGGAGGAGGTTCGGGAGGCAAATGTGGGTGCATTGCCTCAACGAAATCGAACCCCTCCGCCTCCAGCTCGTGATGAGGACGCTGGGCCTCCATCAAGAATGGATCGACGAGGAGGTCCCGGAGGACGTCGGGAGGAGCATGAGGGGCAAGCAAGCCCTCACGGACTGGCGTGCCAAGTTCCCAGAGCAGTACGAGGACTGGCACCGCCGAGGCGTACGGGTGGAGTCCCGTGCGGAGAGTAGCGAGGCCTACCTCCAGCAATACCGGGCCCACTACGCCGATCAACTTCGGCTCCTCCGACCACTCGATGTAAGTATGCATTTATGCGTCTTTGATTTTATTATCTTGATTTATGTTTGTGAATGAATATATGTATATGTGATATACAGGATGCACGTGACGCGGTCATCATCGACCTCCGGGCCCGCCTACATGATGCGGAGGCCCAGCTAGAACAAGTCCAGAAAGAGTTATATGACCTGGTATGTATGAATGCTTATGAATGCATGCTTTAATTAATTGATTGTTTTGACGATTGACACTGACGGTTGTCTTTTGGTGCAGCGAGCCGTCTACACCCACGCGGCTCCCCCTTCCTTCGGAGCTTCACCTTCTTCCTCTGCTGCTCATGATGCCGCTCTGGCTGACCTTCAGAGTCAGCTGGCCTCTGCCATCCATCGAGCTTCTTTTGCAGAGGAGGACCGGGCTGCTCGGGTAAGTTCTTCGACTTTTCGAATTTTGATTTTGATTACTTAATTGATTGCCTTGAGCTAACAATGACTTCCCTTCAGGTTGCTGAGCTTCAGGAAGCCCTTCAGAGGGCTGAAGCGGAGCTGGAGCGTTCTCGTGCTGCAGCTGCTCGTGCTGAGGCCGATGCGGCGCGGATCCGGTCTCTGGAGGAGCAGGTGGCCCGACTCTCGACTGGAGATCTTCCTCGAGAGCTTTCACACCTCCAGTCTTGACTGGGGTTCATCACCGAGGAGCGAGAGCGGGAGAGGCAGGAGCGGCAGAAGATGGATTCAGAGATGGCCTCCCTCCGAGTTCAGTTAGGGATTACTGAGCACGAGCGCCGGAGTGTGGAGGAGAGGTACAGGCGTGCTCGGCAGCGTGCCCAGGAGCGTGGTCTGACCAGTGCTTTTACTTCCAGTGTCATCATGTCTTCTGGCTAGGCAGGGCCGAGCACGATGGGGCCACCTCCCCCTCCCAGCCGAGGACCAGCACCGGACGCACCTGATGAGGCCCAGAGCCAACTTGATGAGGGCGGAGGGGAGAGCCAGCCTTGAGGGCTTATGTATTTTCTTTTTCTTCTATGTATCATGTACAAAACACCTTTTGATGATATACATGAAACTTTTGAGCTCCAATCTTGTGTTCCTGTGCTTGTCTTGCATCCTGTACATACTTAACAAACAGGTTAAGTATCTATTTAGGCTTAGCCCCTTGCCTGATCAAATAAATGGTCAATTAATTTTTCCTTCAATAAATGGTCAAGGGGCATAACCTTTATTAACAAAGGTAATGAGAATAATCAAACTTAAGCAAAATGCAACATGCAAGCAAACAGATGCTTACTGAAAATAAAAGGAATGAAACATACTGAGTGCAACAAGCAAATGCTAATTGAGATATTTTTGTTGTTTTGAAATATTCATTTTTGTTTGGGTTTTGAAATATATGCTTTTTTTTTTAATTTTGACATATGTATTTTTTTTTTTGAATTTTTGACATATGTATTATTTTTTTATTTTTGACATATGCATTTTTTTGGATTTTTGATATATGTATTTTTTTGATTTTTGACATATGTATTTTTTTGGATTTTTGACTAAAAGATTAGCATGGTACTTAGATCAAAAGATCATATTCATTTATTAACTTAATTCCCAAATTGTTCTTTAACAACTTAACTTAAAACCCATCGTGTTTGAATTTGTGTTTCCATTCGTGATCCCATTTGATGATTTGATCCTTAGTCAATCTAAGTCATTCCTTAAGTTTGGAGTACACCTCTTTAGAAAGAAAGGAAGAATAAGTTTAGAAAGCCCATGAGAAGGTTCCGGAGACTTAAAAAGATGTTCCTTTCCTACCTTAATATCCGTTGGGGTTCGGTCATTTTCTTTCCGGAGTATTTATCGACCTTGCGTTCCCTTTCGTTTCATTTCATGGCCTTGATGTAACGTTTGTAACGTGATGGCCTTTCGATTTGACATTTGGATTTTGCCTTTTGCTTTTGTTTTTCTATTCTTTTCTTTGGGACGGATCTCCCCCCCTTTTTTTTTATGACGGCCTCCTACTAAGATGGTGGGTATTCTTGGTAGTCTATTCTAAGCCTCGTTCCGACATCATGGGCCGAGTATAAAAAAGAATTTTTGCTTTAAAATGAATGATTTGTACTTTATCCTTTCGGTCAAGCTTCGGTATTCTTTAGGACTTGGCATCTCTTGTTACTCACGAATCAAACGTGTCAGTATGTGTAGTAACGTATTTGAAGTTAAGTTATCCAGACTAACAAAGAAATTCGAGTTTATAAACTTTCTGATTCCACTGGTCTTTGTACCATACTAATCGACTCTTTAACCTAAGGGTAGTATTTCTTAAGATGTAAGCCATTCCAGGGATGATTTAGCTCTTCTCCTTCTGCATTAACAAGACGATAAGCATTACCAGGAAAAGCGTGTGATACAACATAAGGTCCCTCCTAGTTGGGTTGGAACTTATAATGCGGACCACCAGGTTTTACAAAAATCCTTTTGACCACCATTTCACCGACTTTGAACTTACGTTCAATGACTTTCTTTTGATAAAAACGTGCTAGTCTGTTTTGATAAACTTTTGCATGATTAACAGCTGACCATCTTTTCTCATCTAAAAGTTCCAATTGAGTAAGGAGTGCTGAACGATGTTCATCAATGGAAAATTTCTTATTCAATTGTACTCTTAATGACGGTATAAGGATCTCATATGGAACTACCGCCTCCATTCCAAATGTTAAGGAATAAGGAGTTTGCCCAGTGGGCGTGCGGATTGAAGTTCGGTAGGCCCATAGAGCCTTAACCAATTTTTCTGCCCAGTCTGCGAATTTATTAGATTTGCACGTCTTTTTGATGATTTTTATCAAAGTCTTATTTGTTGCCTTTGCTTGGCCATTGCCTTGCGGATAATAAGGAGACGAATGATGCAATGCAATTCTGTACCTGTTGCAGAGGTCCTTCAATTCTTGTGACACGAACTGCGGTCCGTTGTCGGTGACGATGGTGCTTGGAATTCTAAATCGGGTGATGATGTTCTTCATGATGAACTTGCAGACGGTTGATGCTTTGATCTCCACGTACGCTTCAGCTTCTGCCCACTTGGTGAAGTATTCCGTTGCCGTGAGAATGAAAGATTTTTGCTTGATGCCGGAATATGGATTACCAAGGCGTCCAATAATGTCGAAAGCCCACATAGAGAAAGGCCATGGGGAAGAAACATGATGGAGTGAAGATGCAGGAGAATGAATTTTGTTGGCGTGAAGTTGAAACTTAGCACACCTATGGACATATCCTACACAATCTTCTTCCATGGTTGGCCAATAAAATCCTTGTCTAAAGATCTTTTTTGCTAGCATCTGTCCATTGACATGGCCACCACAAACTCTACTATGAGCTCCTTCCATAACCTTCCAAAGCTCATCTTCATCTAGACATCTCAGAAGAACTCCATCAAAACCTCTCTTGTACAGTGCTCCTCCAACTAGGGTGTATCGTTGAGCAACTCTCCTGATAGCTCTCTTCTCTTCAGTTGTAGCTTCCTCAGGATACGATTGATCTTCACAATATTTTGCAATCTCATAATACCATGGCTTCTGTTCATCATCCATCTCTTCTAACAG
The DNA here is from genome assembly GCA_030544215.1 of Zantedeschia hybrid cultivar. Classification (NCBI taxonomy): domain Eukaryota; kingdom Viridiplantae; phylum Streptophyta; class Magnoliopsida; order Alismatales; family Araceae; genus Zantedeschia; species Zantedeschia hybrid cultivar. The sequence continues at coordinate 23,775,619 of JARZZO010000011.1, read as the reverse complement.
CTCCATTAACATGATTTCTCTCTTTTCCACAATATCTCCGTCTCTGACTTTCTTCAGCAGCTTCTCTTTAATTCTAAGAAATGAAGGGTCTTTCACGGCGGGTGAAAGACGCCTATGAACTATGATTGATTCGGATTGCTTGCTGAATGGAAAATCAAGAGAAGATGCCAATGAAGCTAGAGCGTCAGCTAAGATGTTTTGATTCCTAGGGACATAGACAAAGATCAATTTCGTGAAAAGCTTTGAGTAAGCAGAAGTAAGTTCTTGATAAGGCTTGAGCTTAGGATCAAGAGTTCGATACTTGGTCAGCACTTGGCGAAGAATCAGTTGGCTATCACCCACAATCCTGAGTTTGGTGGCACCATGAAAATGAGCGGCCTCGAGGCTAGCAAGGAGTGCCTCGTATTCAGCTATATTGTTGGTGACTAGAAAGTCGAGTTGAAAGGCTTGTGGAATGGTGATACCTTCAGGTGATAACAGAACGATACCGATCCCCTTTCCATGAGAATTCAGAGTTCCGTCAAAATGCAGAGTCCACATATCATCTCTGATTTGATTTACGGACATCAGTTCCTCATCCGGAAACTCTGATCGCACTGGATCAAATCGAGGAAGGGGATGATGAGCGAGATGTTCTGCTATGACATAGCCCTTGATTGCTTTCTGCTGAATATAAATGATATCGAATTGAGATAGAAAGCTTTGCCATCGCGCTAACCTATCAGTAAGAACAGATTTCTCCAGAAGGAATTTGATCGGATTCATCCTAGCGATGAGATGGACTTCATGGGCCAGAAAATAATGCTTTAATTTCTGCACAACCCAGACCAATGCTGCACATGTTATCTCCATCGCTGTATATCTCTGTTTAGCGGGGTTGAGAAGTTTAGAGAGATAGTAGGCTGCCCTCTCTTTTCCTTCTTCATCCTCTTGTGCTAGGACAGCCCCCATTGCATCATCCAGGACTGAAATGTAAAGTATCAATGGTTTGCCTGGAGATGGTGGTCTCAAAACATGAGGACTTGCTAAATAGTTCTTTAATCCATCGAATGCCTCCTGATCCTTATCGTCCCAATCAAATTTGACTCCCGACTTGGTAAGCTCGTAAAACGGCTTACACCTTTGTGAATGCTGGGAGACAAAACGGCGAATAAATTGCAACCTCCCGATTAATCCTCTCAACTCTTTCAAGTTTTTGGGAGGTGGCATTTCTCTAATAGCCTTCGCCTTATTGGGATCGATGTCGATTCCCCGTTTACTGACAATAAATCCAAGCAATTTTCCTGAAGATATCCCGAATACACATTTCTTGGGGTTCATCTTTAATTGATACTCTCTCGATCTCTCTAACACCCTTGCCAAAACTTTGGCGTGCTCAGCCTTTGTCTTAGATTTAACCAATAAATCATCCACATACACTTCCAGATCTATGTGCATCATGTCATGAAATATTGCCATCATAGCCCTCTGATAAGTGGCTCCAGCATTCTTCAATCCAAATGGCATGACGACATAACAGTATGTTCCCCAAGGTGTAGTGAATGACGTTTTTTCTTGATCTTCTTCTGCCAGCTTAATTTGATTGTATCATGAAAATCCGTCCATAAACGATAATGTTTCATAGCCAGCAGTATTATCAATGAGTACATCAATATGAGGCAATGGAAAATCATCTTTAGAACTCGCCCGGTTCAAATCGCGGAAGTCAATGTAAATTCTGACCTTCCTGTCCTTCTTCATAACCGGGACTATGTTGGCCACCCATTGTGGATAAAGGACAACTCTAATAAACTTGGCTTTATGTAATTTGTCGACCTCTTCCATCATCTTTAGAGCCATTTGTGGGTGGAATCGCCTTAATTTATGTTTGACCGGGCTAGCTCCATCCTTTAATGTCAACATGTGTTCAACTAAAGACGAGTGTAACCCCGACATATCTTCATAACTCCAGGCGTAAGTGTCCTTATAATCCTTAAGTACTTGTACCATTGCCTTCTCATCCTCTGTAGAAAGATTTTTGCTGACGAGGACAACCTTAGGTTCGTCTTCAGTCCCTAAATTGATTTCTTTGGTGGGCTCTTCTACGGCAGCTGAGGGTTCATCGAATCTCTTCACTCCACTGGCATATGCCTCAGCTGCGTCCTCGTCATCTTCCTCATTTTCAATAATGGGGTCCTTTTCATGTACTAACTCATATACCCCATACCCATCATTGACTGACTCATCATTCATGCAATCTTCTGGCATCTGAATTGGAATTTCTAAAACCTGAGGGATTAAAGAGCAAGAAAAGCATCTATCAGCTAAGTCCTGGAGGTATCTATCTGGAATTCGCCTACCCTTAGGCTTCCTAGACTTCCTAACCTGACTAACCTGCCTAAAACTAGACTGCCTAACTTCACTAAACTCCCTATTATAACCTAATGAAGATGAAGCAGGATAGAAATCCTGGGATACAATTGGAAATACAGGAGAATCCTCCCGAGGGGAGGGGCATAGTAGATTTAAGAAAGAATCTTGACCGAAGGACCCGTGCGACGGGGTGCGATCGGACAAGTAAGAAGTTTCCTCGATAAGGATCTGAGAAGAATTTGTTGTAAAATTGGCGTTTTTTTTTTGATATCAGAGGAATTAAATATGAAACAGGAATGAATACAAATAGAAGGAGAATCAGATGGAGGAAGTGGTACCAAGGCCAGAGGATTAGGAGGATCATATAGCAATATGTCCCAGATCAAATCATACATCCTCTCTAGATCGAGAGGAGGTTGTAGAATAAGGTCCCGAGGGGACAGAGTAATCATAACGGGCGGACCCCATGGAATATCTTCAATAATGACCCGGGACCAAGTCGGGGTCAAGAGCAGTGTGCGAAACAGAGTATGGAGCATGAAGACATGGGAAGGATATGTCCCCCTCCAGAGCAGATCTGTAGTGTAACCAGCTTCATAGGGGTCATCTGGCTCCCCTTCGTCGGTCTCTTCAGACAGCAATATCCGCTTATCAAAGATGGTACCAGGGCTTTCAATCAGCTCATCAATCTGCGGCGGCCACTTGGGTTCTGCAGGATCTAGGAACAATCTGTTCAGTGCAATGTAAAGGTCTCTCAGATCGAACCACCTGTACCATTCGCATTCAGGATCATGAAATTTTCTCCTTTTCATAGGCCGCAGAGCCTCCAAGGATTGGTACGTAAGTAGTTCTGAGCAATGCCTGGCCAAGTCTCTCCCATATATGTCATGGAGGTCGAAACATGAAGTAATGACCACCGTGTTGTCATGGCTAAGTATGGGCCCCTTCACAAAGTGTGTACACAGGGTCCATGTTAGGGGATCTCGGCCTTCCTTGGGTGGTGTAGACATTGTCTCCCAGATTTTCTAACCTTCTTCAATCTCTGCTTGCTGAACCAGATCTTGTTTAAGTTTTCTTGGCCTGTAGCCCAGATCACTTCCAGGTGCTGCTCGATGATCTTTAACAGGAGTGGTCCTGCCTTGCAACTGTGTGCCCAGACCTTTTCCAGGCTGATAGCCACTCTTCATCATAATTCTCCATCCTGGGGTACTCATGCACTTCCCCCTTTTTATGGTATTTAACGGGTATGGAGAAATAGTGGCAGCTTTTAGAGGATCAGCCACTGGATGGTAGACCTGTAATACCGACAGAAAAGGTTGTCGGCCAGGTAAAGCAGCAGATTTAATATTCAAGGTATGAGCAGCAACAAGGATCGGCATGCTCGTTACTTTAATAATTCGTCCTTTGAAGGGGAATTTAAGGCATTGGTGATTCGTGGAGGGAATCGCCTCAAGAGTTTTAATGTAAGGACGACCCAAAATGGCATTTATAGAATGGTCGATTTCTAGGATGTGAAATTCGACCTCTGCATGACTTACAGGGCCTAACTTCACCTTCAAATAAACCATTCCCAGAGGGGAACGGGTAGAATTGTCATTTGCTGTCACAGAGATGGGGCTAGGCAGCCATTTTTCTTTGGACACACCGCACAACTCCAGGGTCTTCGGAGGTAAAACATTGATCGAAGCCCCTGTATCTACCAGGCATGCATCCACGGCCTTCTTACAGATGTTGACCGTGATGCTCAGAGCCATGCTTCTGGCTGCTGGCGGTGCTAGTTCCGATGTGTGAAATGTAATGGAGGGCTGATCCTCCTGAGGAACTAGTAGTGCTGCAATTTTTTCTACCGGCACGTCCTCGTTGACCATCACCTTCTGTAGATATTCCATTAAGGCTTCTTGGTGACTCTTCGACCTTTTGATCAGTTCAAGTACGGTGATCCGTGCCGGTGTTCTGTCCAGATGTTTCAACAAATCATATTGAGTGCCCGGTGCACTCTCTTCATTATGGGCTTCCTCAGTCGGCTGTGATGGGCCGTCTCTAACTGTGGACGGAGGGAAAACTTTGTTGAAAATCCTTCCACTTCGGAGCGCATGTTCCTCAACCGTGGAGGATCCGGGTGACACCTTGAGTACCGCAGGGTTGGATGGTGCGGATGATGTAGAGGGCTGGTATGTAGGTGATGGCGTAGGGTTAGGTGGTGATGGCGCGGTGCGGATTAAAGGCCTAGTGTAACGACCCGCCACCCTATAATCGGGGATCCGATTACTAAATGGGTACCGAATCATTAATTTGGAACCAAACCAGGATCTAAGTAAGTCTGGGAAATAAATAATAAACTAAGCTAAACATTCACATCGCATTGAATTGAAATGAAAGTGCAGGAATTAAAATTATTACGATGCGACTCGATACAGCAAATAATTACATACTCCAACTGAAAGAAAATAATTAAACATACAGGCCAGAAATAAATAACAACTACATCGGGGCATACCCCGGAACAACCGCTGAAGACGCTCAACACACGGCCGCACGCGCCGCCCTAAGTCTGCTGGGAGTCCTCACCTGAAAACCGCAGGGGTGAGTCTCAAGACAAGACTTAGTAGGGATCCTTCGATCCCCACTGCCCACGCACACACCCACAAGTGCAAGATATAGCTAACGGTAAGATAACAAGCACAGTAGTAGGTACAATTCCTAGTTCTCAACGTGAAGTCACATGCAGTCGAAGTGTATTAAACATGCATATTTCTAAACTAACCGACAAGGGAACCCACGACTGCCGTCTCGATAGAACACGGAAACCACATAAACAAAGGGTGGGAAAAACTTCGACTCGCTGAGACCAAACAGTAACCCCTCGGATAGCACGCTGGCTACCTCGGCGGCTACTCCTTCCCCCAGCAAACACTGACCCGCTGAGACCAAACAGTAACCCCTCGGATAGCACGCTGGCTACTCCGGCCCAACTGGCTCAGGTGGTTACTCCTTCCCCCAGCACGAGTGACACTCCAAAGGTACCACTCCGACACCGGTACAAGCTAGCTAACCCCGGGGTTCACCGGGTGACCCTCTCCACTAGGCGTCACCCCGCCACTGCTCCCGTCAGCGCTGTGTCCCTCCGCACCGACACAGGGTGTAGAACGCTACAACTGTCACTCTAGGTCCACCGAAACAGAAACACGGCACGGTGCGATCTGGTCACAGAAGAAGTCCACGGTCGCACGACCCCCAACGTAGTGCCATCCGGTCACGAAGAGTCCATTACATCGAGTATACTATTAGTATGCATTAATCAACTATCTAGCAATGTAAACACATTTTACTGGCAGGAATTAGTGTTGTTCTGTCTTGAATCGCGTCGCCCAAGGCCGACGCCATTCAAGCACCCTAAACTGGTTCATGTAAAACAGTCTTCAGAATCAGGCCTTAAAAGGCGTCGACCTCAGTGGTCGCCTTTTAAAAGGCGTCGACATCCTCAGATGCCATTCACACCGAAAATCCAAGAATTCCAGAAAACATAAATAAGGGGATTTCTGCCTTAAAAGGCGTCATGGCTACCCGACGCTATTCAAAACGCGTCGCCCACCCATGACGTCTTTTAGTCCCAGAATCCCCGAACTGGCAGACTCTCAGTCAGGCGATTCCTGTCTAAAAGGCGTCGTGATGGCCCGACGCCATTCAAAAAGGCGTCGTCCATTCACGACGTCTTTCAACCCCAGGAACCAGTCTGCCATGAGCCCGAGGGCTCCCCTTTTCGACCCAAACAACCCCAAAATTACCCAAAAACGGAGGAGAAAGAGGGGCAAAACAATCCATAGGAAATCACATTCATAGAAAATCCCCCATATCATCAAAAGAACTCCTAAACATGCTCATTCTACCCCCCCGAAACCAAAGATCTACAACATGCATAAACGGGAGAAAACATGGCTTAAACACGATGCTGTGGGAACCGTCACCCTACCGGACACTCGAACTCCTCCAAGCTTCAAGCCGTCCACCTTTCTCGCCCCACGCCGCCGCCGGTACCGCCGTGGTCGTCCTTGATCCACCGTGACGTCGGCCGCCGTCCGGAGAGTAGAACGCCGCAGTGGAGGTGGAGGTGGTAGTGGTAGGAGCTAGGTAGAGGATGGAGTGGAGGGAGAGATGAAATGGTGGGAGGAAAAGAGGGAAGAGAAGGAATTGCCGTCGGGATCGCCGGAGGGGAAGGAGAGAGAGAGAGAAGGAGAAAAATGAGGGAAAGAAGGAGGGCTCGCGGGGTTAACCAGGGACTGGCTAAAACGCGTCGACATCCACGGACGCCTATCAGGTGACGTGACGGCCGCTCTGACAAAAGTTTGAAATGCGTCGTCCTACACAGACGCCGTTCAGACAACTTGTCAGGGCCTTACTCTGACACACTCAGAGTCGCAGTCTGAAAGGCGTCGTCCCACGCGGACGCCGTTCAGACGACGCGACAGGGCCGTACTCTCGCGGCCCAAAACCAGCCCACGTGGCACCCACGTGGCAGAACCTAAAACGCGTCTGCAATGGTGGACGCCGTTCAAACCGCGTCTCGCGGGCTCGACACGAATCATCACAGAGCCCCAGACCCCACTAGGGCCAGAACTGCAGGGTCCGACCCGAAAACCGGATCCGAAAGTCTCGATCCTTACACCTAGAGGGTTGGATGGTGGATGGGTAAGTGGTTAGTGAAGTGGGGAATGGCACGCGTAATAGCGGTTTGGACGGTAAGGAGGTATCTGGGTAGGTGGTAGTGGTAGCGGGCGAAGTAGGGAATGGTATGCGGAGTAATGGCCTAGATGGTAAAAGGGACGCGTGATTGGTTTGCGGGGGATTATATGGTAGTGGTGTAGTGGTGTGGGGCGTAATGGGCTTGAGGAAAGCGGGTAGTGGTAATGGGTTATTGGGTGCGGGTGAGTAATATGCGGGTGTCGGTAGAGGGGTGATGGTAATGGGTTGTGGCCTAGGTATGTGGATGGTGCGGCGTGGTGGTCGTTCTTCGGTACTTGGAATATGACCCGTCGAATAAAGAGAGGAAGAGTCTTCTATTCTCCACTGTTGCCCACGGTCAGCCTCAGACTGGCTGCTTGTCAAGATAGGGGCAACTTGGTTTTGGTTCTGGTGCTCTGGGAGTGGATTCTGCACTATGCCCATGTTGGGTGGTGGTGCTGCTTGTGCTGGTGGTCTTGCTTGCTGCTGCTGCTGCTGCTGTGGTCTTCTTGCCTTCAGGGCTGATATATACTTTTTCATCTCCTCCCAGTCTATGCCGCCCTGCTCGTTGAGATCATGAATATAATCTCTAAACTGGAAGCAGGTGTCAATGGTATGCCCCGGTTGCCTATGGAAGTAGCAATACCTGGACGTGTCGGCATTTTGAGGCCAGACGGCCTTTTCCCTTGGCAAAACTAAGGCATTAGCTGCCATTAGAGCACTGAAGATATCTGCCAAGGATTCTGGGAGGGCCGGGTATTCTGCCCTTTTAGGGCCTGGAGGTCTTCTCTGCTGATTATAGTCAGCAGGAGGAGGGACATTATGGTATGCCGGCGGTGCGCGCGGCTGATATTGTTGCTGCTGCTGTTGTTGGTATTGTTGTTGTTGGGGCTGCTGGTACTGCTGTTGCCGTTGCGGCGGCTGCTATTGCTGTTGCTGTTGCTGGTTCTGGTTCGGCTGCTGGGGCCGCTGATACTGTTGCTGATAATGGGGGTTTTGCTGCTGCCTGTACCCCTGCTGGTTTGGCTGCGGTGGCCTCTGGTACTGCTGCTGGTTCCTCACGAACTGGGGTGAATTATTATTCATGCTACTAACTTGCTCGTAAGAGAGCGTGCCCTCAGTAGTCGGACCTGTGCTGGGAGAGTTTGGCACTGCAGGCTTCCGAGGTGGAGGCCTGCTAGGTCTGTGAGGATGAAAGACGCTAGAGAACGTAGCGTCCTTGAAGGCATTTTGGCAATACCGTGCTCTTTCATAGAGCTCTGCCATGTTGGTCAGATTGTTCAGGGAGAGGACTAGTTTGAACTGGGGCGTGGCATTGGAAATTAACATCTTCACTTGCTCAGATTCGGACAAGTGATCCTTCACCTTTTCGGCCAGGCCCCACCACCTGTCAGCAAAACTGACAAATTCCTCATCAGGTTTCATCTTTTCTGCCATGAGGTCAGTGATGGACAAAGAGGGTGCAACTCTGTCTTGGTACCGTTGAATGAATTTACGAGAGACGATACCGTAGTCCTCTACTTCGGAGGGTTCCAAGGAAAAGAACCACTCGAGGGTTGGTCCCTCTAGAGATCTCCTGAACAAAAAGGCCAACGACCTCTTATCGTTCTGCCAGAAAGACGATTCGTACATAAACTCCTTCAAATGCGTGAAGGGGTTACCAGTACCGTTGTACTTCCGGTACACTGGCATCTCAGAGGGTGGTAGGTGGAATACCGGCAGGCTCGGCAAATTGATCTCTGGCGCAGCTTTAACCCCCATCATCTTCTGGAGGTTGTTGAATTGCTCATCCATGCGCTCCATTTTGGCCAGCAACGCTTGCGTGGTCAGATCTGCCTGGGGAGGAAGAGGAGGTGGAGGTACTTGATAGGCCTGCTGCCTAGAGTACGTTGGACATGGGGGACAATAAAGGGGAGGTCCGGCAGAGCTTCCGCCATGCCCGAGGGCATTCTGATAAGCATGCGTTTGCGGTCTAGCCGGTTGCCTAGAGGATGAAAGCTGCGGCCCAGCTGGCCGAGAAGTAATATGGAGGCCTTCCACGGCCTGATGGATGTAAGGAGGATGAAGAGGAGGTTGTTGAGTGACAACAGGGGGAGCCACAAGGTTCGGCTCAGCAGGCTGCGTAGGTGCCTTCCCCTTCAGAATAGACTGGATCGCCTCGAACTGGTGAGGGTCCAGTCGGGAGGCAAGAACTCCCTAAGCGTTGACGAGATCCGAAGGATCAGAGGATGAGGGATCATTCTGATTCATATCCCCCTCAATATTGGGATTAGGAATCGCATATTCATGCGGGGGAAGATCAGGATATCGATCATAGGGATGAAAGAGAGGTGTCCGGACATTCCCATCTTGTCGATAGGGAATGGGGACATAATTACGGGAGGCATCAGCATCTCTCCCGTTCTCATAGTTGTAGTCCGAATCGCGAAGGGCATTAGCATCTCCCTCGTAGTTGATGATGGCGTCTTGAGCCATACTCAAGTCCCTGCCTGATCGCAGCAGCATGATGTTAGATTCTTTTTTCAAAGATTTGACAAACAAGTTGCACAGAGATTAATCAATCAAGTGGATGCTTAACGTGATTTTGAGATTCCTTGTTGAGTTATTTGGATTTAATTAAACCACAAATTCGCTCAAGGAAAGGATCCTAGTTTCAGTTCAATATCCACCGTTATTCTCTATGGCTTTATCTCACAACGCTTTATGGAATCTAACCGGGACTTCAACTGGTACAACCAGCCCGATGATCAAGGAGGAGTACCTTGATTTTGGGGACTTATGGAGGCCTCAACGTCAACTTCTCTAGTCTGATCAAGGGACCAACCCAATCAGAGAGAGTTGCTGACGTCAAGTAGTGTGTTCCTAAGAAAAGGAGGGTATTCGCCTCAATGCGTATGACCTATGGCCCGGATGGCCTCTAATGCTTAATAATAATGGGTAGTTAGCACTCAAGCCACAAAAATCTGAGAACTGGAAAAAAATTAAAAAACTGTCTGAATTGCGTCGAGTTCAGTCGACGCTATTCAAACAAAATGTTAATTTTTCGCAGAGACTGAGATTGCAGACAACAGATTTTTTTTAGTTCCAGATTTTAACAGGATGATTTTACTAACTAAACAAGTAAGATGCCAATCAATCACACAACATTTTCAACGGGAGGGCAAAATTTTGCCACTGGGGTGTGCACGTGGTGCACGAGGGAAATTAACTAAACTAAAACACTCACCACTTGGTGAGGACGTGTCGAGAGACACAAGTGGTGTACCGTAGGTGCCCGATTGATGATAGCAAGAACAAAAGAATTAAAAGATGGAGAGACCAAGTCCCACCGTGATCGCCAAAAAAGCTGTGAGTGCTTAGAATGATTGTGTGATTAACATGAAAAATCTATGTTGTTTAGGTGTAAAATAAACCTATTAAAAATAGAAACTATGAGAAGTGATCGCCAAAAACTTTTGACTTAAAAGTTCCAAAAGAAGTTTTTGATCGCCTACCTGTTTAAACGCGGAAGATATTGAGTCCTTGATTCCCCTTCTTCAGCCGGCTGAAGAAAGAGAGCCCTTTCTTTGTTCTTTATTCTTGCTGTTGAATTTGAAGTTGAGGTTGAGGATCGTCCAGAGATTCTTGTGACTTTGTGCTTGATTTACTCCTTTTGATTCTCCTTTTTGCTCCGTTAAGAAAAATGGAAAGAGAAATGAAGAAACAATGATGAGAACTTTAAGCAGAAGCAGTATCCATTCTAATCATGCTTTTAAACATGAAACTAAACAGCAAACTTACTTGTTTAATGGCTTTCGAAACCCCTTAATCAAATAGGTTTTGGAAAGAATGATGTTGTGGTGTGTGTTGCATGAAGTGATGATGAAGAATGAGAGATTAATGAAATGAAAATGAAGATGCAGAAATGAAAAACTTATGTCGAATTGGATAAAGCCTTGAATTGGATGAAGAATGGATGCTGACTTCTGGAAACAGCAGCGCTTCGGCGTTTGGACGTCGTCGCTTCGATCTTCAATCACTAATTCTGATTATAACTTCTCTCTCTTCTTTTTTTTAACTTTCAAGATGCAAGGTATTTATAGACTTCTTCTGCGTCTGCGGATTTACATGGAAAAATTTGGGATTTATCCATCTTAACCAACAGATAAATACAGATTAATTCATCTTTATCTGTAATTATCTAAAACGCGTCCACATTGGATGACGTCTTTCAGATTAATTAAGATAAGGATAAACATCCGAAAAACTTATCTTTATCTGTATTAGCTAAAACGCGTCTACATGTGCAGACGTCTTTTACACTAATTAAGATAAGGATAAACATCCGGAAGAGAAGTAGAAATAGCTTAGGAAACTTAAAATGCGTCGTGTCCTACAGACGTCTTTTAGCTAATTAATCAATTGATTAAAATTCAAATTTAAACGTCAAAATAGGAATAAACTCTAAATGGCGTCCACACATGTAGACGTCTTTTAGACTTCTTCATATTTTAACTAAAATTTGAGTTAAAATCAATTTAATTGATTAACTTAAACATGTCTGTTAAACCCGACACTTTTAGGTGATTAAAAAGATCAATAAGAATTAACCAATGATTGAATATCGGATCATTCTGAGGCATTATTATATGATATGAAATTTACTCGAAATGACGTCAAAATTAGCGTGTCTACATGTAGAAAGATTTTTACTGACGAGGACAACCTTAGGTTCATCTTCAGTCCCTAAATTGATTTCTTTGGTGGGCTCTTCTACGACAGCTGAGGGTTCATCGAATCTCTTTACTCCACTGGCATATGCCTCAGCTGCGTCCTCGTCATCTTCCTCATTTTCAATAACGGGGTCCTTTTCATGTACTAACTCATACACCCCATATCCATCATTGACTGACTCATCATTCATACAGTCTTCTGGCATCTGAATTGGATTTTCTAAAAACTAAGGGATTAAAGAGAAAGAAAAGCATCTATCAGCTAAGTCCTGGAGGTATCTATCTGGAATTTGCCTACCCTTAGGCTTTCTAGACTTCCTAACCTGACTAACCTGCCTAGAACTAGACTGCCTAACTTCATTAAACTCCTTATTATAACCTAATGAAGACGAAGCAGGATGGAAAACCGCAGGGGTGAGTCTCAATGGAAAGACTCAGTAGGGATCCTTCGATCCCCACTGCCCACACACACACCCACAAGTGTAAAACACAGCTAAAAAGTACAGTGAACAAGTAAAGCAGTAATTACTACTCCTAAATCTCGATATGAATCATATGCATTCGAAATATAACATACATATCACAGAAATCATTCTACCAAGGAGCCTACAACTCGCGTCTCGGCAAAATGCGTCAACTATGCCTCTGAAACGGGGAAACAACGACTCGTTGAGACCAAACAGTAACCCCTTGGATAGCACGCTGGCTACCTCGGCGGTTACTCCTTCCCCCAGCAAACACCGACCCGCTGAGACCAAACAGTAACCCCTCAGATAGCACGCTGGCTACTCCGACCCAACTGACTCAGGTGGTTACTCCTTCCCCCAGCACGAGTGACACTCCAAAGGTACCACTCCGACACCGGTACAAGCTAGCTAACCCCGGGGTTCACCAGGTGACCCTCTCTCACTAGGCGTCACCCCGCCACTGCTCCCGTCAGCGCTGTGTCCCTCCGCACCGATACAGGGTGTCAAACGCTACAACTGTCACTCTAGGTCCACAGTAACACAAAACACGGCACGGTGCGATCCGGTCACGTGAGAAGTCCGCGGTCGCACGACACACAACGTAGTGCCATCCGGTCATGAAGAGTCCATCGTCATCGAGTGTACTAAAAGCATGCTTTTAACCAACTATCTAGCAGTATAAACACATTTTACTGACATGGATTAGTGTGGTTCTGGCTTGAATCGCGTCGATCAAGGACGACGCCATTCAAGTCTCATAAACTGGTTCATGTATTCTCGGCCTCAGAATATGGCTTAAAAAGGCGTCGTCACAGTTAGCCGCCTTTTAAAAAAACGCGTCAGCGTCCTCAGACGCCATTCACAACAAAATTCGGAATTAGCAGAAAACTCTAATCGGGGAATTTCTGCCTAAAAGGCGTCATGGTGTCCCGACGCTATTTCAAATCACGTCGTCCAAGCATGACGTCTTTTAGCCCCAGAATCCCCGAACTGACAGAGCCTGAGTGGAACGATTTCTGCCTAAAAGGCGCTATGATGGCCCGACGCCCTTCTAAAAGGCGTCGTCCATGCACGACGTCTTTTAGCGCCAGAAACCAGGTCCTGTCTCTTGCCCGAAGGCTCCCTTTATCACTCCCAAATGCCCCAAAATCAAACCAAATGGAGGAGGAAGAGGAGCAAGCTAATCATTACTAAACCACATTCACAGAAACCCTCATCCTCATCAAGAAAAGTTCCTAAACATGCTTATTCTACCCAAGAACCATAGACCCGTTGCATGCTTCAAAGTGGTAGAACATGATTTTAAAATGCAACACCGAAGGAATCATCACCCTACCGATTCTTGAACTCTTTCTGGCTCCGCCGTCAAACTGTCGCACCGCAAACCGCCGCCGATACTCCGAGGACGCCGCCACTCCGCCGGGACGTCGGCCGCCGTCCAGAGAATGGAACGCCGCGAAGAAAGTGGTGGTGGCAGTGTTGAGAGGTGGAGAGGTGGAAGAGGAAGAAGGGGAAAGGGAAGGGGAAGAGTGGGGAGAGTCGGAGGGTGGAGAGGGTGAGGGGAGAGAGAGTGTGAGGGTGAGACGAGATCCGAAGGATCAGAGGACGAGGGATCATTCTGATTCATGTCTCCCTTGAGAATGGGATCGGAAATCGCATACTCATGCGGGGGAGGATCAGAATATTGATTATGAGGATGAAAGAGAGGGGTTCGAACATTCCCCTCTTGTCGAAACGGAATGGGGACAGAATTACGGGAGGCATCAGCATCTCTCCCGCTCTCATAGTTGTAATCAGAATCGCGAGGGGCATTAGCATCTCCCTCGTAGTTAATCATGGCGTCTGGAGCCACACTTAAATCCCTGCCCGATCAGAGCAGCATGATGTTAGATTCTTTTTTCAAGGATTGACAAACAAGTTGTACAGAGATTTAAACAAACAAGTGGATGTTTAGCGTGATTTTAAGATTCCTTGTTGAGTTATTTGGATTTAATTAAACCACAAATTCACTCAAGGGACGGGATCCTAGTTTCAGTTCAGTATCCACCGTTATGCTCTATGGCTTTCTCTCACAACGTTTATGGAATCTAACCGGGACTTCAACTGGTACAACCAGCCCGATGATCAAGGAGGAGTACCTTGATTTTGGGGACTTATGGAGGCCTCAACGTCAACTTCTCTAGTCTGATCAAGGGACCGACCCAATCAGAGAGAGTTGATGACGTCAAGTAGAATGTTCCTAAGAAAAGGAGGGTATTAGCCTCAATGCGTATGACCTGTAGCCTGGATGGCCTCTAATGGTTAATACATAATAGGTAATTAGCACACAGGTCACAAAAATCTGAGAATTGAAGGAAAACTAAGAAACTGCCTGAATCGCGTCGAGGGTAGTGGACGCCTTTCAAACAGAGTCTTAATTTTTCGCAGAAGCTCAGATTGCAGACAGCAGAGAAAGAAGACTGAAAGGTGTTTGGATATGACGACGCAGTTTGAAATGCGTCGCTATTTTTGGACGCTTTTCAAGTCGCAGAAGCAGTTTTCCAGGAGGAATTTCTAGATTGATTCCTCCTCAAACATGATAAAAACAGTAAATAATCAGTTAATGCAAGATTTTTTTTGTTTCAGATTTTAACAGGATGATTTTAGCAACTAAACAACTAAGATATCAATCAATCACTCAGCATTTCATCACAAAAACAGCTTTTTAACTAATCAACGGGGAGGGCAAGATCTTGCCACTGGGGTGTGCACGTGGTGCACGTAGGAAATTAACTAAACTAAAAACACTCACCAATTGGTGAGGACGTGTCGAGAGACACAAGTGGTGCACCGTGGGTGCCCGATTGATGATAGCAAGAACAAAAGAATTAAAAGACGGCGAGACCAAGTCCCACCTTGATCGCCAAAAAAAGCTGTGAGTGCTTAAAATGAGTGTGTGATTATCATGAAAAACTATGTTGTTTAAGTGCAAAATAAACCTATTAAAAGGAAACTAAGTGAAGTGATCGCCAGAAACTTTTGACTTAAAAGTTCCAAAAGAAAGTTTGATCGCCTACTTGTTTAAATGTGGGAATGTTGTGCTCTTGGTTCCCCCTCTTCAGCCGGCTGAAGAAAGAGAGCCCTTCCTTTTCTTTTGTTCTTGCTGTTGAGTTTTGAAGTTGAGGATCGTCCAGAGTTCTGGTGATTTAGCTTGTTTTCCTCCCCTTTGATTCTCCTTCGTTCCTTGCAAGAAATATAGAAAGAGAAATGAAGAAACAATGATGAGAACTTAAGCAAAGGTAGTATCCATTCTAATCATAGTTTTAAGCATGCAACTAAACAGCAAACTTACTTGTTGGGATGGCTTTTGAAACCCCTTAATCAAATAGGTTTTGAAAAGAATGCTAGTATTGTGTGTTGCATGTAGTGATGTTGAAGAATGCAAGATTAATGAAGATGTAAAATAAAGAAACGAATTGAAAAAAAACTTATGCCGAATGGTGAAGCCTTGAATTGGATGAAGAATGGACGCCGACTTCTGGAAACAACAACGCTTCGGCCTTTGGACGTCGTTGCTTCGATCTTCAATTCGATATCGTTTCGATCACCAACTCTAACTTAACCTTTTTTTTTTTAACCATTCAAGATACAAGGTATTTATAGACTTCTTCTGCGTCCGCGGATTTACATGAAAAAATCTTGGGATTTATCCATCTTAACCAATAGATAAATACAGATTAATTTATCTTTATCTGTAATTATCTAAAACGCGTCCACCATGGCTGACGCCTTTCATATTAATTAAGATAAAGATAAACGTCCGGAAAAACTTATCTTTATCTGTATTAGCTAAAACGCGTCTACATGTATAGACGTCTTTTACACTAATTAAGATAAGGATAAACATCCGAAAGAGAAGTAGAAATAGCATAGGAAACCTAAAACGCGTCGTACCTTACAGACGCCTTTTAGCTAATTAATCAATTGATTAAATAAATGTTAAAATAAGAATAATCTCTAAATGGCGTCCACTCAGATAGACGTCTTTTAGACTTCTTCATATTTTAACTGAAATTTGAGTTAAAATCAATTTAATTGATTAACTTAAACATGTCTGTTAAACTCGACACTCAAAAAGATCAATAAAAATTAATCAATGATTAAATATCAGACCATTCTGAGGCATTATTATATGATATGAAATTTACTCAAAATGACGTCAAAATTAGCGTGTCTACAAACCCTTCTTATTCCGAGTTTCCAAATCAAATTCCTGAAGGAGTAAGATCCATCTAATAAGTTTAGGCTTTGCATCCTTCTTGGTCAAAAGGTATTTCAAAGTTGAGTGATCAGAATAGATTATGACTTTTGCCCCTAAAAGATAAGATCTGAATTTTTTTAGGGCAAAAATCATAGCTAATAATTCATTTTTTGTGGTGGTATAATTCATTTGAGCATCCGCAAGGGTGCGGCTTGCATAATAGATCACCACGGGACACTTGTTGAGTCTTTATCCCAATACCGCACTAATAGCATAATTAGAGGTATCGCACATGATTTCGAAGGGCAAAGACCAATTTGGAAATTGAAGAATCATAGCTTTGGTCAAAAATTCCTTCAGAGAATTGAATGCCTTGATGCAAGATTCATCGATTTGGAAAGGAACATCCTTAGCTAGGAGAAGAGTTAGAGGTCGGGCAATTTGAGAGAAATTGTGGATAAATCGGCGATAGAAACCGGCATGGCCAAGGAATGAACGGATCTGTCTGACCGAGGTGGGAGGAGGAAGATTGGATATGAGATCGATCTTAGCTTTATCTACCTCTATCCCCCTTTCAGACACAATGTGGCCTAGAACAATGCCCTCTCGAACCATAAAATGACTCTTTTCTCAGCTAAGTATCAGATTAGTGTCTATGCATCTTGCTAGCACCTGTTTAAGATTTTTCAAGCAATTTTCAAAAGAGTCCCCGAAGATTGAGAAATCATCCATGAAAATTTCGAGGAATTCTCCCACCATATCGGAGAATATAGCCATCATACACCGTTGAAATGTGGCTGGTGCGTTGCATAATCCAAATGGCATTCTCCTAAAAGCAAACATGCCATAAGGGCACGTAAATGTGGTCTTTTCCTGATCTTCTGGGTAAATAGCCACTTGATTGTACCTAGAGTACCCATCTAAGAAGCAAAAGTACTTCTGACCCGATAACTTTTCCAGAATCTGATCTATGAATGGGAGTGAAAAGTGATCCTTCTTAGTCATGAGATTCAGCTTTCGGTAATCAATGCACACTCTCCATCCCGTGGTGAGCCTAGTAGGTACCTCTTCGCCATGATCATTCTTGATAACCGTTAATCTAGATTTCTTGGGTACTATTTGGGTTGGGCTGACCCATTTACTATCCGATATGGGGTAAATGATACCCGCATCCAGCCATTTCACAACTTCCTTCTTCACCACTTCTTTCATATTTGAGTTATGCCGCCTTTGCATCTCCCGACTGGGCTTATAATTCTCTTCCATATAGATGTGATGCATGCAAATGGACGGACTTATTCCTTTCAAATCTGCCACCGACCATCCAATGGCACCCTTGTGGTCCTTGAGGACCTTGGTTAATTGGGCCTCTTGCGGCGATGTGAGATTTGCCGCAATGATGACCGGGAGAGTTTGGTCCGGGCCCAAGAAGATATACTTGAGAGACTCAGGTAATAGTTTGAGTTCAAGCTCAGGAGGGTCCTTTAAGGATGGCAAAGCGGGCTCTGATTGTAAGGCTGGTAAAGGTTCAACCTTGGTCCAAGATGTTAATGGGCCGGGAGAGTCCTTTAAAGTATTGGCTTCCTCCAAAAGGTCATGTGTGAACATCTCATTTTCCTCAACCAGATTATCTAAGATATCAATGGTATGACATTCTTCTTCATGCTCTGGATATTAAGATGCTTTGAAGACATTAATCTTGACCTTTTGACCCCCGAATGAAAAGTCCATCATGCCAGTTTCACAATTTATATTAGCTTTGGCAGTGGCTAAGAATGGACGACCTAGGATGATCGGGATGTGAATGAGTTCCTCAGGTAATGCCATATCTAGAATAAGAAAATCCACGGGGAAATAACAATCATGAACCTTTACAATAACATCCTCAATTAATCCTCGTGGAGTCTTCACAGACCTATCAGCCAACTGCAAGATGATGGGTGTGGGCTTTAATTCTCCAATATCAAATTTCTCATAAATGGCTGTTGGCAAGAGATTCACACTAGCACCTAAATCCAATAAAGCTCTATCGAATGTAACTCTACCTAAGTCACATGAGATCAAGGGTGCTCCAGGATCCTTTAACTTCTTGGGAAGATGATTCATCACAATCGCACTCACATCTTCCGAAAGCCGAACCTTTTCGGATGCCATTCTAGATTCTCTTCGTGGAGTACATAATTCCTTGAGGAACTTAGCATAAGCTGGCACATGCTTGATGGCATCGAGGAGTGGAATATTAATCTGGACTTGTTTGAATAAGTCCAACAACTCCTCATTCTGAGCCAGTTTCTTCCTGGCATTGGGCTTAGCTAACAAAGTATTTGGAAATGGCACCCTAGGTTGATAAGAACTTGAGCCTTCATCTATCTTCCCTTTTCCTTTCGGATCTTCCTCCAACTTCTCCATGTTGGGTTCAGCCTCACTCTCACTTTCAATTTCATGAGGCCAATCAGTGGAACCTTCGGCTAACTCTCCATCTGCATGTGGGTTTTCTAAACTTTTCCCACTCCTAGCATTCTCAAATTGCGACCCTTTAGGTTGTGGTAACGGGCCAGGCTGAGGTAAAAGGCCCGATTACTGCGGAAAACTCGGAGGTTGATTCCTTGGATTGGCAATGGGTTGACTAGGAAGTTGACCCACTTCTCTTCTCATCGTAGCTTCCGCTAGTTGACCTATTTGACTTTCCAACTTAGAAATAGATTGTTGCTGGGTCAAAATCAGTTGTTGGAGTTGAGTGAATTTGTCATCAAAGTTGGGGTGAGGAGGTTGTTGGTAAGTGGGTAGAGGATTGTATTGGGTTGGTTGTCCATATTGGAATGAGTGGTAGTGGGCCGATTGACCTGATTTGAATGATTGATAATGGGCCGGTTGAGAGAATTGGGCCTGAGATCTCCTTGCTTGAACATTTCCGTAGAAATTAGATTGATGTTGAAATGAATTCGGTGGCTTTTGGGCTTCATGCATGGGAGGATTGGACATTGGTAATGGGGCCTGTTGATTCTTCCAAGAAAAATTAGGGTGGTTCCTCTAGCCAGGATTGTAAGTATTTGAGAATAGATCATTATTGGGCCTAGAGAATCCCTGGGCAGCCTGAACTTGTTCTTGAATAAATGGTGGAAGTTGGGCCGCAGTTAGGCATTCATTCACTTGATGGGTTGGACTTGCACATAAGGCACAAATGTCATGATTGACAGAAGATGGGCCTTCATATGGACTAGATTGTGTTGGGTAAGTAGGCTCTTGCTTGTTTAAGGCCAAGAGTTGGTCTAATTTCTGGGACAAGATGTCTACCTTATCCAATTTCTGATTAATCAGATTAATGTCTATTCTGGATTCGGACTCTCCACGGGCCTTAAGTTTATACATTCCAGTCCGTTTACATGGCCCTCCACATCTCAAAAAGATGATAACGAGGCATGATTGATGGAATTTTCACTCAACATCTCAAAAAGATCATAGGCCTCATCTTCATTTTTCATCATAAATGCCCCTCCACATGAGGCATCCACCATCTGTCTAAACTGTTCAGACAATCCTTCATAGAACGCTTGGACAATTTGCCATTTTGAAAGCCCATGATGAGGGCATTTCCTAAGCAATTCTTTCAGTCTTTCCCAAGATTCATAGATCAATTCCCCGGGAGTTTGGGTAAAACTCGTGATGGCCCTTCTCATGGTATTGGTCCGCCTTATGGGGTAAAACTTCTTGAGAAATTCTTTCTGCATTTCTTCCCATGTCTTAATGGGCCTTCCTATAGTCCCCAACCAATATTTAGCCTTATCCTTTAATGAAAAGGGAAATAAGGTCAACTTAAGGCCATCATTGCTGAAATTCTGGGTCTTCACCGTAGAACAGATTTCTAAAAATTCATCCAGATGCTTATAGGGATCTTCATTAGTATTCCCATAAAAGGATGGGAGCATCTGAATGGTGCTAGATTTAATTTCATATTGATTGGCTGGATTCTTAGGAAGATGAATGCAGGACGAAGGTTGATATCGATTTAGAATGAAATAGTCTTTCATTTGCTTCGGTGGGTCTGATTATCAGCCATTTGATCTTGTGGTGGATTTTTTTGATGTAGGATTCTCTCTATTTCAGCAAATGGTCCTAGAAAGTTATGGTTTTGAGATCTCCTACCTTACATACACTAGGACTGATAGAGAGAGGATGGATTTGAATTTTTTTTTTATTTCTTATTTTTTTTTATTTTTAAATGCAAACAATTTTGGTAAACAAATTACCCTAAGGATCTAATGTTAACCTAGACTCTCTATGTGAATTTTCTTACAAGGTGAATGGAGTCCACCTCAAGTCACAACCACAATCAATCAACGGCCAGGTAAGAGGTGGGGTAGTGGGAGGCTCCCCCTACTTTCGTAGGGACCTAATTAAAGAACCACTTTCCCGCTTAGGCGTTTGCCTTTGTAACCTCTAGCCTAGACACCGTTGCCAAAAGTGGAGGCAACCTGAAGTTTAAACCACTTACGGTGTAAACCTTAGATTCTCTTTCGACTTGCTTTTAATTAGATTAGGAAATGCTAATGCAAGGAAGGTGATTTGTGGGCTAAGAAAGGGTGATCAAATCCCTACCTTATGTGGTTAAAGTTGTTGTCCTTAAAGTCTTTTTGAATGCAATACAAGGCAATAAGCAAATCAATGCAGGGTGTGTTGATGCAATCATGAATGACTTGCTAAAATTGAAACACGTACCTTTCCCCCGCAATCTTCAACAATTTATGAAAATAACTATGAAAAGAAGCTAGCTCATGTTTTCCTAGAATGATGAATGCTTAGTATGAAAAGTTTCTAATCTGTAAATGGAGATTTTTAAATTTGGATGTTCTTCTTTTGTTTCTTTTTTTTAGTTAATGGAAACCTATCTAAATTAGAAACTACAAAAATTGAAACTAACTAAAATAAGGAAATTGAAACATAGAAAGTTGGAACATATTTACCATGATTTCGCTTTCCTTTTTTTTTTTTTTTTTTTTTTCAATATACCTGCAAAAATAAGAAAAATGAGGTTAGCTAAAGATTAATTACACTAACTCCAAGATAATCAAAATTAAAAATATAATTCTCCGGCAACGGCGCCAAAAATTGATAGCCAATGATTATGTCGTCAAAAACCCAAGTTAACAATCAAATTTTAATCGTCTCACGTGACATAGTTTTAGCAATAGCAATGATGAGTCCGAGTCGATCCACAGGGAGTTAAATTTTTAACTTTGAAAACTTTGGAATTTAGTTAATCTAAAAAAAAATGACGATTGTTTAGAATTTTTAATGCTTTAGAGTTCAATTATTCTAAAAATAACAAAAACCTGAATTAACTAGTTATACTAAATGATAATTACTCAATTAAACCGTACACAAGCTAATTGACTAAAATTAAAAAGAAATATAATTAACTGAACTAGTTCCGAGTAAACAAACACCCCTAATGTAAGGGAGAAATAAGTATTAATTGAATAAAAGTTGAACAAAATTCTCATTAATCACTAACCTTCTAACAGTAACAACACTCATCTAAACTAACAAAAATAATTAATGGAAAATTAAGTAAATGACACATGTAGCAAATAGAGGCTCGGGGGAGGCTTCTGCGTGTGGAGCGGCTCACTGGACCGCGAGGGGGTGCGTGGCAGGCGAAGGGTGCATGTGGCGTGCTGAAACGGGCCCTGGCGCGGCAGGCGAGGCGGTGCGACAGGCGAGGGCGCTGCGCAGACGGCGGCTTGGCAAGCGAGGCGCTGACGGGGCGGCGGCTGGAGCGCGGCAACGGGCACGAGCGACGATGTCGCCCTCCGCGAACACGCACGGGGCACCGCATGGCGCCGGCGGGCCCCGGTGCTGCTGCGGCTGCCTGTGCGTGGTGACACGTGGCTGGGCGATGGCGGCGGCTCACACGCAGTGCCAACGCGTGGCTCGGCTGGGCGACAGTACGTACCGGCCCCCTCGGGGTCGGTTCCTCGTTCAGCAGCAGAGCAGAGAGAAAGAGAGGCAGAGAATATGAAAGAGGGAGAAAAAGTAAGAGAGAGAGGGAGACTGCGGGAGAGACAAAGAGAGAGAAAAAGGTGGGAGAGAGAGAGAGACTATGGGAGAGATAGAGAGTAAGGTGGAGAGAGAGAAAGAGACTGCGGGAGAGAGAGAACGGCTGAGAAGGAGAAAAAGTAAAGGCGAGAAAGAGAGACGCAGAGGGAGAGAGAAAAAGTAAAAGGGGGAGATGGAGAGTCTGCGGGAGAGAGAGAAAGAGAACGAGAGAGACAGAGCGGCTGAGGAGAGAAAAGGACAAAGAAAGAGGAAAAGTAAGGCAGAGACCGAGACTTCGGCTGAGGAGAGAGGGGAACCTTTTAAAGAGAAGGAAGGGTTTTTAAAATAAAGAAAGTGGGGGAAAAGAAGGCTGCTGCGCCCTTAAATTAGGATTTTTTGGGTAAAGGGTTAGGGTAACCCTAATGTAAGGAGTAAATGACCAATTTGTCTCTACATCTTTTATTTTTCCAAAAAGATGGACGATTCTGTTGAGATTTGAACTCCAAACCTCCCACAAGCCCGCATAGACTTAACTATTAGACCACAGCTTCTTTCATGTCTTGTTCACATAAAATAAATTCAAATTAGCATATTTTTACAAAAGTCATCACATTTATTTATTTATTTCATCTCGGTTTTGTCGAAAAATCGCAAACGCGCTATACTCCATTAATCACATGAAATGACGATGTTTTTAAGTCGGAGTTTGACGAAATTGGTACCGTTGGAATTGGTACGAAATTATCTATCATTTCATATTATTTTGCAGATGAAAATTCGAGTATGATGCGTATGATTACTCCTTAAATGATCAATTTAACAATTTATCAAGTAGTATAAAAGATGTTGGGCTTTCTGAGCTGTCACATAAAAACTCAAATCCAAGATGGGTAACACTTGTTGCACCTTGGTCAGTGACTCAGTGGTATAACCTTGTGGATTGCAGCAGGACAGGAGGAGGGGAGGGAGGAGCTGCCGTCCGATCAGACATGTAATTTTTTCTTAGAAAAATTGCCAAGTTCGAGGATCATTTGAACTCAGTCTCTATATTCTCCGATCAAAGATGAGACGATAAAACATAATTTAAAAAATAATTATACATTCATACAATCCGAGCTGTCAGCATGCGATCTGTATGTTGCTGCACTGCAGGTGCATGCTGCAGCCTGCATGTTTCACTTCTGCGGTGCACCAAGTGTTACTCATCTAGGACAAGCTTAGGTTAGGCTTGGAGTTCTAAGCCTGAAGACTGATGGCCTAACCCATAATGGAACTCAGTTTGGAGGTCCATTGGGCGCAATTAGCTAATGATTCGGATTTTTCAGACATCACCTGAAGTATGAAGATATTTGAATAACTTGAAGTAGGTTAATTAGCAGATATCTAAGTTCATTGCAGCCTTTTACGTATAGCATTTTCTTGATTGGGACATTTGGAGGGACAATTGCAAATTACTTCCATGAGGGTCGGTTTTGGAAATTTTTCCAAAAATGAAACGAAGAAGAGAGAGAAGTCTAATCGATGGGGGCTTCAACCCGATTCTTTTTGATCCCATCAGGATTTGGCAGAGCTAAAAACCGCTATAAGTAGGTTATGGGTTCGACCAAAAATCCATTGAAAAATTTTCGAGCTTCCTCCCGACTGTTTTTCTCTAGATTTTTGAATTCGTTCTTCTTCACTGCAGTTGTCTTTACTTGCATGAGGGTCGGTTGGACTTTCGGTACCCATTGACAGCCCTAGTCAAGAGGTAGGTAGGCATGTAATAGTCTGAACCTTGATTAGTTTCTATTTGGGACCCTTTTGATAACTTAAAGATTTGCAAAAGTAATCAAATGTGAAGGTTGGTTTGGAACATGAAATTTAAGTTTTGGTAAGTTAAGATATATTAAGTGCTGAAATCAATTAATTAAATCAGACAAAATGGTTGACTATTTTGTACATTTTATAATAACAGAAAATCCTATCAACATGACTGATTATTTTTGACATAATGGTGGACCACTTTCTTTTTAGAAAAATTTTAAATATTTATTTCCCTTAGGCGCGACCATACATAACATAGAAATCACAATTGGAATTTAAAAAATACATTCATAAAAGATTTAAATTTTTATGAAGACTCTCATGCTATTTAGATGTTTATTTTGAAAATCAAACTGATAAAATTTTAAATCTTTATGAAACTCATAAACTATGACTTGGAATCTTATGTAGTCCATGGAACATGTATGAATAATCTTTATATAATTCACTTCCTCTATTAAAAATTTACAAAAACACATTAAAATTAAGGAGAAAAGGAATATTATGAAAATTTCACCTTTAGAATGTGAAAATTATTTGGTACATTTATTCACCTTTAGAATGTGGAAATTATTTCATACATTTAGGCAAATTTAATTTACTCTTGTAATAAGTTGTATTTTGACCTATAATTTTGTAGACAGGGAAATAGCTATTTTAGCCCCACGTGCCATAATTGAGTTATAACTTTGGAATAATTATAAAGAGTTTAATTTTTTTTATAAAATATAATATTCTAATATGTAAAAAAATAATGATATATTTTCTAAATTATCCACACAAAGATTTTTGTCTTAAGAATGGAGTCTTGTTTGACTTATTGTTGTTTGGATGATCTCATAACATGGTTGATTATTATCTTCATGCATTTTATATGATGTGAATTCATATATTAAATAATTTTAGGTAGTAAAATCATCATTTATATGTTTGTCACTCAACTAGACAAAAGCAGTACTTTGAAATTAAGTAGGTAGATGTTTATAAAGTTAATATCTATTTAATTTAAGATAAATATGACAAATATTTCACCTATGTTTAATTAAGGGGAGTCAGTGCCTATTCACTGACTGGAGATCAATTCCTCTTTTGATTTGCTATAAAAGGATTTTGATAATTGCACACGATGTGGATTTAGATGACACTATGGAAGGAGGTGAGAGATGAAAGAGAAGAAAAGGAAAAAAAGGAGGGGATATAGAAAAAAGTGAGTGGCACCTTGATATCTTGATGTTAAGGCATCATCTATTCTTGTTTTGATGGTACCACCACCAATTGATTGAATTTGTGCACCATCACCAAGTGGAGGGGGCGTGAAAGTAATTTGATTGAGTTGCATATAAAGACTTCTTGGTGTAGCTTATCTTCTTATTGATTTTTTGGAAGAATGTATGATACATATGCTATCTTCTCTTTGTGGTAATTGTAAAGTTCTCTCCTTATTGCCGAAACAACTCCTACCTATGGTTCTCTCCTAATTGTTTCCATGAATCAAATGATCTCATTTCAAGGTTACATAAAATCATATTAGGGACTTCATTCATATTAGATCATTTTGTCTCCAAATATTCCATTGAACGATATTAATTAAGTGAAAGAATATTAGTCACTTAATTAGACTAGAATAAATTAGGTTTAGACATCATAATCAGTCACAAAAAGATCCACATGATGTGTGAACAAAGAATAAAGTCATGAATTGTAATGAAATTCCCAATATACTGAACAACTAGGATATGTTTATGCGTCAATTCTCATTTATCAAGACATATTCGTCAACACATGTGACACCACTTTTAGAGATGTCACCTCAAATCCCAATGTCATGAATTGGAAAATTTGTAAGGCATTAAAGGTCAAACCATCTACAAATCCAAAAGAACAACCACGCCATTCCCACTGATAAAAACACAATAATTTACATTATCATGAACTATACGTCTCTAGCCTAAAATGATGCAACATTCTAAAATATACAAATAATTAAACTTACTTCTTTAAGTAGCAGATCTTGAAAATTCCCTGGATCACTCTCTCCAACCTTCACCTTCTTAGGGTTAAGGCTCTTTAGAATATTTTAAAAATCCAATAACCACATGTATGAGTTTTAAGACCTAACAAACATCAAAATCAATAGCATGCTTGACATATAATAATTTAACAAATCCCAAGATAATTCTAAAGTTATCATGAATTTCTATTTGTTCTACACATATATCATAAGTTAAAGAAACGTAATTAGTAAGACAATGCAAACACATTTTCAAATTATAATCGAAATTTCTCTAATTTGGTTCACAAACTACCCAATTTAAGTCAAATTCACTAAAAGATGAAATTTAGTCTAAACTCACTTAAGTCACATTTAAATCATCTAATTAAATATAAATCATGCAATATTCATCACAAAATCTATTTAACTTAAAATAAATAGAATCAAAGAAATTTAAGTTAGTTCAATTTTGGTCAAAGCTAATAAATCGGTTTGAAAATCATAAACCGGAGGGTCAGGATATTACAGGGCCTTTCCAATACTCAAGTTAGTGGCAGGACAAGTGAAGAACTAATATAGCTTGGAGGTAGAAGATTAGGGCCTTTCCAATACTCAAGTTAGTGGCAGGACAAGTGAAGAACTAATATAGCTTGGAGGTAGAAGATTCTACTTTCATGAAAGATGAATCGGATAGGGAGTCGCCAAACTAGGGACTAAGCCAGGCTGAATGAAGATGGAGCCACTGTGCAGTAAGCAATCTTGTTAGTAGGTTCACACGGAGTGATCCTAAGAGGACCCCTCCGACACTCAAGTCGATGACAGGATAGGTGGAGGGCTGATATGGGCTAGAGGCAAAAGATTCCACTTGCCTTGATTGGATGTATCTAGCTCTCCTTTATGAAAAGAGAGTAAATAAAAGTCTATTGGGACTTCCGATATAGGATTATTCCTATAGTAGGTGCTTTTGCCTCTTTGTTTCGGTGAGCTCAGGGTTAATGAGCTGGATGGGCTGACCGATGATCGACGGGCCTCTTAGAGCCATCACTTTATGGGCCGCTTGGTAAATGGGTCAAGCCCTCTTGCTCAGGTTCGATTGGACAGTAACAATAGAAAATATTTGTTGTTTTTTTTCTAAAAAAATATCTTAGAGAAAGGAAAGAGTCCTAAGGATTAAATTATATCATCTTCTAAAAGATAAAATAAAAAATAAACTATGTAGATGGATCTATTTGTCTTTTTATTTTATTTTTAACCATTCGATCAAAGATTGGACGGCATATCTGGTCCCTAAGATTGTTTTCTTCTCCTGAGATTTTTTTCTTTAAAAAAAACTATGTACTGCTACAACTGTCTAATCGAACCCAATCTCATGACCCATACTGCAGCAAGTATTAAATAAGAGGTCAAGGCAAGCTGTGTGTAACTCCCCGCTTGGGCGGGGTGCAGCATAGTGTGGGTCAGGAGTGCATTGCAACTAACGTGGATTGCAATGCATGGCACAACAACCGTCCGATCGGACTTGGATCGGATTGTTGTTGTGCAGCCTGTTTAAATTTAAGGGGGGCCTTTTGGGGGGCATTTTTTTTAATTTTCTTGTCATTTTTTTAAATTTTTTTCCAGCGTCCGATAAAAATTTTGAAGGTACAGTTGCTCGGGTCAGCCCCGACCCGAATATATATATATATATATTTTTTTTAAAAAAATATTTTGCACATAAATTGAGATTTGTGTCTATTTGTTTTTGAAAAAAAAAATATACATTCGGGTCGAAACCGACTCGAGCAACTCGGATGTACCTTCAGATTTTTTATCGAACGCTCCAAAACAATTTAAAAAATTCAACAAGAAAATAAAAAAATAAAAAATACCTCTCAAACGGCTCCATAAATTTAGATGGGCTGCTCAGCAGCCGTCCGATTTAAGTTCGATCGGACGGTTGTTGTGCCACACATTGCAATCCACGTTAAATTGTAGAATTGTAATGCATGACATTACAACAAGTATTACTCGGCCAGAAAGACCGGACCGACTTCTCTTTTAAGCTTGAAAGGCCTCTAGCCTTTTAATTGTGAAAGGCCCCTAGGCAGGCCCTGCCCGTTGCACATGGTCCCCACCACATCGTATGGATTTATTTCCCACGATATAAATAATGTGGGGACTAAAATTTAGCGCTGAGGTATTTAGCAGCTGAATATACAAGTTCTTCGAGAATTATTTGTATCCATTTGAAACCTAACATCATGAACTTACCCCTAAAAGATGATGAAATATGGGAGGCTTTAAGATGAATAGCAAGATAGAGAGGGGGAGATAAATATTAAATCTGCAGGATTATAATTGTTTTATTTCTCCAAAAACCTTCCATCCTTTTGTAAAATTGGCAAATATATAGCATGCTGACGATGCTTCGACGTCGCCTTGCCATGCCGACAGTCGAAATGTGGCCTTTGTTTGATGCTGTTAAGGACTAGGCATAATTAATATTTTTGACCTTTCATTACACATTAAAAAAAATTAAAGGAAAGGAAAAAAAAAAAAGAAACAATGAAGCATATATGTGAAGGCGACATATCCCCCACTCCACTACTTGTCTCCACCTACCTCCTGCAGGGACTTTGTCCATTTTAGATGGAATCCCTAGGTATTCAGACACATGCAAATGGGTTACAACCATATCAATCATTTATTTCCAAAAATAAAATAAAATATCAATCATTTATGTACTTGTTTTAGGGAGGATTCACCAACCCTTGCAATTCTATATTCGGTGTAGGTGTGTTAAAGTGTGTAGGAAAGGAAAGACGCATAAATGTTTTCCTCGTAGGACAAATAGGCAAATCTCATGTCAAGAGATATTATAAGCTTGAGAAGGGTTGGTTGACATAATCTTGCTCTTATTTTTTTTGTAAGAAATATTTTTAAATTTAAATGTATGAAGACATATAATAAAATAACTTTTACTGTCGCGACTTGTGCCAACGCTTCTCTCCGGTTTTCTTTAAACCGTTACTGGATGATCAGTACCTTGGCAAGCAATTAAGGCTGTGTTTTTGGAAACCCTTTTTAGCATTAATTTTTTTGACAAGATTTGAAGAAGATACAAATTTTTTTTCAATGATGTTTTTTATTAGAGTTCTCATTTAAAGAATTTACAATTAAATAGATTTGAGAAATCTAAGTTACCGAAGAGTTCATATGTAAAAAGAGAAAGATGGAGTGAGAGAATGTTGAGAAGTGACAAAAAAATCTTTTTGAGAGAATGTTTAGAAGTGACAAAAAAAATATTTTCTCTCCTTTTCAAAAACGACTATGTAGTAGTTTCTTATTTTCAAATCTAAAGAGAGACTCTAATGAATTTACCGCTCTCTTCAATCTACAAAATCAATTCTAAAGAAGACCAAGGGAGGACCCTTCTATTTAGAAGAGTAATACTTGTTGCACTATCCTTCAGTTGAGTTGGAATGAGCCCCCTTATCCTCTTGTGCCATCTAGAAAACTCATATGACCCCTATCTCTCATTAAATGCGCATCGACGTTATCCATACATCAGCGCACATGAGGGGCGTTGGATTTAAAAAATAATAAAAAATTACCAAACAAACTATGATGTCAAGAGCATCATGAAGCATTCGAGAGTATCTTGAGGCTCTCGAGCGCATCCTAAAACTCTCAAGAGTGCATCCTGAAGCTTGAGAGACTCTCGAGAGCATCTTGAAGCTCTCGAGCATAAATGTTCCTCGATGTTTTCGTGCGTCTCAAGATGTTTTCGAAAATTAGTTTGATGGCTATTTTTTTTATTTCTTTTAATTTGGCCCTCTCCATGTACCTTGAGGTGCGACTGATGTTGGAATGCATTTAATAAGGGGGCAAGGGCCATGTAAGCTTTCTAGATGACAGAAAGGGATAGAGAGGCTCATTCCAACTCACCTTTGCTCCCTCTAGTGCGGTACAACTAGTATTCCTCCTATTTAGAAATATCCTTTACTTACTTTGCGGAGTGATTCTAATGATTCGAATTACTCTAGAGACTGTTTCCAACCGCCACTACAGAGACATTGATTCTCATATATGAGGATCGTCCTTCCTCTGTCAGGTCAGATGAGGAAGATTATAAAGACCATAAAGATTGTTGCCCTGCCCCTATTTGTCAAACATGGATAGAATCAAAACCTTAAAAAGAAGGAAACATATAAAGTCTTTGGAGTGTTTGAACATATCACTTGTTCCATCGTCCAAACAGGTGGGGAGCTATGGGAACTACCTGAGGGAGAACGATGTTTACAGCGGAAACAAAAATTAAAATAATAATACATTTCCAATGCATTATGAAGAACAAAAATCAAAGGTAGGGTGGACAAATTTCACCTTGCGCAGAATCGAATCCGCATTTGTGTGGTTCTGACAGTGTGACGTTACAAGCTGCACAATCATTCGACCTCTAGCAATATCCACGTGATCCTCCTTACGATTGGTGTAACGACCCGCCATCCTATGACCGGGGACCCGGTCACTAAATGGATGTCGGCCCATTAACTGCGGGTTCACACCCAGATCTCACACAACACATCTGGAGGAGTAAGTGCTAAACAAGGCTAAATATAACAATCGCACGGACTACAAAGGTAAACGAGTGCGCAGAAGGGAAAAATAATAATGTCCGTATACAGTCCAACAATAATTACATGTCCAACAAGTTAAATAAGTACAGGCAGAAGGAAAGTACAATAACATCGGGGCATACCCCGGAACTAAGACAGCTGCTGGTCCGCACACCAAGAAGACACCACGCTTTCGCTCGCCACGAGGTCCACACCTGAAACCGCAGGGAGTGAGCCACACTAGAAATGGGCTCAGTAGGGATCATCCGATCCCCCGCCTCCCACTCACACACCCACAAGTGCAACAACAGGAATATATGGCAGTTAAGTAAAGCAGTAAACATAGCACTCAACCTGATAGGAACCGTACGATAAGCAGTGTAACAAGAACAGTACCAAGTAACCCGAAGAACCCGACACAAAGTCACGTCGCACAGTCAAAGTCCACGAAGCGACTAAACCACACTGTCGACCGAAGTCAAACGTCGCCTCCCAACACTACCACCACTGCTCACGCCTGTCCACCCCTACAGTGTTCCGGGGCACTGTAGGATGAGGCAGTGAGCCAAACTAGGACTAGCTGGACTCAGTGTACCGCCACTGCCAGCTACGTGTGCACACAAGCAGTCTAGACTACTGTCCTACCACCGGATTGCCTCCACGCTAGGCCTCAGCGCTTCCAGGAGGGCCCTGGGGACCGGCGAACCCCCGTCAAGCCGAAGCTACAGGAACTACCCACAAATCCAACTCTCCTGGGCTGCGTCAGGCCAAAGGGCTAAGGGTACCACTCGTAACCTTGATCAAAGGTCACATCAGGCCCAGTGGCTAAAGGGTAAACCAACTCCCACCAGTACCAGCTCCACAGCAAGAAACGCGTCGGAAGCTGTCACGACAAACAGGGAAACCCAGACCCGCTGAGGCCAAGCAGCAACCCCTCGGATAGCGCACCAGCTACTCCGGCCCGACGGGCTCAAGGTGGTTCTGCTTCCCTCAGCTAAAGGTAAACCACAACATGTACCCCTTCTCCCACCGGTACGGCACAATGCCTCACAGACACCATGACCCTGTCCCCATCGGTCCATGGTGACAAACATAAACCACAGTCATATCGATCCACAGTCGTGTAAGCACACACACACACATATCATGATGCCATTCCACACACACAGAAGTCCTCAGTCTCAGTGTACAACGTAAAACATGCCTTAGAACCGCCAATAGTGAAACATATGTTCAAAAACCAGGGTTAAGACAATTCTGTCTTGAATCGCGTCGACCGAGGTCGACGCCATTCAAGTCCCTTAGACGGGTTCAGTTAAAAGCCAGATTATCCCTTAAAATGCGTCCACCTGTGAAGCCGCCGTTTAAAACGCGTCAGGGTCGCCAGACGCCATTCAACCCAGTAATCCAGATTGCAGAACCCTTAAACGGGGGCATTTCCTGCCTAAATGGCGTCATGATGTCCCGACGTCCTTCTGAAAGGCGTCGTCCATCCATGACGTCATTTAGCGCCAGAACCCCTAACTCAGGAAACCTCGAACAGGGAGGTTTCTGCCCTAAAACGCGTTGTACTGACCCGACGTCTTTCGGAAAGGCGTCGACCAGGTACGACGCCATTTAGCGCCAGAAACCAGGTTTCCTGGTTCGACCCGAGGGTCTCTCCCTTGAACCCCAAGCACCCTGAAAAGCCCCAAAACCAAAAGGGGGAAGATGAGAACGTCAAGCACCACGATCATGCTATGAAACCACGTCCACAAACACCGCCATTCCCACAAGGAATCCCCCTAAACATGCTCAATCTAACCCCAAACACGCCACATCACGCCAAGAAGCAAACGAGCACACATGCAAGGTTCGTCCCCCTACCGGTTCTTGAACTCCGCCAAGCTCCGTGCCGCCGTCCCGCCGCACCGCACACCGCCGCCGGTACCCTCGAGGACGCCGCCACTCCGCCGGGACGTCGGCCGCCGTCCGGAGAGTGGAACACCGCGAAGGAAGTGGTGGAGGTAGAGGTAAGAGGTAAAGTAGTGTTGGAGTGGTGGAAGAGGAAGAAGAGGAAGGGAAGGGGAAGAAGAGCGTCGGAGAGGGCGGAGAGGGCGAGGAGAGAGAGAGTGAAGGCGAGAATGAGGGAAAGAAGGGGAGGCTCGCGGGGTCAATCAGAATCTAGGTAAAACGCGTCGATCGAGGCAGACGCCATTCAGTCTGACAGGACAGCCGTACTGACAGCGCTCTGAAATGCATCGCTCACCGTGGACGCCGTTTAGACGATGTGACCGGCCGTACTGACAACGCTCTGGCGCCGTACCCTGACATCGCAGATGTCGCAGTCTGAATCGCGTCGACCAAGCTGGACGCCGTTCAGACGAAATGACAGGGGCCGTACTCTCGCGGTCCGAAACCCGCCCACGTGGCGCACACGTGGCACAACAACCAACAGACCTAAATTGCGTCCACGCACCCTGACGCCTTTTGAAAGGCGTCGAGCAGTGCTGACGCCATTCAGCCAAGAATCTCAAGACCCCTCCAGGGTCCAAACCAGGGGATCCGGCCCGAACCCGACCCGAACACAGAACCCGAAACCTCAGTCCTTACAATTGGTCTCTCTCAATTCCTCGTTCAGTTAAAGTGCACGTTGGTCACCCATCCCCATCCAAGTGTGCGCGGCATATGGGCGAAGAATTCCCGACAATCAGGATTCGAAGACGACGATGCAGTGGAGCTCAGAGGGGGCCTGCACTATGGCGCCAGAGATAGAGGGGAGAGGGAGGGGGATGTCCAAGGCAGTTCTGGATGTTTGGCCCAGAGCTTCCCTCTCGCAATTTATTTGTAAGAAGTCACCCATAGTTTTTACAAAAACCCCTGACTTAATATTAATTCTGTTTGTGACCCGTCAACTAAGAATCTTGTGCGTGTGACCCTCTAGACCTAAGTACTAGTCCGGTTAATAGTTCATTAAGTCCAATAACTTCTTATTAACTTAATTAATTAATTAATATTTTTATATTAATTAATCAACTTATCCGATTAAGTTCGCAAACTTAAATCTATCGGATCTCCGATCATGTTAGATACTAAGTAACACTGTATGATCATGGAAGGTATTGGAGTTCAGCTACCCACACAAAGAACCTTTCCATCAACAGTTACTGCGTAGATATAATCATTTATTCGTACAATGCTCTCGAGTCAACTTAGGATATGGTGTACTATCAAATCCTAACCGGTTGATTCACTTGGTTTCGAATGTCACTATATAATATTAGAAAATCATTTTTCCTGATATTATGTCCGCCTTGTCCAGGGACTCCTACACATCCTTCTTAAATGATTTTCTTATTCAAGTCCCTTCGAAAGTATTCTACAGTACCCGATCCATGACTATTTAGAATCCCGTGTTTAGAGATCCGTCAGTTAAGATCAAAGTACAGAAGTCCCTCAAAAAGGTGTCTTTAGTGTCTCAGGTCTGGAGACTATCCACGCAACTATGACAATAGAATCAACCTGGTTGATAGTCACGTACATTGCCATCCAGCGATTCATATCGGATCAGTTCAGTGAATTCATTTTCTAATGAGCACCTACAGATTTACCTTAGTATCTCCACATAGGTGACTATAAGATTAGTCATCTTTATCACATGAACCGGAGAAATCTGTACTAGTCTCACCGAATATATGATATCCTTTGCAGACATCTCCCGATCAAGAACAATTAAGAATGTGTATTTATAGGTGATCAATTTTATTATTACTATCTCATCATAATTTGATCACTATTGCACACATTCATGGACTTGATTATAAAACGAATATAAGCGAATTACACATAATGAATATAAAAATTATTTTATTAATAACTGAACGAGATTATACAATGCCTGATTGAATTGTAGGCTCTCTAAGACTAACAGGAGCCACCAAACCCGATAGAAATGTCGGCCCCTCCGAGTGGAAAAATCGCTGACTCCAATGGAGCATCGCGTCCTCGGTGCCGATAACAGCTTCTTCTAGGCGGGAAAAGGGGGGGGGGGGGGGGGGGTGTTCTCCTCTACATAATCCCCACCTGTCCATGTTTCTTCTATCCTCACCTAGTTTCATCCTCCCACCTCCTCCCCTTCATGTTTACCGTTTTCCTTGCCTCCCTTCGTAGATCGCTCCCACTAGGGCTGTCAATAGAAACCCGATTATCCGATTTTTCGATCCGTTACCGGAAAAAAATATCCGTTTTCGATAAAAAAATATATGTCTGACAGTTATCGGAATCGGATATTTCCGATAAACTATCGGAATCGGAAACAGAAATACCTGTTTCCGTATCTGTTTTCCGATTTTCGATTCCGATTATTATTAATTTATTATTAACAATTATATTAATCTTAAATCTTTTTTAATCGGACGGCTGGGGGAGAAAAACGTTCGTAAAAAAGGGGAATCGGAACCCTAACCCTTCGCTACAGACTACGCAGCCCCCAACACATGTGGCATGCCCCATCTGGCCATCTCCCCTCTAATCTAAGCCCCATCTTCTTCCTCCCCTCTCCACCACACCAACCTTTCGCAACAACTAGCAAGCCAGCAAACGCCTCCCTCCGTCGGACGGCAAGCCTCAGCTGCTCGACGCTGCTATTGTCCAACGGTTGCTCATCCATCGTTCTCAAACGGGGTCAGCGACGAAGGGGGGAAATCCGGAAGGTTTGGATGGTTTTGGCCGGCGATGGCCTTGACGAAGGGGAACTCGGGGCGGCCTCGATGGCGACGGTGTCGGGTATGCGTCTTCTTCTTCAATCCCTCTCCTATTTCCTACCCCCCACGCCTCGTGAGCAAAAACAGAGAGAATGACTACTCTCCCCTTCCTCCCTGAACAAAGAAGAGGTAGGAAACCTTCAAATCCAAGACACGGTGTCGAGGTAGAGGTCGTCGAAGAGCGACTAGGCGCAATCGGGAGCGGAGGTGACGGGGACGGCCGCCGCCGTGGAGTCGGAGGAGGAAGAAGAATGAGAGGGAGAGGGCGAGGAGGGGGGCGGCCGATTGAGCTGCGGCGGCA
This sequence comes from Zantedeschia hybrid cultivar, assembly GCA_030544215.1. Lineage (NCBI taxonomy): Eukaryota > Viridiplantae > Streptophyta > Magnoliopsida > Alismatales > Araceae > Zantedeschia > Zantedeschia hybrid cultivar. The sequence goes on along the minus strand of JARZZO010000011.1, from coordinate 23,739,656 downwards.
GGGGTCATGGGCGCGGGTGCGGCGGTAGTTCTCGTCGGGGCCGATCTCGCGCTCGAGGCCGAAGTTGGAGTTCTCGAGGAGGACGCCGGCGTGGAGGAGGCACGGGCATCGAGTAGTCATCCCTGCAACTGTTCATCCAAGTCCGGGTTCGGACTGTTGTCCATCTTCCACTCCAAATCTGCCAGCAGCGGCGGTGTCACGGTGCCGACAGAGCTCCCCTCCAACGCTTTCCTCAGCTGCCGGCCGAATTCCTCCTCCTCCTCCTCCTCCTCCCCCTCCTCCTTAGGCACCTCAAGCTCCTAGACCCAGAAAATGTCCCACGCCAGCTCCACCTCGCCCACCACCTCGCTGCCCGCGGCAAAGGAGAACTCATCCTCCCCGTCTCCGTGCCCCTGTTCTTCAGGGTAGTTGCTGCCTATGACCACATCTAGACGCCCATTGTTGCTGCCCCTTCCATCTCCAAGCCCCTGCAATTGCTGGCCTGCGGCTGGCAACGGCAAATCACCCAGGGTGGGGGACGGTTGCTTGTTGAAAGAGGCTGCTGCTGCATAAGTGGAGGCAGTGGGTGATGATGCCAACTCCTCAGTCAATGCATCATCAACTTGGAAGATGCTGCCGTCGTCGGCGTCCAACTCGTAGTCGTAGTTGTGTCCGGAAGGATTCCCTCGTGATCGTGACGCTTCCCGACTGCCGGCACACTCAGCCACCTTCTCCTTGTCTTGGACGGTAGTAGTTGCAACAGTTCTAGTTCCGGAGGCAGAATAAGCGAGGGCAGTGACGAATGCCTCAGTGAGGGCGGCCCAAGCATCATCTGACAGGCACCCTTATTTTGTGGGAAAAATATTTATCATAATATTTCACTTCAATCTGTGCCAATTTGTTGCTCCATGTTCATCTGCTGGTTCTTGAAAATAGACTTGATGCCAATCTTCATCTGCTGGTTCTTGAAAATATACCAACCAAAGAAAAGGATACAGCAATAGGTCCATATGCCAAAAGAACAACATACACAGACATTCATGCACTTTTTTAAAAAATATTTTTATTTTCAGTTTTTTTTAGATAATAACATCATATTTCTCTTTTTTTTTTGCAGCAGATTATCTCTCATTGGATCGTGTAGGTTATTCTATACTTTTGTCACATCAGAGATGGCAGAGGAGGACCAATCCATGCCCCAAAGTCAAAGGTCTATTCGGTAGTTTTTTATTTAATTTTATTTAAATGTTAGACATGCTTTATAGTTTATGATGTCATGCATCATTTTGAGAGTATGCATTTATTTCTTTTTGTTGTTTAGAATTTCTAAAATTGCAGAAGTATAGAGTAATGCACAAGCATCATCTCATGTGCCTCTCTCTAAACATGCAAAGAAGAGAAAATTGAGATTTTTAGTGTGGAATGACTTTGATAGGACTCAAAGAGAAGATGGGACATATGTTGCTACTTGTCATTTTTGTCACAAAGAATTGTCAGGAAATAGTAAAATGGGAACTACACATCTTAAGTTACATTTGCGTCATTGTGTTTATTATAAAAGGAGTAACAACAAACAATCTAGTGTGGGTCAATTGCTTTTGAGACCTGTAGAACCGAATATTGATGGCAGTACTACTCTTGAGTGTTTTCAATTTAACCAAGAAACAAGTCACGAGGACTTTGCAAAGAGTGTTATTGTGCATGAATATCCTTTCTCATTTGTTGAGCATGCCTTTTTTAGGCATTTTCTTAGCGGTATACAACCACAATTCAAATGTTTAAGTCGAAATACCATTAAGTCAGATTGCATGAAGTTATATGAAAAGGGAAAAACAATGATCTATGCAATGCTTAAAGACTCCTCATTTCGTGTTAACATTACATCAGATCTTTGGACCTCTATTGGTACTACTTCTTATATGTCTTTGACTTGCCATTTTGTTGATAAGAATTGGAAGTTGCAGAAAAGAATTCTTAACTTTGTGAAGGTGACATCTCATAGTGGTTTTGAAATTGCAAAAGTGATTAAAGAAAAATTATTTGATTGGAATATTGATGGCAAGATATGTAGCATTGTATTGGATAATGTATTTTCAAATAATGTGCTTACTAGAGAGCTTTGTGATGTCTTGAGACCTCGTGGTCGTCTTCTCCTTGATGGTGCTTTATTTCGTGTTCGTTGTTGTTGCCACATTCTAAATTTGATTGTTCAAGCTGGTTTGGGACCTTTGGAAATGACAATTTCAAAGATTCGTGATAGTGTGAAGCATATTAGAAGTTCAAATATAAGGTTAAAATATTTTAAGAAAGCTTCAGAACAAGTTAATGGACCAAAAAAGAAACTTATCTTGGATATTTCAACTAGATGGAATTCTACATACGAGATACTTTCTGTGGCTTATGAGTTTCGTAATACATTTGATCGATTATCATATTTTGATAGTGAGTTCAAAAATCCTCCATCTTTTGAAGAATGGGGGAATGTAAGAGTGGCTAAAGGTTGTTTGCTAATATTTTATCAAGTCACAAATAGACTTTCTGGCACAATGTATCCCACTGCAAATCTTTATTTCAATGATATTTGCTTGATTCACTTTACAATGAAAAAGTGGTTGAAAGATACACGTCCCTTTATTGTCTCTATGGCTACATGCATGTTTCAAAAGTTCAACAAGTATTGGCGGACATTGAGTTTAGTGTTATCTTTTGGTTGCATTTTAGATCTTCGTTATAAATTGAAAACCATTCGATTCTTTTTTGAAAAAATTTACAATGAGGATCATGGGAGAGAGGCTTCAAATAAAATTGAGAACATTCAGAGATCATTTATGAGGCTTTATAATGCATACACAGAAGAACAAAACATAGTTTTTTCTAATAGGAGTGGGACTTCTAATGTTGCAAGTAGTAGTGGGACCAATACTTTTGCCTCAGTGAATAGTAGATCTGAAGAATTTAGTTCTTGTCCTGAGTTGTTGGAGCTTGATCTTTTCCTTAAAGAGAACTCTTCAAACCAACCATTAAAATCAGACTTGGAGTTGTATCTTGAAGTCCCTGTGTTAAGCAATGAAATTATTCTTGAGAAGTATGGTGGAAATTTTGATATTTTAGCATGGTGGAAAGAGAAGGAGGGAAAGTATCCAATTCTTGCTATGATGGCTCGTGATATCTTGGGCATTCCAGTGTCAACTGTGGCATCAGAGTCTGTCTTTAGTACTGGAGGAAGGATTTTAGATTGTTATCGAAGTTCTTTGACGCCGGATACAGTTGAAGCCCTCATTTGTGCTCAAGATTGGTTGAAGCAAAAAGGTATATAATTTTTTTTTTATTATATTATTTCAAAGTAAATTTTAATTTTTATTCTTATAATGTTAGGTATACCACAAGTTAGATCCATCGCTAGTTTATCCACTATAATTTCAGCTTCTATTTTGGATGCTGAAATTTCACAAGAGGATGATGGTTTACTTGTGGCTTCTTCACATAATGATGATGTTAACCATGAACTGTACGTATGAATACAAACTTTTTTTCAGTACTAGAATTTTTTAATTTTAGTGTATGTTAACAAGTTCTTTTCATTTGTTTCTTTTGTAGGGAGGATGATGATGATCTTCAATATTGATTTCTTACTTTACTAATGAGAATTCACTTGCACGAGGTGAAAAAATATACATCTTCTTTTGCATGTCATTTTATATAGATGTATTATTTTAAAAAATATAACATAAAAATGTGTTTGCTTTTGTAAGAATGAAGAAACACTATGTTATGGAAAGTTTGGCTACTCAAGAATATTTAATGAGATTGTTACGTTATAATGTTGTATTGTTCAAGATTGTAATATTAAAATTAGATTAAGTAAACTTAATCTTGATATTAGTTTTTTTTTCTTTAAGATACAATGTGATGTCATGTTATGCTATGATGAATTTATGATGGATTTTATTAGTATATGGTTTAAGTTGTGTTATTGTGAAGAATTTGATTATTATGTGGTGAAAAATTCATTTTATTTTGAAATGATGTTTAGTTGAAAGTCTTTTCTAAATATCTTTTAACATTTAGTTGTAAAGTTTAATACATATAACAGATTTTTAAATATAATTTTATGGATATATGATTATACTCATTGTGTTTTAATTTTATTGATTATTATCTTTCAGATGAAGTAGCCCAAAATCATCTAGAGTGGAAACAAAGAATGTATATAGTCGACCCCAATTATTTGAGATTAAGGCTTCGTTGAGTTGAGTTGATTATTATCTAATGTGCTAAGGCATATTGCTTATATTTAGGCATCATTCTATATGTTTTAAACAAATAAATCAAGAAATTAATAATTTTCGGTAATTATTGGATATAATATCCGATTCCGATATTATCGGAAATAAATTGGAAACGAAAAATAGACTTTCCGATATTATCGAAAACGGAAATGAAAACTATACTTTCCGATCTTATCGAAATCGGAAACGAAAATAAATTTTTGTTATCGAAATCGAAAAACGGAAACATCCGTTTCCGTATCCGTATCCTACCGGTTTACGGCCCTAGCTCCCACCCTCTCTTCCCTCTGTTTCTTCTTGGCGATTCAGACCGTAGCTTGCCCTTTTCCTTTTACTCTGCCCCATCCACCAAGCCATGTGTTGCTTTCTTGTTTTCTACCGTTTTCCTCCCCCTAGAATCCTTCATCTTCCTAATCGTCCCACCTATTCCCATCTGTTCTGACTGCCGCTCACCGCTCTTTCCTCTCCTCCATTGGCCCTTCCAACTCCTTTTTGTCTCTGCCTCAGGCCTTCTGTCTCTGCCTGGGCTCGATGTTGGGCCGAAGTCTTGGCTTCTATAGCATTTTAATAGACTACTGCCTGTGTGTATGCTTTTCTTCTCCTATTTTGTAGGGCATACCTAAGTACATCGATCTATCGAGGTGTTTGTGGGAAAGTTGCTTCATTTCGATCCGTCCTGGATCTTGGAGATGCTTGCCAGAGCTCGAACTTTCACGCGCATTCTGTACGCCCCTACTGGTGTGCGTCTCTGAGCCCCTACTTTGTTAACTGTGAAAGTGATGCAGTCCTTCCTACGAATACCTAGCCGTTATCTCTACGGAGGTCCTCCTTGGTGCAGGGGAAACTTTGCCCCCATAGGAACTTGGTGCGTTGGTTGCTTGTGATGACCGCAGGTCTCATGATGAGTTAGTTCATTGTGTTTCCTCTTGACACGATGTACCATGGTTGTTTCTTCTAAATGAAAGGCAGCTTGTTTATTGCAAAAAAAAAAAAACATATAATCCCCAGAAAAGTGAAAACCTGTTGTTAAATAAATGGACAAGCCACGTAATAATTGCGACATCATTAATGTTCATCTCACTAGAATAAATGGAGTCACATGGTATGGTATGCACTGTGGAGGGACAAAAAGAGAGGTCTCCATCGAAAACCAGCTGCAAGATCCAAAAAGTCTTAACAACACCCCCCTCTCCAAATTAAAATAATAACATAAATAAAACAATAAAAAGAATAACATGGACAGCCCATTCAAATCCATATTAAATTGCCAAAACAAAAACAACAAAAAAATCATATAATAAAATAAATAGTTTGCTTCAGATAAGAGACACCACTCGCTTCTTCGGATTCCTTTCCTTCCCAGTTCCCCCACAATTCCCTCCCTTCCCCTTCCGCCCGCTCCGTCTCCGCATCTCTGCGAGAACCTTCCAATGGCGACGCGGGCGACCACCGTCGCCCTCGCGCTGGCCACGTGCTTCCTCTCGGCGGTGGCCCAGTCCCCACGCTACACCAACCACACCGTCGGTGACGCCGCCGGCTGGGTCTTCAACCCCGCCACCAAGAAGCCGGCCACCGACTACCCCTCCTGGGCCTCCAATAAGACCTTCTCCCTCGGGGACTACCTCAGTACGACCTGCTCACTCCTCCTTCTCCTCGTCCCTTCCCGGATCTGTTCTTTCTGATCGATCTCTGTGTGTGAATTTGGATGCAGTTTTCAGGACCAACGTGAACTCGACGGTGATCCAGACCTACAACAGGACGACGTACGGGCTGTGCAGCCTCGACCAGGACTACGGCAACCTCACCACCCAGTGGACGCCCCCCGACGGCGGCGACGGTGGGCCGGGATCTGGGGCGGGAACCATCGCGGTGCCCCTGACGCAGACGGGGGAGAACTACTACTTCTCCAGCACCGACGACGGGGTCCAGTGCCGCAAGGGGATGCATTTCCATATCGTGGTCCAGCGCGGCAGTGGGCTGCCACCGGAGCTCAGCCAGCCGCCGCCGCCGCCCCCGGCGCCGGCGACGCCCCCGCCGCTGCCCCCGATCGAGGCGACGCCCAGCACCCAGAACGAGGTGTTCTACAACGGCGCCGGCGGTGGAGCCAGGCCTGGGGCCCTCGCCGTCGCCGTCGGCGGCGTCCTGTCGCTGCTTGTGGCGATTATTGGGTTCTAGCTGGAGACCGCACCTGTTGCTTTCCACTTTTTTTAAAAAAAATTTAGTGATGCCATTTTTTACTGTAAACCCCACATAATTTACTTGTTTACCGAGGTGGTCAATGATAATAATAATTAATGATATAAATATTCCTTTCCAAGGTGGGTCCAGGTGGTGGTGGTTACAGCAGTGGTCTGTCGGCAAGCGGAAGCCACGTGAGAAAGTCGGGTTCTTGAAAAAGGTATCATAACAATTCATTTCCATACCGAACCTTGAGAAAGGACTTCCACACATCCAAGTTATCCTAAATTATAAATATGTAACTTTTTGAAAGAAGATTGTGACTATAAAATTATTTACCTATAAATTTATAATTTGTCGAAAGAGTCTCTAGGTTATTCACTAATTTAAAAGGTTTCAATTGAATCATGATTCAATCACATATTTTTAGAAAATATATTTGATATGTATTTAATAATTTTAAAACAAAAAATATTATTTCACAATTTTAAAATGAAGTCTGCAAACTTTTTCCGGATTTGAGAATTTTTTTCTTCTTCAAATCGATTTTCTTTTTCCCCACAAATTCCTACTTGATAACATTGGTTGGTGCTATTCCTATGAAAGCTTTATATCGAAACGTAGAAGATCCTAGGGTCATGTCAGAGCCGGTAACTACAAGTATGGAATAAGGCATTGATGTAACGTACAAAATTTAAGTTACAACATTTCTAATTAGTTTTGCTTCTTTGGAGGAAATATTGTAAACTAAAATTTGATATTTACCATTTATTAACTTATAAGTTTTTAGTTTAGTAGTAGATTTGATTACTGTATATTAACTAAATAAAATGTTAAACAACAATGAATTTATCTTTTATTAACACCAAATGAATGATAAAGAAGTGCCATTGTGACTTGAATAGTTGCCATAGTAGGCATGCAAACAAGTCCATTGTGACTTGCCATAGTTGCCATAAATGTCTTCTGTTTATTATCGGGTCAAATCTTTTCGAATTTCTTGAATCTTAATCATTTTGATTGCAGAATAAGTTATTCGGAATTACTTATCCAGAATAGCGTATACTAGAATAAGGGGTGTTTCGGTTTGATAGTTTTGTAAAGCCCACTGATGGAATAAGAAGAATAAGCAATTCTTAGGTCTAAGGTGGAATGACTTATTTTCTTTATTCTGGTATAAATAATTCTGACGCGGTATAAGTCATTCCGTCTGTCAAACTAGAATTAGTCTTATTCTAAGAATAAGATGCCTTATTCTTCTCCTATTCTCCAATCAAAATAGCGCTAATGTTTGTTGTAAAGTTAGATGTATTTATGGAACTTCTCAAGTGGAGAGCATAAGTATTGACACTTAAACGCCAGGGCAAGATTGCCATCTCCAGCCTCCTCATCTTCTCTCTCTCTTTTTTTTTTTTTTCCGAAAGGACCCATAGGCCGATTATGGACAACTATTTACAAGCGATCGGAGTTCTAATATAGAATCCGAGATTTTTCTCTAAAGTTAGAGATAATTTCGGTCAAGTCGATGGATCCGCCTAATTAAGCGACAATTTCAGGTCTGTCTAATTTTTAAGAAAGTAATCTCACATAACAGGAGATAAAAGATCCCAACAATACCAGAGCTGCATGGCTGAGAGGTTTTTAGGCTTCAGCCTTCTCATCTGCTATTGTACGTGAACAACTGGTGGAATTTGAATCTATGGGTACTCATATCAAAAGAGATCAAATGCCGTAAATCCATAGGATCTTCGGCTGAGTCCAGAATTTTTTTTCGGGCCGCGAGTCCAAATTTACTCCATTCAAGTTTTGATACATTTAATATTTTTCATCTTGTCTAGACTATTAAATGGGACAAAAAGTATGTTTACCTCAAACATTTATATTATTTAATTATTAATAAGAAGTAAACATTCGCTTTAAGTGCCTTATAGAAAGAACTAGCTTCAAATCCGTGCGAAGCACGATATTTATGTAAAATTATTTAAAAAATATTAAACATAAGTTTAAAATAAAAGTATCATATTAATTTAAATAGTTTCGTCTTAATAAATTTTTTAATTTTAAGCAATAAAACAATTTTACATGAGAAATATAAAACTTTTAATTTCGAAGGACTCTAATACGAAGACATTTCACTCGCATGCTAAATTGTATTAGTGCTAACTAGGTGAGTTTAATGGAAACATCTTAGGAGATGCAAAGTAGTGTTGAAAAAAATAACAGTAATATGCAGTAAATAACTAAATATAAATATAATTTTATATGAGAATTACGATAAAATCATAACATTATGCAAATTAGGTAAAACACTATTCGAGCACAATGGACGGCCACGGTACTTTTACGTAATAAAGATTTTAACAATACTGTTATTCAAAAACAAATTACTCATGAAAAGTAAAGTACTGTCAACGAAGGTTGACATCAAATAAAGATACAGAAAGTGTGATTCTAATTTTAGAGTTTCGAGTTATCTTCCTTGCCAAGTGACTTATTGCATATATTAATATAATTAAAAATATTAATATGCTATATATTGTAACTAAAAAATATTATAACTAAAAAGAAGCATATATGACTATAAATATTAAATACCATATGATATGATTATTAACATATAAAATTAACATAATAAATAATAAAAATAAATAATATACGACCTGAGTTAAATAAATTTATAAGATAAGTTAAATAAAATAGAGTTATATAAAATTTAGGAACATTTTATTTTGCATTTGATATTAATATAATTTTAAAATTTTATTTTACTTTATAATATTTTTATTTTAATATAAATATATTAATAATTTTATTTTATTATTAAAGAAGTTCTTTAATTTTAAGAGGTGAAAGAGAGAGTTATAGCCATCAATGAGTTGTTTTAAAATGAGTGGAGTGAGAGTTAGGACTATTAAAGAGTTGTTTTGAAATGGAAATGAGAATGAAAAGGAATACTCATAATAGGGTTATTGTTTGGAATCGCCTAGAATGCAGCGGAGACTAAAATCGATTCCATTGTATCGGTTGCTGGGATCGTAAAACGGACATTAAAATAAACGCGGGAAGAACGGTTCTTCACCTTTGCAGGGTTTCGAATCTCCCGTGGATGATGCCGACTCGATAATCGCGCACGCGCACGATCTCTAGAGGTATCCACACGAGTTCCCGCAGCAGACGCGATTTCCTCCTCGACTTGAGTGCTCCGACCAGATCTCAAATCCACCATGCGCGGAGAGAGACAGATCTACTCCAAGAGAGAGAGAAGGAGAGAGAGAGAGAGGAGAAAGAGAATATGAGGTGAAAAATCGTCTAACTAACCTTTTTACCTCTCCCCCTTAGCCCTCCTTATATAGAAATAAGGATAAGCACAAGGATTAATCCTCATGATTATCCAAGAGTTTGGTCTTAGATAATTCTCCATTAAATCTTCATGTTTATCCTGCAGCTTTTCATAAAAATCCAGATAAGCATGAAATTTAACGTCTCTCACCGTCTGACGAGAACTCTTATGTGTGTGACCCTCTAGGCCCATATATCAGTCCGGTTACAGACCCATTAAACTTAGAACTGTTTCTAGAGTTTAATATTTATTAATTAACATTTAAACATCATATGTTAAATGATTAATTTAATAAATAAGTGAATTTATCATATGATGATAAATTCACTTAGCCTTCTAATCATGAACAGCACCAAACACTACCTCATGATCCCAGAAGATATAAGGGATACTGTTCCCTTTAATTGAACCTTTCCGTCTGCAGATACCGCACATATCTAATCCTTTACTCATGCAATGTCCCAATAACGCAATGGTATGGTTTTATAGTCAAACCCTCTTTCGCATTATCCAGATGGATTCCAGTACTCAGTTAATATCTAGAAAGACATCTCTTTCATTTGACCATGGCCAGGGATTTCTGTGTACACATCCATAGGACATTCTCTCTCCAGTCTTATACCAAGAGTGAGTGATCCCTTGTTGTTCACTCAATTACCTTCGCAAGCTTTCCATTGTATCTGAAAGACCGATTATGGTGGACTTAATAGTTAAAGTCCACAAGTCAGAGAATCAAGATACAATGGTCCACAAACAAGGTATCATTGGTGACTTAGGTCAAAGGACCAACTGTGCTACTGCAACGATTGAATTCCCTGGTTGACTAATAGGTATAATTACCGTCCAGGAATTCTTATTTGGGTCTGTTCAATGAACTCATTCTCTAATAAGCACCCACATGTTTGTCTTAGTGTCACCACACGAGTGAATGTGAGATCATTCACCCTCATCTCATGAGCAGACATAACTTGTGTCGATCTTATCGGATATTTAATGTCCATCTCAAATATCCTATGATCGAGAACTGTTTAAGACAATTGACTGAGGATATTGATCTTACTATTATGATCTCATCATGATTCAATATCCCATACATTTGTCTATGGACTTTCATTACGATAGTTAATTTGCGAGAACTATAAATGAAGAAATGATTGCCTTTATTAATAATTTGAACTAGAATGTACAATGATTGGCTTTGAGGCCACCCAATTCTAACATTCTCCCACTTGGACTATAGCCAATCACCCATGTGTCTAAGTCCTATAGACTTAAGGTGACGTTCTAAATTGTTTTGAGACAATGGCTTAGTCAAGGGATCTGCTACATTATCTTCAAATGAGACTTTCTCAACTACTATATCTCCTCGGGCGATGATCTCACGAATCAGATGAAATCGTCTCAGAATGTGCTTTGACTTCTGATGTGATCTTGGCTCCTTCTCTTGAGCTATTGCCCCATTGTTGTCACACAATAATGGAACATGATCTGAAATGCTTGGAACTACTCCAAGTGCCGAGATGAACTTCTTCATCCAAACCGCCTCCTTGGCCGCTTCAGCTGCAGCAATGTATTCTGCTTCGGTCGTCGAATCTGCAGTTGTTTCTTGTTTGGAACTTTTCCAACTTACTGCACCTCCATTTAACATGAACACAAATCTAGACATGGATTTGCTATCATCCATATCCGACTGGAAACTCGAGTCAGTAAACCCTCGAAGTTCCAAGTCGTTTCCTCCATAAACGAGAAATAGATCCTTAGTCCTTCTCAAGTATCTAAGGATGCATTTCACCGCCTTCCAGTGTTCTTCACCTGGATCAGCCTGATATCTACTAGCGACACTTAGTGGGTGTGCCACATCAAGCCTAGTACATAGCATTGCATACATGATAGATTCTATTGCCGAGGCATAAGGAACTCTATCCATGTATGCTTTCTCTTCAGGTGTCTTGAGAGACATTTCTTTAGAGAGATAAATTCCATGCCTCATTGGAACGAGGCCTTTCTTAGAATTTTCCATGCCAAACCTTTTGACTATGGTATCTATGTACATAGATTGGGATAAGCCAAACATCCTTTTGGACCTATCTCTATAGATCCTTATTCCCAGAATATATGATGCTTCTCCCAAATCTTTCATGGAGAAGTTTTTGGATAACCAAGCCTTTATTGATGACAACATTCCTACATCATTCCCAATGAGTAGAATGTCATCAACGTAAAGTACTAAAAAGGTAACTGCGCTCCTACTAGCCTTTTTGTATACACAAGGCTCATCTTCATTCTTAATGTAGTCATAAGATTTGATTGCTTCATCAAATCTTAAATTCCAAGTTCGAGATGCCTGCTTTAATCCATAAATGGATCTTTGCAGCTTACATACCTTGCTTGAATGCTCTTTGGAAGTGAATCCTTCAGGTTGTATCATATACACCTCTTCTTGAAGGTTCCCGTTAAGGAATGCTGTTTTCACATCTATTTACCATATTTCATAATCATAGAATGCGGCGATAGTAAGAAGTATTCTGATTGACTTAATCATGGCAACTGGAGACAAGGTTTCGTCATAGTCAATGCCTTGCCTTTGACGATATCCTTTTGCTACCAGCCTTGCCTTGTATGTATCAATATGTCCATCTGCCCCGATCTTTCTTTTAAAGATCTATTTACTGCCAATAGGTACTATACCTTTTGGCAGATCAACCAAGTTCCAAACTTGGTTGGCATACATGGACTGAATTTCAGAGTTCATTGCCTCTTGCCATTTTTCTGATTCTTGACTATTTATGGCTTCTTGGTAGGTTTGAGGATCATCATCCTCATTAAAGTGCACTTTTGGCTTGCTATCATCGATATGTCAAACATATCTTTCAGGCTGCTTAAGCACTCTACCTGATCTGCGAACCTTTTGTGTATCATCTTGAACAAGTTCTTGAGTCAATGGTTCAGTAGATGAACTAGTGTTGATTTGTGAGTCTAGAATTTCTTCCAGTTCTATCTTGCTCCCACTGTCTTCTTTTGAAAGATATTCTTTCTCTAAGAAGACAGCTCTTTTTGCGACAAACACCCTTTGATCGCTGGTCTGATAGAAATAATATCCAAAAGTCTCTTTTGGATATCCCACAAATCTACATTTCTCTGTCCTGGAATCCAGTTTGTCTGGATCATGTCTTTTGACATGTGCAGGATAACCCCAGACTCTAACATGCTTAAAGTCTGGTTTCTTTCCTTTTCATATCTCATATGGAGGGGAAGATACTGACTTACTGGGAACTTTGTTCAACAGATATGCAGCAGTCAACAGTGCATATTCCCATAAAGAGATTGGAAGTTTGGCATAACTCATCATTGATCGTACAATATCTAATAGAGTACGATTTCTCCTTTCCGATACACCATTTAATTGTGGTGTATAGAGAGGAGTCCACTGAGACAAAATACCATTATTCTTAAGATATTGTGTGAAATCTGTACTTAAGTATTCACCCCCTCGATCTGATCGAAGAGTTTTGATACTCTTTCCAGTATGGTTCTCAACTTCATTTTTAAACTCTTTAAATTTCTCAAAGACTTCTGACTTATATTTCATTAAATATATGTAGCCATATCTTGAGAAATCATCTATAAATGAAACAAAGTATGAGTAACCACCCATAGCATGAGTGGACATTGGACCGCATACATCACTATATATTAGTTTCAATAAGTCCTTAGCTCTTTCTCCATGTCCTGAGAATGGAGCTTTGGTCATTTTTCCCATGAGACAAGCTTCACAGGTTGCAAATGATTCATAATCAAATGGATCAAGATATCAATTCTTTTGCAACCTTATGATCCTGTTCTCATTTATATGACCTAGCCTACAATGCCATAGGTACGAATTATTCACATCCTTATCTAATCATTCAAGAGATTTATTTACCAGACAAACATCATATGAAATATCAAGTAAATATAATCCATTCAATAAATATCCGGAAGCAAACAATTTGTCTCTTTGATAAATGGAACAACCTTTATTCTCTAGTTTCATAGAATATCCTTGTCTATCTAAACATGAAATAGATATGATATTCCTAATAATGGTCGGAACATAATAACAATCTATCAGTTCCAATGAGTCTCCTGACGGCATCTGAAGTCTTGCTATCCCCACAGCTAACGCAGCAACTTTTGCTCCATTCCCGAGCCTCAGATCCACGTCTCCGCGGTTTAATCTTCTTTTACTTGTTAACACCTGCAAGTTATTGCAGATATGAGAAACACATCTAATATCTAATACCCAAGATGTTGATTCTCTATAAGACAAGTTAAGATCGATCATGAGTATACCTGAAGCTTCACCAAGCTTCTCCTTTGCCTTTTCTGCTAGATAAATATTGCAGTTTCTCTTCCAATGACCTTCTTTATGGCAGTAGAAACACTGACCTTTATCATTGACTTTAGCTTTGTCCTTTTGAACCGCCGGTTTGCTTTTCACTAGCTTCTTAGGCTTACCTTTCTTAAAGGTCTGTCCAGCTTTTCTTTTCTTGTTGGTCTTACCAACAAGCATTACATTTGGCTTATCTTTCTGGATAGTGCCTTCTGCTGTCTTCAACATGTTGAGCAGCTCAGCCAGTGTAACTTCAATTTTATTCATATTGAAGTTGATAATGAATTGTGAAAATGAATCTGGAAGGGACTGTAGGATTAAGTCAATGCTTAGGTCATTGTTCATAACAAGGCCAAGCACAGCAAACCTCTAAATCCACTCTTTCATCTTGAGCACATGAGTTTGCACAGATGTGCCCTCGCTCATTCTGGTCCTGAACAATTTCTTAAATATCTCATATCTTTCTGTTCTAGATTGTTCACCAAACAACTCTTGTAGGTGATTCAGAATGGACTTAGGTTCCATGTTATCATGCTGTCGTTGCAGTTCATTGTTCATTGAACCAAGCATATAACACTGGACTTTGACAGAGTCCTCCTTCCAATTTTCATACATCATTAATTCATCTTCGTTAGCATTATCACCGGGTTGCACTGGATCTGGTTGATCCAGGACATAGGCTAGCTTTTCACACATGAGGACAATCTTTAGGTTGCGTAACTAGTCAATGTAATTTGGTCCCGTGAGTTTGTTTGCGTCAAGTATGCAACGAAGGGGGTTAGGTGACGACATAGCGACCTACATGGAAATATAAATAAAAATGAGCAGATAGTTCTTAAAATCAGATTTAGGACTTTTAATCTTGATTTAGGCTCCCACTATTTTTCGGCGATCTGTATGACCCTCTAATATACAGAACGGGAGATTCCGGTGATCTCCTAGTGGGGATCAGAATTCTTCGGGCATCATGCATGTGACCTTGTAGTAGCACAACAAATCACATCAAGTCCTTTAAGCAGTCAACTCTTGACAGTTGCAACATTTGCAATATCCGATCGATTTAACCCCTGAATCAGAATGACCTTGTGGTAGCACAATAAATCAAATGATTCAGTTAAGTTTATCCATCATTACTTAGATGACATGAATTCATAGTACAATCATTGTGGAAGCACAACAAAACTACACTATTTGTCCATTCATCTTAATGACATCACATGTCGTAGACCTAGGTTAATTTCTAAATCAAATAGACCTTATGGTAGCACAACAAATCTATTTGAGATAAGAATTATCCTAAGATGTATAATGATGGTGGGTTACGTGGATTATTCTGAATATCTCACGTTTACAACTTAAATTTTAAAAGAGGGTTTTTTTGATTTGATTTATAAAAATCGTGCTATCAATAGTATTTCGATTTGAAGTATCATTATACTTAATAGAAATATATATATGATAGCATAGACCACAAATATCACATATATGCAGAAACATTAAATAGGGATGATCATGGACTGCTTAAGCTACTATAGAATAATCGGAGCCAAACGATGATCCATAATAGGATCCTAATGTGAAAACAACAACACTGGTTCCATTTGATGCAAGTCCTTCCTCCAGAGGTGTCTTCAGAAGATCCCGTGCTCTAAACTTAATCCAAAACATTTAAATATGAAACTCAGGACTCGCAGGTCACTCCCACACCGACACAGAGTGCCGTGTCACTCTCACACCGACACAAAGTGCCCAAGCGCTAACAACTGTCACTTTAAGTCCATGATCGCACAAAACGTAACACGGTACGATCCGATCACGTAGAATCTATCGTCCACAGGTATGATTTCAAGTATGCAATTAACCAGACTATCTATCAATGTAAACACATGTTAATTGCAAGAATTAATGAGATTCTGTTCTGAATCGCGTCGCCTAAGGACGACGTCATTCAAGCCTCTTAAACTGGTTTATGTGAAAAGAAAAAGGTCTAAAAGGCGTCGTTCAACAAGGTCGCCGTTTAAAAGGCGTCGCTATCCCTAGTCGCCTGATAACGATAGAAACAGAGACATAAATCGGGGTGATTTGATTTAAAACGCGTCGAGTATGGATGTCGCCGTTCAAAAAGCGTCGCTATTCCTGGACGCTCATCAGTCCAGAGACAGAGTATGTTATTTGGGCTAAATCGCGTCGCGGGTTGAAACCGCCTTTCTAAAAGGCGTCGCTGTCCCCCGACGCTATTTAACCCTCACAGACAGGTTCTTCCTCCGCTATCTCCTAATCCACTGGATGTGATTTCCTCCCCAAAATTATGTAAAAATACAAAAAAAGTGGAAAAAGAGGAGAAGAAACTAAATACCCATTAAAACACCCAAATTCTCATTACATGTAATTAGTATTTTCACCTCAAGAAAATCCCTAAACATACTCCAAAGTGGGAAAAATATGATTTTTAAACGAAATACAACGGGGATCGTCACCCTACCGGTTACTCGAACTCCTCCTAGCTCTAAGCCACCAACCCGCCTCGCCACTCGCCGCCGCCGATATCGTCGTGGATGCCGTTACTCCACCGGGACGTCGGCCGCCGTCCGGAGAGAAAAACGCCGCGGAGGAGATGGTAGTGGTAGTGGTGGGAGTTAGGAGGTTGATAGAGTGGAGGGAGAGATGGAATGGAGGGAGAAAAACAAGGAGAGGGAGAAGGGGTTCGCCGGAGATCGGAGGGAAGAGAGGAGAGAGAAGAGAAATGAGAGAATGAGGAAAATGAGGGAGGGTTCACGGGGTCAAACAGAAACTGGAGAAAATGCGTCGTCCAAGTCCGACATCATTCAGATGACAAGACCGGACCGTATTTTAACAAAACAGGGTCATACTCTAAATGGCGTCGTCCATACAAGATGCCATTCAAACGATAAGATTGGGGCCGTACTCTCGCACCCTAAGGGCAGGCCACGTAGCGCCCATGTGGTACAGCCTAAAACACGTCCACATTGATGGACGCCGTTTAAACCGTGTCGAGCTTCAGATGTCGCTGAATCTACTAGCTCCGTTATGCACGAACAGAGACGGAAAGAACCTTCGTTGAAAACGAATCTGACAGAGAAAGTGAAGATAGTGAACTGAGATTCGTAAGAAAAGAGAAGAATCCGAAAGATTAGGAGATTTCATTAGAAATAATTATGAAGTAGAATTTGAAACTGATAAAATTCTAGAAGAAAAAATAATACTATCAATAGATAAAACTCATCTATATGCAGAAAGAAGAAAAAAAAATTAAGTCTCAGCTCCACTAAGACCTAAACTAAAAGATCCGACTCCGAAAACTGACCCGATAACCAGATCCGAAATTTCAATTCTTACGGGAGGAGTTAGAAACTCTATTTTTTTTAATATAGTAAGATATGAATGAACTGTTAAAGAATGTAATCCAGTCTTAGTTATATCCGTTCTTGAATAGAAACGAGATGCACCTATCCTTTAATTTTCTTTGCTTATCAAGAAGTCCAAATGCATATTCGAAACTAGCTAATTTATATAGTTGAATGTGTAATTGAGCGAATTACTTCACCTGTACGATTGATGAATGTCATCAACTTGAGACACAAAAAAAATATTCATGGAATATTCGTTCCATTTACCATATTTTGACCCAAATGTGTTAGAAATATTATGTAAATATTCTTAATGTATTCTTTTTTTTTTTTTAACACTTGCTAACCAGATGGATTTTTTAAGGAAGATTTAAAGATTGTGGAGGATTTAAGATATATATGAATATTGTAGAGATTAATATAGAATATTGAAAGATTTTAGGGACCAAAAAAATATACTTCTATATTTAATTCATGAAAAAATTATTAGAATTTAAAAGTGAGATTAAATCATAATCTGTCAAAAAAATTTATGAGTTTTTTGTTGCATTTCGTTTTGACAAAACTGGCTCACTAGCTTTCTTTTTGGCACGGACAAGATTTGATTCTAATGCTAGGTAATAGACTTTGTTGACATGGTCTACAATGAACATGTTAGATAATAGACTTTGTTGAAGCTTCACTTAACAAAATTCTTATGCTTAAATCAGTTTCCCTTCCTTTCATGTCATGCTGGCACCATGGGCCGATCCCACCTCTCATGAATCTTCCATCCCCAGTTGTCGTCACAGGATGATTAATTTAAAATCTTAATGATTTGATATTTATACTTATATTTCGTTTTTAAATCTTAGTTGACATAAGATCATTTTTTAACACGACCAATGGCCCTTGCCGACCCAATGCTTTTCTCACCTGAAAGTGGATTCCCTATATATGGCTGGATAGAAATCGACTAAGCCGATTCAACATTTATTCGGAGATATACTAATATGGAATTGTGCTTATGTTGAGGATTGTAACAAATCGCCTTTATAGTGAGAAATACTTGGTGCACTGCATGATCGGACGGCTGCAACAGCAGTGTTTTTTTATTTTTTTTAGGTCGATCTAATTATAGCAGACACTTTTTGTGTAGGCCGATCTATGATAGGACAACTTAAAAAAATTCTGAAGATTAAAAAATCGAGTCTAATGAACATAAAAAGAAAAATACTGTTTATTGACTCGATTTTTGAATTTTTATTTTTTTTTGAGTCGTCTTATCGGAGATCAGATTATATGAACGTGTAGGATTTTACTCGGTTCACAATGAGGGAACGAGATTTTATGATAGACTACTAACTCTGTCCGCTGTCGTAATAGAAGGCCGTCACAAAATAAGTTAAATAAAAAGTTTGAAAGTCAAATCAAAGCTCAAAAGGCCACAGAAATTTGAAATAAAAAATCAAAAGGCTAAAATCCAAATCCAAAAGGGTATGGAAGTCAAAGTATAAAAACCCCACCAAAGTAAAAATGATCAAACCTCAATAGGCAATAGGCAATAAGACAGAAAAGGGACATTTTCCCAGGTCTTCCTAACCCTTCTTTTTAGACCTTTCTTCCTTTCTCTCTCTAGATGGGCCCCAAATTCACATAATGGTGGAGGTTGATTAAGGGTCCAATGGATCTGGCAGTGAGCACTTAATAAGCATATTGTTCGTAGATTAAATTGTTGAAGAATATAGTGAGAATTAAAATTTTGATCAAATAAATTGCTTTTCACCCACATACCATGTTGGTGCTTAGATTAGTTGGTCTTTTATTTCGAAATCTCAAAAATTTGAATATTCTAAAATTCTGAAAAAAATAAATATTTCAAAATTTTAAAAATTGAATATTTCAAAATTTTCAAAATTTTGAATATCTTAAAATTTCAAAAGAATTAAAATATTTCAAATTTTTGAAAAACATTTTATTTAAAATTCTTAAACTAATTTGCTCACAAACTATGTTGCTTGTTGCTCCTAAGTCTACAACTCAATGAGAGACCATTTGAGCAACAAACATAGTCGAACGCACATATGTGACTGAATCAGGACTTTCTCTAATAAAGGGTTATCTCATTGGTTGAGGTCTTGTCTACTGGTTTTTTTTATTGGATAACTCATAAAATAAATCATTTGAGGTCATTGTTAATTTATACATTATGTAAGTAGAAAATTAGGCATTTGTATTTCACAAAATTTATACTCTTAAACTTAATCAGTTATACAGTTCGTGACGTATATTTTAGATTGTAAACTTTGCTAAACTCGTAATCATCACGTCGACATATGTATTAAAAAATATTTTCAATCAAATTAATAAAAATCTACTCACTTTAAGGACGTATTCACAAAAGAGAAAATTTTAGCTCTGATAAAAAATAAGAACTAGGGACGCATTCCTTATCTACATGTGATAACAGTGATATAATGTGTATGTGTGCATGCAAATCAAGATAAAAGATGATCCAAAATTTGCTGTGCATAAACACATCTTTTTACAATTTTTTTCAAATAAATAATACATTATTTTTTATTATATTTGATCTCCATAATGAGCCTATACATCAAATCTGCTAAAAGATAAATAGAGATGCCACACCATTCATTATGAGATCAACAATTATCTTGATAAATGATTATAAATAAAGTATATAACTCTTGAGCACGATAAAATATCACCACAATCCATGCATCATCACTCATGGTGCATCATTACCAATAATGTACGTAACCAGTAACAACAATCTCACATGATTATAATGGAGGCATTAAGGCATCTAAATAGATTAAATGCATAATAGATTGAATGCATCTACATAAAATATGTATAAAATAGAAATCACAAGTTGGTTGGAAGCATGATTAAACATATGATAATTTTTATCGAATTTACTCAACCAATAATCATGCTAATAGTTGTTTAATTAAAAATTTTTTTCTGTTCGCAGAAATAAGATTTAAACCCAAAAAAGTGCAGCCCCTTCAAAACTGTAATTTAAATAGGCCTGGGCCCAAAAACTGGTTAGGCCTAAACAAGATGTAACTAAGAATTTTCTGATTTGCAAACACGGGCCAGTTGGTTAACAATTTATAAAAGAATAATATCTAAACAGATTTATGTTCATTAAGGATGTGTGAATAAAAGTAATATTTATAGGGTTAAATATTAAAGGAGGAGGATGGGATATGCGCGCGGTGCTGCCGCCGCCGTGAATTTTTTCCACTGACCACGGCCATCGCTCTCCTCCGTATTTTTTTTTTAAAAAGGGTCCAGAGGTCGAGTATGTACAATTATTTACAAGCGACCGAAATTTTAATTTAAAATTTAAAATTTTTCTCTAGAGTTAGAGATAATTCCGATCAAGTCGATGGATCCGCCTAATTAGGCGACAATTCTAAATCTGTCTGATTTATGAGACTGAGAGATTTTTAAGTCCCAACTAAGATCGAATATGAGACCTCTCTTTTAAAAGGGAAGCGGTGAACCAACTGTCCTAGACAGCTGGTTCGCTCTCCTCCGCATTACTCGTCACATATTATTCCTCGTACAAGGGAAAGACGAAAAGAAAATGAATTTAACGGATACCACTGTTGGTATTTCTGGAGATAGAAAAAATACTTGAACTTCACAAGAGGAAGATCTTTGCGTGGCACCAAAAGCTGGAGATCATCCTCGCTGAAGTGGGGAGGCTGTCAGAGTCTCCCACCGATGTCCACAGAGCAAATTCTTAGGTCTGGAGGTGATACCTCACAGATAGAAAGATTCAAAGAGAGAAGAGGAGTAAGAAAAATCATGTTCTCTTTGGAAATACTTTTGTACATATAGAATAGTATGAACTTCTCTTCCTATTGAAAAAGGCTTCATCCGCAACCAGAAGAATTCGAACTAGCATTGAACTCTATCTACAGGAGAAAGCAAGGAGGGTGGACGTGGGGGAAAGCCATACGCATGTTTTAATGCGGGAAAATGCAGAGAGGACGTAGAAAAGAAGTTCCATGTGAGTAAAAAGGGAAAAAGACTTCCCTTCTCGAGAGTTGTCGCTGGGAAGAGTAATAATATCCTCGTATTAATCTTTTCTTCTTGTGTGCGGAGGAGAAAAGAAAGGAGAAAATTTCTACTGAATTCTACATGGAGAGTTTTCTTCGTTGGAAGTTAAAATGGGAATGTAGTCGAATAAATCATGTGCATGTTTAAGGAAGTAATTAACGTAGAAGGAGAAGCAGCTTCAAAGAACTTAGCTTCGATTCTCAAACGCACTAAAGAAGTGTAGCTTCCACCGTGCACACCGCTTGTCTGAAATCATCGATAAAGTTATAAGCAAGATCTTGTAAATGGAGCTGACTTATTAAAGGTAAGGAAGGGTTCACCACAAGGACTATTCTCTAAATAAAATGACCAGGGCAGTTACTTACATGTCCAAAAAGTAAACAGCAAACAAATATTTAGACATTTCAATTAGCCGTAGAGATTCACAAGGGTGTGAAATTAAATGTGACTAAATGATTTGTGGCTCACATTCTCAGATTGGCTGCCTAATACTGATTTCTTTCTCCTCAACATATATATATATATATATATATATATATATAGAGAGAGAGAGAGAGAGAGAGAGAGAGAGAGAGAGAGAGAGAGAGACGCCCATGTTTTGCACCCCAACTGCTGCCAAATATTAGTTGCAGCTAAAGTGACTTTGGCAATCCAAAAGGAAGTGAACAAATCAAATGGGAGGCAAACATCCTCCGAAAGCGTTAATGGTTCTACTTTCACATCTTTTCCACTTTAGGTTTTGTACATTGTTTGCTTGAAAACGTTGAACAAATAAAATTATTCACGGCACGTGTCCTTGCTAGCGTGGTATGCGATCTCACTTGGAATTTCTATATCATGCACGGTTATGCAAACTCCTGTTATCACATGTGTCAACCTTGTGTCGGCCTTTCACCTATATATACACGTTCAGACCGTATACCGTCCATGACCTATGAGGGATGCATGAGAGAGAAAAGTACTCATGTGGGAGTTATACTAGTTGCTTGGTCGATGCAGCTGCAACACCTGGCAGACTAGTAAGTATTAAAATGTTTTTTAAAAAATTTAAGTCAGGCCCCATAAATATTATGTATCTGTATAGCTTGATTTTCGATCAGACATTTTTTTTTTTCTTTTACTTATTGTTCTTAGACTCAGCCAATTAAAGTAACTTTATTAATCATTAGGATTTAGTTTTTATTTTTTAAAAGTTTTTACATTGTCCAGTCGGAGATCAATTTATAAAAACACGTGAGACATATGGAATTCAACCCAAAAAAGTTATACTATACTATCCAACCATATAATTATAGTACTGAACAGTGCAACAAGTATTACTCCTTACGTGGAGGGCGTTGTCCAAAAGTTCATTTGCCAACAAATTAAACTGCTCGTGTTATCTTTAATGGGAGTGTATGCTTTCTTTCCATCATGTCCTACTTTTCATAGGTGTTTTCTCGTGATATTGTATATGTATCTACAGCAAAGTTCCTCTTCAATGTGAATAAAAAACCACTTGCTGATCAGAGGGCATTTAGACTGCAAGCAGATTATAGCAAACATCTCTCCTTTAATAGTAGAATGCATATATGGCGTATAGTAAAACAAGGTGGGCTGAAACATTTCTCTAAGTAAACATACAATATCATGCTGCATTTGATCGGCAAAAATAATGAAGATAAAGAATAGTAACAATATCTATAGACTGCATATATATGGGACCTTGATATTTCTACTTAATTACGTGAATGTGCGGCAAGAAATTAATTAAACTGGTAATTACCAATTTATACACATGTAATGTGTATAAGCTTGCGTCATAAACGCAAGGAACCTCAGACATGATCAGGCGGAGTCCTTTTTCAGATAAATATATGCTAAAGATCCCTGCTTGAGATGAATTTGCAAAGGCAATTTCACATTATACAACATTCATATATAGAGATCAAAATCACATAGAAAGAGTTAAGCAAAAAATTTAAAGAGGTTAGCATGGTTCTACACTCAAACTACGCCGTATGGGTAGTGATGATGACCACAGAAACAGTTAAGCAAATATAGAAAGAGAAAGTCTTGCTACAACAGTTCACACGCTGGTGCGATTCAACGCCTCGGATTGTGTGAGCACGTTGGTTCTTTTTTTTCTTTTTGTTTTTGAACATCCAATCAAAAATCGAATGGCACGAATACTGAGCGAAGGTGATTTCCTAACTCAATACTTTTTTAAAAAGGAGAAAAAAGATAAACAACTGCCCTACCATCTGAACAAAGTAATCAGAGGATAGCACCTCAAACATTGTAATCTACATAAATTTATAATGCCCTAGCAAATTTTTCTCATATATAAAAAAGATTAGCTAGTTTCACTGCTATGGCCAGTTATATATACAACAAGCCCTTCGTTCAGGCTAGCCCACAATTGGACATACAGTAGTCAACGAGCGAATCATACTCTTAGAATTATAAGGGGAAAAGATTTTTTACATTCTTCTGTCTCATAGATTAATGAAAGAAAATGTGTACAGGGACGCTAGCTGTAGTGTCTACATGATAGGAGCTCGTGATATTGTTCCACCTGTTCAAGTACACACTAACTAATTGGATATTATCATCCATAGAGGTGAACTCATTCAATTGTTCAAAAGGTTTAGAAGTTGGTGTAGACTTGCATTTGGCTCAAAATATGTTCAAAATTGTCATTTGATTTCTCGATGGGATGAGTGTGGGTTCCTTCATAGGTAGTGACCACTACCCCTTCATCCTTCGATAAGCGTTGGACTTGCTTCTTGACATTGCATCCTTGGTGTGTGCACCGATAATAGCTTCTGCAGCAAAGGGATGGAGAAAGAGTAGAATCAGTCATAGTACAACTGATAAATTTTGCATAATAATGTGCATTTTGTAACAGATCCATTAAATTAAATTTACATGAATCGACCATTGATGTATCTAATGCAGCCAATATGATAGGCGACAAATATGGTCGAAGTAGCTTAATTACTTCTAATAGTTTGAAGTAAGAAGAAAGAACATTTTTCCAATATTAGGATGGTGAATTACTGTAATGATCATTAGGGCTAATTAACCTCCGATCCAAAGTAAAGAATATAACAATTTATGGCTGATAAATAAGCTATATATTATCAAAATTACTGATATTTGTGGGAGTAACTACGTCAAAGTTTGCCTTGACAAAGTTTTAACTGACCTTTGAACATCTTGTACAGCAGTACTTTTTATTTGGTTTACAAATTTAAGCGACCAAATTGTCATATTCAAATTATACTTGAAACGAAAAACTACTCATGCTGGAATAGCTGAATGGAAACTTTATCAAACCAATAGATTTTACTTTGTACATGATAGTGAAACAATTAATTAATAGGCATATTTACAATGATTTTATATCATCCTCATTAGCAAAGCATCATTTATTTATTTGGAGTAGACTACATGAATCTTAAATTGCAACTTTGTTTCATCAAGCACCACATTCATTGTTAGGCGTAAGAGGTCCTTAGAATATTAAAATCATTTTTTCTTTGCCTTTCAAAAGTACTCTCCCGTTACAATGTCTAGGTAACTTTCAAATCACCTTCGAATATGAAACGACCAACTTAATTGAATAGTCAATTTAAGAAATGCTGACTTTCTGATTAAGAAAACATCAAATTAATCTTGGGCACTGATTTTGATACAAGTGAATTTATTAGCAGACAGATGGTTTCTAAGGACCTAGATGTATCAGTTTATTTGTGGCCCTAGCTATATGGAGGGGTAAATGAGTATTACAACACCTTTGCAGAAGTACTTTTTGTTATGTTGAGATTTAAAGGGTAGCAACTCCTCCTCCTTGTTTGAAGTTATAAACTAGGCTATCTAACTTTAAAACTGAAGACATTGAATGAAATATGTATTATTCTTTTAAACATATTCTATTTGTCTTTAATTAGAATTAGATATTGTTGGGTCGAAATTTCATCTATAGTCAAATATCGGAAGGTCAAGAATGCATAGGCCTATAAAAAAGAACACCATTAAGAGTCCACGACAGAGAACTGGGAGATTCCCCCTCGATGCTTAAGTCAAAAAACTAGGATTGAAGGAAAAAGCAAGGGAGGTTTGGATTCCAAAAAAGCGTAACTTCACAAGTTAGATTGTGGGTCCTTATATAGTGATTCTGGAGTCAATTCCGATCAGGAAAATCTATTTATGGGAAGGCCCTCAAGTCAAGTCCTGAATCGGAGAGGCTCTTGTTGGAGAAAGTATCTGTATCTAGGCAGGTTTCTAAATCCCTCCAAGCACGTCTCCGGTTGTAATCAGATTCGTATGAGGGAAATGAGATCTCCCAACTAGGGATCTTGTCTTGTCGTGGATTCAAGTAGGGTCCCCTATTGTGGACGGATTCAGATGCTTACTTTTGGATTACTAGATTGATCTTGGGCTCAGGTAAAGTTATTCTCTGATTCTCATTAAGCCAAGACCCATGGACAAATAGTTTAAACCTCTAGTAGCATCGCTGGACCGGTCCACTTGCCATTGGGTTGGCGAAATTCTCATCTTTCAAGCCTACTGTAATATAATGTGTTCTAATGTGCAAGTTTAAAAGTACAATCATAAGTTTTGATATCATATTGAAATTATTGACCCGCCTAACTCAAAATCTTGAACATTAAAATAGGTAGTTTTTTAAAACTTTATTGTATACTATTCCTAGTTAAGGTGGGACTATTCTATCAACTTCTACTTTATCTACTTAGCGAAAATTTTATGTTTCAATCTTTGCTTAGGTTGAATGGATAAAACCCTAATGCCTCTTGATTTTAAACCGCTAGCCCAGTTTCTGTGCCACGAAATCTGAACGGGCACTAATCAACTTAGTTGGATAAAAAAGGAGGATCATACTGCATATTCACTCCCAAAGGATTTTTTTCAAATCATACTATAGAAATAGTGATTTATCTGATCAAGAAGATGGACTACCTCTCATCAATATATAAATATAAGATCTTTCACTCACATAACTACATGTTATAGGATTGAACCTGATAACTCCCAAATGCGAGGAAAGTGGTGAAGCCAACTGCGAGCTGGATGAGATAAGAGAGGGGAAGCACTAACTTTACTCTCAGTCACAGAAGTAGGGACTAGGGGCATGTCAGATCTCATCTTCCACTTCCAAGCATTATATATGGAGTACCTCAAAGGGGAGTACAAGTAGCATTTTCCTAGAACGGATGACCATGAGAGTGTGTGAAAATGCATTTAGTGGGTCATTTGTAATTATCAGGCTAGATCGTCTTCAACAAGATAACTGGAAGAAGAATGTGGTAACCATTGCTGCTCATGACAGCCCTAGGTCATGAAATTCGTGAAACCATCTGCTTCACACATTGCTTGGCATATATAGGTGAAAGAGGAATGTAACTTGTAGCTCCCTTTTCTTGGTAACTCAAATAGAAAGGAGTAATTGACGTCAAAATTAATGCATTAGACAGCACTCGGAATGCTTTCCCTGTTTGCAATTGTTTTGCTAAGGAACAAGGAATTGAAGTGGAGGACCGATCCGGATGATGAAACGTGTACACATGCGCCAGCGCCACGAAGGGAATTGATAGGGTAGAACCGCATGAATAGCTCAACGTGATCATGTTTTGGATAGATCAGAAACTTAAGAAAGCGAGCTGTATATAGCCAAGATCATATTACTCTTTGTTATCTATGATTCTATACAGCCGAAAGACATTTAATGGTATGAGGGAGACAGTATATATAATCAAAGGTGAGGTTTCACTGCAGTCTTTTGACTGCAAGTCACATATTGCTTAAATGACACTATTTGTCGCATCAATTTCCTTCGGTTCTAGCTAGTAATATTTGTTTTGTTTTTCCTACCGTCTGAGATAGAAGGTCCAACATATGAAGGATCAGAAACAATGTTAAAAAATCATTAGACACCTTCTGTAAATAAAAGTCATCAAACATATGGGGGCAGCTGTTCAGATGTCCATTTAATCAAGGAATAGAAAAAGAGGAGAACGAGAAATCCAACATGTTAGAAATCCCAAGAAAGAGACGTCAAGGTGGATATTCAAACATGTGTAAACTAGGAAAGATCAACAGGTCTGAAATCGAAGAAATGTGAAATCCTAGTAGAAATATGAAGGTGAAACCGACAGGTGAGACCTCTAAGAAAAGAGAGATCAAGGAAAGCCCTCGATCGGGAAAATTCTACTTATTAGAAACTCTCTAGAAATGACAAGAAATTGATCAAGGAAGACAGACACGCATGCACGGGATAATCTCTACGAACCTAGCCCGGAGTTGCACCACATTAGGGAGTTGATCTCATATACTAGATTTATCTTATAACTATATAGCATGCACAAACTTTAGTGGAAATCTCACATTTTTCGCAAAGTCATGAAAGAATGATAACCATTAAGAAAAGATTACGGTGTGGGGGAGGCTGTGTTATTGAAATTAAAAAAAAAAGAATATCAAATCCTTTGCTTTTTGGTGAAACATACAAGACTTCCAACTATATATTATCTGATATATATTTAATGCGTGCCAAAAATAGCACTGATCAGGAAAAGCTACTGACCTTGGAAACCTGTTGTTCTTCACAGCCTTCTGCCCATACTTCCTCCAGCGATAGCCATCGTCGAGTATGTCCACCTGGCTCCTAGTCTGGAACGCATATCTGGGTCTCCTAACCTTCTTCTCGCCCTTCTTCTTAGCAGGTATCACCTCATCAGATCCACAGTTTGCTTCCATCCGAGAATCTCCATTAGTCACCTCAGAGCATGCACCCTCGACCTGCCCCTTCAGCGCCAGGAACCCACCTGGGCTGTTGCCGTGGAGGTTGTCAAAGGTCTGGGTGTTGAGCATGCCGGATGAGAAAGCAGCAGGTTGGACAGAAGAATAGTAGGAAGAAGACGGTGGAGGGAACAGTAGCGGATAACTCTCCATGCTCGACGTATAGAGATGAGAGAGACACTGAAAGAAAGAGATGCAAGAGATCAGAGAGGAGGATGAAGAGAGAGAGAGAGGGAGGGATGGAACAGATGAGAGAAGCAGAGAAAAGAAGGGTGTTAAGAGGAAGAAGCTGGGGTCTGATCATGGGGTTGAGGGAGTTATAGACGTGGCGGGGGCTGGGGGAGGGGCTGGGGCGGCTTGAGAGCACGGGTCCAACAGGTACTGATCGATTCCACAATCCAAAAGAATACAAAGGAAGGTGCCGTAAACGGCACGTAAATGGGTGCAGCAAGACGCACTTATCTTCTCCTCCCATCATCCTCAAACTCTATTAAGTGTATCTCCCACCACAGCTAAGTCCCACTTTATTTGCAGAATTAGAAAAGAATATAGTTATTTATTTTTAAAATAAAGTTAATTCTAATTTGACGGACCCAATGGTTTATATTATGTTAGTATTATTTATATTAAAATAAGAAGAATAAATAATTCGACTTTAGACTTAAGAATTGTTTATCTTTTCTATTCCGTCAATAGATCCCAGAGCCTGCTCTTATTCTAATATACATTATTCGAAATAAATAATTTTGAATAACTTATTCTGCAAATAAATTAGAGTTTAATGTTAACCCCCTCCTCCCCCAACTCTTGTTAATTAACCAGTGCCATTCTAATTAATTTCACCTCACTCTATGCTATGGCTAAGTTTGTAATATACCTATGATCGACCATGGAAGGCCTCCACTAACTTGGTGCATATAAATCTAATGAAAAGAATTTGATGACGGCCACCCCCATGTGTGGATAAGCCATGGAAGCCTCATTATAAGTGCTGGCCGTACTGTATCAACCTGTTTCTTGTTCAAGTGAAAGATGTCCTCGCTCACCCCCACCCCTCCGTCCATCCGTATGCACTTTGTATGGTCCACGTTATCGCAGGCGTCAAACAACGTGGGGTAGAGGACGTGAGACGAGCTCCCACGCAAGGTGCACGGGAGATTAGCATACGATGAAGGCGACCCATGCGAAGGAAGCCGCCCGCCATGGACGCCCATCGTACGGACGTCGGCGAGGTGTTGCTCCGTCTCAACAGGGTCTCCGTATTCCCCGGCGGATTGCGGTCTACCCCTTCTAGACGAGAAGGCCCTCTGCCGGGGAGCCTGAACCTTCCCCCATTCGCATGACTGAAACTTAGATTTGTACACTGTTTGTTCAAAGGACGAATATATTGATCCTTAGTCCATACATGCTAGTGTGACGTATGTTAAGGATGCGGTACAGGATGGAATATATTGCATCTTTATGCAGTATGTCATATTCTTATTTTTTCGAACCAGCTGCATAGGGCAGTTGGTTCACCACTCTCCTTCCAAATAGAAGGTCTCATGTTCGAATTGGTTGGAGTCTAAAAACTCCTAACGTTTGTGCTGTTAGATCTTTATCTCCTTGTATGTGGGATTACTTTCCAAAAAATCAGACGGATTTAAAATTGTCGCCTAATTAGGCCGACTCCATCGACCCGACCGGAATTATATCTAATTCTGGAAGAAAATCTCGGATTCTGGATTGGAATCTCGGTCACTTGTAAATAGTTGTACATCATTCAAAAAAAAAATATCATAATTTTTTCAATATTGAGAACTATTTAGGCTCAGAGCATTTAGTAATTAGCTGAGGTGACGTCATCTTTTCACATGCCTTGTCTTAAGAAAAAGGTAAAACAGCACCAGAACACGAAGGAGAACTACTTATAAAAAAAGGTCACAATTCTTTTAAACAAGGTTGCTTGTTTTGGCGTAAAATAACACAAGTTGAAACAATTGTTTCATTGTACGGTGTTTTCAGTTGTTTGGAATGATGTAAAACAATGTTAAGTAAAATCTTATTTAAGCCTTATCTACTTACTTGACAACCCAATTCCTTTGCTTTGATTTACAACATAGACCCATTGTAAACCAAAACAAGAAGATTGAAGCATCATTCTTAATTTGTTTTACAAACAACCAAACAAATATTTTTTAATTATAAAACAAGAAAATTTCACTTGTCTTAAAATCAGTGATTTGGAAACTGATAACTTACAAAGTTTCACACTAAAACAAACATAGACTGCATGAGATAGAGATGGGTATTTTCTTGTTGTTTAGGCCTAGGATGCCATCAACGACAACTATACTTAAATGAATTTGATGATGGGCCGAGAGGTGAGCCCTCGAAGTAGGCCTAATAATGAGGCAAGACCCAGACGAAACCCATTATCTAAGATCTCTAACAACCCAGAACAAGTGGGCCTTCGGCCTATTAATCCATTGGCGCTGGCAGGAGAAGGGGCAGAACATTCATGGGAATAGTCCTACATCGGATGCAATAAAGAAAGCAACCTACACTTTACCCTATATACCTCAGCAAATGGTACGTTTTGGAACTCCATCCATCCACCTTCATATTCTTATTCTACTCTCTTTCCCCTTCTACCACGTGTTGACTTCAGCATTGGAGGGGCCTTCTCGAGACTATGCCCAGAGTCCCCTCTGACCACGTGTGTTCTGTGTGCAGGCGAGTCGAGACCTTCTCGTTCGAGATCCTCTCCCTCCATTTGGATCTCAGACATTTCATCAAGGATCAACTCGTGAGCACCCCTCGACTACATCACTTGGTGTCGTCTGTGGGAAACATAGTCATGGCTCATCGAGGTCCTGCGATGAGGGGGTGATTAGGGCAGGAGGAACCCGAGTCCACTCGGAACACCCCATTCTTGTCTCTCAGTCAGGTCGAAGAAGCGCACCCAACCTTGGGTCCGATGTTGTCCTAGGGTCCTCTACTTCCGACGGGACCAGATCTCGTCCCATCCAGGGACGACTGGGTCAAGGAACTCTTTCAGCAGGTGGCACACCTGATAGCCACAATTACTTCACTCGCTCCACTGCCCGAGATGGTGACGGCCATCGCTCAGCATATGGGGTTGTTGAGTGTGCCAGCGAGGCCGCCACCACCAGAACATCAACTCCAGTATCTGTCGGCCGGTCAATTCTTAGCAGGGCCATCGGTGCATCCCCAAGGATTACCGCCCAAGTGGACTTTGGTTCTAGGTGACCACACCACTTGAGGTGCCCAGGTGCAAGTTCGGTACACCATTGACCAGGAAGGACAGCTGCATGGTCATCAGTGGACGCACACAGTCAAGCCCGACAACACCTTGTCTGATACTCGGCCAATGGGGGTTGTGGGCTACTCTAGTACTGCAGTTATTTTGACTCCAAACTTAGACTGTAGGTTGTCTGAAATCAGGAAAGAAGTGTAGCAGATGGAGACTCTACCTTATGGGGCACCTCTGACGAGCGTCATCATAGAAAAATTACCATTCTTCTTGAAAATCTTGGCCACCCATGTCCTGAAGAACATGAAGCTGCCGAAGGGTCCACTTTATAACGGGGCAACGGATCCAATCAATCACTTCCAGTGGTTGAACTAGTACCTTTTGGTCTGAGGGGTACCAACAGTGGTCCACTGTGCCTGTTATACTTGACACTAAAGAAGACAACATTGACCTGGTTCGAGACACTGGCTGTTGGTTCTGTTCATTCACTGGTCTAGCTTGGCCAGTTGTTCGTAGATCAGTTCTATGATGCCACAAGCCAGTGTAAGACCGGCCAGTCTGCTTGCCATCCATCAAAAGCTAGGTGAGACCCTCTGAGACTACTTCACCAAGTTTCACATCGAGGCCACCCAGATCCCCAACCTTGACATCCCTATTGGGTCACGGCCATCACCGTACCGATTTTGAGCTATCAAGTTCCATTAGCAAGAGGCATCAACCAACGTTCCAAGATTTGGTCGCGTGGGTACACAAGTATATCAATCGAGAGGCCTTGATACTGGCCAAGGCAAGGAACGTAGCCGAACAGCCCCTGACGGAAGCCCTCCTAGTCGAAAAGCAGTGGGCTGAAGACTCCGACCCGTCCCGGAAGAAAACTAGGAAGGAGTAAGATCAAAGTCGAGACCAACGCCATCCTCAACATCAGTATCATCTGTCTTTGCCTACACTGCCCTCTTGGATTATGATGGACGTTATGGGCAAGGACATACTTCGATAACTAGAGCAGATGTGGACGGACCCTGGCGCCACGACACCTACAAAAACTACGAGTATCTTTGTGAGAAGGGTCACTCCACGGACAAATGCCGCCATCTCCGCCAAGAGATAGAGCACTTCATTTGGGAAGGGTATCACCCAGTACACGGTCCAAGAGCAACTGTAAGAACAACAGTATCAATCGAAGCCGTAGCAACAACAACAACAAAAGCCGCTACCACAATAGTAGCCCTAGTAGCAGTAAGAGCCACTCAACCAACCCTTGCTCCAATAGGAGAGGCACTTCACCAACAGCCGGCTACGGGATAGATCATGGTGATCTCAAGCGGACCAGGCAAAGTCTCTAGGCAATGAGGTTGGGGTGAGGCATTGGCCACCATAGGAGTGTTAGAGTCAAATCTAAAGCGCCCTTGTCAGGAGGAGACTACCTTCTCTAATGTTGATCTAGAAGGGGTTCAGGTCCCCATGACGGCTCTCTCATTGTGAATGCTGTAATTAAAAACTTTGATGTGCATCGTATCTTTGTAGACATTGGAAGTGCACTAATGCGCTTTTTTATGAGTGCTTTCTTAAACTCAGCTTGACCAACTCTGATATGCGGGTCCATCGAGGTCCTTTGTTCAGCTTTAATGGGGCACCCTATCAAGTGGGAGGCATAGTCAGACCTGTAGTGACCCTTGGCATGGCCCCGAAATAGCTAACCTTAGAAACTAATTTTGTAGTTGTCAAGGTGGAGTCAGTGCATAATGCTATCTTTGGCCGGCATCTAACATGACGAATCGGCGTCGTCCCATCTTCTTATCACTAGAAGCTCAAATTTCATACTAACTATAGAGTCGGACAAGCCCAGGGCAAGCTAGAGTTGGCTCGACAGTGCAACATGATCTTGATCAAGGGCAAGGTGGATGCTGAATCCCTCGCAATTGAGTCTTCGGCCGATCCAACCTCCCCAAGAAAGGAATGAGTGACTATTTCGGTTCTCGATGGGGAAGGCAAAACCTCGCTAATAGGTTCCTGTTTACCAGTCGAGTAGGATGAGAAGATTACGGCCTTCTTAAAGGAGAATCTGGATGTTTTTGCTTGGTTGCCTTTGGACGATGCTGGGGATTGATTCGGAAGTGGAGGTCCACGAGTTGGATGGACCCCAACTGTTCCCCAATGAAGCAGAAGCGTCGAAACTTTAACTTCAAGTGATGAATGGTCATTCGGGTGGAAGTGCAAAAAGGGCTACATGTTGGCCACCTTCAGGGGGGCCACCACCATGATTGAGTGGAAACTGTAGTACTCGTCCCGAAGAAGGATGGAAAGTTAAGGATGTGT
Organism: Zantedeschia hybrid cultivar; assembly: GCA_030544215.1. Classification (NCBI taxonomy): domain Eukaryota; kingdom Viridiplantae; phylum Streptophyta; class Magnoliopsida; order Alismatales; family Araceae; genus Zantedeschia; species Zantedeschia hybrid cultivar. The sequence continues at coordinate 23,705,677 of JARZZO010000011.1, read as the reverse complement.
GTTGACTTCACAGATCTTAACAAGGCCAGTCCGACGAACAGCTTCTCGCTGCCTCAGATCGATCAACTGGTGGAAACAACCTTCGTTCACATGCTTCTCAACTTCTTTGATGCCTACTCTGGCTACCACCAAATATGGATGCACCCGGATGTCAAGGACAAGTCCAGCTTCACTATTGACCTCGATCTCTATTGCTATATCCGAATGCCTTTCGTACTAAAGAATGTCAAGGCCACGTATCAGCGTCTCGTCAACAAAGTTTTTGCTCCTCGACTCGGCCATAACATGGAGATCTACATTGATGATATGTTGGTAAAAAATCGACAGGCATCTAATCATTTGACCGATTTGGTAGAGACGTTTACTGTCCTGTGTAGGTATCAAACAAAGCTAAACCCAACCAAATGTGTCAAAGCCAAACCAAAGTCGAAGACCATCTACGCTGCGTTGGCTCCAACGTCCACTAGGGCTTAGGTGAACTCAGGGCCGGCCTTGAAGAGTTCGACGACATTATTCACGTCCTCTTCAGCCTTCTTGGCATTGTCGGCTGGGGTGAGTAGCTCTTCAGTATACTTCTTCTTCTCTCCTTCGGCCTCCCACTATAACTAGGCGAGAGCCCCGTTCTTCTCCGCCATAGTTGTAAAAGGTTGATTGCTTCCTTTTCGTCCTTCTCTTAGGCCTCGGCGGTGGCTCGCTTCTCGTCTGCTATTTCACTAGCTTTATGCCCAGCCTAGCATTCATGTTGAGGAGGGTGTTAATGTTACGCTCCAAGCCTTAGCATGCCATACTAACCTTCACTGAGGCCAAGTGGTTGATCGCTTTGTCCACATGCCTTAGCTTCTCTTGGATGTGGGTGAACAGGTGGGCGAGGGTGTCGTAGTACATTACGGCCAAATAAAAAAGAAAGACGATATGGTTAGCTGGGAACTTTACCCAAAGGATATTAGTCCAAAGCCCGCAAATGTTTACCTGGATGGCATGGTGTACACATTGTGCCGTGAGGTCCTTGGTGGGCGCTATGTTGAGTTCATCTGGACTATATGGAGTTGAACCCTTGAGCTAGCTAGAGGTAGGTGGCAGAGTCCTCCAAGGACTCGTCTGCATACACCTCGAGGTCCGAGTGCCACGGCTCACACTAGTAGTCCGGAAACATGTGCATCCGACCTCTATCGAAAGGGAAGGAAAGCGAAGTCCCCCCAGCCGACACAGATTCACTGGGCGCCCTCGAAGGCGGGGTGGGGGGGGACTACCAATGGTGCCTCTTGCATTGCAATCTTCTTCTTCATTGCAGCTTTGGCAGCATCCTGCTTGGCTTTCTGCTTTTTGTCTATCTGTCGAGTGTGGTCAGAAGGCGTTGTGGACTTTCCCTTGGAGGTTACTTTATCCCTCTTGGCCGCAGCAACAGTAGCACAACCCTCTAGTGATGCGACCGTTTGAGTTTGACCAAGTGAGCTTGAGCCAGTGCCCTGAAGCTTACTCAGAATTGAACCGATGCTAAAGGCCATATCTGCAACAAAAATTAGACAATAAGCGAAACAATATTAGTAGAAGAATAAAGGAGCTAGCCTAAGATCAACTTACTCTTAGCTCCAGCAGTAGTATCTGAATCACTGGACAATTTCTAAATATCAATTGACTCCTCGGTTAGAGGCACTGCTGCCGACGTTGGCGTCTCTCGCCCCTTGGCCACATTTTCAGATAAGAATCTGCTTGGGCCGACATTTTATTGAGGTCCAGCTAGGCGCCACTGCAATTAGCTTGCAGGTGTCCTACAGGAGAGCGTTGACGTCCACCGGCACCTCGTCTAGAATTTTTTGGGCCGAAGACAATCCCTGAGTACTGAACTTGGGGGTGTTCGTGGAGCCTTCAGCTAGCTACCCCCACTTGGTCGAAAAGGGCCAGACTCCCTTATTGCCTTCCGATAGGCAAGCAAAGAAGAACCCCTCTTTCTAATCATAGATGGATGAGGACTTGCTGAGAAAATGTGCAGAACCCATGCAGGTAGTGAAATAATACTAGGATGACTTTTCCTACAATTTTATTTTGAAAATATACCGGAAGAGAAAGACGGTAGGGGTCAAGCTCAACAGGGAGCAAAGGACAGTGAAGTCATAGACGGTCTGTTAGGAGTTCAGAAAAAATTGGGACTGGGCGAGACTATAGAAGTATAGGAGGTTGATGATGAAAGGATGAAAGGGAAGTTGAAAGTCGACTCAAAATCTCTATTCATAGATGGAAAAGCACCTTGGCCGTGGGGACTTAGCTCTGGAGTTAGATCATGGCTTTATCAAGTGGACCCAGTTTGGGATATCGAAGCATTCCCACATCTCCCGGATTGCTTTCTTGCTAAGGATAGAAGAGACCTTCCAGACCAATGCACTTGGCCACTGACTCTGTTCGGCAGGCTCAGCTTGCTGAGAGTCGACATGCTCGAAGGTTTCGCTGTGCGAGGTGACTTCGTTTGCCATTACTGAAGTAGAAGAATTTTGGCTAAAGAAGGATGAAAGGGGAGAAGGCTGAGCCGAGACTCAATTAGAGGACGAGCAAGATGAGCTACTCGAAAGGAAGCAAGAGGAAACAGATATGAACCGAAAAGCGACAAGGAAAGGTCGAAGGCTTACCTTCTAACTTATTCGGCTGTTGCCACTCGAAAGGACGAGTTTGGGCCACCTTTCTCTTACTTCTCAACAAAAGCCCCTAAGTGAACTCGTGCAAATGAGGGGGTCTATGGGGGCCATCTGCTATTTATAGGGGGATCCGTCGGGGTCCCAAAGGAGACTGCAGTTGTGGATAACCATCGCGCCACGTGTCAAGGCTCTTCGAATCCCGCGCTAGGAGTGAAAAATTCAATTTTTTTAACAATTTTTCCCACCTAATTTTTGGTGCCTTCGCCCTCTGATTGGTAGTTAAGTCAGTTGAACTATGTTTCGTCTCTGACTCCCACTTGGACTCTATCAACCTATCGTACCCATTGGTCTTCCCGAGTGCTCCTTGACCTCGGTTGCTGCTCGGGCCTTCTTGCGATCATTCCATCCATTTTGCCTCGGCTATAGGGACTCGGCCTAAAGTCATTGTAGGCTTCGTTCGGACATCAAGCACCAACAGGGGGCTGGCCTAGATACCGAGTAGTCTGCTTACCCCCAACGTGCCCACTATCCAGGTCACGAGGTCGGGGGCTAATTCATGATGCGGCCGAGAGGTGGGCCTTTGAAGTTGGCCCAATAATGAGGCAAGACCCGGACAAAGCCCATTATCCAAGGTCTCTGACAACTTAGAACAAGTGGGCCTTCGGCTCATTAATCCACTGGTGCTAACACAAGACAGGAGAAAGAGTAGAACATTTCTAGGAATAGTTCTACATCAACTACCATAAAGAAAGCCACTTACCCTTTACGTTATAAAAAGGAAGGTATTACCACAGCAAAAGGTATGTTTTGGGACCCGATCTGTCCTCTTTCATATTCTTATTCTACTCTCTCTCCCCTTCTGTCACATGCTGACTTGAGCGTCGGAGAAGTCGGGGCCTCATCTAACCATTACGTGTGCAAGTGAAACAGGGCCCTCTTGTCCGAATCCTCTTCCTCCATTCCGATCTCAGATGTTTCGTCCGAGACCAACTCGTAAGCACCCCTCGGCTGCATCACAATCCATCGTCAACATGGTGCCGATGGAACATTAGTGGGACACAAAATCGCTATTTCTAAACAAGCTGGAGCAAAGTAGGCAGATAGGTCATAGGTGGGTAAAAGAAAGTGAAAAAAAAAAGAAAGGAAGGAAGAAAAAAGGAAACAAGAAAGAAACAAAAGGAAAGGACATATCGGCCAAGTTGGGGGGACTTGGGCTGACAAAGTTTTGTCCTGCTCGCTGCCCACGTGATGATTTGTGTCCAACAAGATGAATTGGAACCATACGACAAGTATCATTCATAATCCCAGCCTTGCCGTGGGATACTGATGGCGGGCATGCAGCTGATATCGGAATTCCTATAGAACTTGTACATATAAAATAGTTGCCACTTGTCCTATAAGACAATCGGATGTGCAACCGGTAGATGGATGGGGAAGGTCCATATTTCAAAATTGTTCACCGTTCGTTTCTGGTGGCTAAGCTATCATTTCTAGAAAGAGATTGGAAACTGGTAGCCGGCGAGGTCATGTGAAAGGAAACTTTGACCACTCCTCTTTGCATGAGGATATAACGGATTCGGATTTGAACACAGATGATAATTAACTCGTCTCCTGTATGGAGGATCCTGATCTAACCACGCGTGTACAGGTGAAGTCTTCTAACTTTGCATACAAACGTGTGGTGCATGGTTTCTGCAGGTGATTGCCACTGGAGGAAATGGCCGGAAACTTACGTCCATTTCACTATCAGCAGAAGGCTAATTTGTCTCACTCCAGGCCACTGGCGACCAGAGCTTAGATCTAACGACTGTAATTAATCTATAAGTACGTTCTTCATGCATGGATAGTCGGCTTACATTTCTCATGATGAGACATACTTAGGCTGGATGCACGCATGCATGCATAAAAAAAAGGACTTATTGAAAAGGGAGCGGAGGTGGATTTTGTCTTTTTCTTTAAAGAAAGACCTTTGTTAGAAAGAAAGATTATGCTTTGCTTATAAATATACACTTATTTTCATAACATTCGATGTAAGATTAAAGTTGTTTGTCGTTTTACATTTTTACAATATTTTAAGACAATAAAATTTTTCCTTTTTATGAAAAAGTAAAGTTTTTTTTTGCTAAAAGTAATATATACAAGGGCATCAGACCAGGAGAAACCAGCTCAAAGTAATAAATAACAATATCAAGGACGGGATGCATGCTTGTGTCATAGCACGCTGACCCACGCGAAGAATCCGTACAGTCCTTGCAGGTACAGACGAAGATAACACCAGTAGACGAAGATGACAACTGATCAACAAATGAGAAATATATGCATATATATACAGGAGAAGAGGAAATATGAGGAGGGAGCTCCAATCCAAGCAATCGTTCTCTGAATTCAAAACCCCATCTGTGGAATTTTAAAATCCGGACGTCAGCTAAGGGCGTAATCACCTGATTCTCGCATACCAGCTGTTGTTTTCCAGTGTAGGCGCGTATGTGCCAGTATGTGCTATTGTGTCATTAATTTCCTCTCTCTCCAGAAGCTGCGTGGGGCTGTGGCTGTAAGCGTAGTCGTCGGTCTCAGCTGGCTGCTAGTTTGGTCTTTGTCAAATGGAAAAACGTGTGATGTGGGCATATACATATTTGAATAAACGCAATAGGGTGTCGCGTACCTCCGAGAATGGCCCCAAATCTTCTTTCCGCAAGGGTATGACTTGACTTATCCTCTGATGCAATCTTCTTCCATCTGGACTCGTAATCGATTAAGTACGCGGTGTTTAGTTGTATTATAATATTATATAATTTATTATAAAAAATTATATTAAAATAAAAAATACAACATCTTTTAATTATAAAATAAATATAATTATCTTTAGTGTGTTGATTTGAGCAAACAGGGACATGACTTGAGGAGGCAATGATAAGGCAGGTGGCTGGAGGCGGGGTTGCCTTCTTTAGTGTGTTGATGACAAAAATTAAAATAGGGACCACCTTCTTTTTATTTTTATCTTGTTTTGTAAGTGAGAGTCTTTATCAAAATATATCTTGATAGTGTCTGCAAACATTTTTTTTAATATATTTTTAGAAAAAAAGTTATATTGTAATACAACCAAATACCTTATTAGTTTTCTTAGGAGGATGTGGGGGTGCGCTTAATTATGTTTGAATAATATTGAGATAGGCAATTGGACAAAGATCCGATATCCAGCCAGATGGAGACTACTGATGATGGAACCCGCGTTAATACAGATGTGGGTTCTAACCCTCCCGCTGTTACCCCGTTTGGAGCATCATTCCCAATTGAGAATGATGTTTAGAGCTTTTTCTACATGCATGTATCCTTCTCCGGAGTATCAAATATGCAAATTTGCTATTATGAAAAAATATATAACTTTACGTGATTTCTTCTTTTTCCAAGTAACTACTGCGGTTTTTTTTTTTTTTCAACGAGGCGACACAATAGACAAGTATACATGCATATTTACAAATGACCAAGATTCGATTCTAAGTAGATTCCGAATTTTCCTCTTAAGCTGGGGAATATTTCGCACGGATCCAAATAGTTTGCCTAATTAACAGAGAATTTCGACTCAAACTAATTTCCAAAAGAATAATCTCACAAATAAGGAGATATAAAACCATGGTAATTAAATACGTGCCGAACGGCTTGAGAAATTATTAGTCTCTCGATCAGATTTGAACCGGAGACATCTCAAAAGAAGGCCAAATGGTGAAACCAATTGAGCTTCTTAGCTGGTTCAATAATTAATGTGTGTTGAAGGTCAGTTTGACTGACCCCCAGGATTAACCCTTCTTTTCATTTGCACAAAGTTGTCAGCACTGATGTCAGCTTAATCGAGTCAACGTCATTACATACTTATGATTATGACAATGATGAACAAGAATCAGTTTAATTTGGATATGAATTATCGAGATCAACTAAATGCTCCACTATTTTTTTTTTCCTTTTGAGAAGCAGGTGGCCAAGTATGTACATATACATATAGGTGTCCAGGATTTTAATTTAGGCATAGCTCGAAAGATACGCCATAATTAGAAATAATTTCAAACTTGTCAAGAAATTCACCTCATTAGATGATAATTGCAAGTCCACCTAATTATCTGAAGAAATAATCTCATCGATCAAGAGATAACAGCAGTACTATTTGATTGCATGTATGAAGTGTTTTTAGACTCCAAACAAGATCAAAACTTAGACCTCTCAAAGGGAAGCAAGCGATGAAGCCAACCGGTCCATTCCGTTGGTTTAGCGAAATGCTCCTCTACTTATCCTTGGTATGTGGAAACATTTAATGATTTGCCCACTTTTTTAAATGTTGTTTCTTCTCCATTGGATGTGTCCAATTAAATGCATGCTTCAACCTGTCCACTATTTATGGATAATGAATTTGATGGCCGAAATATCTCTATTCTAGCCGAATTATCAGATTACCTCTTGTAATGGACAGATTCCTAAGTTAGTTATACATAAAGTAGGACACAAATTTTTATGCCTTTAGTTAAAAGACTAGGACTTCGTTTGGGAAATATATGTAAAGAAGGAGGATTTTAGATGTTAGAGATTTTGTAAAATGTGGGCTCCAAAAGAATAATTAAAATATTTTGCTGCAAATGCTCACTCTCCCCAGCTTTATCTCTCTCCCTCTGATCTCTGTCTTTGGCCTCGTTTGAGAAAGATTGCAAGCCCTGAATTTAAGGCAGAGGCTGACATGAAAAAAGGAGGGAGGATAGATTTCATAGCAATCCTTCCTCCCAAGCATAATATATATATATATATATATATATATATATATATATATATATATATATATTCTCCATGGGATGCACGTGCAGTACTTGAGGAAGATAAGTTTATACTGTGGACCCCCTCTTAGACTGCGCAAAGGAATCTAGATATAGCATAGATTTATTTGTTTAACTTCTGTTTTATCCCACTTTAATCTATCCAACACATTTATTGCAAAATATAGCTAACATTTAATTGCTAAATGGCACCTAAAACTATTATGGCAGATTTTAGCTTTGGATCTTTCGCATTTCATGGCCTTCTCTTCACCCCCCAACTCTTGTCCTTCTCTTGTCTTCCCCTTTATTCTAGCAATGCTTGGTATCTACTTCCACCCATGTTTTCCAAATGAGGCCCGAGGAGCACACTTAGATTAGGGGGTTGTTTGTTTTAGTGTAAAAATCACCGGTTTTAAAATAATTGGTTTTAAAACAAATGAGTTTTTTTTTGTTTTAAAATCAAAAAATATTTGTTTGATTGTTTGTAAAATAAAATATGAGGAATACTTCAATCTTCTTATTTTGATTTACAGTGGGTCTCTGCCGTAAACCAAAATAAGGGAATTAAGCTATCAAGTGGACAGATAAGGTCCAGACATGATTTTACTTTACATTATTTTACACCAATTCAAACAACTGAAAATACTGTAAAATGAAATAATTGTTTTAATTACGTTGTTTTCCGCTAAAACAAACCCTTAAATTAAAAGGACATTGTATCATAGTGGGGGTAAATCTTCAGACATTCCAAACACACTAACGGACATCCTTATCCTTCTTGTGAATTCGTTTCTTCTCTTTTTTCATTCTAGAAGGGTATTTATACAAATCCATTAGCTAAGCTATGATCTCCAATTCTATAATAATGAAGCCTACACAAACTCATTCAACTATGCTGGCATTGAGCTAGGATCAAGCTCCAGGTTACCAACTCTCTCGCAGCTTGGTGGATAGTGATATGAGGAGGTTTGAGAACAAATTCTGCGTCCTCAAACACCACCATTTATGGCTAAACAAGTACACATCCAGACAAATTATAGTGGACCTCTCTACAATAATATCATATTTGATTACATTAACAAAATTGTAAACAAAGATAACACATTGACGGTTACGGTTTCCTTCTCCTGCAGGCCCTCTTTGGTAACCTAGTAAGTCTAGCATGGATGACTTGTTCAGATTTTTCTGACTTATTTGCCTTGGTTGTTTTTGACTTATTTTTACTTATTCTAACTAGAATATAACAAGGTTATCAAAAGAAGAAGTTATACATTTCTTTAATCTTTAATCTCTACAAATATTTCTATTCGACAATAGATCCCTGTGATGTGTTTAGTGTTCACTCCAAAAACTTAATTTTTTGTTAGAAATAAGTCACTCAAGTTAACAATTGTTTGAAAGATGAGAATGGACGATATTAAGGGAGCCAAACCTTTGGCGCTTGAGAATGGTCGTGAGCTTGTGTACGGCAAGGGGCTCTTTGGTGTGGCCCTTAGGTGCTTAGATTTTTTTCCTATTTAACAGGTAGTTGTTAAAGTTATTGGACCATCCAACTCAAAATCTTAAGAGAAGTAGAGCAGACACTATCTATTAAACACTTTTTGATTGTCATTTTTTCGATGTAAAATTATTCTAACACGCCTCCTAAGCACCATCTATTAAATGCTTTTTGATTTTGTCATTTTTTCAATGTAGGACTATTCTAATACGCATCATCATGTGCAAGCCGATTTTAGGCTCTGTCACATAGACCCACAAATACGGAGTGCGCGGCTTGGTTCGTAACCATGGGCTCTGAACCATGTTAAAGTTATTGGGCCATCTAATTCAAAACCTTAAAGTTATGAATAGAATAGACACCATTTATTAAACACTTTTTGATTTTATCCTTTTTTTCAGCGTAAGACCTTTCTAACAGTGGTTGATCCTTTGGATTGGATTTTCGCAGGATCAAGCCCCGGTGGGGTGGCATTAGGTTGAGCTATAAACCACTAGGCTGTTGTAATAAAAAAGAAAGAAAGGAAAAAGAGCCAAAGCTAAATACTGTTCTCTAGATTAAATACTTACATGAACCAAAAACTGAAAAATCCAAAAAATATTTATTTTAGCATAACTGTGCTTACATTAGTAATGGGGATAAGCTAGCAACTGGGCTATAAAATAAGGACTCTGGTCTTTTTTTCCTTGGTGTTCCCCCTCATGAGATAAGACTGTCTACCTTTAACGTGGACACCAGGGATCCCCAACTTAAAGAGTAAACAGCAGTGTTGGTTGTACTGACATTTTCGTTTGCTTCTCAAGTTGTCAAGTAGGCAGCATTCCATTCCATTTTACGGTGCCTGATAGGTATTAAGGCGGAGTCATGTCAGCACGGGTACATGACAAAGCACGGATCAAAATGTCCTTGTCCGGGCAGATTATGCTTATGTAACTTAGGCAAATGCTCTTTTCTGATGTGATAAAAGGAGCATGATTGCTCATCTGATTGGCCGAAAGAAAGGAGAAAGAAGGACAACCTAGCATCTTGTAGATCTTTCAGTTCAGGTGTTTGGAAATATCTTCCTTTAGAGGCAATGTCCTCCCTTGGAATGGAAGGAAATGACCAATAAGATAGTTGAAAAGTACTTGGGAGAGGAAAATAAAGTACACGCATATTGTAGAAGGAATTTTCTCTGCATTGCAATGCAAGGTCTTTTCTTTAACAATGCTTTATGATTAAATATTCATGCGAAAGGGACATGGAACAAACATTTTTTGACTCATGTATTTGGTGGCAGAATAGTCCAACGAGTATGCGCAAGAAAGTAGAAGAGGAAGTAGATTAAAAGTAATTAATTAGCTAGTTTTGACAAGTTAAAAAGGTCTTACCGAGGTTACTCTAGAATATGAGAATTTTTCTTTATTTTCGTCCATCTAGTACCGCGGTCTCTTCGTCAACATTAGACTACTTGTGTTATTGTGTACGGAACATATGTATACCCATCTGAAGAATAGGATGATCTTACTTTGTCCTACCCCAAGATTAAGTACTATAAAGCAAGGAAAAAGGAGAATCTTATTAGATGCATCTATAGTGTTTGTTACTGATCCTTATGATTTCACATCTTAACCATGATTTGGTATATGCATGCTTCTATTTATATAAAGAGTTGCATAAATATGACACACACTAGAACATCTGTTCAGATACCCCACTTTAAAATTGCAAATTGAATATTAGGCACTCGCTTAAAAACAGAATAAGTAGGTGGAATAACAGGTTATCTAGTCATTCATGTTAAAATACCATTTGACAACTACTATTGGGGGGTCAAATATTTTGTCAAAAGGCAGAATAACCTAATGATTTTTATTCAAGGTCTCCCCATAAATAAAAGAAATAAAAGAAAAGGGATAGAATATCCCAACTTCATGTTGAAAAAGACATTTATTCTCACTATCTTTGCCAAGCCGAAAATTGATGAATGAAAGAATGATCCATCTATGAAAGGATATTCTTCCCCGGCCCACACTTATTCAATTGCTGATTAAAGACTCGATATTTTGCAGAATAATTATTTGCATGCTAACATTCAGTATATTTTAGTTATATCTTTTATGATTTAAATGAGCTTCAATATTCATATTATATATGATGTAGACTGGATCTATCACGACCGGATTCCGAGGCTGGAACCCGGAGAAGTGGATCCGAATCCGGTTCGGATCGGTGCTACCAAGGCCCGACGGGGATCCGGAAGGCCGAAGAGGCGGAGGCAGAGACGAGGGTCCGAAGGCCGAAGGGCGCTTCGATCGGAGCGGGCTCGTCTCCGGGAAGTCGGGGCCGAGGCTCCTTCGGCGGGCGAAGGGGCGGCGCGGATGATGCTCCTTCTGGCCGTACTGTCGACAGGCGACGAAGCCGAAGCCGACGGTCTGAGGCCGGAAAGGTCTCGGACTCGGCTTGCTCTTGGATAGTGAGCCCGAAGGCTCTTTTGCCGGATGAGGGGACAGTGCGGGGCCGAGCCTCCTGTCGCAGGGCAGCCGTCGTACGGCGTCGAGACCAGGGAGAGGAGTCCGAGGTCGGCGGTCGAGACCGACTCGGGAAGGTCGGCGATGATTCAAACGAGCCCCTGCGGGAGGGAAAGAAGAAGAAAGACCGGTCAGCAGGAGTCCCGGGCTCTGGCCCTTAGGAACCCCCTCCGACGGTCAAGTTAACTTCTGAAGATGATTCGATTCAGAAGGCAAGAAGTAGCTTTAATGTTATTTGGACCGTAGTCCTTAAGGGTCTCAGAGGCAAAGAGTTGCATACCTTTGGCAATAAATAGCGGTGTATTTATAGCAGAGGATAGAGGTTGGTTAACGGTGGTAGCCGATATAGGACTATGTTTGGGCTTACTAGTAAACCGCCATAGTGCCGGATCCGCCGCCGGAGTGGGCCGGACTCGGCTATCGGGCCGAAGGGGGTTGGGCCGCTGAGGGACCGAAGCCTGCTGGGCCTTGGACTGCCGTGTTGTTCCCGGGCCTTAGGCTGATGGGCCGCTGACGGGCTGAAGCCTGTTGGGCCGGGAGCGACGGTGCCGCTTATGGGGCCGAGGGCTGCTGGGCCGCCGATGGGCTGGAGGCTCCCGGAGGGCCCGATACTGCTGCTGTTGGGCTGAACGGGGTTTGGGCCTGCTCTAATGGGCTGAATCGGATTCTGCCTCATCACATAGCCCCCCACTCTTGTCTTCCTCAGCTCTGAGATGGCGAGAGTATAGCCCGAAGCTGCCAAGAGAACATCATAACAGGTGTCTTACCCGAAGCTCTGTTCTCTTTTTACTGGGAAGAGGGGGCCCTCGGTCGGCCGAGGGCTACGCGGTTGCTTCGTCCCCGCTCGGAGTGGCGACGAAGGCTTAGAGCCAAGAAGCCGAAGGGCCGAGCCCTCTGACTCGTGTCAGGCTCCATTAAATGGACGGGATGGCGCGTCGCCTCGCGAGGAAGCACGGGACACGCGTCGCGCATCCGGCCGCTCCGTCGAAAACACAAAAGGATCCTGACCGCTCTCGGGTCGCGGATCGCCTCGGCTCTCTGCCCGAGGCTTCACTCGGATTGCCGCCTCTTTCATCTTCAGCGCGCGGATCGGGACACGTGGCGCGTATCCGGGCGGTCGGCCGAAGGGTCGGAGCGCCCTCGGCCGTTGATTGCTTCGCTGCAAGTCCCGGAGCCGGTCCGTCATCATTGCCGAAGGACGGTGCACGTGGCGTGCATCTGAGAGGAGCGAGGGGACGAGCGGGACGATCTCGTCCGTTGGCTTCGGCAGGAGGCGCTTCGAGTGGGCTCTATAAATACAAGCCCTCAGCAGGGCACTGTTCTTCTTCCTGCTGCCGCGCTCGCGTTTCCTCTGCGATCATCCGAGCTCTTCTTCCTTCTCCAGCGGAAAGCTAGCTTCCCGAAGGCTTCGTCCGAGCTCACCGGCCACCGTGGGAAGGTCTCCATTCCTCGGAGCGCATCGCTGGTGGAGCTGGGAGGTTTGAGAAGCCGCACTCGGTTCAGGAGAGACTTCCTCCCCCTTCTTGCGAGTAAGCCCTAGCTTTCCTTCTTCCCTTCGTGGCCTTATGGTCCGGGGTTCTTCCAGCGAGATTACTCCTTCGGACGAGGAGTATACTCCTTCCCATTCTCCGCGATCTCTCCTGTCAGATCCCCTCACCTCAGACTCCCCTGCCTCAGTGATGTCTGAAGAGTCCGAGGTCTCCGGGACTGAGGGGTCCGAGGCTTCCGGAGCCGAGGTTTCCGGGGCCGAGACCTCCGGGGCCGAGTATGCCGAAGAGGTCCGGAACCCAAGCCAGGCTTCCACTTCGGGACGCCGTCGTCCTGATATGGCTTCGGAAGCATCCTGCGCCCTTTCGGACGCAGAGGTTACGCGCCTCGTCTCTTACTTCCAGCTCCCTTCCTGGATGACGGTCCTTCGTCCTGACTCCGCCACCCGGGCTAACACTTTCCGCTCGGGTTCCTTCTCTATTTACGTTAATAGCTTCGAGGCGGGTTTCCGCCTTCCACTCCCCACCTTCGTCATCAACCTTCTCAGCTTCTACGGGCTGGCTCCGTCTCAGCTTTTTCCCAACTCCTGGCGCACCGTATATGGTTTCTTGAGCGTCTTTGCTCATGTAAAGATCCGCCCTTCCATCAATGTCTTCCGCTGCCTCTTCAAAATCCAAAGGCAGGGGAAGTCCGAGTGGTACTGCTTCATCCCTCGGGTCGGGTGAAGCGTATTCTCCGGGAAGCCTTCGTCCATCCATAGTTGGAAGAGGAAGTTCGTCTTCGTCTCCCTGCCGGAGAAGGAGGAGAGCGTGTGGCCCTTCCCTACTGAATGGGCGCCGCTGGCCGCAGGCCTCTCGGATCCTCCTATCCTCACCCCGGTCCAGAGCATCCTCCTGGGTCGCATCCAGATGATGGCCCCGTACAATGTCTGGGGGCTTCTCAGCGCGTCGGAGCGTCTGGTGACCGCCGGGGTATGGCCGGATCCCCGGTCCGATCCGGTGCGGGCCTTCCCCTATCTTCCTCCCGGGGAGACTCCGCGGGGCCGCGGAGGAAGGGCTGCCGCTCCTCTGGCCGAACCTCTTCCGGCTGAGGATGCTGATGAAGTTTCGGCCGAGGGTAAGTCGGCTCTGAGTTTGTACTTGTTCACTGTTCTATTTCTGACAGGCTCTTCTTGCTTGCAGCAATGGCCGATCTCGACGCCCTCCTCGACCGGATATCCGACCAGCGCGGTCCGGGACAGGCACTGGCCCTGCAGGCGGCAGGCAGGTCCGGCCGAGGCGCTGGGGCTCCGAGGACCCGAGGCGGGGTCCCAAGGACTGCGGCCTCTACTGAGGGCCGTGCTGCTGCCTCCGCTCTCGAGAGGGAGCAAAAGTCGAAATTCGCCGCTCGAAGGGACGGCCGAGCATCGAAGTGCCCCCGGTCGGAAGGGGCCGTAGACGCGGAGGAGGCTCCGCTGATCAGGAGGAGTGCCGAGGCCCGAAGGGCCGCGAGGCTGGCGTCTCCTGAGGCGCCGAGGGGCGATTCCCCTTCGGCTGTGGCGGCCGGGGTCGGTGACGAAGGCGCCGGGTCGCAGGCGCCCCGGGCGCAGCGCAAGTGGTGGCGCCCCGAACCGGGGATTTACGAGGACGAGAGTATGGAAGACTCGCAGACGTGCCTCCGTCTGCTCCGCAGTCTTACTCTCCCTTCGGCCTTTGAAGGGCTGAAGCGCCATTCGGTCATCGACCTGGCGGCGATGAGCGCTCGGTTGTCTGTCCAGGTAATGAGCTTGAAGGTGCTTCAGTCGTGCTTTCCTTAGCTTTCTCTTGGTTTTCCTTTTTTCTGATCATTGTTTGCTTTCGGCTCGCAGGCTGCGGTGACGGGTAGCGTCCTGATGCACCATCAGGAGCAGCTCCGACTCCAGCTCCTGGAGGCTGAGAGGGAGTCAGACGGCTCGGGCGAGGACACTTCGGTGGTGCCCGACATCGAGCCTTTAGTCGATGGGCTCGTAACATCGAGTGCCCGGGCGTGGGCGCAGCTGGAGGAGAGGACAGCTGAGGCCCGCGCTTCCGCCAAGGCCAAGGTGAAGGCCGAGGGGGAGCTCGCCGCGGCACAGTCCGAGATCCGGGCCCTCAAGGCCCAGATTCAAGAGAAGGACTCCCGGCGGGCCTCGGAGAAGCGGCGACACGCCGAGGAGGTATCGGCGCTGAAGCAGGAGCTGGAGGAGGTGGCGGACATGGCCGTAGCTGATTACAAGGCCGGCCCGGACTTCACCGAAGAGATCATCCAAGCTCAACTGCTGGCTTCTTCCTCCGTCTTCGACCTCGGGTTGGCTGTCGCCCAGAGGGCCTGCCCGAGCGTCGATCTGACCGGGGTCGCCCTACCGAGGGGTGAGGAAGCCAAGGAGCTCCTGTCTTGGTGGCAGGGACTTATGGCAGAGAGGACCTCGACTCCTGCGCCGGATGATGAAGCTGCGCCCGCCGAGGGGGCCCCTGAGGAGGCTGTCCCTGAGGAGGCTGCCGCTGAGGAGGCTGCCGCCCCTGAAGCGGTGCAGATCGTTGACTCTCCCTCTCCCTCTCCCTCTCCGGGACAAGCCGCAGCCGAGGTGGAGGAGGCCGAAGCCGAAGAATGACGCGGGGATCTGCCCCGGTTTCCGCTTCTTCTTCTGTTGTAAGCCCTCGGCTTAGGGTATGGCTGGTTTACGCTTCTTCTTCTATCGTAAACCTCCGGCCAAGTATACGGCCGGCTTTTACTTCTTCTTCTGTTGTAAGCCCTCGGCCTAGGGTATGGCTGGTTTACGCTTCTTCTTCTATCGTAAACCTCCGGCCAAGTATACGGCCGGCTTTTACTTCTTCTTATGTTGTAAGCCCTCGGCCTAGGGTATGGCCGGTTTTTGTACTTCCTTTTCTATAAATACAAGGAATGTTTTCGGCTTTACCTTGGTATTTGTGTATGATCGACCGAATATGGCCCTTCAGAAGCCTGAGATCCTGTCATCGTTCGCCATAGCTTGTAGGGCCGAGACCCGATGTAGGTTCGGATAGAATGTCGCCATAGTACTCGGCCGGGGCCTTTACTAACGTGGTCCACATGATTCCGAAGGGACATCTTGCCGCTTCTTACGTATTTCGGATGGCCGAAGCCATTCATGCTTCTGCTTGCGTGAACTTAGATATGCCCTGCCGCCTCCCGAATCGGTATACGTGGCCGGAGCCACTCCCGATACGGTTTACACGGATTTAGAAAGAATACCATGCCGCTCCCGATACGGTTTGCATGGCCGAAGCCACTCCCGGTACGGTTTACACGGACTTAGAAAGAATACCATGCCGCTCCCGATACGGTTTACATAGCCGAAGCCACTCCCGATACGGTTTACACGGACTTAGAAAGAATACCATGCCGCTCCCGATACGGTTTGCATGGCCGAAGCCACTCCCGGTACGGTTTACACGGACTTATAAAGAATACCATGCCGCTCCCGATACGGTTTACATGGCCGAAGCCACTCTCGGTACGGTTTACACGGACTTAGAAAGAATACCATGCCGCTCCCGATACGGTTTGCATGGCCGAAGCCACTCCCGGTACGGTTTACACGGACTTAGAAAGAATACCATGCCGCTCCCGATACGGTTTACATGGCCGAAGCCACTCCCGGTACGGTTTACACGGACTTAGAAAAAATACCATGCCGCTCCCGATACGGTTTGCATGGCCAAAGCCACTCCCGGTACGGTTCACACGGACTTAGAAAAAATACCATGCCGCTCCCGATACGGTTTGCATGGCCGAAGCCACTCCCGGTACGGTTCACACGGACTTAGAAAAAATACCATGCCGCTCCTGATACGGTTTGCATGGCCGAAGCCACTCCCGGTACGGTTTACACGGACTTAGAAAGAATACCATGCCGCTCCCGATACGGTTTGCATGGCCGAAGCCACTCCCGGTACGGTTTACACGGACTTAGAAAGAATACCATGCCACTCCCGATACGGTTTACATGGCCGAAGCCACTCCCGGTACGGTTTACACGGACTTAGAAAGAATACCATGCCGCTCCCGATACGGTTTACATGGCCGAAGCCACTCCCGGTACGGTTTACACGGACTTAGAAAGAATACCATGCCTCCTGATAGAAGAAGTTTTTATTCATACTCTTCGGCTGTACGCCTGGGGAAAAGTGACTTACACATAATAACGCCGAAGGCGCTCAACATTCCAGGTGCGAGGGAGAGGCTGGCCCGAAAGGGTCTCCAACCGATAAGCTCCGCGCCTGATCACCTCCCTGACTCGATAGGGCCCCTCCCAGTTGGGGGAAAGTTTTCCTGAGGCTTCGGCTGGTTTGGAAGCATGAGCGTTCCTCAACACGAGGCTCCCTACTTCAAAGCATCGGGGCTTTACTCGAGTGTTGTGGTACTTCGCCATGCGCTGTTGATAAGCGGCCAACTGGGCGCGAGCCTTGTCTCGGGTCTCCTCAATGAGGTCCAGGTGGTCTTTCAGTCCTTCTTCGTTGGCCTTCGGATCGTAAGCAATGACCCTGGGAGAGGGAAGGCCGATCTCCACCGGAATAACGGCCTCTACGCCATAGGCCATGCGAAAGGGAGTTTCGCCGGTGGGGGTTCGTCTTGTCGTCCGATAAGCCCACAGAACACTTGGCAGCTCCTCCACCCATCGGCCCTTAGCTTCGCCGAGGCGGGTTTTCAATCCCTGTAGGAGGCTTCGGTTAACGACTTCGACTTGGCCGTTTGTTCGAGGATGTGCCACCGAAGTGAATTTGTGGAGTATGCCGAAGCTGGCGCAGTTGTCGCTGAACCGCCGGCTGTCGAACTGCTTCCCATTGTCAGAAATGATGGCTCGAGGGATGCCGAACCGGCAAATGATGGACTTCCAGACGAAGTTCCAAGCATTGCTATCGGTTATTGCCGCGAGGGGTTCGGCTTCGACCCACTTAGTGAAATAGTCTACTGCCACGATGAGGAATTTTCTCTGGCCGGTGGCGACGGGAAAAGGCCCCAGGAGGTCGATCCCCCACTGAGCGAAAGGCCAGGGGTCGGATAAGGGGGTCAGAAGGGCGGCTGCCTGGTGGATGAGGGAGCTATACCTCTGGCACTGGTCACAGCGCCGGACGAGGGCTAAGGCGTCCTCTCGGAGTGATGGCCACCAGTAGCCTTGCCTTAGAAGCTTGTGAGCCAAGGCCCTTCCTCCCGCATGCGCTCCGCATACCCCTTCATGGACTTCTTTCGTGGCGTAGTCGGCTTCAGCTGGGCCGAGGCACCGCAGCAGTGGTCGGCCGAAGGATTTCTTGTACCGGGCCCCGTCCAGAAGAAGAAAGTGGGATGAGCGCTGTCGAATGCGCTTTGCCTCCTTCGGATCTGGCGGGACTTCTCCTTGGAGAAGGAAAGCGACGAGGGGGGTCATCCATGTCTCGGCCTCGGCCTCGGCCTCAGCGACTAGCATGGCCTTGGTTTCGCCGAGGCTTGGTTCGGCGAGCTCCTCGACGAGGATCATTCGGCCTCCCCCCCCGTCTTGGGTTGACGCCAGCCGGGAAAGTGCATCGGCTCGGGCATTCTCGGCTCTCGGGATCCTCACGACTTCATAAGAGTCGAATTGGGCGAGGATTTTGCGAGTCACCTGGAGATAAGAAGCCATCATTGCGTCCCGAGCCTCGTACTCCCCGGAGATGTGGCTGGTGATCAGCTGGGAATCGCTGAAGGCCTTCAGGTTCCGGGCGCCGAGCTTCTTTGCGGCCCGGAGGCCGGAGATGAGAGCTTCATACTCGGCGGCATTGTTGGTTGCTGGGAAGGAGAAGCGCAGGGCGTACTCCGTGACGACCCCTTCGGGCGATGCCAGGATCCATCCGGCGCCGCTGCCCGTAGAGCATGCGGAGCCATCTACGAAGAGTCGCCATTCGTCGGCCGGTACGGGAGCCGAAGTAGCCTCGGCTTCGGGCGCGTTTGGCACTGGCTGAGGCGCCTCGGAGGCGCCAGGGGTAAGTTCGGTGATGAAATCTGCCAACGCCTGGGCTTTTATAGCTACCCGAGGAGCGTAGGAGATATCGAACTCTCCTAGCTCGATTGCCCATTTTGCCAGCCTGCCGGACACCTCTGGCCGGGAGAGGACTTGTCTCAGGGGCTGGTCGGTGAGGACCTTCACGGAATGGGCCAGAAAATAGGGCCGGAGCCTCCTTGCGGACGAGACAAGGGCCAGAGCCAACTTCTCCAGGGCAAGGTACCGGAGTTCTGCCCCTTGAAGGGCTCGGCTGGTATAATAAACCGGCTTCTGCATGCCTTCTTGCTCTCGGATGAGGACGGCACTGAGAGCCGTCTTGGAGACCGCAAGGTATAAGCTCAGGGGTTCCCCGGGAACTGGCTTGGATAAGATGGGGACTTTGGCGAGGTAGGCCTTCAGCTGGTCGAAGGCTGCTTGGCACTCTTCCGTCCACTCGAAGTTGTTGGCCTTCTTCAGCAGCTTGAAGAAAGGGAAACAATAGTCGGCCGCCCTTGACATGAAGCGACTGAGGGCTGCGATCCTCCCGTTCAGCTTCTGTACTTCTTGGATGTTTGCCGGGGGGCGCATCTGTACGATGGCCGAAATCTTCTCGGGGTTGGCTTCCACCCCACGGCGGGTGACCATGTAACCGAGGAACTTGCCGGAGGCTACCCCGAAGGCGCACTTGGCTGGATTCAGCTTTATCTTGTACCGCCTAAGGGCGGAGAAAGTCTCGGCTAGGTCGGCCAAATGCTCTGAAGCGATACGGCTCTTGACCAACATGTCGTCTATGTAGACCTCCATGTTTCGGCCCAGCTGTGGAGCGAATACTTTGTTGACCAGGCGCTGGTATGTTGCGTCGGCGTTCTTCAGACCGAAGGGCATTCGGGTGTAGCAGTACAGGCCCAAATCGGTCGTGAAGCTGGTCTTACTCTCATCATCCGGATGCATCCGGATCTGGTGGTAGCCTGAATAGGCGTCGAGGAAGCTTAAGAGCTCGTGGCCGGAAGTCGCGTCCACCACCTGGTCTATCCGAGGTAGCGGAAAGCTGTCCATCGGACAGGCTTTGTTGAGGTTGGTGAAGTCCACGCACATACGCCACTTGCCCTCTTTCTTTGGCACCATGACCACGTTGGCGATCCATTCCGGATGATGCACCTCTCGGAGGTGTCCGGCGTCCAGCCCCTTCTGTACTTCGGCTTGGATGGCGGTTCTCCTTTCTTGATTGAAGGTGCGCCGCTTCTGCTTCACTGGGGGCTGGTTGGGATCGGTGTGGAGACGGTGCTCGGCTATCTCCGGGTCAACCCCGGGCATGCCCGATGGAGACCAGGCGAAGACGTCGAGATTCTCTTTTAAGAACTCGGTAAGCTTCTCTGCTTCAATCTTTTCCAGGCCGGAGCCTATCATCAGGACTCGTCCCTCGCCTCCCGGAATAGGGACGGCGAGGAGTGCTTCTCCCGGAGATGCCTCGGCTGATGACTCGATCGTCAGGGTTTCGGCTGCAGTCTTCCATTTGACCGAAATCATGTAGCACTGCCGGGCCGCTTCTTGGTTCCCTTTGGCCTCGCCTATTCCGTAGCTGGTATGAAACTTCAGCTTCTGATGGAAGGATGATGGCACGGCTCCGACCCCGCCGATGAGCCTTCGGCCGAATATGGCGTTGTAGGCTGACTCGATCTTTACAACGGCAAAGTCCGTTTCAACGGTTAATTGCCGGGAGGCGGAGCCTAAGGTTACAGGAAGCCGAACAATACCCTCTACTCGGCAGGGCGAGCCGTTAAAACCGAAGAGGGGGCCCCGGTGAGGCTTCATGCTAGCCTCACTCAATCCCATCTTCTCGAAACAGTCGTAAAACAAGATGTTTGGGGCACTTCCATTATCCACAAAGATCCTATGTACATCATAGCTATTTATTACAGCGTTGACGACGAGGGCGTCATCATGAGGGACCTGAACATTAGTCAGGTCCTCGGCGCCGAAGGTGATGTCTTCCAGACGAGGCCGCTTCGGCTCACCGTCGACCGCCGCTACGGTGTTGCGTTGCCTCGACCTTGATCCCTCCCCGGGCCCTCCGGATATCATCATGATAGACCCAGAGCTGGGTCTTTGATGGGATGATTCAACCGGGGCCGAGGTGGCTTTTGGCGGAGGAGCGGCTTCTATCGCCGGGGGTGGTTGTTGCCTGGGCGCTGCAGGGACGTCCCGGTTCTGCTGCGGCGGCTGCTCCCGCCGATACTGCGGCAATCTCCCCTCCCGGATGATGCGGTCGATTTCTTCCCGGAGCTGTCGGCACTCGTCCGTCGTGTGGCCGATCTCTCGGTGATATTCGCAGTATCTGCCGGGGTCCCTTCGGCGAGGATCGGTCTTGATGCGATCAGGCCGCCGGAGCATGCCCTTCACCTCCATGAGCATCCGGGAAGGGGGAGCAGGTAAGGGTAGGTACCGCGGCTGCGGGTCCCGTCGCCTCTCCCTGTCCCAATCCTCCCGGCGATAATGCTTCCGGGAGGGCTCTTGGTCCTCGGACCGAGGTCGGACCACCGGGGGAGAAGGTGTCGAGGTAGTTTCGGTTGCGCCTTTGCCCCTGGACAGCATCAGGGCCTCTCGGTTGATGTACTTATGGGCCCGGGCCACGAGGTCCTGGAAGGTAGGGGAATGGCGCTTTCCGATGGAGCCGAGGAGCCCCTCATCCCAGCACCCGCTGATCACGGCCGAGACCGCGATCGAGCTGTCGAGGTTCGGGATCTGGGCGGCCTCGGTCCGGAACTTGGTGAAGTACTCCTGGAGAGTTTTGGTGGGGCCTTGCCGGATGGCCAGCAAGCTGGCGGAAGTTTTGGACTGCCGGGTGGCATCATAGAACTGGTCGATGAACAACTGGCCCAACTGAACCAGGGAGTGGATGGAGTTGGGGGCCAGAGCCTCGAACCAGGTGAGGGCGATTTTTTCAAGGGTGAGGGGGAAAAGACGGCAGCGGACTGCCTCGGAGATCCCTCGGACCCGAAGATAAGTGTTAAATCTCTGGAAATGACAAACCGGATCTGTCATTCCGTCGTAGAGAGGGCCCTTCGGCAGCTTGAAGTTGGGGGGTACCTCGGTGGCTAGGAGCTCCGCCGTGAATGGGGTCTGCTCCAGGATGCTGCTGGTGAGGGGCGCCCCGTGAGGCCGAGACACCATCTGCTGCATCTCTTTGCGCATCGCCGTCAGCCGCTGGTCCAGGTCCGGGGCGGTCGAGGTGGCGACGGATTGCCCTCCGGTTCGGGCCGGACGGTACTCCGACGAAGCAAAATCCTGCTCCGTCAGGCGATCAGCGCGAGGAGTTCGGACAGGTAGCGTCGAGGGCTTGCTGCGCGTCTCCGCGGTCTCGTTGGGAGGAAACAGTGCAGGCGCCGGCCGGAACCGGGCATCTTGTACCGGGCAGAGCGGGGGGAGCGGCGCCTGCTGAGGAAGCTGTCCCATCAGCCCCATGCGCTGGGCGATGGCGGATACCATCTCCTGGAGAGGCGCTAGGGACGTGACGGCAGCGGCCAGCGTTGCCACTTGCTGCTGGAGCACCCCCACTCGGTCTTCTGAGCCGAGAGACTCCGGTATGGTCGGCAGAGGCAGGCTCGGCGGGGCAGAAGGTGCGCCTTCGGAAGGCAGCATCTGCGCCGAGGCCTCCCGCGCTTCTGCCTCGCCTTGTCCGGATCGTCGGGTCACAGGTCGCTGAGACATGACTTGTTTTGTTGGTTTCCCACAGACGGCGCCACGTGATGTAGACTGGATCTATCACGACCGGATTCCGAGGCTGGAACCCGGAGAAGTGGATCCGAATCCGGTTCGGATCGGTGCTACCGAGGCCCGACGGGGATCCGAAAGGACGAAGAGGCGGAGGCGGAGACGAGGGTCCGAAGGCCGAAGGGCGCTTCGATCAGAGCGGGCTCGTCTCCGGGAAGTTGGGGCCGAGGCTCCTTCGGCGGGCGAAGGGGCGGCGCGGATGATGCTCCTTCTGGCCGTACTGTCGACAGGCGACGAAGCCGAAGCCGACGGTCTGAGGCCGGAAGGGTCTCGGACTCGGCTTGCTCTTGGATAGTGAGCCCGAAGGCTCTTTTGCCGGATGAGGGGACAGCGCGGGGCCGAGCCTCCTGTCGCAGGGCAGCCGTCGTACGGCGTCGAGACCAGGGAGAGGAGTCCGAGGTCGGCGGTCAAGACCGACTCGGGAAGGTCGGCGATGATTCAAACGAGCCCCTGCGGGAGGGAAAGAAGAAGAAAGACCGGTCAGCAGGAGTCCCGGGCTCTGGCCCTTAGGAACCCCCTCCGACGGTCAAGTTAACTTCTGAAGATGATTCGATTCAGAAGGCAAGAAGTAGCTTTAATGTTATTTGGACCGTAGTCCTTAAGGGTCTCAGAGGCAAAGAGTTGCATACCTTTGGCAATAAATAGCGGTGTATTTATAGCAGAGGATAGAGGTTGGTTAACGGTGGTAGCCGATATAGGACTATGTTTGGGCTTACTAGTAAACCGCCATAGTGCCGGATCCGCCGCCGGAGTGGGCCGGACTCGGCTATCGGGCCGAAGGGGGTTGGGCCGCTGAGGGACCGAAGCCTGCTGGGCCTTGGACTGCCGTGCTGTTCCCGGGCCTTAGGCTGATGGGCCGCTGACGGGCTGAAGCCTGTTGGGCCGGGAGCGACGGTGCCGCTTATGGGGCCGAGGGCTGCTGGGCCGCCGATGGGCTGGAGGCTCCCGGAGGGCCCGATACTGCTGCTGTTGGGCTGAACGGGGTTTGGGCCTGTTCTAATGGGCCGAATCGGATTCTGCCTCATCAATATATATATATATATATATATATATATATATATATATATATATATATATATATATATATATTGTAGCGGTCAGAAATGGGTTAGGTGACGATGACCGTCCGATCGGATCTTCTAGCTAGTGGATATAATTTGTAGAACTAGAAATGCTCAGGGTAGAGTCTTCAAGAAGGAGAAGGTGTGTCAGAGGGCCTCCTGTTCTTCTAGAGAGCAAAACCCTCTGATACCTAAGTCAGGTTTTGGAAGAGAAAGGATTCTCTGGAGTTAGGATAGTATTCAACCTACCTTTCACTGGAGAAGGTTAGGGATATATAGTCCCTGTCTGATGCGGCGTCATGGGGGTCGTTTACCCATGGAGAGAATATAGTCCTTGTCTGATACGGCGTCATAGGGGTTGTTTACCCTTGGAGAGTTAATTGGCCCATAATCTACGCCCTTTGATTGAGGTAATTGTAGAATACTGGGCAAGGAGGGATCTTCTTTTGTGATCATGGCAGAATATCATGCTGACCTGTCTTCAGTGGATGGTTATGCCGTTAACCTGTAAGATCCGCCTGATGGCGGAGAGGAGTTATGGATTGACCCTGAGGGACCTACAATCTCTCGGGTAGTCGGAAGGAGGCGGCCTTTGAGTCCAGGCTCCTGGCCTCCCCTCAGATGAGTCGCGAACCTTTGGTTAGATACTACAAGGAAGATGAGTTTTGTCAGCGAGTATATGTCGACAGCTAGGTGCACGTATCGACAAAGAGTATATTAGTTGACGGCCAAGAGAAAACCGTTGACAATAGACTTATATGTCGATGGCTCAACTAACCGTTTACACATACATAATATATGTCAACGGCTAGGCTATAGCCAGACATATGTAGTATATATGTTAACAGCTCCGAGAGATCCGTCGACATAAGTAATAAAAAGAAAAAAATAAATTTGATTAAAATGATATGTCCACGACTATAAGTTTAGCCGTTGACATATCTGTTGATATATCTGTTATATGTCAACGGCTAAGTTTCTAGCCGTGGACAAAAACCATAACCCTAAATCATACCCTTCGTTCACAGGACACCCCCAAACCCACGCCCTTTTCCCCCTCAAACCCACGCCCCCTACGTTCACAGAGGCATCGACGATCGCCGCCTCCAACCCCATCGCTGCCTCCAACTGCAGGTGACCCCATCGCCTCCTCCAGCTGCCGGCGACCCCATCGCCGGTGGGGTACGTGGCACTGCCGGTGGGGATCGCCAGGCCAATGCTGCTCAACGGGAAGCTCTAACACGTGCCCATGGCGACCACGAAGGGCTACTTGGTGGCGAGCACCAACTGGGAGTTGAAGGCCATCAGGGACTCTAGCGGCACGAAGAGCGTGCTCCTCCGAGACGGCATGACCACGGCGCCCGCAGTGAGGTTTGGATCAGCGAAGCGGGCGGCGCAACTCAGGATGTTCCTAGAGGACTGCCAACTTCGACACCCTCTCCGTGGTGTTCAACAAGTGCATTCCAATTCCGATTTCTCTCTCTCTCTCTCCCCCCATTCCTGTCTTCTTCCCCAATCTGTTTCTAGGGAAAGATGAAGTACTGATCTATTTAGTTCTGCATTTCATACTTTTCTCACCATTTAATTCTTATTTTGGTGTTTGATCGATATTTTCCTCCATTTTTCTGATTGTAGATGAGTTTGTGAGATCTCCTGTGGGTCGCACCTTACCTGTTTGTTGTTATGCCTGTAAGAAATGTTCAATTGTCTTTTCCCCCTATGGATCCATACGGGATCTTCTAGAATAACAAAGTGCGTTGATACTATACTTTTATGGGGCGGTTTAGTGTTCTTGCTGTAACCTTTTTATAAAATACAAAAATCGTTTCATTTTTTTGGATGTGCCTGTTCAGGTCGAGTAGGTTTGAGAGGCTGCAGGGGATCCAGTGCGCGATGGCGGGGAAGAACCTATACATGAGGTTCAGTTACAGCACCGACGACGCCATGGGCATGAACATGGTCTCCAAGGGCGTGCAGAACATCTTGGATTTCTTGCATAATGACTTCCCCGACATGGAGGTCATCAGCATCTCTGGTGGGGTGCTCTCTCTCTTCCCAATACTCTTTTAATCACACAATCCAAAATTTTTCGTTAGAATATCATAT
Source organism: Zantedeschia hybrid cultivar (assembly GCA_030544215.1). NCBI lineage: Eukaryota > Viridiplantae > Streptophyta > Magnoliopsida > Alismatales > Araceae > Zantedeschia > Zantedeschia hybrid cultivar. The sequence continues at coordinate 23,679,849 of JARZZO010000011.1, read as the reverse complement.
CAGATGCAATCTTCTCAGAGTTCTTGGATGCCCATTTCTAGTTTACGTGAGACAACACCACCTTCAAACTCTGCAATGTGAGACGATTCTCCCTTTATTAGGATATTAACAGGACGTGGGGAGGGTTTACCTGTTTAGTTATCTGTCCATTTATTCTGTGGTCGAAGCGTTTGTTGTTGTCGCCGGCCCTCTAATTGTTCGTATTAACTATTTGTCAAATACTGACTTGGTTAGGTAGATCCATACTTAATACTCTTTTCTGAGTCTCTATTTTATTCTTCAGCCAGCCGCTAGCTGTCAAATTTCCTACTTTTAGTTGTCGTGATTTGAAGTTTTAAATTAGTGTAATGCTAAATGCCAACCCATTAATTGGTTGTAAAGAGAATTTTTCTTCCGTTAGACCTTGGGCAGTTGGCAAATCTTGTGGGTTCTATTGTAATCTTATTCTTGGTTTGCAAGCAATTTCTGTTCGGACAAGAAGCCAACTGCGGTGAAGCTATTGACATTAACAGCATATGTTAGCGGCTTCAGCCGTTGACAAATGCATTATTTGTCAGCGGCTTCAAACCGTTGACAAATATCCCATTTGTCCACGGCTAATAGCTATTGACATATAATTTCATTTATCCACGGCTAGCAGCCGTTGACATATGTCTTCTTTGTCCACGACTTTTAGCCGTGGACATAGGATACATATGTCAGCGGTTTCTCAATAGCTGTTGACAAATATTTGCCAACGGGACTTTTGTCCACGGCTTTGTCAACGGCGGCTAGCCATTGGCATATGGTTTTGTTAGCGGCTTTATGTTATTTGTCAGCGGCTCCTAGCCGTTGACAAATTCTCTTCTCCTTGTAGTGAGAGTAAGCTCCTCTCGGTACTTGGTAGATGTGACTAAGACACTACTGGTCTTGGAGCTTACTGACTGGTGCATCAGACTTCTAGGCCTAGCATTCTTAGAACTTAGGGCCCATGCGGTCCATGCTAATGCCTTTGGCTTTCTAATCGGAGTATCAAGAGAACTCATGTATTACGCTCATGTAAATACCTACGAACGGCGGGCCCTTGGGCCTCTAGGCTAAATGGGCCTGATTGGGCTAGATCCCAATCACCCCTCATCACTGGCTCCCTCACTCTTAAATTTGAATTTCGAATATGGAAGTGATATTGAGCAGGAAGCCCGAAGGGGGTTGACAAGACCAACAGGCGTGCAAAAATGTTGCATTGGTTGTACTTCGAAAGGACGCCTATTTAAGGAAGGAAATGGCGTCCTTTCACTTTTTGCAATTTGGGAGTGATATTGAGTAGGAAGTCCGAAGGGAGTTGACATGACCAACAGGCGTTGAAAACGTGGCACCTGTTGTACTTCAAACGGACGCCTATTTATGCAAGGAGATGGTGCCCTTTCACTTTTTGCAATCCTCGGGAGATCCTTGGTGTGTCGGTTGTACTCAGAAAGGACGCCCATTTAAGGAAAGAAATGATATCCCTTTATTTTTCGCGATCCCTAGTGTATCGGCTACCCATGTGGCATCATCTCACAAGTGACTGAATGCCTAGGGTTGTTAGGATGGAGGCTGTAGACACGCTAATTTTGACGTCATTTCGAGTAAATTTCATATCATATAATAATGTCTCAGAATGATCTGATATTTAATCATTGGTTAATTCTTATTGATCTTTTTAATCACCTAAAAGTGTCGGGTTTAACAGACATGTTTAAGTTAATCAATTAAATTGATTTTAACTCAAATTTCAGTTAAAATATGAAGAAGTCTAAAAGACGTCTACATGTGTGGACGCCATTTAGAGTTTATTCCTATTTTGACGTTTAAATTTGAATTTTAATCAATTGATTAATTAGCTAAAAGGCGTCTGTAAGACACGACGCGTTTTAGGTTTCCTAAGCTATTTCTACTTCTCTTCCGGATGTTTATCCTTATCTTAATTAGTGTAAAAGACGTCTGCACATGTAGACGCGTTTTATCTAATACAGATAAATATAAGTTTTCCGGATGTTTATCTTTATCTTAATTAGTGTAAAAGACGTCTGCACATGTAGACGCGTTTTATCTAATACAGATAAAGATAAGTTTTTCGGATGTTTATCCTTATCTTAATTAATCTGAAAGGCGTCAGCCATTCTGGACGCGTTTTAGATAATTACAGATAAAGATGAATTAATCTGTATTTATCTGTTGGTTAGGATGGATAAATCTCAAATTTTTCCATGTAAATCCGCAGACGCAGAAGAGGTCTATAAATACCTTGCATCTTGAAAGTTAAAAAAAAAAAAAGAAGAGAGAGAAGTTAGAATCAGAATTAGTGATTGAAGATCTAAGCGACGACGTCCAAATGCCGAAGCGCTGCTGTTTCCAGAAGTCGGCGTCCATTCTTCATCCAATTCAAGGCTTCATCCAATTCGGCAGAAGTGTTTCATTTCTGTATCTTCATTTTCATTTCATTAATCTCTCATTCTTCATCATCACTTCATACAACACACACCACAACATCATTCTTTCCAAAACCTATTTGATTAAGGGGTTTCAAAAGTCATTAAACAAGTAAGTTTGCTGTTTAGTTTCATGTTTAAAACCATGATTAGAATAGATACTGCTTCTGCTTAAAGTTCTCATTATTGTTTCTTCATTTCTCTTTCCATTTTTCATAACGGAGCAAAAAGGAGAATCAAAAGGAGTAAATCAAGCACAAAGTCACAAGAATCTCTGGACGATCTTCAACCTCAACTTCAAATTCAACAGCAAGAACAAAGAACAAAGAAAGGACTATCTTTCTTCAGCCGGCTGAAGAAGGGGAATCAAGGACTCAATATCTTCCGCGTTTAAACAGGTAGGCGATCAAAACTTTCTTTTAGAACTTTTAAGTCAAAAGTTTCTAGCGATCACTTCACGTAGTTTCTGTTTTTAATAGGTTTATTTTACATCTAAACAACATAGATTTTTCATGTCAATCACACAATCATTCTAAGCACTCACAGCTTTTTGGCGATCACGATGGGACTTGGTCTCGCCATCTTTTAGTTTTTTGTTCTTGCTATCATCAATCGGGCACCCACGGTGCACCACGTGCACACCCCTGTGGCAAGATCTTGCCCTCCCCGTTGATTAATTGAAAAAAGCTGTTTTTGTGATGAAAATGCTGTGTGATTGATTGGCATCTTGGTTGTTTAGTTAGTAAAATCATCCTGTTAAAATCTGGAATTAAAATTTTTTGCATGAATTGATTATTTACTGTTTTTATCCTGTTTAAGGAGGAATCAACCCACAAATTCCTCCTGCAAAACTGTTTCTGCGACTTGAAAAAGCGTCTAGGAGAACTGACGCGTTTCAAACTGCGTCAATACACCCAGACGCCTTTCAGTCTTCATTCTTTGCTGTCTGCAATCTGAGTTTCTGCGAAAAATTAAGATTTTGTTTGAATAGCGTCGACTACACTCGACGCAATTCAGACAGTTTTTTAATTTTTTTCTAGTTCTCAGATTTTGTGACTTGAGTGCTAACTACCCATTATTATTAAGCATTAGAGGCCATCCAGGCCATAGGTCATACGCATTGAGGCGAATACCCTCATTTTCTTAGGAACACACTACTTGACGTCAGCAACTCTCTCTGATTGGGTTGGTCCCTTGATCAGACTAGAGAAATTGACGTTGAGGCCTCCATAAGTCTTCAAAATCAAAGTACTCCTCCTTGATCATCGGGCTGGTTGTACCAGTTGAAGTCTCGGTTAGATTCCATAAAGCGTTGTGAGAGAAAGCCATAGAGAATAACGGTGGATATTGAACTGAAACTAGGATCCTTTCCCTGAGCGAATTCGTGGTTTAATTAAATCCAAATAACTCAACAAGGAATCTCAAAATCACGTTAAGCATCCACTTGATTGATTAATCTCTGTGCAACTTGTTTGTCAAATATTTGAAAAAAGAATCTAACATCATGTTGCTGCGATCAGGCAGTGACTTGAGTATGGCTCAAGACGCCATCATCAACTACGAGGGAGATGCTAATGCCCCTCGCGATTCGGACTACAACTATGAGAACGGGAGAGATGCTGATGCCTCCCGTAATTCTGTCCCCATTCCCTATCGACAAGATGGGAATGTCCGGACACCTCTCTTTCATCCCCATGATCGATATCCTGATATTCCCCCGCATGAATATGCGATTCCTAATCCCAATCTTGAGGGGGATATGAATCAGAATGATCCCTCATCCTCTGATCCTTCGGATCTCGTCAACGCTTTGGGAGTTCTTGCCTCCCGACTGGACCCTCAGCAGTTCGAGGCGATCCAGTCTATTCTGAAGGGGAAGGCACCCACGCAGCCTGCTGAGCCGAACCTTGTGGCTCCCCCTGTTGTCACTCAACAACCTCCTCTTCATCCTCCATACATCCATCAGGCCGTGGAAGGCCTCCATATTACTTCTCGGCTAGCTGGGCCGCAGCTTTCATCCTCTAGGCAACCGGCTAGACCACAAACGCCTACTTATCAGAATGCCCTCGGGCATGACGGAAGCTCTGCCGGACCTCCCCTTTATTGTCCCCCCTGTCCAACGTACTCTAGGCAGCAGGCCTATCAAGTACCTCCACCTCCTCCTCCTCTCCAGGCAGATCTGACCACGCAAGCGTTGCTGGCCAAAATGGAGCGCATGGATGAGTAATTCAACAACCTCCAGAAGATGATGGGGGTTAAAGCTGCGCCAGAGATCAATTTGTCAAGACTGCCGGTATTCCACCTACCACCCTCTGAGATGCCAGTGTACCGGAAGTACAATGGTACTGGTAACCCCATCACACATTTGAAGGAGTTTATGTACGAATCGTCTTTCTGGCAGAACGATAAGAGGTCGTTGGCCTTTTTGTTCAGGAGATCTCTAGAGGGTGTAGACACGCTAATTTTGACGTCATTTCGAATAAATTTCATATCATATAATAATGCCTCGAAATGGTCTGATAATTAATCATTAATTAATTTTAATCTTTTTAAGTGTCGGGTTTAACAGATGTGTTTAAGTTAATCAATTGAATTGGTTTTAGCTCAAATTTGAGTTAAAATATGAAGAATTCTAAAAGACGTCGACCCAAGTGGACGCCATTTAGACTTTATTCTTATTTTAGCGATTAAATTTGAATTTTAATTAATTAATTAATTAACTAAAAGGCGTCGGGTAATGTCGACGCGTTTTAAGTTTCCTAAGTGGTTTTAACTTCCCCTCCGGATGTTTATCCTTATCTTAATTAGTTTAAAAGACGTCTACACAGATGGACGCGTTTTACCTAATAAAGATAAAGATAAGTTTTCCCGGATATTTATCCTTATCTTAATTAATCTGAAAGGCGTCAGCCATGGTGGACGCGTTTTAGATAATTACAGATAAAGATGAAGTATTTATCTGTCAATTAAGACGGATAAATTCGAGGTTTTTTGCTATGTTAATCGCGAACGCAAGAAATGCCTATAAATACCCTGTATGTTGAAGAGTTAAAAAAAAAAAGAAGAGAATTGAGTTGAGTTGAGCCATAGCGTTATTATAGCGAGTTGAAGATCGAAGCACAACGTCGGAACGCCGGAGCGCTGCCATTTCCAGAAGTCGGCGTCCTTTCAAGATCTTAATCCTTTCAAAGCTTGATTGGGCATAAGTATTTCATTTTTGCATTTTCATCTTCATTAATTTCATTCTTCATTCTTCATGCAAACACACACCACAGCATAATCTTTCAAAAACCTATTTGATTTAAGGGGTTTCAAAACCATTTAAACAAGTAAGTTTGCTGCTTAAACATGCTTAACATCATGATTAGTTCAGATACTGCTTCTACTTAAATTCTCATCATCATTCTTCTTTATTTTTTTTCTGTCTCTGCTGCATTCAACAACAACGAGAGATCAAAAGGGGGAAATTAAGCTCAAAGCCAGAAAGACTTCTGGACGATCCTCAACCTCAAATTCAACAGCAAGAACAAAAAGCAAAGAAAGGGCTCTCTTTCTTCAGCCGGCTGAGGAAGGGGAACCAAGGACTCAATCTTCCGCATTTGAACAGGTAAGCGATCATATCTCTTTTGAAACTTTTAAGTTAAAAGTTTCTGGCGATCACTGCACTTTAGTTGCTATTTTTAATAGGTTAGTTTACACTAAACAACATAGATATTTCATGTTAATCACACGGTCATCCTAAGCACCTACAGTTTTTTTGGCGATCACGGTGGGACTTGGTCTCGCCATCTTTTAAGTTTTTTTGTTCTTGCTGTCATCAACTGGGCACCCACGGTGCACCACTTGTGTCTTTCGACACGTCCTCACCAATTGGTGAGTGTTTTAGTTTAATTAATTTCCCTCGTGCACCACGTGCACACCCCAGTGGCAAGATCTTGCCCTCCCCTTGATTAATTCAAAAAGTTGTTTTTGTGATAAAAATGATGTGTGATTGATTGTTTTTCTAGTTGTTTAGTTAGTAAATCATCCTGTTTAAAATCTGGAACTAAAAATTTTTGCATGAGTCGATTGTTTACTGCTTTTTATCTTGTTTGAGGAGGATTCAACCCAGAAAATCCTCCTGGAAAACTGTTTCTGCGAACTGAAAAGCGTCCAGGATCATTGACGCGTTTCAAACCGCGTCAACACCCCTAGACGCCTTTCAGCCTTCACAGTTTCTCTGCTGTCTGCACCTGCTTCTGCGAAAAATTAAGTTCTGTTTTGAATAGCGTCTACTATCATCGACGCGATTCAGACAGTTTCTTAATTTTTTTCAGTTTCCAGATTTCTGTGTTTTGAGTGCTAGCTACCCATTACTTATTAAGCATTAGAGGCCATCCAGGCCGCAGGACATACGCATTGAGGATAATACCCTCCTTTTCTTAGGAACACATTACTCGACGTCAGCAACTCTCTCTGATTGGGTTGGTCCCTTGATCAGACTAGAGAAGTTGACGTTGAGACCTCCATAAGTCTCCAAAATCAAGGTATTCCTCCTTGATCATCGGGCTGGTTGTACCAATTGAAGTCCTGGTTAGATTCTGAAAGCGTTGTGAGAGAAAGCCTTAGAGAATAACGGTGGAAATTGAACTGAAACTAGGATCCTTTCCTTGAGAGAATTTGAGGTTTAATTGAATCCAAATAACTCAAAAAGGGAATCTTGAAATCATGTTAAGCATCCACTTGTTTGATTAATCTCTGTGCAACTTGTTTGTCAAATCTTTGAAGAAAAAGAATCTAACATCATGTTGCTACGATCAGGTAGGGACTTGAGTGTGGCTCCAGACGCCATGGTTAATTACGAGGGAGATGCTAATGCCCCTCGGGATTCTGAATACAACTATGAGAGTGGGAGAGATGCTGATGCCTCCCGTAGTTCTATCCCCATTCCATATCGTCTATATGGGAATGTTCGGACACCTCTTTTGCATCCACGTGATCAATATCCTGATCCTCCTCCGCATGAATATGCGATTCCTAATCCTGATCTGGAGGGGGACATGAACCAGAATGATCCCTCACCCTCTGATCCTACGGATCTCATCAATGCTCTGGGAGTTCTTGCCTCCCGTCTGGACCCTCAGCAGTTTGAGGCGATCCAATCTATTTTGAAGGGGAAGGCACCCATGCAGCCTGCCGAGCCGAACCCTGTGGCTCCCCCTGCTGTTCCTCAGCAACCTTCTTTTCCTCCTCCTTATATCCATCAAGCCGTGGAGGGCCTTCATATTACTTCTCGGCCAGCTGGGCCGCAGCTTTCATCATCTAGGCAACCGGCTAGACCGCAAACGCCTGCTTATCAAAATGCCCTCGGGCATGGCGGAAGCTCTGCCAGACCTCCCCTCTATTGTCCACCCTGCCCAACATACTCTAGGCAGCAGGCCTACCAAGTACCTCCTCCTCCTCCTCCTCCCCAGGCAGATCTGACCACACAAACGCTGCTCGCCAAAATGGAGCGTATGGATGAGCAATTTAATAACCTCCAGAAAATGATGGGGGTCAAAGCTGTGCCAGAGATCAGTCTACCGAGCCTGCCAGTATTCCATCTGCCACCCTCTGAAATGCCAGTATACCGAAAGTACAACGGTACTGGTAACCCCTTCACACACCTGAAGGAGTTCATGTATGAATCCTCTTTCTGGCAGAATGATAAGAGGTCGTTGGCCTTCTTGTTCAGGAGATCTCTAGAGGGACCAGCCCTCGAGTGGTTCTTTTCCATAGAACCCTCAGAAGTAGAGGATTACGGTATCGTTTCACGCAAATTTATTCAACGATACCAGGACAGAGTTGCACCCTCCTTGTCTATCACGGACCTCATTGCAGAAAAGATGAAACCTGATGAGGAGTTTGTCAGTTTTGCAGACAGGTGGCGGGGCCTGGCTGAAAAGGTGAAGGATCACTTGTCCGAATCTGAACAAGTGAAAATGTTAATTTCTAATGCCACGCCCCAGTTCAAGCTCGTCCTCTCCTTGAACAATTTGACCAACATGGCAGAGCTCTATGAAAGAGCACGGTACTGCCAGAATGCTTTCAAGGACGCTACATTCTCTAGCGTCTTTGATCCTCATAGACCTAGCAGGCCTCCGCCTCGGAAGCCTGCAGTGCCGAACTCTTCCAGCACAGGTCCGACTACTGAGGGCACGCTCTCTCATGAGCAAGTGAGTACCATGAACAATAACTCGCCCCAGTTCGTGAGGAGTCAGCAGCAGTACCAGAGGCCACAGCAGCAAGGGTACAGACAGCAGCAGAACCCCCAGTACCAACAACAGTATCAACGGCCCCAGCAGCCGAATCAGAATCAGAACCAGCAACAGCTACAGCAACAGCCGCAACGGCAACAGCAGTATCAGCAGCAGCAACAGCCACAGTACCAGCCGCGCGCACCGCCGGCGTACCACAATGTCCCTCCTCCTGGTGACTACAACCAGCAGAGGAGACCCCCAGGCCCGAAAAGGGCAGAATATCCGGCACTCCCAGAATCCTTGGCCGATATCTTCAGTGCTTTAATGGCGGCTAACGCCTTAGTTTTGCCAAGGGAAAAGGCCGTCTGGCCTCAAAATGCCGATACGTCCAGGTATTGCTACTTCCATAGGCAACTTGGGCATACCATCGACACCTGCTTCCAGTTCAGAGATTATATTTATGATCTCAACGAGCAGGGCGGTATAGACTGGGAGGAAATGAAGAAATATATATCAGCCCTGAAGGCGAGAAGACCGCAACAGCAACAACAGCAGCAGCAAGTAAGACCACCAGCACAGGCAGCACCGCCACCCAACATGGGCATAGTGCAGAATCCGCTCCCGGAGCACCAGATCCAGAACCAAGTTGCTCCTATTCTAACGAACAGCCAGTCTGAGGCTGGTCGTGGGCAACAATGGAGGATAGAGGACTCTTCCTATCTCTATTCAACAGGTCACGTTCAAAGTACCGCAGAGCGACTACCACGCCGTACCATCCACATACCTAGGCCACAACCCGTTACCATTACCCCTTTACCCACACCCGCATATCACTCGCCCGCGCCCAATAACCCACTACCACTACCCACCTTCCTTAGACCCATTGCGCCCCGCACTCCTACGCCTCCATCATATACCCCTCCGCAAACCAATAACACGCCTCTTCTACCATCTAAACCACTACTACGCGTCCCATTCCCCACTTCACCGACCGCGTACCCATCTACCATCCAACCCTCTAGGCCTTTAATCCGCACCGCGCCATCACCACCTAACCCAACGCCACCACCTACGTATCAACCCTCCGCACCGCTTACGCCACCCGACTCTGCGGTACTCAAGGTGTCACCCGGATCCTCCACGGTCGAGGAACATGCGCTCCGGAGTGGAAAGATTTTCAACAAGGTCTTTCCTCAGTTCACAGTCAGAGACGGCCCATCACAGCCGACTGAGGAAGCCCATAATGAAGAGAGTGCACCAGGCACTCAATATGACTTGTTGAAACATCTGGACAGAACACCGGCACGAATCACTGTACTTGAATTGATTAAAAGGTCCAAGATTCACCAAGAAGTCTTAATGGAATACCTACAGAAGGTGATGGTTAACGAAGACGTGCCGGTGGAGAAAATTGCAGCACTACTAGTTCCTCAGGGGGATCAGCCCTCAATTACATTCCACACATCGGAACTAGCACCGCCAGCCGCCAGAAGCATGGCTCTGAGCATCACGGTCAATATCTGCAAAAAGGCTGTGGATGCATGCCTGGTTGATACAGGGGCTTCAATTAATGTTTTACCTCCGAAGACCCTGGAGCTATGCGGTGTGCCCAAGGAGAAATGGCTGCCTAGCCCCATCTCAATTACGGCATATGACAATTCTACCCGTTCCCCTCTGGGAATGGTTTATTTAAAGGTGGAGCTGGGTCCAGTAAGTCATGCAGAGGTCGAATTTCATATTCTAGAAATTGACCCTTCCATAAATGCCATTCTGGGACGTCCTTATATCAAAACTCTTGAGGCGATTCCTTCTACGAATCACCAATGCCTCAAATTCCCTTATAAAGGACGAATTATTAAAGTGACGAGCATGCCGATCCTTGCTGCTGCTCATACCTTAAATATTAAATCTGCTGTTTTACCTGGCCGACAACCTTTTCTGTCGGTATTACAGGTCTACCGTCCAGTGGCTGATCCTTTGAAAGCCGCTACCATTTCTCCATACCCATTAAATGCTATCAAAAGGGGGAAGTGCATGAGTACTCCAGGATGGAGGATTATGATGAAGAACGGCTACGAGCCTGGGAAAGGTCTGGGCACACAGTTGCAAGGCAGGACCACTCCTGTTAAAAATCATCGGGCGGCACCTGGAAGCGGTCTGGGCTATAGGGCGAGGAAATTGAAGCAAGACAGGGTTCAGCAAGAAGATGGTCAAGAAATCTTGGAAACAATGTCTACACCACTGAAAGAAGGCCGAGATCCCTTAACATGGACCCTATATACACACTTTGTGAAAGGGCCCATACTTAGTCACGACAACACGGTGGTCATTACTTCATGTTTTGACTTCCATGACATATATGGGAGGGACTTGGCCAGACATTGTTCCGAACTACTTACGTACCAATCCTTGGAGGCTTTGCGGCCTATGAAAAGGAGGAAATTCCATGACCCCGAATGCGAATGGTACAGATGGTTCGACCTGAGGGACCTATACATAGCACTGAATAGACTATTTCTGGATCCTGCAGAACCCAAGTGGCCACCGCCGATCGACGAGCTAATTGAGAGCCCTGGCGCAATCTTTGATAAGCGGATACTGCTGTCCGAACAAACTGATGAAGGGGAGCCAGATGACCCCTATGAAGCTGGTTATACAACAGATCTGCTCTGGAGGGGGACATATCCTTCACATGTCCTAATGCTCCATACTTTATTTCGCACACTGCTTTTGACCCCGACTTGGTCGCGGGTCATAACTGAAGACATTCCACGGACCCCGCCCGTTATGATTACTCTGTCCCCTCGGGACTTTATTCCACAACCTCCTCTCGACCTAGAGAGGATGTATGATCTGATCTGGGACATATTGCTATATGATCCCCTGAATCCTCTGGCCTTGGTGCCGCTTCCTCCGTCCGATTCCCCTTCCATTTGTATTCACTCCTGCTTCATGTATAATTCCTCCGATATCCAAAAAAAAAAAACGCCAATTTTACAACAAATTCTTCCCAAATCATTATCGAGGAAACATCTTACTTGTCCGATTACACCCCATCGCGCGGGTCCGTCGGTCAAGATTCTCTCTTAAATCTACTCTGTCCCTCCCCACGGGAGGATTCCCCTGTATTTCCACTTGTATCCCAGGATTTTCATCCTGCTCATCTTCATTAGGTTATGATAGGCAGTTTAGTGAAGTTAGGAAGTCTAGTTTTAGGCAGGTTAGTCAGGTTAGGAAGTCTAGGAAGCCTAAGGGTAGGCAAATTCCAGAAAGATACCTCCAGGATTTGGCTAATAAATGTTCTTTTTGCTCTTTAATCCCTCAGCTTTTAGAAGATCCAATTCAGATGCCAGAGGATTGTACAGATGATGAGTCAATCAATGATGGGTACGGGGTATATGAGTAAGTGCATGAAAAGGACCCCATTGTTGAAGATGAGGAAGATGATGAGGACGCAGCTGAGGCGTATGCCAGTGGAGTGAAGAGATTTGATGAACCCTCAGCTGCCGTAGAAGAGCCCACCAAAGAAATAAACTTAGGGACTGAAGACGAACCTAAGGTTGTCCTCGTCAGTAAAAATCTTTCTACAGAGGATGAGAAGGCAATGGTACAAGTGCTTAAGGATTATAGGGACACTTTCGCCTGGAGTTATGAGGATATGCCGGGGTTAGACTCATCTTTAGTTGAACACAGGTTAACATTAAAGGATGGAGCTAGTCCGGTCAAGTAGAAATTAAGGCGATTCCACCCACAAATGACTTTAAAGATGAAGGAAGAGGTCGACAAATTACACAGAGCCAAATTCATTAGAGTTGTCCTTTATCCACAATAGGTGGCCAATATAGTCCCGGTTATGAAAAAGGACGGGAAGGTCAGAATTTGCATTGACTTCCGCGATCTGAACCGAGCGTGTCCTAAAGACGATTTTCCATTGCCTCATATTGATGCACTCATCGATAACACTGCTGGCTATGAAACGTTATCGTTTATGGATGGATTTTCAGGATACAACCAGATTAAGCTGGCAGAAGAGGATCAAGAGAAGACTTCATTCACTACATCTTGGGGAACATATTGTTATGTTGTCATGCCATTTGGATTAAAGAACGCTGGTGCCACTTATCAGAGGGCTATGATGGTAATATTTCATGACATGATGCATATAGATTTGGAAGTGTATGTGGATGACTTATTGGTTAAGTCTAAAACAAAGGCTGAGCACGCCAAAGTTTTGGCAAGGGTATTAGAGAGATCGAGAGAGTATCAGTTGAAGATGAACCCCAAGAAATGTGTATTCGGGGTATCTTCAAGGAAATTGCTTGGATTCATTGTCAGCAAACGGGGAATTGAGATCGATCCCAATAAGGCGAAGGCTATCAGAGAAATGCCACCTCCCAAAAACTTGAAAGAGTTAAGAGGATTAATCGGGAGGTTGCAATTTATTCGCCGTTTTGTCTCCCAGCACTCACAAAGGTGTAAGCCGTTCTATGAGCTTACCAAGCCAAGAGTCAAATTCAATTGGGACGATAAATGTCAGGAGACATTTGATGGATTAAAGGACTATTTGGCAAGTCCTCCTGTTTTGATACCACCATCTCCAGGCAATCCATTGATACTTTATATTTCAGTCCTGGATGATGCAGTGGGGGCTGTCCTAGCACAAGAGGATGAAGAAGGAAAGGAGAGGGCAGCCTACTATCTCTCTAAACTTCTCAACCCCGCTGAACAGAGATACACGGCGATGGAGAAAACATGTGCAGCATTAGTTTGGGTTGTGCAGAAATTAAAGCATTATTTTCTGGCCCATGAAGTCCATCTCATCGCTAGGATGAATCCGATCAAGTTCCTTCTGGAGAAATCTGTTCTTACTGATAGGTTAGCGCGATGGCAAAGCTTTCTATCCCAATTCGATATCATTTACATTCAACAGAAAGCGATCAAGGGCTATGCCATAGCAGAACATCTTACTCATCATCCCCTTCCTCGATTTGATCCAGTGCGATCAGAGTTTCCGGATGAGGAACTGATGTCCGTAAATCAAATCAGAGATAATATGTGGACTCTGCATTTTGACGGAGCTCTGAATTCTCATGGAAAGGGGATCGGAATCGTTCTGTTATCACCTGAAGGTGTCACCATTCCACAAGCCTTTCAGCTTGACTTTTCAGTCACCAATAACATAGCTGAATACGAGGCGCTTCTTGCTGGTCTCGAGGCCGCTCATTTCCATGGTGCCACCAAACTCAGGATTGTGGGTGATAGCCAACTAATTCTTCGCCAAGTGCTGATCAAGTATCGAACTCTTGATCCCAAGCTCAAGCCATATCAAGAACTTACTTCTGCTTACTCAAAGCTTTTCACGAAATTGATCTTTGTCCATGTCCCTAGAAATCAAAACATCCTAGTTGACGCTCTAGCTTCACTTGCATCTTCTTTTGATTTTCCAATCAACAAGCAATCTGAATCAATCATAATTCATAGGCGTCTTTCACCCGCCGTGAAAGATCCTTCATTTCTTAGAACTAAGGAGAAGTTGTTGAAGAAATTCAAAGATGGAAGTATTGTGGAGAAAAGAGAAATCATGTTGATGGAGCTGTTAAAAGAGATGGATGATGAACAGAAGCCATGGTATTATGAAATTGCAAAATATTGTGAAGATCAATCATATCCTGAAGAAGCTACAACTGAGGAAAAAAGAGCTATCAGGAGAGTTGCTCAACGATACACCCTAGTTGGGGGAGCACTGTACAAAAGAGGTTTTGATGGAGTTCTTCTGAGATGTTTAGACGAGGACGAGCTTTGGAAGGTTATGGAAAGAGCTCATAGTGGAGTCTGTGGTGGCCATGTCAATGGACAGATGCTAGCAAAGAAGATCTTTAGACAAGGATTTTATTGGCCAACCATGGAAGAAGATTGTGTAGGATATGTCCGTAGGTGTGCCAAGTGTCAACTTCACGTCGACAAAATTCATTCTCCTGCATCTTCACTCCATCCTGTTTCTTCCCCATGGCCTTTCTCCATGTGGGCTTTCGACATTATTGGACCTCTTGGTAATCCAGATTCCGGCATCAAGCAAAAATCTTTCATTCTCACGGCAACGGAATACTTCACCAAGTGGGCAGAAGCTGAAGCATACGTGGAGATCAAAGCATCAACCGTCTGCAAATTCATCATGAAGAACATCGTCACAAGATTCGGAATTCCAAGTACCATCGTCACCGACAACGGACCGCAGTTCGTGTCACAGGAATTGAAGGACCTCTGCAACAGGTATAAAATTGCATTGCATCATTCATCTCCTTATTATCCGTAAGGCAATGGCCAAGCAGAGGCAACTAATAAGACTTTGATAAAAATTATCAAAAAGACGTGTAAATCTAACAAATTCGCAGATTGGCCAGAAAAATTGGTTGAGGCTCTATGGGCCTACCGAACTTCAATCCGCACGCCTACTGGGCAAACTCCTTATTCCTTAACATTTGGAATGGAGGCGGTAGTTCCATATGAAATCCTTATACCGTCATTAAGAGTACAATTGAACAAGGAATTCTCCATTGATGAACATCGTTCAGCACTCCTTGCTCAATTGGAACTTTTAGACGAGAAAAGATGGTCAGCTGCTAATCATGCAAAAGTTTATCAAAACAGATTAGCACGTTTTTATCAAAAGAAAGTCATTGAACGAAAGTTCAAAGTTGGTGAAATGGTCGTTAAAAGAATTTTTGTAAAACCTGGTGGTCCGCGTTCTAAGCTCCAACCCAACTGGGAAGGACCTTATGTTGTATCGCATGCTTTTCCTGGTAATGCTTATCGTCTTGTTAATGCAGAAGGAGAAGAGCTAAATCATCCCTGGAATGGTTTACATCTTAAGAAATACTACCCTTAGGTTAAAGAGTCGATCAGTATGGTACAAAGACCAGAGGAATCAGAAAATTTGTAAACTCAAATTTCTTTGTTAGTCTGAATAATTTAACTTCAAACCCATTACTGCACACACTGACACGTTTGATTCGTGAGTAACAAGAGATGCCAAGTCCTAAAGAATATCAAAAGCTTGACTAAGAGTGTAAAGTACAAATCATTCCTTTTAAAGTAAAATTCTGTTTTACACTCGGCCCATGATGTCGGAACGAGGCTTAAAATAGACTACCAAGAATACCCGCCATCTTAGTAGGAGGCCGTCATAAAAAAAAATGGGGGAGATCCGTTCCAAAGCAAAGAAAAAAAAGAATAGAAAACAAAAGGAAAAGGCAAGGGGAAAATCAAAAGGCCAATACACTACAAACGTCACATCAAGGCCATGAAATGAAACAAAAGGGAACGTAAGGTCGATAAATACCCCGAAAAGAAAATGACCGAACCCCAACAGATATTAGGGTTGGAAAGGAACATCTTTTTAGGTCTCCGGAACCTTCTCATGGGCTTTCTAAACTTAATCTTCTTTCCTTCTAAAGAGGTGTACTTCAAACTTAAAGAATGGCTTAGATTGACTAAGGGTCAAATCATCAAATGGGATCACGAATGGAAACGCAAGTTCAAACACGATGGATTTTAAGTTAAGTTGTTAAAGAACAATTTGGAAATTAAGTTAATAAATGAATATGATCTTTTGATCTAAGTACCATACTGGTCTTTTAGTCAAAAATTCAAAAAAAAATACATATGTCAAAAATTCAAAAAAATACATAGTCAAAAATTCAAAAAAAATACATATGTCAAAAATTCAAAAAAATACATAGTCAAAAATTCAAAAAAAAATACATATGTCAAAATTCAAAAAAAAAATGCATATGTCAAAAATTCAAAAAAAATACATATGTCAAAAATTCAAAAAAAATACATATGTCAAAATTCAAAAAACATTGCATATGTCAAAAATTCAAAAAAAATGTATATGTCAAAAAATTCAAAAAAATTGCATAGTCAAAAATTCAAAAAAAGTACATATTTCAAAAATTCAAAAAAAATGTACATTTGTCAAAATCTAAAAAAAGAGAATACATATTTCAAAACCCAAACAAAAATGAATATTCCAAAACCACAAAAATATTTCAATTAGCATTTGCTTGTTGTATTTAATGTATTTCACTCCTTTTATTTTCAGTGAGCATCTGTTTGCTTGCATGTTGCATTTTGCTTAAGTCTGATTATTCTTATTACCTTTGTTAATAAAGGCTATGCCCCTTGACTATTTATTCGAGGAAAAGATTGATTGACCATTTGTTTGGTCAGGCAAGGGGCTAAGCCTAAATAGATACTTAACCTGTTTGTTAAGTGTTGTACAGGATGCAAGATAGGCACAGGAACACGGGATTGGAGCCCAAAAGTTTCATGTATATATCAAAAGTGTTTTGTACATGATACATGAAAAGAAAAGAAGTACATAAGTCCTCAAGGCTGGCTCTCCCCTCCGCCCTCATCTAACTGGCTCTGGGCCTCGTCAGGTGCGTCTGGTGCTGGTCCTCGGCTGGGAGGTGGAGGTGGCCCCATCGTGCTCGGCCCCGCTTGGCCGGAAGACACGGCAGCGCTGGCAGTGAAAGCGCTTGTCAGACCGCGCTCCTGCGCACGCTGTCGAGCACGCCTGTACCTCTCCTCCACACTCCGGCGCTCATGCTCTGCGATGCCAAGCTGGACCCGAAGAGCGGATATCTCAGCATCCATCCTCTGCCGCTCCTGCCTCTCCCGCTCTCGCTCCTCGTTGATGACCTCCAGGCGAGTCTGGAGGCGCGCAAGATCTCCAACCGAAAGTCGGGCCACCTGCTCCTCTAGAGCCCGGATCCGCTCTGCATCAGCCTCGGCACGAGTCGCTGTAGCATAGGCATCCGCTTCAGCCCTCTGAAGGGCTTCTTGGAGCTCAGCAACCTGCAAAAGAAGATTTTGTTAGTTCAAGACAATTAAGTAAATCAAGTCAAATTCAAAAATCAAAGCTTACCCGAGCAGCACGGTCCTCCTCCGCAAGAGAAGCCCGGTGGATGGCAGAGGCGAGCTGACTCTGGAGGTCAGCCAAGGCAGCATCATGCGCGGCGAAGGATGAAGAAGATGAAGCTCCATAGGTAGGAGGAGCCGCCTGGGTGTAGACGGCTCGCTGCACCAAAAGAACACTGTCAGTGGTTAATCGCCAAAACAATTAATTAATTAAAACATGCATTCATATTCATTCATACATACCAGATCAAAGAGCTCTTTCTGGACTTGTTCGAGCTGGGCCTCAGCATCATGTAGTCGGGCCCGGAGGTCGATGATGACCGCATCACGAGCATCCTGCAAATCACATATACATACATTCATTCACCAACATAAATCAAGATAATAATAAAATTAAAGACGCATGAATGCATACTTACATCGAGTGGTCGGAGGAGCCGCAGCTGGTCGGCGTAATGGACCCGGTACTGCTGGAGGTAGCCCTCGCTCCTCTCCGCACGGGACTCCACTCTGATGCCCGGACAGTGCCAGTCCTCGTACTGCTCCGGGAACTTGGCACGCCAGTCGGTGAGGGATTGCTTGCCCCTCATGCTCCTCCCCACACCCTCCGGGACCTCTTCATCTATCCATTCCTGATGGAGGCCCAACGTCCTCATCACGAGCCGGAGACGGAGGGGCTCGATCTCGTTGAGGCAGTGCACCCACATCTGCCTCCCAAATCGCCTCCTGCCAGCCGTCACCCACGGCTGACCTTCCTCGTTCATGCCCAGATACGGGCGCCAGATCACCTGCATATAGGTTAGATGCATTCATAAATAAATTGCACTTAAAGAATAAAGAATTGCATTTAATGAAAAGATTGAACAAGTTAAAAATTTACCAATAGCTCTGGATAATCTAGGAACTGACGGCGGAGGGCCGTCAGCTGGTGGTGCTGCGGAGCCGTGTCCACAATTGGCTGCCAACGGCAGGCCAATGGGACGGCATCCGGACGAACAATCCGCGCTCTGCCGAGCGGGAAATAGTGGTAGCTCCACACCTGCATTCATGAACATATAGGTTAGAAAAAGCATCATATCATATTACACATTGCATATCATGAATAAATAATAAAACGTTTGATACCTGAAGGAACGGTGAGAAGCCACTGATAGTAGTCTCGCGGTCCGGCGTGACCGCAGATAGGTCTGCGAACAGGTGGGCCAGGAGGGCCGCACCCCAAGCATACTCCCCTAAGCTATCTAGGTCATCTAATAAATAAAGAAACCTACAGTGGATATGGTCGCCCTTCGTACCGAAGAGCAACCGACCGAAAAAGAAAACTAAAAAGACCCTCAGCTGTCTGTCTACCTCCTCTACCTGACTCGGGTCACTACAATAGGCAGAGGAAGATGACTCGGCTAGTCTATCTCTGAACTCTACCCGGATCTCGTCAGACCGACGCCGGGGCTCATCTAATCCTAAGGCAGCCTCTACTTCTACCCTAGGAACCATCCTAGACTCCCTACCTATACTGGATACCTCTATCCCTAGCAAGGCCTCTGCTAATCCCTGATAGTTGGGGTAAGTAACCCCACTAACTGGTCGGCCCTCTACCCGCAGGCCAGTGATCCTGGCCACGTCCTCTAAAGTGGGGACCATATGCCCCCAAGGCATCAGAAATGCCCGACTCTCTGCATGCCAACGCTCCCTGAGCGCCTGCAGCAGGACTAGATCGAGCCAAAATGGCTCGATGTCTAGTATCTCGCCGAACCCCATCCGGCGCAGGCGCGCCTTCTGAAAATCCGGGAGTCCCCTATACGCCCCTATCACTAAATCCCATGAAATTCTGGCCCTCATCACTCCCTGCAAATAAAAAAAATAGGGTCAGTAATTAATAAAAACAGAAAAATTCACTCTGTTTTGAAAGGCGTCAGCACACACAGACGTGTTTCAAAACACGTCCATATGTCCTGACGCAATTCAAACCTATTTTCTACCTACTTTAAAAATTCGAAATTTGGATTGAAAGACGTCGACCCAGGGCGACGCCTTTTGAAAGACGTCACCTGGTCTGGATGCCTTTCAAGTCCAGATTTCGGGTTCCTTCAAGAACCCCTTTCTTCCCCTCTTTTCTCACCCCATTCAAACCACAGAAGACTCACCGTGTGGAGGTCGCCCTCCTCTTCCTCTTCCACCGCCATAGGCGCCGGTGGAGGGAGCTCCTCCTCCAAGAAGGCCGCCGCCTCGGCTAACGCCGCCGGCACCTCCTCGGGAGCTTCTTCTTCTTGCCTCCGCCTCCTCTTGGCCAAGGCCTTCTTCTTCCTTGATCCTTCACCGTGTTCCATAGCTCTAGAGAAGGAGTTTTTGAGAGAGAGATCACCGGAGAGGTCGCCGGAGCTCGTTGAGGAGAGAGAAGATTTTTGTGAAAGTGAGGAAGAAAGGAGGGCCTTCGCGGGTCTGTAACGAAAAGGGTGAAAGGCGTCGACTCAGATAGACGCGTTTTATGGCGCATAAGTTGAGGCGGTAAAGGATAGCTGTTTGAATTGGTTGAAACACGTCCACTTATATGGACGCGTTTCAGGTTCTGTTCAGAGACGTACACAGAAAATCATGAAAGGCGTCTTTATTACTGGACGCGGTTCATGGAATTAATGATGGAATTAATGGCAGAATTCTGAGAAAAGTAGGAGAGAGAGTTTAAAGGCGTCGATTCACATAGACGCGTTTTAAGCTTTAAATCGGGTTTTTAAGGATTAAATTGAATTTCTGGAAAAGAATTTACTTTTAAAGGCGTCTTTCTGAGTGGACGCGTTTTACATTTTACAGAACCCGAGTTGTTGAATTTTCAGGAAAAATCAGGTTTTTACTTAAGGAAAAATCATGTGCACATCACAGAAAGTTGGGGAAAGATTCTAAGGCATGAAAAATCAATATTTATTCAATGGAATCAATCTTTATTACATCAAAATCAAAAAGAGAAAGATGACATTCAAGGGAGAATATCATGAAGACCTTTAAGATAAGGAAATTTCAATCCTTTATCTCTGTCTTTAGAGGATCTTACACGATAGCTAAAGCCAAGGTTCCATAGAGTAATGATGATTTGTATGGCTTCATAATCTTCATCGGATTCCAAGTCGCGCTTCTTGATTGGAAGTGTGGGAGAGAATTCAGGAAACTCACGACGGGCTAAGCTAAGTTGAGTAAGGCACCGGTGTGGATTGTATAACACAAACTCAGTGGCTCCAATTAACTTGAGATCTGCTCCTGCTGTACGGCGCACCCAAACTGGTTTTCCAACAAGAGCAAGAGGAGACGAGTCGAATATGTCGGATGTCATGAGCTTCAAATACTCTCTCCAGTCGGCTCGGGTCTTGAGTTTTGGAACCTTGTTGACCATGTACTCCTTGAACTTTACAATATTAGCAATGCAATGAATTGGACTATTCAAGAAGATCTGAGATGGATTCAGAGGCCTTTTCTTGCTATGCTCGAATTTGAAGTGAAGTTCAACCCACAAGGCAAAGAGTAGCATGCATCCATATAGAGGACGACCCACAAAAGCCGCAGAAAGTCCACTGTAGAGATATGCTAAGAGTGCAGTGCTAATAGATTTACCTTCGAAAATTGCGCAAATAGCACTAATTTGATCGTCTTCCAAGATGTTATCCTGTGCAGGAAAGAATAAGGCACCGGCAAGGCATGTAACGAGAGCTTTTGTTACATCTTCCGCCTCATCCTCCCTTAAATCTTCAATTTCATAAAGAGTCCACTCGGCTAGTTTTGCAAGATTGATCCCCTTCTTGGTGAGGCATCCTTTAGCTTCTGAAGGATCCTTCATGATCGATGTCAATAACTGTTGACCGGTGATTCTCTCTTTTGTCGAGGCTATCTTGTCTCTGTTGTCTCTGGTCTTTGGGAGACCTAATAGAAGTTCCGCCTCTTCTAGAAGGGTTGTGCACTCGAAATCCTGGAAGAAGAACATATGAGTTTGGGGATGCCACCACTCGATCAAGGCGCCCATAGCCGCCCAGTCTACGTTCGCACTTTTGTAATTCTTGGCAAGCACTACAAGTCCTTGAAGATCCCACTTGGATATGAACACTTGCATAGAAAGCTTAACACTTTTTGCAAGTTTACGAATCCAAGGGAGAGACGTGAACTTTCTTGGACCAGGAAACATGGGGTAATTCTGAAAGAAAGATAAAAAAGGAGCTTGATGAAGTTTGATGAAGAGCATGATGGAAGACATGAAGAACATGAAAAGAAAGTTGATTGGACTTACTTGAAGATTGGGATTTCTTCCATTCAGATGATTCTCTATGTCTGCAAACTTCTCTAGAGACATCTTCATCTTCTTGTTTGAGGAATCCATCTCCCTTTTTCGGAATATCTCCTTCTTGAAGCTTGGGAAGCTTGAAAACCTTGAAGAAACCTTGAAAATTTGGAAGAAAACTCTCCTTTGGATCTTTGGATTATGGTAGGATTGCTTGGGAATAACCTAAGGGTGTTTATATAGGAGGAATTGCGATCCTAAGTAGACCTTTTTCCGGATTGGAAAAGGGATGTGCATTGATAGAGTTGGAGTTCGGGTAGAGAACAACCAGAAACATGTCTCTGCGAGTAAAAGGCGTCTAGGATACCTGACGCGTTTCAAAGTTTAATGGCGTCTGCTCGACACGACGCGTTTTAGCAAATCTGCTATTTTCCCGAAATCCTGTGATTTTAATGTTTAAATTGAATATTTGTTTGGAATTACTAATAATTTTGATTGCAGAAAATTCAAGAAAGCCTGAGTAAAGTTGAAAATGTCAAGAAAATCCTATTGTGGAATTCAAGTCCCGACCGTGGCTAAAAAGACGGTTATTTCTACCCTTGTATTATTCTTTCATGTAATTATTGTGCATAAGCATTACTATATGTTAAATATTTATTAGATTATATCAAGGACCTTGTGTTTTGATGAAACTGGAATTTGAGTTCCCCTTCAACAAAAACAGTGATAATTCCAGAGGATTCTTAATCGCACGGATAGGTCGTTTGATTGTTAATTAGTGAGGACGATGGTTCCACTTTTGTGAAACGGTGCGTGGACAAACAAGCTTCGGCTTAGCATTGAATTACAAGAATTGGTATCTTGACTCATTAATAACAATTTAACAATATTATCCTTAATTAATTTATATTTTATTTGACTTTATATTTTTCTTTTAGCCCAGCATGCATCATATAGGACTTTGAAATCAGTGTGAAATAAGAATTAATTACTGATTAAGTTTCAGACCATTAAATCAAATAATCTCAACATGATATGAAATATTCCATTCCGAATTGAGTATCTTGATTATCTTTGAGGTTCGCTTGAAGATATCCTTGGAATTCTATCCTTGATTGGATTCTTTATCCAATATTCTTGTTTTCTTTTAAGATCCATCATGGCTGTAGCACGTCCACATTGGCTGGCAAACGCTCCCCATGATGAAACCTACAGTGTCTACGACCTGGGGTACTTCCCACTCCGAGGAGGTTGATCGACCTTATTTTATTTCCTTGTCTACCTCATCCAGACAGGATTAATTCCATTGATTTCCTTGAGCTATCTTCATTGATGATTTTGAGAAAAAATTCCAGTCATGTGATGTTAAGAGCGTGTCTCATCACACCTTGGCATCACCTTTTCAGTATATTCCATTCCATTTCACTCCCTTGCAAAGACAATGCCAAGGTGAGGCAGCTGTAGACACGCTAATTTTGACATCATTTCGAGTAAATTTCATATCATATAATAATGCTTCGAAATGGTCTGATAATTAATCATTAATTAATTTTAATCTTTTTAAGTGTCGGGTTTAACAGATGTGTTTAAGTTAATCAATTGAATTGGTTTTAGCTCAAATTTGAGTTAAAATATGAAGAATTCTAAAAGACGTCGACCCAAGTGGACGCCATTTAGACTTTATTCTTATTTTAGCGATTAAATTTGAATTTTAATTAATTAATTAATTAACTAAAAGGCGTCGGGTAATGTCGACGCGTTTTAAGTTTCCTAAGTGGTTTTAACTTCCCCTCCGGATGTTTATCCTTATCTTAATTAGTCTAAAAGACGTCTACACAGATAGACGCGTTTTACCTAATAAAGATAAAGATAAGTTTTCCCGGATATTTATCCTTATCTTAATTAATCTGAAAGGCGTCAGCCATGGTGGACGCGTTTTAGATAATTACAGATAAAGATGAATTAATTAGTATTTATCTGTCAATTAAGACGGATAAATTCGAGGTTTTTTGCTATGTTAATCGCGAACGCAAGAAATGCCTATAAATACCCTGTATGTTGAAGAGTTAAAAAAAAAAAGAAGAGAATTGAGTTGAGTTGAGCCATAGCGTTATTATAGCGAGTTGAAAATCGAAGCACAACGTCGGAACGCCGGAGCGCTGCCATTTCCAGAAGTCGGCGTCCTTTCAAGATCTTCATCCTTTCAAAGCTTGATTGGGCATAAGTATTTCATTTTTGCATTTTCATCTTCATTAATTTCATTCTTCATTCTTCATGCAAACACACACCACAGCATAATCTTTCAAAAACCTATTTGATTTAAGGGGTTTCAAAACCATTTAAACAAGTAAGTTTGCTGCTTAAACATGCTTAACATCATGATTAGTTCAGATACTGCTTCTACTTAAATTCTCATCATCATTCTTCTTTATTTTTTTTCTGTCTCTGCTGCATTCAACAACAACGAGAGATCAAAAGGGGGAAATTAAGCTCAAAGCCAGAAAGACTTCTGGACGATCCTCAACCTCAAATTCAACAGCAAGAACAAAAAGCAAAGAAAGGACTCTCTTTCTTCAGCCGGCTGAGGAAGGGGAACCAAGGACTCAATCTTCCGCATTTGAACAGGTAAGCGATCATATCTCTTTTGAAACTTTTAAGTTAAAAGTTTCTGGCGATCACTGCACTTTAGTTGCTATTTTTAATAGGTTAGTTTACACTAAACAACATAGATATTTCATGTTAATCACACGGTCATCCTAAGCACCTACAGAGGGACCAGCCTTCGAGTGGTTCTTTTCCTTGGAACCCTCCGAAGTAGAGGACTACGGTATCGTCTCTCGTAAATTCATTCAACGGTACCAAGACAGAGTTGCATCCTCCTTGTCCATCACTGACCTCATAGTAGAAAAGATGAAACCTGATGAGGAGTTTGTCAGTTTTGCTGACAGGTGGCGGGGCCTGGCCGAAAAGGTGAAGGATCACTTGTCCGAATCTGAGCAAGTGAAGATGTTAATTTCCAATGCCACGCCCCAGTTCAAACTAGTCCTCTCCCTGAACAATCTGACCAACATGGCAGAGCTTTATGAAAGAGCACGGTACTGCCAAAATGCCTTCAAGGACGCTACGTTCTCTAGCGTCTTTGATCCTCACAGACCTAGCAGGCCTCCACCTCGGAAGCCTGCAGTGCCAAACTCTCCCAGCACAGGTCCGACTACTGAGGGCACGCTCTCTCACGAGCAAGTTAGTAGCATGAATAATAATTCGCCCCAGTTCGTGACGAACCAGCAGCAGTACCAGAGGCCACTGCAGCCAAACCAGCGGGGGTACAGGCAGCAGCAGAACCCCCATTATCAGCAACAGTATCAGCGGCCCCAGCAGCCGAACCAGAACCAGCAACAGCAACAGCAGCCGCCGCAACGGCAACAGCAGTACCAGCAGCCCCAACAACAACAATACCAACAACAGCAGCAGTAGTAATATCAGACGCGCGCACCACCGGCATACCATAATGTCCCTCCTCCTGCTGACTATAATCAGCAGAGAAGACCTCCAGGCCCGAAAAGGGCAGAATACCCAGCCCTCCCAGAATCCTTGGCAGATATCTTCAGTGCTCTAATGGCAGCTAATGCCTTAGTTTTGCCAAGGGAAAAGGCCGTCTGGCCTCAAAATGCCGACACGTCCAGGTATTGCTACTTCCATAGGCAACCGGGGCATACCATCGACACCTGCTTCTAGTTTAGAGATTATATTCATGATCTCAACGAGCAGGGCGGCATAGACTGGGAGGAGATGAAAAAGTATATATCAGCCCTGAAGGCAAGAAGACCACAGCAGCAGCAGCAACAGCAAGCAAGACCACCAGCACAAGCAGCACCACCACCCAACATGGGCATAGTGCAGAATCCACTCCCAGAGCACCAAAACCAAAACCAAGTTGCCCCTATCTTGACAAGCAGCCAGTCTGAGGCTGACCGTGGGCAACAGTGGAGAATAGAGGACTCTTCCTCTCTTTATTCGACGGGTCATATTCCAAGTACCGCAGAACGACCACCACGCCGCACCATCCACATACCTAGGCCACAACCCATTACCATCACCCCTCTACCGACACCTGCATATTACTCACCCGCACCCAATAACCCATTACCACTACCCGCTTTCCTCAAGCCCATTGCGCCCCACACCACTACACCGCTACCATATAATCCCCCGCAAACCAATCACGCGTCCCTTTTACCATCTAGGCCATTACTCCGCGTACCATTCCCTACTTCGCCCGCTACCACTACCACCTACCCAGATACCCCCTTACCATCCAGACCGCTATTACGCGTGCCATTCCCCACTTCACTAACCACTTACCCATCCACCATCCAACCCTCTAGGCATTTAATCCGCACCGCGCCATCACCACCTAACCCTACGCCATCACCTACATACCAGCCCTCTACATCATCCGCACCATCCAACCCTGCGGTACTCAAAGTGTCACCCGGATCCTCCACGGTTGAGGAACATGCGCTCCGAAGTGGAAGGGTTTTCAACAAAGTTTTCCCTCAGTCCACAGTTAGAGACGGCCCATCACAGCCGACTGAGGAGGCCCATAATGAAGAGAGTGCACCAGGCACTCAATATGATTTATTGAAACATCTGGACAGAACACCGGCACGGATCACCGTACTTGAACTGATCAAAAGGTCGAAGAGTCACCAAGAAGCCTTAATGAAATATCTACAGAAGGTGATGGTCAACGAGGACGTGCCGGTAGAAAAAATTGCAGCACTACTAGTTCCTCAGGGGGATTAGCCTTCCATTACATTTCACACATCGGAACTAGCACCGCCAGCAGCCAGAAGCATGGCTCTGAGCATCACGGTCAACATCTGTAAGAAGGCCGTGGATGCATGCCTGGTAGATACAGGGGCTTCGATCAATATTTTACCTCCGAAGACCCTGGAGCTGTGCGGTGTGCCCAAAGAAAAATGGCTGCCTAGCCCCATCTCTGTGATAGCATATGACAATTCTACTCGTTCCCCTCTGGGAATGGTTTATTTGAAGGTGGAGCTAGGCCCTGTAAGTCATGCAGAGGTCGAATTTCACATCCTAGAAATCGACCCTTCTATAAATGCCATTTTGAGTCGTCCTTACATTAAAACTCTTGAGGCGATTCCCTCCACGAATCACCAATGCCTCAAATTCCCCTTCAAATGACGAATTATTAAAGTAACGAGCATGCCGATCCTTGCTGCTGCTCATACGTTGAATATTAAATCTGCTGCTTTACCTGGCCGACAACCTTTTCTGTCGATATTACAGGTCTACCATCCAGTGGCTGATCCTCTAAAAGCTGCCACTATTTCTGCATACCCGTTAAATACCATAAAAAGGGGGAAGTGCATGAGTACCCCAGGATGGAGAATTATGATGAAGAGTGGCTATCAGCCTGGGAAAGGTCTTGGCACACAGTTGCAAGGCAGGACCACTCCTGTTAAAGATCATCGAGCAGCACCTGGAAGTGGTCTGGGCTACAGGCCAAGAAAACTTATGCAAGATCTGGTTCAGCAAGCAGAGATTGAAGAAGGTCAGAAAATCTGGGAGACAATGTCTACACCACCCAAGGAAGGCCGAGATCCCCTAACATGGACCCTGTGTACACACTTTGTGAAGGGGCCCATACTTAGCCATGACAACACGGTGGTCATTACTTCATGTTTCGACCTCCATGACATATATAGGAGAGACTTGGCCAGGCATTGCTCAGAACTACTTACGTACCAATCCTTGGAGGCTCTGCGGCCTATGAAAAGGAGAAAATTTCATGATCCTGAATGCGAATGGTACAGGTGGTTCGATCTGAGAGACCTTTACATTGCACTGAACAGATTGTTCCTAGATCCTGCAGAACCCAAGTGGCCGCCGCAGATTGATGAGCTGATTGAAAGCCCTGGTACCATCTTTGATAAGCGGATATTGCTGTCTGAAGAGACCGACGAAGGGGAGCCAGATGACCCCTATGAAGCTGGTTACACTACAGATCTGCTCTGGAGGGGGACATATCATTCCCATGTCTTCATGCTCCATACTCTGTTTCACACACTGCTCTTGACCCCTACTTGGTCGCGAGTCATTATTGAAGATATTCCACGGGCTCCGCCCGTTATGATTACTCTGTCCCCTCGGGACCTTATTCCACAACCTCCTCTCGATCTAGAGAGGATGTATGATTTGATCTGGGACATATTGCTATATGATCCCCCTAATCCTCTGGCCTTGGTGCCACTTCCTCCATCTGATTCTCCTTCTATTTGTATTCATTCCTGTTTCATGTTTAATTCCTCTGATATCCAAAAAAAAAAAAAACGCCAATTTTACAACAAATTCTTCTCAAATCCTTATCGAAGAAACTTCTTACTTGTCCGATCGCACCCCGTCGCGCGGGTCCTTCGGTCAAGATTCTCTCTTAAATCTTCTCTGCCCCTCCCCTCGGGAGGATTCTCTTGTATTTCCACTTGTATCTCAGGATTTCCATCCTGCTTCATCTTCATTAGGTTATAATAGGGAGTTTAGTGAAGTTAGACAGTCTAGCTTTAGGCAGGTTAGTCAAGTTAGGAAGTCTAGGAAGCCTAAGGGTAGGCGAATTCCAGATAGATATCTCCAGGACTTAGCTGATAAATGCTTTTCTTGCTCTTTGATCCCTCAGTTTTTAGAAAATCCAATTCATATGCCAGAAGACTGTATGAATGATAAATCAGTCAATGATGGGTATGGGGTATATGAGTTAGTGCATGAAAAGGACCCCATTATTGAAAATGAGGAAGATGACGAGGACGCAGCTGAGGCATATGCCAGTGGAGTGAAGAGATTCGATGAACCCTCAGCTGCCGTAGAAGAGCCCACCAAAGAAATCAATTTAGGGACTGAAGACGAACCTAAGGTTGTCCTCGTCAGCAAAAATCTTTCTACAAAGGATGAGAAGGCAATGGTACAAGTACTTAAGGACTATAAGGACACTTTCGTCTGGAGTTATGAAGATATGCCGGGGTTAGACTCGTGTTTAGTTGAACACAGGTTGACATTAAAGGATGGAGCTAGCCCGGTCAAGCAGAAATTAAGGCGATTCCACCCACAAATGGCTCTAAAGATGAAGGAAGAGGTCGACAAATTACATAAAGCCAAATTTATTAGAGTTGTCATTTATCCACAATGGGTGGCCAACATAGTCCCGGTTATGAAGAAGGACGGGAAGGTCAGAATTTGCATTGACTTCCGCGATTTGAACCGGGCGTGTCCTAAAGATGATTTTCCATTGCCTCATATTGATGTACTCATTGATAATACTGCTGGCTATGAAACCTTATCGTTTATGGACGGCTTTTCAGGGTACAATCAAATTAAGCTGGCAGAAGAAGATCAAGAAAAAACGTCATTCACTACACGTTGGGGAACATACTGTTATGTCGTCATGCCATTTGGATTAAAGAATGCTGGTGCCACTTATCAGAGGGCCATGATGGCAATATTTCATGACATGATGCACATAGATCTGGAAGTGTATGTGGATGATTTATTGGTTAAATCTAAGACAAAGGCTGAGCACGCCAAAATTTTGGCAAGGGTATTAGAGAGATCGAGAGAGTATCAGTTAAAGATGAACCCTAAGAAATGTGTATTCGGGGTATCTTCAGGAAAATTGCTTGGATTTATTGTCAGTAAACGGGGAATCGAGATCGATCCCAATAAGGCGAAGGCTATGAGAGAAATGCCACCTCCCAAAAACTTGAAAGAGTTGAGAGGATTAATCGGGAGGTTGCAATTTATTCGCCGTTTTGTCTCCCAGCATTCACAAAGGTGTAAGCCGTTTTACGAGCTTACCAAGCCGGGAGTCAAATTTGATTGGGACGATAAGTGTCAGGAGGCATTCGATGGATTAAAGAACTATTTAGCAAGTCCTCCTATTTTGAGACCACCATCTCCAGGCAAACCATTGATACTTTACATTTCTATCCTGGATGATGCCGTGGGGGCTGTCCTAGCACAAGAAGATGAAGAAGGAAAAGAGAGGGCAGCCTACTATCTCTCTAAACTTCTCAACCCCGCTGAACAAAGATACACAACGATGGAGAAAACATGTGCAGCATTGGTCTTGGTTGTTCAGAAATTGAAGCATTATTTTCTGGCCCATAAAGTCCATCTCATCGCTAGGATGAATCCGATCAAATTCTTTCTGGAGAAATCTGTTCTTACTGATAGGTTAGCGCGATGGCAAAGCTTTCTATCTCAATTTGATATCATTTACATTCAGCATAAAGCGATCAAGGGCTATGCCATAGTGGAACATCTCGCTCATCATCCCCTTCCTCGTTTTGATCCAGTCCGATCAGAGTTTCGGGATGAGGAACTAATGTCCGTAAATCAAATCAGAGATGATATGTAGACTCTGCATTTTGACGGAGCTCTGAATTCTCATGGAAAGGGATCGGTATCGTTCTGTTATCACCTGAAGGTATCACAATTCCACAAGCCTTTCAGTTCGACTTTCCAGTCACCAACAATATAGCTGAATACGAGGCACTCCTTGCTGGCCTCGAGGCCGCTCATTTTCATGGTGCCACCAAACTCAGGATTGTGGGTGATAGCCAACTGATTCTTCGCCAAGTGCTGACCAAGTATCGAACTCTTGATCCTAAGCTCAAGCCTTATCAAGAACTTACTTCTGCTTACTCAAAGCTTTTCACAAAATTGATCTTTGTCCATATCCCTAGGAATCAAAACATCTTAGCACCCGATTTGGAAGTTCATCATGAAGAACATCATCACCCGATTTGGAATTCCAAGCACCATCGTCACCAACAACGGATCACAGTTCCTGTCACAAGAATTAAAAGATCTCTGCAACAGGTATAGAATTGCATTGCATCATTCGTCTCCTTATTATCCGCAAGGCAATGGCCAAGCAGAGGCAACTAACAAGACTTTGATAAAAGTCATCAAAAAGACGTGCAAATCTAATAAATTTGCAGACTGGCCAGAAAAATTGGTTGAGGCTCTATGGGCCTACCGAACTTCAATCCGCACGCCCACTGGGTAAACTCCTTATTCCTTAACATTTGGAATGGAGGCGGTAGTTCCATACGAGATCCTTATACCGTCATTAAGAGTACAATTGAATAAGGAATTCTCCATTGATGAACACTGTTCAACACTCCTTTCTCAATTGGAACTTTTAGACGAGAAAAGATGGTCAGCCGCTAATCATGCAAAAGTTTATCAAAATAGACTAGCACGTTTTTATCAAAAGAAAGTCATTGAACGTAAGTTCAAAGTCGGTGAAATGGTCGTCAAAAGGATTTTTGTAAAACCTGGCGGTCCGCGTTCTAAGCTCCAACCCAACTGGGAAGGACCTTATGTTGTATCGCACGCTTTTCCTGGTAATGCTTATCGTCTTGTTAATGCAGAAGGAGAAGAGCTAAATCATCCCTGGAATGGCTTACATCTTAAGAAATATTATCCTTAGGTTAAAGAGTCGATCAACATGGTACAAAGACCAGTGGAATCAGAAAATTTATAAACTCAAGTTTCCTTATTAGTCTGGATAATTTAACTTCAAATACATTATTACACACACTGACACGTTTGATTCGTGAGTAACAAAAGATGTCAAGTCCTAAGGAATATCGAAAGCTTGACTAAAAGTGTAAAGTACAAATCATTCGTTTTAAAACAAAAATATGTTTTATACTCGGCCCATGATGTCGGAACGAGGTTTAGAATAGACTACCAAGAATACCCGCCATCTTAGTAGGAGGCCGTCATAAAAAAATGGGGGAAATACGTCCCAGAAAAAAAGAGAGAATAGAAAAGCAAAGGGCAAAAGCCAAATGTCAAATCAAAAGGCCATCATCAAGGCCATGAAATGAAATAAAAGGGAACGCAAGGTCGATAAATACCCCGGAAAGAAAATGACCGAACCCCAACGGATATTAGGGTAAGAAAGGAACATCTTTTTAGGTCTCCGGAACCTTCTCACGGGCTTTCTAAATATTTCTTCTAAAGAGGCGTACTCCAAACTTAAGGAATGGCTCAGATTGACTACGGGTCAAATCATCAAATGGGATCACGAATAGAAACACAAGTTCAAACACGATGGGTTTAAGTTAAATTGTTAAAGAACAATTTGGAAATTAAGTTAATAAATGAATATGATCTTTTGATCTGAGTACCATGCTGGTTTTTTTTAGTCAAAAAT
Organism: Zantedeschia hybrid cultivar; assembly: GCA_030544215.1. Classification (NCBI taxonomy): domain Eukaryota; kingdom Viridiplantae; phylum Streptophyta; class Magnoliopsida; order Alismatales; family Araceae; genus Zantedeschia; species Zantedeschia hybrid cultivar. The sequence goes on along the minus strand of JARZZO010000011.1, from coordinate 23,647,752 downwards.
AAAAAAAAATTGTATATGTCAAAATTCAAAAAAAATACATATTTCAAAATCCAAACAAAAAATGAATATTTCAAAACAACAAAAATATTTCAATTAGCATATGCTTGTTGCATTTGGTATGACTCATTCTTTTTATTTTCAGTGAGCATCTGTTTGCTTGCATGTTACATTTTTGCTTAAGTTTGCTTATAGTTCGATTACCTTTGTTGATAAAGGCTATGCCCCTTGACCATTTATTGAAGGAAAGGATTAATCGACCAATTATTTGGTCAGGCAAGGGGCTAAGCCTAAATAGATACTTAACCTGTTTGTTAAGTGATGTACAGGATACAAGACAAGCACAGGAACACAAGATTGGAGCCCAAAAGTTTCATGTATATCATCAAAAGGTGTTTTGTACGTGATACATAGAAGAAAAGAAAATACATAAGCCCTCAAGGCTGGCTCTGTGCCTCATCAGGCGCGTCCGGTACTGGTCCTCGGCTGGGAGGTGGAGGTGGTCCCATCACGTTCGGCCCTGCCTGGCCAGAAGACATGGCGACACTGGCAGTAAAAGTACTCGTCAAACCACGCTCTTGGGCACGCTGTCGAGCTCGCTGATATCGTTCCTCCACCATCTTGCGCTCATGCTCTACAACTGATAGTCGACCCTGAAGACACTCCAGTCGAAGGCGGTCGCGGTCTCTCTCCTCGGTCACGACCTCTAGGCGAATCTGGAGGCGCGCAAGATCTCCAGTGGAGAGACGAGCCACCTGTTCCTCCAGAGCGCGAATCCGCGCAGCATCGGCTTCGGCACGAGCAGCTGCAGCACGGGAACGCTCCAGCTCTGCTTCAGCCCTCTAAAGGGCTTCCTGAAGCTCAGCAACCTGAAGGGAAGTCATTGTTAGTTCAAGGCAATCAAGTAATCAAAATCAAAATTCGAAAAGAAAAGAACTTACCCGAGCAGTCCGGTCCTCCTCCGCAAGAGAAGCTCGATGGATGGCGGAGGCGAGCTAGCTCTGGAGGTCAGCCAAGGCAGCATCGTGCGCAGTAGAAGAAGATGATGAAGCTCCGAAGGCAGGGGGAGCCGCCTGGATGTAGACGGCTCGCTGCACCAAAAGACAACCGTCAGTGTCAATCACCAAAAACAATTAATTAATTAAAACATGCATTCATAAACATGCATACATACCAGATCAAACAACTCTTTCTGGACTTGTTCGAGCTAGGCCTCCGCATCATGTAGGCGGGCCCGGAGGTCGATGATGACCGCGTCACGTGCATCCTGCATATCACACATACATACATTCATTCACAAACATAAATCAAGATAATAATAAAATTAAAGATGCATAAATGCATACTTACATCGAGTGGTCGGAGGAGCCGAAGCTAATCGGCGTAGTGGGCCCGGTACTGTTGGAGGTAGGCCTCGCTACTCTCCGCCCGTGACTCCACTCTGACACCCCGGCGATGCCAATCTTCATATTGTTCCGGGAATTTTGCACGCTAGTCTGTGAGGGCTTGCTTGCCCCTCATGCTCCTCCCCACGCCCTCCGGGACCTCCTCGTCAATCCACTCATGGTGGAGGCCCAGCGTCCTCATCACTAGCCGGAGGCGGAGGGGCTCGATTTCATTGAGGCAATGCACCCACATTTGCCTCCCGAACCGCCTCCTGCCAGCCGTTACCCACGGCTGACCCTCCTCGCCCATACCAAGGTACGGGCACCAGATCACCTGCATATAGGTTAAGTGCATTCATGTAAATAACTTGCATTTAATGAATAAAAGATTGCATTTAATAAAATTGAAGACTTACCAGTAGCTCGGGATAATCCAGGAACTGACGGCGGAGGGCCGTCAGCTGGTGATGCTGTGGGGCCGTGTCCACAATTGGCTGCCAACGGCAGGCCAATGGGACAGCGTCGGGTCTTGCAATCCGCGCTCTGCCGAGCGGGAAGTAATGGTAGCTCCACACTTGCATTCATGAACATATAAGTTAGTAAAGCATCCTATCATATTGCATATCATGAACAAATAATGAAACAACTTAATACATGAAGGAACGGCGAAAAGCCGCTGACGGTGGTCTCACGGTCCGGCGTGACCGCAGACAAATCGGCGAAGAGGTGGGCCAGAAGGGCCGCACCCCAGGCGTACTCCCCTAAGCTATCTAAATCATCTAACAAGTAAAGGAACCTACAGTGAATGTGGTCGCCCTTCGTACCGAAGAGCAACCGACCAAAAAAGAAAACTAGAAAAACTCTAAGCTGCCTATCTACCTCCTCCCCCTGACTAGGGTCGCTACAGTAGACGGCGGAAGATGACTCAGCTAATCTATCCCTAAACTCCTCCCGGGTCTCGTCCGACCGACGCCGGGGCTCATCTAATCCTAAGGCTGCCTCTACTTCTATCCTAGGGACCATCCTGGACTCCCTACCTATGCTAGATACCTCTATCCCTAGTAGAGCCTCTGCTAATCCCTGGTAGTTGGGGTAAGTTACCCCACTCACAGGTCGGCCCTCTACCTTGAGGCCAGTGATCCTGGCAACATCCTCTAAAGTGGGGATCATATGTCCCCAGGGCATTAGGAATGCCCGACTCTCTGCGTGCCAACGCTCTCTAAGCGCCTGCAGCAAGACCAAATCGAGCCAAAATGGCTCGATATCTAGTACCTCACCGAACCCCATCCGGCGCAGGCGCGCCCTCTGGAAGTCCGGGAGTCCCCTATAGGCACCTATCACTAGGTCTCAACTAATCCTAGACCTCATTACTCCCTGCAAATAAAAAAAACATAAAAAATAGGGTCAATAATGAAAAAAAAACAGGAAAAACAGTTCTGTTTTGAAAGGCGTCAGCACATATAGACGTTTTTCAAAAAACGTCAACATGGTCTGACGCAATTCAACTTTATTTTCTGTTTAATTAAAAATTCGGAATTAGTCTTGAAAGACGTCAACCCAGTATGACGCCTTTTGAATGGCGTCAACTGGTCTGGACGCCTTACAAGACCCGATTCCGGGTTCTTGAAGAACCCTGTTTTCTCCTCTCTTTTTCTCATCACATTCAAACCATAGGAGGCTTACCGTGTGGAGGTCGCCCTCCTCTTCTTCCTCCATTGCTATAGGCGCCGGTGGAGGGATCTCCTCCTCCAAAAACGCCGCGGCTACGGCTAGCGTCGCCGGAACCTCCTCGGGAGCTTCTTCCTCGTGTTTTCGCCGTCTCTTAGCCAAGGCTTTCATTTTCCTAGAGCCCTCGCCGCGTTCCATGGTCAAGAAAGAAGGAGTTTTGAGGGAGAAAGAGAGGGAGATCGCCGGAGCTCGGAGGTCGCCGGAGAGATGAAGAAAGAGAGAGTTTTGTGAAAAAGTGAGGAAGAAAGGGGGCCTTCGCGGATCTGTAAACGAAAGGTTAAAAGGCGTCGACTCCAATTGACGCGTTTCATGGCACATAAGTTGAAGCGGCAAGGACAGCTGTTTGAAAATTAGTGAAAGACGTCCACTTGTACTGACGCGTTTCATATTACCGCCAGAGCCGTACAGAGGATGATGATAACAGGCGTCTCAACTTGTAGACACGTTTTAGGCGATTAATCACAGAATTAATGGCAGAATCTTAAAAAAAGTAGGAGAGAGAGTTGAAAGACGTCAAGGGTTGCAGACGCTATTTAAGCATAAATAAGTTTTGAGGATTAAATTGAATTTCTGGAAAATGAATTACGGTTGAAAGGCGTCTTTCTGAGTGGACGCGTTTTGCATTTTACAGAACCCGAATTGCCAAATTTTCTGGAAAATCCAGTTTTTACTAAAGGAAAAATCATGGGCACATCACAGGAAGTTAAGGAAGGATTTCAAGGCATGAAAAATAATTATTCAGTGAAGTTTTTTATTACATCATAAAGAAAAAGAAAAAGAGAAAGAGGACATTTAAGGGAGAATTTCATGAAGACTTTTAAGATATGGAAATTTCAATCCTCTATCTCTATCTTTAGAGGATTTTACACGATAACTGAAGCCAAGGTTCCATAAAGTAGTAATGATTTCTATGGCTTCATAATCTTCATCGGATTCCAAGTCACGCTTCTTGATCGGGGGTGTAAAGGAGAACTCGGAGAATTCACGACGGCCCAAGCTAAGTTGAGTAAGGCACCGGTGTGGGTTGTATAACACGAACTTGGTGGCTCCAATCAACTTGAGATCTGCTCCTGCTGCACGGCGCACCCAAACAGGTTTTCCAACAAGAGCGAGCGGAGACGAGTCAAATATATCGGATGTCATGAGTTTCAGATACTCTCTCCAGTCGGCCCGGGTCTTAAGCTTTGGAACCTTGTTGACCATATGCTCGTTGAACTTTACAATATTAGCAATGTAATGGATTGGACTATTCAAGAAAATCTGAGATGGTCTTTGAGGCCTTTTCTTGCAGTACTCAAACTTAAAGTGAAGTTCAACCCATAGAGCAAAGAGTAACATGCACCTATAGGGGGGACGACCCACAGACGCCGCAGAAAGCCCGCTATAAAGATATGCCAAGAGTGCAGTGCTAATGGATTTACCTTCGAAGATTGCGCAGATGGCACTGACTTGGTCATCTTCTAAGATGTTATCCTGCGCAGGGAAGAACAAGGCACCGGCAAGGCATGTAACGAAAGCTTTCGTCACATCCTCCGCTTCATCCTCCCTTAGATCATCAATTTCATATAGAGTCCACTCAGCGAGCTTTGCAAGATTGATCCCCTTCTTGGTAAGGCATTCTTTAGCTTCTGAAGGATCCTTCATGATTGATGTAAACAATTGTTGACCGGTGATTCTCTCTCTTGTTAAAGCTATCTTATCTTTATTATCTTTGGTCTTTAGGAGACCCAATAGAAGCTCTGCCTCCTCCAAAAGGATTGTGCACTCGAAGTCTTGGAAGAAGAACGTATGAGTTTGAGGATGCCACCACTCGATCAAGGCACCCATAGCCGCCCAATCTACGTTCAAACTTTTGTAATGTTTGACAAGCACCACTAGTCCTTGAAGATTCCACTTGGATATGAAAACTTGCATGGAAAGCTTAACACTTTTTGCAAGTTTACGAATCCAAGGGAGAGAGGTAAACTTTCTCGGGCCGGGAAACATGGGATAATTCTGGAAACGAAAGGAAGAACATGAAGAACAAGACGAAGAACATGAAGAACAAGAACAAGAATTGAAGGGAAGTTGATTTAACTTACTTGAAGATTAGGATCTCTTCCATTGAGGTGATTCTCCACGTCGGAAAACTTCTCTAGAGACATCTTCATCCTCTTGTTTGAAGAACCCATCCTCTTTTTCGGAGTTCTTCCTTCTTGAAGCTTGGAAAGCTTAGAAACTTTGAAGAAACCTTGAAATTTTGGAAGAAAACTCAACCTAGGATCTTTGGATTATGGTAGGATTGCTTGGGAACAACCTAAAGGTGTTTATATAGAAGGAATCACGATCCTAGGAAGACTTTTCCGGATTGGAAAAGGGATGTGCATTGATAGAGTTGGAATTCGAATAGAGAACAACCAGAAACCTGTTTCTGTGAGTAAAAGGCGTCAAGGATAACCGCCGCGTTTCAATGTTGAATGGCGTCTGCTCGACACAACGCGTTTTATCCTTTCTGTGATTTATCCAGAATTCTGTGGTTTTTTATGCTTAAATTGAATATTTGTTTGACATTATTAATGATTTTGATTGCAGGAAATCAGAGAATTCAAAATATCAAGAAGATCCTACTGTGGGAGTTTAGAAGTCTTAACCGTGGCTAAAAAGACGGTTATTTCTACCATTGTACTTCTTTTATGTAATTATTGTGCATCATCATTACTATATATTAAATACTTATTAGAGTATATCAAGGACCTTGTGATTTTGATGAAACTGGAATTTGAGTTCCCCTTCAACAAAAACAATGATAATTCCAGAGAATTCTTAATCGCACGGATAGGCCGTTAGATTGTTAATTAGTGGGGACGATGGTTCCATTTTTGTGAAACGGTGCGTAGATAAACGAGCTTCGGCTTAGCACTGGATTACAAGAATTGGTATCTTGACTCATTAATGACAATTTAACAATATTATCCTTGATTAATTTAGATTTTATTTGACTTTATATTTTCTTTTTAGCCCAGCATGCATCATGTAGGATTGTGAAATCATTGTGATAAAAAATGATTATTGATTAAGTTTCAGACCATTAATCAAATAATTTCAACATGATATGAAATATTCCATTCCGAATTGAGTATCTTGATTATCTTTGAGGTTCGCTTGAAGATATCCTTGGAATTCTATCCTTTCTTCGATTCTTTATCCAATATTTCTTGTTTTTTCTTTTTAGATCCATCATGGCTGCAGCACGTCCACATTGGCTGGCAAATGCTCCCCATGATGAAACCTACAGTGTCTACGACCTAAGGTACTTCCCACTCCGTGGAGGTTGATCGACTTTATTTTATTTCCTTGTCTACCTCATCCAGACAGGATTGATTCCCTTGATCTCCTTGAGCTATCTTCATTGATAATTTTGAGAAAAATTTCAATCATGTGATGTTGAGAGCGTGTCTCATCACACCTTGGCATCACCTTTTCAGTACATTCCATTTCATTTCATTCCCTTACAAAGATGATGCCAAGGTGAGGCAGCTGTAGACACGCTAATTTTGACATCATTTCGAGTAAATTTCATTTCATATAATAATGCCTCAGAATGGTCTGATATTTAATCATTGATTAATTTTTATTGATCTTTTGAGTGTCGGGTTTAACAGACATGTTTAAGTTAATCAATTAAATTGATTTTAACTCAAATTTCAGTTAAAATATGAAGAAGTTTAAAAGACGTCTACCTGTGTGGACGTCATTTAGAGTTTATTCTTATTTTAAACGTTTAAATTTGAATTTTAATCAATTGATTAATTAGCTAAAAGGCGTCTGTAAGAGTTGACGCGTTTTAGGTTTCCTAGGCTATTTCTACTTCTCTTCCGGATGTTTATCCTTATCTTAATTAGTGTAAAAGACGTCTATACATGTAGACGCGTTTTAGCTAATACAGATAAAGATAAGTTTTCCCGGATGTTTATCCTTATTCTAATTAATCTGAAAGGCGTCAGTAATGGTAGACGCATTTTAGATAATTACAGATAAAGATGAATTAATCTGTATTTATCTGTTGGTTAAGATGGATAAATCCAAATTTTTCCATATAAATCCGCGGACGCAGAAGAAGTCTATAAATACCTTGCATCTTGAAAGTTAAAAAAAAAAAAGAGAAAAGAGAAGAGAGAAGTTAGAATCAGAGTTAGTGATTGAAGAAAGCAACGACGTCCAAACGCCGAAGCGCTGCTGTTTCTAGAAGTCGGCGTCCATTCAAGATTCTTCATCCAATTCAAGGCTTCATCCAATTCGGCCTAAGTGTTTCATTTCTGCATTTTCATTTACATCTTCATTACTCTCTCATTCTTCATCATCTCTTCATGCAACACACACTACAACATCATTCTTTTCAAAACCTATTTGATCAAGGGGTTTCAAAAGCTATCCAACAAGTAAGTTTGTTGTTTAGTTGCATGCTTAAAACTCCATTTAGAATGGATACTACCTTTGCTTAAGTTCTCATCATTGTTTCTTCATTTCTCTTTCCATTTCTTGCAAGCTGCAAAAGGAGAATTAAGGAGAGGAAATCAAGCAAAATCACAAGAACTCTGGACGATCCTCAAACTCAACTTCAAGCTCAATAGTAAGAACAAAGGAAAAGGAAGGGCTCTCTTTCTTCAGCCGGCTGAAGGAGGGGGAATCAAGGACTCAATATCTTCCGCGTTTAAACAGGTAGGCGATCAAAACCTTCTTTTGGAACTTTTTTAGTCAAAAGTTTCTGGCGATCACTTCACGTAGTTTCTTTTTAATAGGGTTTATTTTACATTTAAACAACATAGATTTTTCATGATAATCACACAGTCATTTTAAGCACTCACACAAGGATTGGTACGTAAGTAGTTCCGAGAAATGCCTGGCCAAGTCTTTCCCATATATATCATGGAAGTCAAAACACGAAGTAATGACCACCGTGTTGTCATGACTAATTATGGGCCCCTTCACAAAATGTATATACAAGGTCCATGTTAGGGGATCTCGGCCTTCCTTGGGTGGTGTAGACATTGTCTCCCAGACTTTCTGACCTTCTTCATTCTCTGCTGGCTGAACCAGATCTTGTTTCAATTTTCTTGGCTTGTAGCCCAGACCACTTCTAGGTGCTGCTTGGTGATCTTTAACAGGAGTGGTCCTGCCCTGCAATTGTGTGCCCAGACCTTTCCCAGGCTTATAGCCGTTCTTCATCATAATCTTCCATCCTGGGGTACTTATGCACTTCCCCTTTTTTATGACATTTAACGGGTATGGAGAAATAGTGGCGACTTTTAGAAGATCAGCCACTGGATGGTAAACCTGTAATACCGACAGAAAAGGTTGTCGGCCAGGTAAAGCAGTAGATTTAACATTCAAGGTATGAGCAGCAGCAAGGATCGGCATGCTCGTCACCTTAATAATTCGTCCTTTGAAAGGGAATTTGAGGCATTGGTGATTCGTAGAGGGAATCGCCTCAAGAGTTTTAATATAAGGACGACCCAAAATGGCATTTATAGAAGGGTTGATTTCTAAGATGTGAAATTCGACCTCTGCATGACTTACAGGGCCTAGCTCTACTTTCAAATAAACCATTCTCAGAGGGGAACGGGTAGAATTGTCATATGCTGTCACAGAGATGGGGCTAGGCAGCCATTTTTCTTTGGGCACACCGCACAGCTCCAGGGTCTTCGGAGGTAAAACATTGATCGAAGTCCCTATGTCAACCAGGCATGCATCCACGGCCTTCTTACAGATGTTGACCGTGATGCTAAGAGCCATGCTTCTGGCTGCTGGCGGTGCTAGTTCCGATGTGTGAAATGTAATGGAGGGCTGATTCCCCTGAGGAACTAATAGTGCTGTAATCTTTCCTATCGGCACGTCCTCGTTGACCATCACCTTCTGCAAATATTCCATCAAGGCTTCTTGGTGACTCTTCGATCTCTTGATCAGTTCAAGTATGGAGATCCTGTAGACACGCTAATTTTGACGTCATTTCGAGTAAATTTCATATCATACAATAATGCCTCAAAATGGTCTGATAATTAATCATTGATTAATTTTTATTAATCTTTTTAAGTGTCGGGTTTAACAGACATGTTTAAGTTAATCAATTGAATTGATTTTAGTTCAATTTTGAGTTAAAATATGAAGAATTCTAAAAGACGTCGACCTAAGTGGACGCCATTTATAGTTTATTCTTATTTTAACGATTAAATTTGAATTTTAATTAATTGATTTATTAACTAAAAAGCGTCTGGGAATGTCGACGCGTTTTAGGTTTCCTAGGCTATTTCTACTTCTCCTCCGGATGTTTATCCTTATCTTAATTAGTCTAAAAGACGTCTACACAGGTGGACGCGTTTTACCTAATAAAGATAAAGATAAGTTTTCCCGGATGTTTATCCTTATCTTAATTAATCTGAAAGGCGTCAGCCAAGGTGGACGCGTTTTAGATAATTACAGATAAAGATGAATTAATCAGTATTTATCTGTCGGTTAAGATGGATAAATTCGGGATTTTTCTATGTTAATCTCGAACGCAAGAAATGCCTATAAATACCCTGCATATTGAAGAGAAAAAAAAAGAAGAGAGAAGAGAATTAAGTTGAGTTGAGCCATAGCGTTATAGCGAGTTGAAGATCGAAGCAACAACATCGTAACGCCGGAGCGCTGCCATTCCCAGAAGTCGGCGTCTTTTCAAGATCTTCATCCTTTCAAGAGCTTCAACCAACTGCGCATAAGTTTTTCATTACTGCATTCATTTCATTAGTTTTATTTTCTCTCATATTCACTTCATGCAAACACACACCACATCATAATCTTTCAAAAACCTACTTGATCTAAGGGGTTTCAAAGCCACTAAACAAGTGAGTTTGCTGTTTTAAATATGCTTAAAATCATGATTAGTTCAGATATTGCTTCTATTTAAATTCTCATCATAGTTCTTCATTTTTCTTTTTCTGTCTCTGCTGCACTCAACAACAACAAGAGATCAAAAAGGGGAAATCAAGTACAATTTCTGGACGATCCTCAACCTCAAACTCAACAGCAAGAACAAAAGAAGGAAAGAAAGGGCTCTCTTTCTTCAGCCGGCTGAGGAAGGGGAACCAAGGACTCAATCTTCCGCGTTTGAAAGGTAGGCGATCATACTCTCTTTTGAAACTTTTAAGTTAAAAGTTTCTGGCGATCACTGCACTTTAGTTGCTGTTTTAATAGGTTAGTTTACACTAAACAACATAGATATTTCATGTTAATCACACGGTCATTCTAAGCACCTACAGATCCGTGCCGGTGTTCGATCCAAATGTTTCAACAAATCATATTGAGTGCCTGGTGCACTCTCTTCATTGTGTGTTTCCTCCGGCGGCTGTGATGGGCCGTCTCTAACTGTTGACTGAGGAAATACTTTGTTGAAAATTCTTCCACTCCGGAGCGCGTGTTCCTCAACCATGGAAGATCCGGGTGACACCTTGAGTACCGCAGAGTTGGGTGGTGTACGTGATGCGTGGTGTTGGTATGTTGGTGATGGCGTGGGGTTAGGTGGTGATGGCGCGGTGCAGATTAGAGGTTTAGACGGTTGGATGGTGGATGGGTAAGTGGTTGGTGAAGTGGGGAATGGTACGCGTAATAGCGGTCTGGAAGGTTGGATGGTGTCTAAGTAGGTGGTAGTGGTAGCGGGTGAAGTAGGGAATGGTATGCGTAGTAGTGGTCTGGATGGTAAGAGAGGTGCGTAGTTGGTTTGCGAGTGGTTATATGATGATGGCGTAGGAGTGTGAGGCGTAATGGGCTTGAGGAAGGCGGGTGGTAGTAATGGGTTATTGGTGGCAGGTGTCGGTAGAGGGGTGATGGTGATGGGTTGTGGCCTGGGTATGTGGATGTTGCGGCGTGGTGGTCGTTCTGCGGTACTCGGAATATGACCCGTTGAATAAAGAGAGGAAGAGTCCTCTATTCTCCACTGTTGCCCACGGTCAACCTCAGATTGGCTGTTTGTCAAGATAGGGGCAACTTGGTTTTGGTTTTGGTGCTCCGGGAGCGGGTTCTGCACTATGCCCATGTTGGGTGGTGGTGCTACTTGTGCTGGTGGTCTTGCTTGCTGCTGCTGCTGTTGCTGTGGTCTTCTTGCCTTCAGGGCTGATATGTACTTTTTCATCTCCTCCCAGTCTATGCCGCCCTGCTCGTTGAGATCATGAATATAATCTCTAAACTGGAAGCAGGTGTCAATGGTATGCCCAAGTTGCCTATGGAAGTAGCAATACCTGGACGTGTCGGCATTTTGAGGCCAGACGGCCTTTTCCCTTGGCAAAACTAAGGCATTGACTGCCATCAGGGCACTGAAAATATCTGCCAAGGATTCTGGGAGGGCTGGATATTCTGCCCTCTTCGGGCCTAGAGGTCTTCTCTGCTGGTTGTAGTCACCAGGAGGAAGGACATTATGGTATGCCGGCGGTGCGCGCGGCTGATACTGCTGCTGTTGCTGATATTGCTGTTGTTGGGGCTGCTGGTACTGCTGTTGTCGTTGCGGCGGCTGCTGTAGCTGTTGCTGTTGCTGGTTTTGGTTCGGCTGCTGGGGCCGCTGATACTGTTGTTGATAATGGGGGTTCTGATGCTGCCTGTACCCCTGTTGGTTCGGCTGCAGTGGCCTCTGGTACTGTTGCTGACTCCTCACAAACTGGGGCGAGTTATTGTTCATGCTACTAACCTGCTCATGAGAGAGCATGCCCTCAGTAGCCGAACCTGTGCTGGGAGCATTTGGCACTGCAGGCTTTCGAGGTGGAGGCCTACTAGGTCTGTGAGGATCAAAGACGCTAGAGAACGTAACGTCCTTGAAGGCATTTTGACAGTACCATGCTCTTTCATAGAGCTCTGCCATGTTGGTCAAATTGTTCAGGGAGAGGACTAGCTTGAACTAGGGCGTGGCATTGGAAATTAACATCTTCACTTGCTCAGACTCGGACAAGTGATCTTTCACCTTCTCGGCAAAGCCTCGCCACCTGTCAGCAAAACTGACAAACTCCTCATCAGATTTCATCTTTTTTGCTATGAGGTCAGTGATGGACAGAGAGGGTGCAACTCTGTCTTGGTACCGTTGAATAAATTTCCGAGAGACGATGCCATAGTCCTCTACTTCGGAGGGTTCCAGGGAAAGAACCACTCGAGGGCTGGTCCCTCTAGAGATCTCCTGAACAAAAAGGCCAACGACCTCTTGTCGTTCTGCCAGAAAGACGATTCGTACATAAACTCCTTCAAGTGTGTGAAGGGGTTACCAGTACCGTTGTACTTCCGGTACACTGGCATCTCAGAGGGTGGTAGGTGGAACATTGGCAGGCTCGGTAAATTGATCTCTGGTGCAGCTTTGACCCCCATCATCTTCTGGAGGTTGTTGAATTGTTCATCCATGCGCTCCATCTTGGCCAGCAACGCTTGCGTGGTCAGATCTGCCTGGGGAGGAGGAGGAGGTGGAGGTACTTGATAGGCCTGCTGCCTAGAGTACGTCGGACAGGGAGGACAGTAAAGAGGAGGTCCGGCAGAGCTTCCGCCATGCCCGAGGGCATTTTGATAAGCAGGCGTTAGCGGTCTAGCCGGTTGCCTAGAAGATGAAAGTTGCGGCCCAGCCGGCCGAGAAGTAATATGGAGGCCTTCCACGGCCTGATGGATGTAAGGAGGATGAAGAGGAGGTTGTTGAGGGACAACAGGGGAAGCCACAGGGTTCGGCTCAACAGGCTGCATGGGTGCCTTCCCCTTCAGAATAGACTGGATTGCCTCGAGCTGCTGAGGATCCAGACGGGAGGCAAGAACTCCCAAAGCGTTGACGAGATCCGAAGGATCAGAGGATGGGGGATCATTCTGATTCATGTCCCCCTCAAGATTGGGATTAGGAATCGCATATTCATGCGGGGGAATATCAGGATATCGATCATGGAGATGAAAGAGAGGTGTCCGGACATTCCCATCTTGTCGATATGGAATGGGGGCAGAATTACGGGAGGCATCAGCATCTCTCCCGTTCTCATAGTTGTAGTCCGAATCGCGAGGGGCATTAGCATCTCCCTCGTAGTTGATGATGGCGTCTTGAGCCATACTCAAGTCCCTGCCTGATGGCAGCAGCATGATGTTAGATTCTTTTTTCAAAGATTTGACAAACAAGTTGCACAGAGATTAATCAATCAAGTGGATGCTTAACGTGATTTTAAGATTCCTTGTTGAGTATTTTGGATTCAATTAAACCACAAATTCGCTCAGGGAAAGGATCCTAGTTTCAGTTCAATATCCATTGTTATTCTCTATGGCTTTCTTTCACAACGTTTATGGAATCTAACCGGGACTTCAACTGGTACAACCAGTCCGATGATCAAGGAGGAGTACCTTGATTTTGGAGACTTATGGAGGCCTCAACGTCAACTTCTCTAGTGTGATCAAGGGACCAACCCAATCAAAGAGAGTTGCTGACGTCAAGTAGTGTGTTCCTAAGAAAATGAGGGTATTCGCCTCAATGCGTATGACCTATGGCCTGGATGGCCTCTAATGCTTAATAATAATGGGTAGTAGCACTCAAGTCACGAAAATCTGAGAACTGGGGAAAAATTAAAAAACTGTCTGAATTGCGTCGAGTGTAGTCGACGCTATTCAAACAAAATCTTAATTTTTCGCAGAAACTCAAATTGCAGACAGCAGAGAATGAAGACTGAAAGGCGTCTGGGTTTATTGACGCAGTTTGAAATGCGTCAGTGCTCCTAGACGCTTTTCAAGTCGCAGAAACAGTTTTGCAGGAGGAATTTCTGGGTTGATTCCTCCTCAAACAGGATAAAAACAGTAAATAATCAGTTCATGCAAAAAAAAAAATTAGTTTCAGATTTTAACAGGATGATTTTACTAACTAAACAACCAAGATGCCAATCAATCACACAGCATTTCATCACAAAAACAGCTTTTCAGTTAATCAACGGGGAGGGCAAGATCTTGCCACTGGGGTGTGCACGTGGTACACGAGGGAAATTAACTAAACTAAAAACACTCACCAATTGGTGAGGACGTGTCGAGAGACACAAGTGGTGCACCGTGGGTGCCCGATTGATGATAGCAAGAACAAAAAACTAAAAGATGGCGAGACCAAGTCCCATCGTGATGGCCAAAAAAGCTGTGAGTGCTTAAAGTGACTGTGTGATTATCATGAAAAATCTATGTTGTTTAAGTGTAAAATAAACCCTATTAAAAAGAAACTACGTGAAGTGATCGCCAGAAACTTTTGACTTAAAAGTTCCAAAAGAAGGTTTTGATCGCCCACCTGTTTGAATGCGGAAGATGTTAGGCTCTTGATTCCCCCTCTTCAGCCGGCTGAAGAAAGAGAGCCCTTTCCTTGTTCTTTGTTCTTGTTGTTGAATTTGAAGTTGAGGTTTGAGGATCGTCCAGAGATTCTTGTGACTTTGTGCTTGATTTCCTTCCTTTGATTCTCCTTTTGTCCGTTGCAAGAAATATAGAAAGAAGAATGAAGAAACAATAATGAGAACTTTAAGTAGAAGCAGTATCCGTTCTAATCATGGTTTTAAACATGAAACTAAACAGCAAACTTACTTGTTTAATGGCTTTTGAAACCCCTTTATCAAATAGGTTTTGAAAAGAATGATGTTGTGGTGTGTGTTGTACGGAGTGATGATGAAGAATGAGAGAGTAATGAAGATGTAAATGAAAATGCAGAAATGAAACACTTAGGCCGAATTGGAGGAAGCCTTGAATTGGATGAAAAATCTTGAATAGACGCCGACTTCTGGAAACAGCAGCGCTTCGGCATTTGGACGTCGTTGCTTTCTTCAATCACTAACTCTGATTCTAACTTCTCTCTTCTCTTTTTTCTTTTTTTAACTTTCAAGATGCAAGGTATTTATAGACTTATTCTGCGTCCGCGGATTTACATGGAAAAATCTAGGATTTATCTATTTTAACCAACAGATAAATACAGATTAATTCATCTTTATCTGTAATTATCTAAAACGCGTCTACCATTGCTGACGCCTTTCAGATTAATTAGAATAAGGATAAACATCCGGGAAAGCTTATCTTTATCTGTATTAGCTAAAACGCGTCTACATGTGTAGACGTCTTTTAGACTAATTAAGATAAGGATAAACATCCGGAAGAGAAGTAGAAATAGTCTAGGAAACCTAAAACGCGTCAACTCTTACAGACGCCTATTAGCTAATTAATCAATTGATTAAAATTCAAATTTAAACGTTTAAAATAAGAATAAACTCTAAATGGCGTCCACACAGGTAGACGTCTTTTAGACTTCTTTAACTGAAATTTGAGTTAAAATTAATTCAATTGATTAACTTAAACATGTCTGTTAAACCCGACACTCAAAAAGATCAATAAAAATTAATCAATGATTAAATATTAGACCATTATGAGGCATTATTATATGATATGAAATTTACTCGAAATGACGTCAAAATTAGCGTGTCTACAAGACCAGGGCGATGCGGTTTGAAACGCGTCAACTGGTCTGGACGCCTTTCAAGACCCGATTCCGGATTCTTGAAGAACCCCTTTCTTCCCTCCTTTTCTCACTCCATTCAAACCACAGAGAGCTTACCACGTAGAGGTTGCCCTCCCCTTCTTCTTCCATGGCTACGGGCGCCGGAGGAGCCTCCTCCTCCTCCAAAAACGCCGCCACCTCGGCGAGTTCGGCCGGCACTTCCTCGTGAGCTTCTTCCACGGGAACCGCCGTTCGTCGCCTCTTTGCTAAGGCCTTGGTCTTACGGGAACCTTCGCCGCATTCCATGATATTGAGAGAGAGAGTTAAGAGGGAAAAAGGAGCGAGATCGCCAGAGACAAAGGAGTTCGCCGGAGAAGAAAGAGGAGAGAGAGAGTTTTTGGGAAAGTGAGGAAGAAAGGAGGGCCTTCGCGGGTTCTGTTAAGAAAGTCTAAAACGCGTCTGTGTACAGCGACGCGTTTCAAGGCGAGGCGGCAAGGCCATCTGTTTGAGATGGAGTAAAAGGCGTCCACACAGGACGACGTGTTTCAGGTTACCGCCAATTCTGGTCAGAACCGTACAAGACATGATTATTAAAGGCATCTACACATCAAGACGCGTTTCAGTAGATTAATCACATAATTGATAGCGGAGTTCTGAAAAAAGTAAGAGAGAGTTTAAAGGCGTCTTGGGTAGTAGACGCATTTAAAGCTTAATTCAGGATTTTAAGGATTAATGGCTAATTTTTGAAAAATGAATTATCTTTGAAAGGCGTCTTTCTGAGTGGACGCATTTTAGATTTAGTAAACCCGAACTGTCATATTTTAAGGAAAAATCCAGTTTTCGTTAAGGGAAAAATCATGGACATACCACAGGAAGTTAAGGGGAGATTTCAAGGCATAAAGGGATGACTCTTTATTCAATAAAATCCTTTATTACATCAGGAAAAGAAAAAGAAAAGGGAACACTTAAGGAAGAAGTTCTTGAAGTGCTTGAACGTATGGAGATTTCAATCTTCTATCTCTATTTTTAGAGGATTTTACACGATAACTAAAGCCAAGGTCCCACAAAGTAGAAATAAGTTCTGTGGCTTCGTAGTCTTCATTGGATTCCAAGGCTCGCCTCTTGATCGGAGATATATGGGAGAACTTGGGCAATTCGATAGGGGTTGTACAGCACGAGCTCAGTAGCCCCAATCAGCTTAAGTTCTGCTCCCGCTGCACGGCGTACTCTAATGGGCTTTCCGACAAGTGCAAGTGGGGAAAAGTCAAACCCGTTGGACAACATGCATCTCAGATATTCTCTCTAGTCTGCTCGGGTCTTGAGCTTTGGTACTTTGTTGATCATCCGCTCGTTGAACTTCACGATGTTGGAGATGTGGTGGATCGGGCTGTTCAAGTAGATTTGAGACGGTCTTGCTGACATCCTCGTGCGGTACTCAAATTTGAAGTGTAGCTCGACCCACAAAGCGAAGAGCAGCATGCACCCGTAAGGAGGTCGACCCGTAGACGCCGCAGAGAGCCCACTATAGAGGTAGGCCAAGTTCGCAGTGCTAATGGATTTCCCCTCGAAGATCGCACAGATCGCGCTAACTTGGTCATTTTCCAGGATGTTGTCTTGCGCAGGAAAGAACAGAGCCCCGGCAAGGCACGTGACGAAAGCTTTCGTCACGTCTTCAGCTTCATCCTCCCTCAGATCATCGATCTCATACAAGGTCCATTCAGCGAGCTTTGCAAGGTTGATCCCTCTATTAGTAAGGCATCTTTTGGCTTTTGAGGGATCCTTCATGATTGACGTCAACAGTTGTTGGCCGGTGATCCTTTATCTCGTCAAAGCCATCTTATCTTTGATCTTTGGAAGACCCAACAGGAGCTCGGCCTCCTCTAAAAGGATAGTGCACTCGAACTGAGGGAAGAGAAACGTGTGGGTTTGAGGATGCCACTGCTCGATCAAGGCACCCATGGCAGCCCAATCCACGTTTGGGCTCTTGTAGTGCTTAGCATGCACTACCAAGCCTTGAAGATTCCACTTAGAGATGAAGGCTTGTACGGAAAGTTTAGGACTCTTGGCAAGCTTGCGGATCCAAGGGAGGGTGGTAAATCTCCTTGGACCGGGGAACATGGGATATGTCTGAAAAATAAAAGAAAGGATCAATTGGAGAACTTGAAGAACATGAAGAATATGGAGGAAAAAGAAGAGATTGAAGAAGAAGGAAAGGGAATTCAACTTACTTGAAGGTTAGGGTCTCTTCCGCTAAGGTGGTTCTCTACCTCGGAAAGCTTCTCGAGCGACCTCCTCATCCTTTTGCTTGAAGAACTCATCTTATTCCCGAGTTTCTTCCTTCTTGAAGCTTCGAAGCCTTGAAAACCTTGGAAAACCCTTGAACCTTGAAGAAAAACTCAACCTTGGATCTCTAGATTGTGGTAGGATTGCTTGGAAACAAGTTAATGATGTTTATATAGAAGCAATTGCGATCTTAGGAAGACCTTTCTGGATTGGAAAAGGGATGAGCATTGGAAGAGTTGGAATCCGAGTAGAGAACAACCAGAACTTGTTTCTGCGACTTAAAAGGCATCGTGGAACAGGGACGCATTTTAGATGAGTAAACAGTGTCGGCGCGACACGACGCGTTTCAAGTTTTCTGTCATTTACCCGAAATTCCGATGCTTAATTAAACACCTGCTCGAAGTTATTGATGAATTTTTTAGTGCAGGAAATTCAAGAAAACCCAAATGAAGCTAGAAAATATCAAGAAGGTCCCACTATGGGAGTTTATGAGTCTCGACCGTGGCTAAAAAGACGGTTATCTCTAGTCCTTGTACTATTTCATATAATTAATTTGCATCATCGTTACTATATGTTAAATATTTATTAGAGTATATCAAGGACCTTGTGATTTTGATGAAACTGGAATTTCAGTTCCCCTACAACAAAAACAGTGATAATTCTAGAGAATTATTAATCGCACGGATAAGCCGTTGGATTGTTAATTAGTGGGGACGATGGTTCCACTTTTGTGAAACAGTGTGTGGATAAACGAGCTTCGGTTTAGCACTGAATTATAAGAATTTGTGTCTTGACTCATTAATGACAATTTAACAATATTATCCTTGATTAATTTATATTTTATTTGTCTTTATATTTTTCTTTTACCCCAGCATGCATCATATAGGATTTTGAAATCGTTGTGATAAGAATTAATTATTAATTAAGTTTCAAACCATTACTCAAATAATTTCAACATGATATGAAATATTCCATTCCGAATTGAGTATCTTGATTATCTTTGAGGTTCGCTTGAAGATATCCTTGGAATTCTATCCTTTCTTGGATTCTTTATCCAATATTTCTTGTTTTTTCTTTTAAGATCCATCATGGCTGCAGCACGTCCACATTGGCTGGCAAATGCTCCCCATGATGAAACCTATAGTGTCTACGACCTGGGGTACTTCCCACTCCGTGGAAGTTGATCGATCTTATTTTATTTTGTTTTCTTCTCTACTTCATCCAGACATGATTGATTCCATTGATCTCCTTGACCTATCTTCATTGATGATTTTGAAAAAAAATTCCAATCATGTGATGTTAAGAGCGTGTCTCATCACACCTTGGCATCACCTTTTCAGTACATTCCAATTTCAAATTGATTATAATTGCAATTTTATAAAAGTACTTTAAAAGTGTATTAAAATAATCAAAGAAATTGAAATATTAAATGATTATGACGGGATTTGTCATATGCCAACTTTTCACCCAAAGTAAAATCTCTGCATAAATTTCTTCCACAATATGTGAATTCCCCTCGAATCCTCACCTTCTTGAGCTCTTTCTGAGATGTCCTCTTCTCTTGGGATGAGAATATTTATGAGAAATTCACTTTGCATGCACAACAAGCTCTCCAAGAGGAACATAGATCCAAAACATATAAAACAAGAGGCTAGAGGAAATGTCAAAAATCCCAATTGGCTCATAGTCGAATCCATGTTCTAGTAGTAGAGATTTCCTTGGATTGTACAATCAAAATCCACTAATATCAGTTTGTTTTCCATTAGCTCTTCGAATGGTCCTCCCTTCTCCAACTTGAATGCGTAAAAAAATAAAAAAAACTGTCATTTCTAAACGGAATTCTCATTCCTGCCTACATATATGTGATGTTTGCCAATTTTGAACCAGAAAAGGAGTTAACTAAATATCAAATTGTGGTTAACTTAATTATCATTCTAATGGACCTAATTTCATATCATTTGACTCCAACATAATCCACAAAATGAGCCACAAATCAGTTAACAAAAACATTTTAGATTTTTTAAATGAAAGATTACCCATAAGCTACATATATAGTACCCTAGTTATGAAAACAATGCATATATTACAACTGGTTAATATTTTCGTAACTTTGTGTTTAAACTGCATTCAGTTCAATCCACGTAAAAGTGAACCTCACGTGGATTAATATGTCATAATAGTTCGATATCATCTGTGACTTGAAAAACCTGCCCTTTCTAATATGATCCAGTCTACAATTAATAACACTGCTTAAATCAAATCTTTTTTCTCAATATGACCCGACTACAAAAGGTTACACAGTCTACAGAACCGTGATAGCTTAGTTAAGAAATATGTTGTGGTCAAACGCCAAAGAAGCTACACGGAAACACCCATGCATGCATAGATCCCATCACATGAGAAAAGAAGACGGCCGTGATCCCACTGCCACTCGTTTGCCATGTGGTCTCCACGAAGAAGAAAGTTCGTGGAGCTGTACAAGGCAGGCCTCCCCACCAGCCTCTGCAAGTCCAAACCGGAGATGGCGTCCGTTTCTGGGAGTTTCGTGGAAGAGGGCATCGCCTTTTTTCCATGGTAAGACAACTCCACCTCTTCTCAACACATGGGAGCTCCCACGAATCCCGCTCGTAGTTGTCTCATCATGCCGTACGCCGCTTGCTCGTTAGCCTGTGCGAGCACGTGGGATTGGAGAAGTCAAGTTTATGAGCTTTGGAGCGTGGGATGGGGACTGCTACAGGCCAGGATCCTGGCTCCTCCACCCTTCATGGTGTGCTGGGAAGCTTCCTTTGTCGCGCTTTCCCTCCATTTTCTCCCTTGGATACCATCACAAGTTTGAAGAAAGGAGAGAGAGAGCAGTCAAAGAAAATTGCTGCCGCATTTGAACAGTGTAGATGATGCCGACGCACGGACCACATGCGAGCCTCCACGACGTAAAAGATTGCTGGCTGATCTTGTTCCTAGCTGGATCTGTGTGGCAGAAGAGGTAGCAGAGAGCTGGCCTGCCTGCGTGCATGGACTTGCTCCCCCAGATGTGGCTGTCGTATTAATTCTTACTGTGGTCTGGTGGAAGCATAGAAAAAGAAAAAGATGGAGAAGCAGACGGTATACCTCCTCTTTTGGAGGGGACTTGGTCGGTACAAAAGGAGAAGAGGGCGGAACAGTATGAAAACCCATTCCACTTACACGTCTTGTGATTGTAAAACCCGCCTCCTATCACCCCATCTTTATTGACCAAGTTCCTTATAAAAGAAAACGTAGACGATCTGCACTCGAAAAAGTAAGAATATTCATGATTCCATTGCCTTCCTGCCGTTCCTAATTAACTCTCTCCCTCCTCTCTTCCATCTTGTTAACTATGTTAGGTTTTGAATCACCTCAATATGTAAGAGGAGGAAGCTCTCATAGTTCTCATTGAAGGCAAGTTTTTCTCCTTTCTTTATTTTTTTAATTATCTAATCAAAGATTAGATCGTATAAAATATCAATTTTGGATGATCTCTAAGTGCAAAATATTTTTTAAACAAAAGAAATAGTCTACATTGATCATCCTCCGGATCGAACAACCGAGATTGGTCGATGAACTGGTCACACCCAATGGTGAGTGTTTATTATTAACTGCAATTATGGGAGATAATTAAGGAGATAATATCAATCAATTTTTTTTCTTTTGTTAACAACTAAATGAGTCTAATCTAATTAAAATATCCTCAATTGCATGTACTTTAAAGAGAGGGAGTAAATTAACTTAAGTATGAATGCCCCAAATTAAAAGAAGGATTACCAGCTAATGACAACTATCCTATTGTGATTGTTCTTGTTGTATGTATACATTCTGACTGATTTTCATTATCTATATATGTACCCTTTTTTCTCATTTTCAACTTCTCTTTACTAGGCCTGCATCCCAAGGATAAGCAGCGCCACAAGGATCTGGTTTCAAAACCCTTTTCATCTTCGTTTTCTTTTCTTTTTTTTTAAAAAACAAATTTGCAGTCTTTCTTGTCTCCTGACATGCAACAATTATTATGATTCCAGTACAAGGGGAATACTTGCATGCATGTTCTTTTCATTTCTTTTCCTTAACGATACAGCATAATCAAATTATTTTCTCCATTATAATCGAGCATGCAGTTTGTCAAAAATGATTGGAAAGAAAAATTAAAGGAGCACGTACGATAAGAAGCTCAATTGGAATGGTAATCTCGCTTTACACGCATCAAAAGGTAACACCTAATTTTTGTATACATATATAAATCAACACACAAACATATCGATCACAACAAGGAGAATTTTCTTATCTAGTTTACTTTGGCACCTTCTTGGACCCTTAACTCTGGACTTTTTCTTGCTTGAGACTGGAGATTTTCCTTGGTGTCGTGCATTTAAAAACTGAGTTTTTTTAATATTATTGCATCTACTAGACGAAGCAATACTTAACCCACGCACATCTATCCACATCTTTTGGAGAAATTGAATATAAGAGAAATTAAAGTATTGCATATCCCTGTTGCTTTTTCCCGTCAGTCTAACCAAGTTGCTCATGTATTGACCAAGCTTTGAAGTTACTACCAATTCAAGCCACTTGGTCCTAACCCGTTTTCCCACCCTGTATTTCCCAGTCGCTGAATGTAGACTTTTCTCTATGTAATCTGCTTCTTTGGTTATCAATGAAATTTCCTCTTCAAAAAAAAAAAAAAAAATCTATTGCATGTATGTCCACAGGACCGCACTAAGAGAACAAGATTAATAAACTAGAAATTTTTCCCTCCATCGACTTTATGCACCAACTGGTGAGGAAACCTGAGCCACTTTCTGGTTCCATCCCCATTATGTCTACCGTCGTCAGAGAGCTGTTTTGACGTCCTTTTGGTTTGGAGACGACGCATGGTCTATTTGATGCGTCGAGAGACTTTTAATTTGATTTTATATGGCCCAATATGTGATTTTTTATTTTTTAGGATTTCTAGGTGCGATTTTCGCACTAATTAAGGGATAGTGGATAGAGGCAGGTTTAGAGATAGGATCGGATGGCTTGTTAGTGTTGAGGTAGGAATCCAAAGAAGGAGTCTATATATGTTCTTGTAAGATTATTTCAGAAAATTAATGTATGATATTTGAAAAAAAAACTGAGTCTCTGAGTGTGCCTCTACGACGGAGCCCAGACGCCGAGGAATCCTGTCCCCGGTGCGACACCGGCGAAGACCCATCCTACTGGTGCGACACCAGCAAGTCATCCTTTCCAACCTCCTCCTCCCTCTATCCCTCAGTTCCATCGGGCAAGTTGAATAAGAAGAAGCACAAAGAAGTGGAGAACGTCGGAGAAGAGGCGATTGTCGGTTGCCTTAGTCATCGGTGCCCTTTGGCACCGTCGCTGGCTTCAGCCGGTGCCGTTGCCGCTTGCAGCACCTTCCCCAACTGCCACTGGCAGTTGTAGCGGCTACTACTGGTGCCCTCGCCGCCGTCCCTTCGAGCCGTAGTCCCCCGCAGGTGCCGCCAGTGTCGCCGCCGCATCCCATCGTCACCGCCGGTGCCGTCCACCTACCCTATCGCCACTTGCATCATCCTTCACCGCCAATGCTGCCGTCGCCTATCCCCGCCGCCACCATAGCCATCGCCGGTCCTTGTCGGCGCCGTCGCCGCCTCCCACCGGCATTGCCGGAGCCATCCGCCAGCCTCGCCGCCTTCGTTGCCCTTTTCATGCCCTTCCTTGCTCTGTTTAGGTAGAGGAGAGAGAGAGGTGGAACAGAAAAGGGGGGAAGGCCTGTGCCTTATACGCCCAACCCGGTCAAACCAGGTTTGACTCGGTCCCCCCTGCGCCACTTGTGAACCTAGTTTGAACCAGATCAAGACCCAACTGTCCATTCTTGTTGAACAATCCTTATTGAACCTTTTCTTCATGTGATGTGTTTGAGATTGTTCGAATGTATTAGTTCCAAAATGTCTTTGGCATGCTCTTCAAAATTTACCCATAGGGCAAGACTCACATATTACAAATGATTCATAATCGAATGGATTCAGATTTTCATATTTAAGCAACTTTTGGAGCCTATTTTTGTCAATATGCCCAAGTCTACAATGTCACATGTAGGCTTAGTTCATACTATTCTTACTCTTCTTAAGAGCAGTATCAAGGTGAATATTATAATTATAAACATCCATAGTTACACACCATTGACTAATTTTGCAAAGGCAACCAATTTATCATTAATATAAACCGAACAACCATTATTCACAATTGTCAATTTGTATCCTAATATGTCCAAACATGAAATAGAAATGTTATTCTTACTTATGCTAGGAACATAATAATAATCTTCTGAAGAAAGTAAATCTTCATATGGAAGCTTAAGGTTCACTGTCCCTATAGCGATCACCGCAACCTTTGCGCCGTTTCCTAGCCTCAAGGTTACCTCGCCCTTGCTCAGCTTTCATCTATTTATCAATACCTACACATCGTTGCAGACATGAGAAGCACATCTAATATCCAATACCCCAGATGCAAAATCTCTAAAAGACAAGTGCATATCTATCATATAGATAGATGAAGCTTCTGGTTGCTTCACACTTTCTTGAGCTTTGCCCTTGAGGTACTCTTTACAGTTCCTCTTCCAGTAACCCTTCTGGGGACAGTAAAAGTAGTCACCCTTTTCCACTCCTTTGCCCTTGTCCTTCTTGATTACTGGCTTTGGCTTGCTCTATTTAGTACATTTGCCTTTCTTAAAAGTTGGTGTTGCTTTCTTCTTCTTATCGGTCTTACCAACTAAGAGGACAAAGGGCGTTTCTTTCACAAGGTTTCTCTCTATAGTCTTTAACATATTGACTAGCTCAACTAGTGTCACCTGTAACTTGTTCATATGGAAGTTTACAATGAACTGTGAATATGAGGCTGGAAGTAAGGCAAGAACAAGGTCAGTATGCATCTCCTTCAGGAGTGGAACCATAAGTGCATCCAACCTCTCTATATACTCAATCATCTTCAGTACATGTGACTGTACATAAGACTCCTTTGCCATTTGAGCCTTGAACAATTTCTTGGATATCTCATATCTCTCTACTCTGCTTTACTCTTCAAAGAGCTCCTTCAAATGGACCAAGATGAACTGGACATCTATTTCATCATGATGCCTTTGCAACTCATTGCTCATTGAGGCTAGCATGTAGTATTGCGCTAGAGTGGAATCCTCTTTCCATATCTTATATGCTATCATCTCCGCTTCTAGGGCATCTAATGCCGACTCAGCAGGAACTTCATCTTCTAGGACGTAGGCAATTTACTTAGACCTGAGGACAATCTTCATGTTTCTGAACCAATCTGAGTATTTGGGTCTTTCAGACGATTGGCATCCAATATGTCACAAAGTAGGTTACTTGATGACATTCTTATCTATAGGAGAAAATTTTAAGATTAGCAGATGTACAATTATTAAAATTTAAAACAAGATTTGATCTTTAATCTAGTTTTACTTCTACTCATTTTCGATGGACTATATAACCTTTAGATATATAGAACGGGAGACATCGACGGTCTCCTAATGGGGATCGAAATCTCACTGACTTGTATTATAACCTTGTGGATAGCACAATAAACTACAATACAATCATAGACTACCTATCTCATAGGACTTGCAACTCCTTGCAATATCCAATCATACTTTGGTCCCTAGAGCTATAATGGCCTTGTGGATAGTACAACAAACCATTAATATTTAGTCTAAGCATTACCATCGTTAAGTAACGGGCATAGATCAAGATGCAATCCTTGTGGATAGCACTACAAAAATGTACCGTGCCCCTACCTCGTTTAAACACATCTCATGCCATAGCTTTAGTCTCTCCTCCTAATTAGACAGGTCCTGTAAATATCACAACAAACTTGCATAAAGTGGTTTGAGTCCTAAAACTATAACGATGGAGACCACATTGTAAGTTCTCAACTATTTGCGCTATGGCTTAGAGTTTTAACAAGAATTTTATTTATTTTATTTTCGTCTCATCCTAGGTGATAGCATATCAAAATATCCAATATATTTACTATATATACTATGCCTAGCATTTGATTCATAATCAAAATTAAACTATGCATCACATACATATTTAAATGGTGCGGTCATGGATATCACTGTGACTTGACTAGAGCCATTCAGTCAATCACACACATGCATTCTAATTTAACCATTATATTAGAATCCTACAAACACATAGGTTAAAGATCTCCATCCTTTGGCCTTCTTGATTATAGCAGTGGATCATTCTCGGTCCTTCCTCGACCATCACGATAATCATAATTACAGCAAATAAAATAGATACACTATCTGAATTTACATGTGTAATAGAAGAAAGCCTTATGGCGAGTACATAAACAAAGGAGGATAGAAGTACATCGAAGCATGAGAGAGAGAGAGGTACGTAGATCTTAATAATTAACAAGTAATTAATTCACATACATCCACACATGATCCACATCTACATCATTACATGACAAAATTAAAATAGTGCATATATATAACCTCAAGTTTCTTTATCCATTCCGCACATGGAAGAGTGCATCACATGGGCTAAATAAAAGAATTTTGAAAATAATATACTTTGGCTTTTAAAAAGCTGGATCCAATCAAAATTGAAAATTTTGAATTTCAAAAACTCTTATTATTTTGATCATGCTATTAAATCAAATTTAAAATCAATAAACGTACATCTCATATGCATACACTCCAAATTAATTACTTTTAGAATATTCCATGCTATATGAACAATTCTAATAATGCAATTAATCTAATAATACATTTAAAATCATTCACAAATAATTAATCTAACTATTTAGATTAATAATGAACAATCAACAACACGTTAATTTTGATAAAGATTCATAATCCCTATTTGGGCCTCAATTAAAAATAAAACATTTGATTTTATTTTAAAATAGTTTTTAAAAAATAATTTTTATTTTAATTGGGCCCTTTGGGGTCCTATTAGCCCAGGCTGGCTCAGCCCAGCTGAGTCCTAGGCTCAGGCCAGGGCTGAGCCCTAAGGTCGGGCTAGGGCCGAGCCCAGCCTGACGCGTGGGCTCGGACCCATGCGCTCTTAAGGAGGCCGCCTGGTCTGGGCCCGACGCTGGGCTACCTCGGATCGCCTAGTCTAGGCCACCTGGGATGGGGAGGTGCTTCCCTGATGGCCACCCCCCTGCATAGACTCCCTACACAGTAGGAAATCTACCCATAAGGGGATCTCCCCTACCGTCAGCGGCACTGGCGTCGGGTGGGCGTCGGCCTCCGTCCAGACAGTCTGGCGATCACACTGGCACCGTCCAGCCACCGGCGAAGCCCTGTAGGGCCGCCCGACCCCTTCCCCCTCTCTGTGTACAATGAGGAAGAAGAAGAAGGAGGTTGGCAAGCCCGTGGTTGTCCGGCCTTCTTAATGCCAACGATGGGGTCGGCGTTGGCCAGCGACACCGCCCGGACCATTTGGGGTTGCCAAACCACCTGCCCAATGCTTGGGCATGTCAGAATACGGCCAAGATGTCGTCGTTTTTCATCTCATGACGAATATGAATAACCCCCAAAATAATATGACTTTAACGCAAATTATAGCGATTCATCTAATGAAATCAAAAATACGTTAAGATCGAATATAGCATGGAATAATATCTAGAAATACTAATTTGGAGATTGAAATGGACAAGAAAAACAATCGAACCTAGCTCTGATACTACTGCAAGGATCTCTACACATGAGAACGGGCAGCATGATAGAAATAAAAATAAAATTAACACGTTCCTTTTCCGTTTCGAAAAACAAAAATCAAATAATATGGGACAAATTTCACCTTGTGCGGAGTCGAATCTTCATTCGTGTGCTTCCGATGATGTGACACCACAAGCCACGCAATCGCCCGGCCTCTAGCGGTATCTATATAATCCTCCTTGCGACGAGTCTCCCTCGATTCCTCGTTCGGTGAAACGCCCGCACTGATCACTCATCTCCATCTACATGTGCGCAACATACGGACAATGAATTTTCGACGGTCATGAGTCGAAGATGAGAAACGAGAGGCTCCTTGAAGGGGGCGCCCATGTGCACCAGAGAGAGAGAGAGAGAGAGAGAGAAGAGAGAGGGGGACGGCTAGGGCAGCAATGATTGCCTAGCCCAGGTCTGCCTTCTAACCATTCATTTATATTAATTTGCCGGTGATTTTTCACAAAAACTCTTGAATATAAATCTCATTTTTGACCCATCAACTGAGAATCTTTGTGCGTACAACCCTCTAGGCCCAAGTACCATTCCAGTTAGTAGCCCACTAAGCCCAATAACTCTTTACTGACTTAATTAATTAATTAATATCCTCATATTAATTAATTAACTTATCCGATTAAGTTTGCAAACTTAAATCAGTCAGATCTCTGATCATGTGGGGTGCCAAACAACATCTCTTGATCCCGAAAAGTATTGGGGTTCAAGAACCTACTCAAGGAATCTTTCCATCGATAGTTACCACATGGATATAATCCTTTACTTGTGCAATGCTCTCGAATCAACTTGGAGCATGGTCTACTGTTAGACTCTAACCGATCGACTCGCTTGGTTTAGATGCCGCTGTATAATATCAGTAAACTCCTTTCTTGATATCATGTCTTTCCTAGCCAGGGACTTCCGTGTATCCTTCGTAGAGCATTCTTTCTCTAAATATCGAGAGTACATGATCCTATATTGAATACTCAATTTTCTTCGATGGTATTCCACTGTATCCGACCCTTGACTATTTAGAATCCCGTGTTTATAGATCTGTCAGCTAAGGTCAAAGTACAGAAGTCCAACGATAAGGTATCCTTGATGTTTCAAGTTCGAGGACCATCCACACAATTGCGACAATTAAATCAAGTTCGTCGATAGTTATGTACATTACCATCTAGTGATTCAAATCGGATCAGTTAAGTGAACTCATTCTTCTATAAGTACCTACAGATTCGCCATAGTGTCTCCACATAAGTAACTACGAGATTAGTCACCTTCATCATATGAGCCGGAATAATATGTACTAGTCTCACCGGATATATAACATCTTTCTCAGATATCCTCCGACGAAACAATTAAGAATGTATGTTTACAACTGATCAGTCTCATTAGTATGGTCTCATCATAATTTGATTATTATTGCACACATTCACGGATTTTATTATGAAATGTACATAAACAATATACATATAATAAATATTAAAGTCATTTTATTAATAACTGAACAAGATTATATAATGTCTGATTGGCTTGGAGGCCACCTAAAACTAACACCTACTAACATGGCCTCTTGTTATGCAGGCGGACTGACACCTACCTCTTGTTATGCCCGACTTATTCCCCTGCTCGGCGACTCCTCGTTCCATTTTTGTTTCATGAGCAACTCGGCCATGTCACAGACATTCCAGCAGCACTGCAATGCTTGCGTTGAAGTAAGTGTTACTCTAAAAAAAAAAAGGAAGTCAGGAAAAAGGATACACTTTATCGAAGAGGCTGCCTTCTAGTCAATTTAGCAAGTAGCAATCTTTGGCTATTTTAGCAGACCAATGCAGGAATTACTTGCCCTTCCTAGGTCCATTTCTATGTTTTAAATGAAGAAGGAAAATAAACACTAAAATGAAAATATAATTTTGATGTTGTTTCCATTTTCAATTAGTTTTTCAAAAACGGAAGCAAGGACACTATTTCTGCTTTCAATATCTGAGCCATAGCCTTATTGAGAATATCCATTGACACCTGACTAACAACATTCAAGTCATCATTTGTTATACATAGTCAATTCTAAAATAATTTGGCAAACTAAAATATCTAATTTCAATGTAGAAGTTAGTAGAAATTCTTTCATTGTAAAGATTTGTAAGGAAGAGGGTTGATGATTTTTCTAATAAGGATATTCTTTTAGAGAATACAATCAATCAGAGACCTTCTACATCAAAATTTCAAGCATGAACCTGTCTCTGGATTTTTCTTCAATTCCCTATGATCTTGTGTAATTGCATCATATCCTTCTGAAGTTCTAAGCATGCGACCTAGTGGACATCTCCCCCCAAATCGCACGAGGTGATCACAACTCAAAATCTCAATTGTGCAATTTTGAACATCATGGGGAACATAGACTCCTCGTGTTTGACAGTTATTGTGCTTTCCCTCGATGGGTATCCCTATTAGCATGGATCAATCTCTGTTCATTTGAATAGAGGGGGTTTATGCCCAGCTAACCGGCCCAATGACCAAAAAAAAAAAATCCTTATAACTTTCATATTCTTTGAAATATCTCTACAAATGACAAAAAAAAAAAAGACCGTTCCCTATGGTTACTCACTGTCTCAATAAAACAATATTCTAGTAATGTACCTTAACTATAACGACCCCCACCGGATAATCGGAGAACCGACATCTATGGGCCTTGGATTGTCACTATCGGACTTAAACCTATGACCACAAGCACACATATGAGAAATACATGAAAAACTAAGCTAAATAATATACAAAGAATTAACTAAAGGAACCGAGGTAAAGTAAATAGTGTAGTCCGTCAACAGTCCCACAATAATCCATAGTCCTTAGAGTTTGGAAGAAATATAGACATACAGGTCTAAAAGAAAAGTACAATTATATTAGGGCATACCCCGAAATACCACGGCTATTGGCAAGCATGACTTCCAAAATACCACTCGATCCATCACCTAAAATGTAGGGAAGCGAGCATCAACTAAAAGGGCTCAGTAGGGATCCCTCGATCTCTATCTCCTATGCACACACCCACAAGCTAGCAAGAATACGAGTGAAGTGGAATAATAAAATAAACAATCACTGAAGTAATAAAGAAACTAGTAGTCAACATGACGGCAAGTCAACGAAAACTATAGACCCACTGAGACAGAATGGGAACCCCTTAGGCAGCCCAGATTGCCCGAACTAACGCTCAACCACAAGTGGTCTCACCCCTACCTAGTCACAAGAGTGACAAGGCCACACAACCACTAGCACAAGGCTCTCAAACCAAACTCCAAACAACTCTATACTTCACAGCCGAGTTGCGCCCACTAGCAACTTACTATTGAGCCAGACCTCATTCTTGTCTAAACCTACAAGCTCCGAATGTCTACAAGGTGACGCAAGTTAGAAAACAGGATTAATAGAGGCCCGTGAGTCCATACAGTGTCCGTGCCCCTAGCCATGTGTGCACATAAGCAGTGTCAAATACTATCCCACAGTCAGTTTTCCCCACATCTACACTCAAGCTATAAAACACAGGGGCCCTGGCAACCGGCTCGAACTCAAAATGCACCGAAGTGTAGGGCTAACCCGTGAATCGTGTCCTCATGGGTCACAAAGTGCACAAAGACACAGGGTGTACTACTAGTAGATGTAGTCACTTCGGGTCTAAA
Source organism: Zantedeschia hybrid cultivar (assembly GCA_030544215.1). Classification (NCBI taxonomy): domain Eukaryota; kingdom Viridiplantae; phylum Streptophyta; class Magnoliopsida; order Alismatales; family Araceae; genus Zantedeschia; species Zantedeschia hybrid cultivar. The sequence continues at coordinate 23,616,498 of JARZZO010000011.1, read as the reverse complement.
AATATAAAACATAGCAATGTCGCTCCCTATGAGTGAGTCAAGCATGCAAGATATATAAGAACATATCTAACAATTATATAGGAACCTAGGATACATAATCTATATAAAATATCACTAATATTTTATTATTTCACACATGAGATGTAGTGATATTGAGATTCTACTTTTTGTTATGAATCGTGTTGACTACTCCTGACATCTCCTAAAACGTGTCTTAGCAATCTAACAGCAATCATTTGATTATTTATAGTTAATTGATATAAAATATATAACTAATTACTTGGAATAGCATCGACCAATAGTGACACGTATCAGCATAACTGGTTATGTTTAAATCGATTAATCGCAAATAGGGTCGGTGTAATTTGACTTTCTAGAAAGGCGTCTAGCTCAGAAGAGAAGACGTAAATCAAAACCTGAATTGAGGTTTCTTCATAGCTCCTCTCGCTTTCCCCAAGTACAATCATGGTGAACAAAATCCTTTTCCTCGACTATCTAACATGCAAGGACGCCAAGACCTCATGCAACCAACCCCTCAACATAAAAGATAAAAAAGGAAAAATACTAAAATATGGAGATGAGTATAAGTCCTAGAAGGATTTCTAAGGAGAATCTTAACTTTTAGAGGAAGGACCGTCACCCTACTTTGGTCTTATACTTCTCTCGACTCAAACAAACTTGTTGAGGGTCACCAGCCGGCTTGAAGCACACCCAACAACTAGATCCAAAAAATCTGGATTATTACATTAACACTATTAAGATGCCTAATAAACTCACAGCATATCTTTACAACAATTAGCGAGAGAGAAAGGAGCAACATAGAAAGAGGGACAAAAGGGGTTTTCCCTATCTGCCACCAACATCCCCACAGTGGGGGCACCGGAATGGCAGGGGTGGGGGTAGAGGGGGAGAGAGAGAAAGAATCATGTTTCTGATGAGGGCATATATGACGGGGGCATATTAAAAACATTTAGACAGTCCTCAAATTGTGCACTATTTTTTAAAGGTGAGAATCCATAATTTTTTATTCTACGGGGTATTATTTTCAAGAGTTTTACTTTCTACACTGCTACCGATACAATAAGGCTGAGGTGATTTCTGCCACCCAATGGCACTTCAACACGTAGAAAAGGTACATGGAGATTGTCTTTCCCAATCAGATTCTCTCCCACTAAATACATGTCGATGTCATTCGTTCCCCAATACACATAGGGGAGCTGAATTCAACAAAATAGTAATAAAAAATAATATATCTGCCAAACTACTTTCCACAACATAATGATCAAGTTCTCAAAAGCATGAATGTGATGTAGAGAGTTCGAACAGGCTCTAGAGAGCATTTTCCAAACTAAATCGAAATATGAACTCAAAAACCTTTGGTCTGGTTTGTGATTTGGGCCTTTCTATGTGCTGGCCCAATCGTACATATGGACATATGGTGGTTTGGGACTTTTTTTTTAGCTGTCTCAATCATAAGTACGGACATGGGCTATTCTTTAAGTTCAAAGACCAATATTACCTTCCCATCTTTAAGAATTTACAAACATACATGCCCATTATCCAAATAATTTCATATTGATATTATGCCCTTTTAAGTTATTCGGTTTATTCTGGTTAGTTTCATTATGAATGGAGAAATCAAACCAAACCAAAAATTTTAGTTCAATTTAGTTTCAATTCAAATCAATTTTTTAAAAAAATTAAATGGGACCAAAGCAAACCGAGTCGGTCAGTTCAGTTTATATTTTTTGGTTTGAAATGAACAAAGAATACCTCCACCCACAAGTTACCGAAAGTTGTGATTCCAATAGATCGTATGTTTCAGTAACAAAAAATGCTTCCAAACACAAGTTGTAAGTATCAGAATCCAAGTTAAAAATCCAATAATAGGGTTATCGGTTGTAGAGTCTCTGTCATGGGATAATTACTGCGCATGTCCATACCCCACATCTTCATTGAATATTTTCGGATCACAGCTGGATACAGTCTATAATGTAATCCGAATGGAAAATGACACTTCTACGCGATGACTTGTCGAATAAGTGACGAACTTGAATATTCCTAGACTATTTGTTTTGGAAATTGAGTTGGTTGCGGTAGGTCAAAATGTTTCATGTTTAAGAGTAATATTTGTTGCACTGTCACGGTGTTGCCCTTTGATCATGTTAATTGGACAACAGTGCAACAGCGGGTAATTTCTTTTCAAGAAAATTGTCCAGTTGGAAGCCCATCTAAGCTCGGCATTCACATATATATCGGACAGTTTAAAAAATTTAAAAAAAATGATAGCATGCACCCACACGGTATGAGCATTAGATCGTGTGAGCGCACGATATGACACTGCACTCTACGCAGTCTGGTGCAGCAAGCAGTATTCCATGTTTAATTTTTAAGTCAAATCTCAACTGGAGATTCAGGTTGACTCAGGTTGAGATTTTGCTTAAAATTCGTACAAATAAAATATTAAAGAGGGAAGAAGATGCACTCTTAAAAGAGAATTGAAACGTACCTAGTCAGATTATTGTTCATATGCAAGCAACAATTAATTAATTCAGTACTCCATGCAAACGCTAAGGTGCAGATGCTGAATTGGGGGCTTCCCCCAGTTTGACAAATTTTAAAAAATTAAAAGGAAAAAGTTCTGCACCGCTCCTTAGATCAAACTGCAACGTCGACACAGTGAAGTCCACCGTCGCGGTGAAGCAAGTGTTACTTTGTTTCAGTTACACTTATTCCTTTGTTCTAAATGACTTTTGTTGGGCTCAAGAACACGATGATTTATGTAGTTAAACGATCGAGAAATTAATGAATAAAAAACTCAGCGTTAGCATGGAGTACTGAATTAATTAATTGTTGCTTGCATATGAACAATAATCTGATTAGGTACGTTTCAATTCTCTTTTAAGAGTGCATCTTCTTCCCTCTTTAATATTTTATTTGTACGAATTTCAAGCAAAATATTTTGTGAAAGTTTGGGCTAAAAATGGAAACCGGATTCTGATTTTCCAACCATTTTCTTAATGAAAAGATTGATTCTAAGGTGCTTAATTTATTTGCATCCGGGACCTTACCGTTTTCTGATAACAGATCTAAGTTGAAAATAGAAAAATATTTTTTCTGATCCGAACATTTGATTTTGCATGCAATAAACGGGCTTGTCAACGTGAGACTAAGGACATATTTGGTGACGCTATTGAACTTAGATGGAAAATGGTACAGTAACACTTTCTTAACATCATCTTTCGACATGCCTGAATGGTAATTACACTTTTGAAGGTAAGACTGTCAGAGGTGCAGGACAGTAACACTTGCCTCCAATATATTCTTGTCATCTAAACGTGTCAAAAAGTAGTGTTAAGAAATGGTGTTGCTGTATCAATTGTCTTTTTTTAGATGAGTAATATGTACTGTACTACATGGGTTGAGCACTGCATAGGGTGGTGCAGTCCAAGTTTTTTATTTTTTTGAATTTTGTAAGGTCAAACCCATCATGTTTGACATATCCGTACAATATGATCTCCTATCGAATGAAGCGGCTCAATTTTTTATTTCTTTGATATTTTTTCGATCGTTCAATCGGAGATTAGATTATACAGACATGTTAGACATAATGGGTCCGATCTCAAAAAAATAAAAAGTTTAGACAGTACCTTATGCAGGGCAGCAAGTATTACTCTTTTAGAGTGTAGGAGAATCATCTTCATCTTCTTCTCCTATGCATTTTATATTTATGGCCCAAGGGATGGCTTTAAGCGACCTCATGGGCCTGACTGCAATGGGCCAGACCATGTTGGGGCCAATATCTCCCTAGGGTGGCTAAGCGGGTTCTTCGGCAGGTTCGCACAACTAGATTCCCTGATACTCAGCAGCCCAAAAATTTTGCACGCATGCGAATGCACAAAAATATAAATGTATCCACATGCACATGGGATTAGATTACATAATGAAGTTGGGACATCAACTTAGTTGCTAAGTTTGCGATTATTCTGGACAAGACAAAGGTTATATTTGCTAGAATGTGGACATGAATTTGTAATGAGTCTCTCACCCTTTCTTGGTCAATCATAGAACTTAATCTTTGAACTTGTAGCTCAGCTCAATCACTTTGCTCATGGAGAAAATGTTCTTAGAGAAGGTGAAGGTTAACTTTGGGAAGAAAAGGTTCTTAGAGCTAGGGACGTGGGTATAATAAAAGAAGCTTTTTAAGTTTACTCCAAAACCATCACCAAGCCTACTGGCAGGCCCATCTTACTTCGTGCCTTCCTCACCTTTGAAAAAGCCCTAGTGTCCTATCACCTTCACTCATAAGGATTGTTCCATTATTGTCATGCAAGTCTCATTCTACTGTAGATCACAAGCTGAACGTTTGCTAAGAACAAAATAATGGACCACAAATAATTCTTGGAGAAATCATGTTGGTCAACAAGGACGAATGCTTGGCCCCTTTGAGCTTAATAATTTGCCTAACATATATAGGAGCCCCAAAGCCCCAAGTCAGGTAAGCGGTGGGAATATTTTGTTATTTTTTGTTAGGACCGCAAACGGCTCAAAGACGGACACAAAAGTAGATGTTTTCGCTTCCATTTTCTATACGTAACATTAAAAACAAAAGAAAAAGTGGGCATACATGTTTATGTTTCCACATCTATGTTTTATATGAAAGTAGAAATAGAAGTACCTATTTCCTATAAGATACATGCAATGTGATACTTCTTATAAGTCACGTGTACTATTGTTACTTCTCATCGAAGATCATGTAATTATATGTAATGTGACGTCCATTTTATTCGGTTAAGATAATAACTATGTTGTTTAATATCATATTAGATAAGAATAAGAGTGGAGACTTTATCTCCCTTCATGAAAGTATCATCATTTATCAAACTAAAATATTAACAGCCTCTCTACCTAGTTTGAAAATAAAGTTTAAATCCTTGATGGTAGTAGTTAGTTCTTGTGAAAGGAGAAAAATATAGGCAATAACAGAGAATGCCTCCTATTTTATTTTTCTTCATCTATTTTCCAAAGGTCGGAAATGAATCAAAATTTGAAAAGTTGTAGTACCACTCGCAATCCTACTTCCTGTAAGTAATAACAGAAAGGACAGTTTTCTTCGAACAGAACGAAACATTCAAGAATATTTAACGTAAGAAGAATATTATTATATCACACCTTTTATTATCTTATTTGTCACATTTATGGTGAGCAACTAACGTTCTTATTGAATTATTTTTTATGACTTGAAAATTATTTGATCTAGTAATCAGACGACTGCTAATGAATGTGATAAAGATGATAAAAAGACTGATGTAATAACATTCCTCATATTTTATATCTCACGAAACTGCAGGTTCAATCTTTTACAACGTTTTGTGTCGAACTAAACAAATTAAGAAAAAAAAGAGAAGATAACTTCGCTTTGGGAGTTAAGGTGATCCCCCTAGTTTTGTCAAGGATTATATGATCTATACTGCCCCCACCTTTTCTGTACTTTACTAATGAACGTAATTTTGTTTGTGTCAACATCTTTGAAGTCAAATATGTTAGGGATTTTGAAAATATTTGGAACGGAAGTCATCCCTAACGAGGAGGAAGACGACGTCGGAGTTGATCCTCACGAGCGGCGAGCCTCGGACATGAACGCACGAACCCCGGATGAGGAGACGGTGTAAATCCTAACACTCTCTCTACTAGTTTCCTCTCTCTATGTCTTTTGATGCGTTTGACCTAACGGGGAGTCACAAGCTTCTTTTATAGAGAGGAGGGACCAGTCCCGTTCAAACTATTAATGGATCTCACCCATTATAGGATCCTAATTGAAACTAAATGGGTTAAGCCCAATAACTTTATTCTATTAATTGGATGCCTAATAGTGTGTATGTGTGCAGCCCAGTAAACACAAGTGGAACATTAATTTAGGTAAAAATTTAGCATTCTCCCACTTAGTCCAACTTGTCTTAAGCACATCAAATCTTCTTTTGAAAACATGCTTATAGTATAAATATATATATATAGTTTCAAAAAGACTCTTGAAGATTTGACATCATGGGCATACACCTGAAGAGAAAACTACGATATGCGCGCGCACGATAAAACAAAAAACTACACACCATTTCAATTAACGGAATCTTAAATATTCAAGAATAGAAAATCAAATGACATGGGTCATGACAGCAAATGTATTCAATTATACACCTCCTTCCAGGTACCACAATGCCATCAACTTACTACAATTGAACATCAAATAATGAACTGTAGATAAACTCAAACATAATGTTTATCCATTGGTCACCACTTAAACATACAATCTGCCAGCCATAATCCATAACCAACATGTATACAAAATAAATGGAAAAGGTAGAAAGCAATAGAAGAATCATGATATAAATATGATCACAAATAACTGAATGTGTCAAACTAAGAAAGTCACAACATATCGAGAGAACTGACAAGATCCATCCGAATCACATGACTACAAAAAGTGCTAGCAGGTAGTCCCTTCGTGAGTGGGTCAGCAACTATAAGATCCGTTACGAAATTCTTAAACGGATCTGGATCCAGGTCTTAATAAGATCCTAACAGATCTAATACCTAAAATAAGATCCGAAAACTTTTAATCAAGATCTGTTACGTATCTAAAACCCAAAATAAAACTTTAAAATGACCAAATAAACAAACAGGATCCATTAAGACTTCATTGGATCCCTAATGGTCATTTACTGTTCATCTTCAACCTCCCCAAAGTAGAGAAACGTACGGAGGTGCAGAGGAACAACCCCCATGCCGGAGACCACGCAGAAGAGCGCCCCTCGCCGGCGATGCACCGGCACCACCCCCACGGGCGGCAAGCTCGCGCTGGGCGAGCCCGTGGGGGGCACTCGTCCGCGCGGAGCAGCGCCCCTCGACCGCGCGGGTGGGCCCCTGCGGGGCGTCTGCCCGCGCGGGGGGCCCGCACCGCACGGGCGCCCTCCCGCACACGTGGGGCGGCGCCGTGCGGTCCCGCGCGGCATGCCTGCGGTGGCACGCTCCCGGCCGTACGGCGACCGAAAAAATAAAAAAATATATTTTTTTATGACAGATCCGAACCCCAAAACACCGACACGGCCTCTGATACCACTTGTCAGGGATTTTAAGAATACCTAGAGCAGAAGTCATCCCTAACGAGGAGGAAGACGACGTCGGAGTTGATCCCCATGAGCGGCGAGCCTCGGACAGGAACACACGAACTCCGGACGAGGAGACGGTGTAAACCCTAGCACCCTCTCCACTAGTTTCCTCTCTCTATGTCTCTTGATGCGTTTGACCTAATGGGGAGTCACATGCTTCTTTTATAGAGAGGAGAGATCAGTCCCGTTCAAACTATTAATGGATCCCACCCATTACAGGATCCTAATTGGCACTCAATGGGTTAAGCCCAATAACTTTATTCTATTAATTGGATGCCTAATGGTGTGTATGTGTGTAGCCCAGTAAGCACAAGTGGAACACTAATTTAGGTAAAAATCCAACATTCTCCCACTTAATCCAACTTGTCTTAAGTACATCAAATCTTCCTTTGAAAACATACTTATAGTATAAACATATATATATAGTTTCAAAAAGACTCTTGAAGATTTGACATCATGGGCATACACCTGAAGAGAAAACCACGTGCGCGCACGATAAAACAAAAAACTATACACCCTTCCAACTAACAGAATCTTAAATATTCAAGAATAGAAAATCAAATGACATGGGTCATGGCGGCAAATGCATTCAATTATACACCTCCTTCCATGTATCACAATGCCACCAACTTACTACAATTGAACATCAAATATGGAACTGTAGATAAACTCAAACATAATGTTTATCTATTGGTCACCACTTAAACATACAATCTGCCAACCATAATCTATAACCAACATGTATACAAAATAAATGGAAAAGGCAGAAAGCAATAGAAGAATCATGATATAAATATGATCACAAATAACTGAATGTGTCAAACTGAGAAAGTCACAATATATCGAGAGAACTGACAAGACCCATCCAAATCACATGACTACAAAAAGTGCTAGCAGGTAGTCCCTTCGTGAGTGGATCAGCAATCATAAGATCCGTTACGAAATCCTTAAACGGATCCGGATCCAGGTCTTAATAAGATCCTAACGGATCTAATACCCAAAATAAGATCCGAAAACTTTTAATCAAGATCCGTTACGGATCTAAAACCCAAAATAAAACTTTAAAATGACCAAATAAACAAACTTGATCCATTAAGACTTCATTGGATCCCTAATGGTCATTACTGTTCATCTTCAACCTCCCCAAAGTAGAGAAACGTACGGAGGTGCAGAGGAACAACCCCCTCGCTGGAGACCACGCCGGAGAGCGCCCCTCGCCGGCGATGCACCGGCACCCCCCCCACGAGCGGCAGGCCTGTGCTGGGCGAGCGCCTGCGGAGTGTTCACTTAAGCCGGGCACCGCCTCGCCCGCGTTGGGCGAGCCCCTGCGGGGCGCTCGTCTGCGCGGGGCAGTGCCCCCCGGCCGCGCGGGTGGGCCCCTGCGGGGCGTCCGCCCGCACGGGGCGGAGCCCCCGCCCACGCAGGGCGGTCGCCCGCGCGAGGCGGCTCCCCCTGCCCGCGCTGTGTGGGCCCCTGCGGGGCGCTCGCCCGCACGGAGCGGTGCCCCCGCCTGCGTGGGGCGGCGCCGGGCGGTCCTGCGCGGCACGCTCCCGACCGTACGGCGACCGAAAAAATAAAAAATATATTTTTTTATGACAGATCGGAGCCTCAAAACGTCGACACAGGTTCTGATACCACTTGTTAGGGATTTTAAGAATATCTGGAGCAGAAGCCATCCCTAACGAGGAGGAAGACGACGCCGGAGTTGATCTCCACAAGCGGCGAACCTCGTACAGGAATGCACGAACCCCAGACAGGGAGACGGTGTAAACCCTAGTACCCTCTCCGCTGGTTTCCACTCTTTATGTCTCTTGATGTGTTTGAACTAATGAGGAATCACAGGCTTCTTTTATAGAGAGGAGAGACCAGTCCCGTTCAAACTATTAATGGATCTCACCCATTACAGGATCCTAATGGGCACTCAATGGGTTAAGCCCAATAACTTTATTATATTAATTAGATGCCTAATGGTGTGTTTGTGTGCAGCCCAGTAAGCACAATTGGACCACTAATTTAAGTAAAAACCTAACAAATTCATGAATTTTGTCCCTATTTTCAATTTTTGAAGTAAATTAATTTTTAATACGGTGCTCATACAACATCTAAACCCTTTTCTTTCCCTCCTTCCATGGCACTCTTGAGAAGTCTTTTTAGACATTCTCTAGAGAGGGCATCGGCACCTCCAGTGAATGTTGTCCTTTGGCCTCTAACAAAAGTGAACAACAAGTATTATGAAAATTAACGGTTACGGTTATGAAAATCTTTTGCTGGATGAAAAAGAAAAACCACTTTTTGTATTATAAAGATTATTATAAGAAAAAAAATAATTTTTTTAATTAGAATTTGTTAGAAAAAAATTGAACCTTATGTCAGTTAGTATCAAATGTTAGTCATTCCTAAGAGGGGGAGAAATGCACCTATGGCAAGTGAGAGTAACTTGGTCCCCTCCCACGCCACCAAATAAATAAGGAAAAATCCTAGACCTCAATATCGGAAACTTTTGGGGTAACTTTTTGAGTCTAGAAACACAGATATTTTTTTAAAAAATTATGTTTTAATCATAAATATTAAAATATAATTTTTTAGAACAAAATTCTTAAATCTTACTTTTGGAACCCTTAAACTATTATATTTCATCTCCCTTAGTTGCCTACAACTTGTTCTCCCAAAGATGCATGAACGTAGCCTAAAAAATACTTCTTAGACATGCCAATGGCCAGCCTCCACGCAGAGGTCGCCAAGCTTTTGATAGGCCCATCCTATTATTAGTCATAGCCCGGCCCGTCTCATCACTAGCACCTGTCTGTCACGTGGGCACTTTTCTTTGGTCGTTCAAACTAAGGAATTGAGACCTGGTTTGAACCTAAAATAATATAAAACATAATATTTTGTGGTAACATAAATTATGATATTTTATAGTTACTGTTACCACAACAGAAAGATGACTATAAATTTCACGCACAGCAAAAAGATAAGAAAATTATACTTTTTCATCGGAAAGTGGTCATATATTAAATAATCTAAGAATAATTTTGGCCTGAGATCTTCTTTTAACTTTTGTGCCTCCCTAGTCCCTATGTTTTAACACTTAACGCCGTCAAGCCACCTATTAATTTGAAAGAAACTCACACTTACAGAAAAGACAACATCAACACCAATATGTTAATGAGTTTTCGGATGCTAAGATTGTGTTTGAGAACTTTTTTGAAGTACTGTATACTGAAGTGATCTCAAGCGGAAGTGATTTTAGATAGAAGTATTTCTTATTATAAAAATGAAAGAAGTTTGAGAACAGAAAATAGACTTAATCGTTTGATGGACTTCTTAGTATGTGTTTGTTAAACTATCATCGTCTTAAATATTTAAATTTTTACCTCCAAAAATTCAATATATGATAAACATATTATAAATTAAATCATAAAATATAATATAATAATATATTTATTTTTATAAAAATAAAAATATATTAATAAAGAATATGAGATATTAACATAGCTATCAAACTAAATAATTAATATAACTTATACATAATAATACATAACAACATTATATAAATAAAGATTTATAATCATACTACATGAACAAGATAAAAAAGAAATGAATGAAACATTCTAGTTTAGAATGAAAAATTCTTGCTCATTGGTGCTGCCATAGAGAAGATTTGTTAGAGAGTAAGAAAGTCGTTGGAGAGAGAGAGAAAAAAAGAGATTCGTTGGAAAGAGAGAGAATAATTTTCTCTTTCCTATTTTTCTTTCTCCCTCACTGAGGACGAAATCACTACACAAAAACTAATATCTTGAATCTTCAGCACTGTTAATTAAAGTTGTTTGTTCAGATGTCATTGCCTAGTGATCATCAGGGTGAAGAATACATGCATGTACCTTCAATTTGTCCAAAGGACCCACGAAGGGGGGACCTGCCCCTCCTCCCCTCCTGCCCGTTAGGGCTCCCCCCTCCATTACCCATGCAGCAACAGCAGCAGCCACACCAGCAGTGGGCTGGCGCCGCCGGCGCCGGTCCGCGGTGGTGGCGGTTTAGGCCTCTTCGGCCTATATTACATCAAATGTTCTTACGGCCATTCTCCCTCATCTGGACTCCAAAAATCGCAAAACAAATTTTACCTCGAGTGTTTTTCAATGTTTGACAATCTTGGAACACTTCCGAGACGATCCGAAAGAGAAAAGAAGATCGTAAAATCAAAATATAACACCGACAAAACTGTGAACGCAGATGACAAAATTACATTTTGGAGGGGGTTCAAAATGATCCTTAAACATCGTTCTAATTGTTGCAATGGTTATATAATAGTCTTACATCGGATAATTTCAGTTGTGGTCAGTGCTTATAATTTTGGGTTGTTTCAAACTCAACACTCGAGTTTTGTGGTTTGTAAGATGGTATCAGAGCAGGGCCTGGCCCAACTTTATCTTCTAATTTGCGTCACCTCCTGTTATCTAATTTCCACAACACTTAGGTTTTGTAGTTTGTAAGACTAATGCCCAACTCATAGCCCACGATTTCGACAATATATCTAACTACTCACAATTTATGACAGCCAGATAGATGGTGGCATCGCATGCATGCCTACGACGAAGTGGCTCCGAAAATCACATATGCGCTGACAAAAAATAACAAGAAATACGTCAAAACGATCTAAACAGAGCCGAGAACGTAGCTTTGATACTACTGTAAGGAATCGTAGCGGGAAGAATGACGACATAGTAGAATTAAAATTAATTAAATTTTTTTTCAATCTACGTGCATCAATTCTCAAGTATTTAGATCGCAATAAAGTAATAAACAAAACATGATGATCGGATCTTCATTATCACGGAGATGAAAATCTCTCGATGAATCAGAGACGAACAAGTGTCGATCTCGTAATCGCGAGCCGTTCAAACGTTCGGCCTCTAGACGTATCCACACGAATCTCCATGGCAGTCTGGATCTCCTCCGTGCTCTGCAAACTCTACCTGTCGGCTGGTCGCGGTGGAAAACTATAAAACCTAGCTAGGGTTCCTCTATAACAACTATTTATAGACTCCTAAAACTATTTTACAAAAATTCAGAAGTTTATAAAAATTTAAATCCTCTCCACATCCTTGAAACATCTTTTGTGTGTGACCCTCTAGATCCAACTATCTATTTGATTTCAGCCTATTAAGTCAATAACAACTTATTTGACTTAATTAATTATTAGTCACTATCTTATAATAAATTTTAATCTAATTATCATATAATCTATAATCCATTCGTATGATAAATTCTTCGAACTTTCTAATCACGAAAGGTACTAAGTTACACCTCATGATCTCAAAAGACATCGGAGATATGCAACCCATTAATCGTAGTCTTTTGTCTATAGATACCACATAGTTATAGATTCTCATCCATACAATGTCCGAGTCAGATCATGGTATAGTTTAACTGTCAAGTCCTGATATGTCTTATTTTAATGGAACCTTGTACTCAATATTAAATTAAATAAAAAAAATATTTAATTATCGAACCTTGGTTAGGGAGTTCCGAGTACTATTCCATAGGACATTCTCTCTCTAATGACATATCGAGAGTGAATGGTTTTATGTTGTCAACTCAATTGTCTTCGTGAGAATCCCACTGAACCCGATAATTGACTATACAGAATCACAAACGTAAGATTCTTAAATTAGTAATCAAATACTTATTGTCACTCAAGCAAAGCATCTTTGGTGACTCGGGTCTAGGATTCAACTATATACTGTGACTGTAGAATACACCGATTGTCAGCCAGTATGATGACCATTTAAAAATTCTGAGTCGAATCAGTTCAATGAACTCATTATACTAATAAACACCTGTACATATACCTTAGTGTCACCACACTAGTGACTATGAGATCAGTCACCCTCATCATATGAGTAAGTATCACGTGCATTGATCTATCCGGATCTTGAATGTCCCATCTTAGGTATCCTATGACTAGGAACAATTCGAACACATACATCTAGATGACTGATCTTATTATCATAATCTCATTATGATTCAGTCATCATTGCATCTGTTACAGGACTTTATCACATCAAATGCTAAACACACATAAAATGATAGGACGTAATGAAGAATCATTTATTATTAATAAGAATGAGATAATTACATAAAATGATACCATCGCATCTCATGTGATTGACTTACAGGGCATATATTTCTATCATAATTAATATCTCATGTCAATTCGGCTGGACTTCCGATCACGTTGGGTGTCACGCAATACTACATGATCCCAAAAGACAATGATGTTCAGCAAGCTACTCATGAAACCTGTCGATCTACAGTTACCGTATGGCTATAATCCTTCATTCGTACAATGCTCTCGAGTCAACTTAAGGTATGATTAACTGTCAAACTCTAGATGGTCAACTCACTTAAATCAAATGTCGCTATATAATATTAGAAAACACATTTTCTGACATTCTATCTACTCTCGCCAAAGACTCTCGTGCATCTTTCTTAACGTATTTTCTCTCTAATTACCTAAAAGAGAATGATCCCGTATTGAATACACAATCACTTTCGAAGGTCTTCCGCTGGACCCAATCCTTGACTATTATGAATCCCGTGGATAGGGATTTATGAGCTAAAGTCAAAGCTCAGAAGTCCACCAACAAGATGTTTTCGGTGTCTCAAGTCCATAGACCAATCACGCCACTGTGACATTGAATCAAGCTAGTCGACAGGCATGCAAATCACCATCTAACGATTTAAGTCGGATCAATTCAGTGAACTCATTTCCCAATGAGTACCTGTGTGTTTGCCCTGGTATCCTTACACACGTGACCATGATATCAGTAAAGCCCATCATATAAGCAGACACAACACACACCAATCTATGTAGATATTAGATGTCCAATCTCTAATATTCTGTAACTGAGAATATTTAAGAACTATGGTCAAGAATACTAGTCTTATTATCACAATCTCATTGTGATCTAATATTCCCCTTATAATTTTATGAACTTCATTATACTTAGTTAACTAGTCGCCAATCGTTATAATGAATTAATTGTCATATATTTGTGAATCAGAATGTACATACATGTCTATTGATTGGCTTTGAGGACACCTATATTCAATATATTCTAGTTCACAATAAATAGCAATTAATTTATTATGAAGATTGGCGTTTTACTAATTGCGCATAATGAAATCCGTTGGATTATGTAGGAATATTAGATCACAATGATATCATGATAATGAGACTAATATTTCTGACCCTTAACTATTTTCAAGTAAAGGATATTAGTAGGACATCTTGTATCCGGATAGACCGGTATGTTTTATGCTTTCTCATATGATGAGGGTGACTTATCTCATAGTCATATGTGTAGGGACACTGGGGTAACCATACAGGTGCTTATTGGATAATGAGTTCACTGAACTGATCCAACTTGATCGGTAGATGGTAATTCATCTAATTGTCAACCAACTTGATTCAATGTCATAGTTGCGTAGTTGGTCCTTGGATCTGAGATACCAAAGACATCTTGTCGGTAGAAGATCGTTCATACATGTGTGTCGTTATACACTTGTGCAAACATCAATCTAAATTAAACCAAACTCACATATTTGAAGCACATATAATGAATCAAGTGGTGAGCATGGGTCGAATCCATAGGAAAATAAATTTTTAATCTTTGAAAAGTTTGGATTTCAATTATCTAAAAATAACGAGGACTTGAATTAACTAATTAATTGCCTACTTAAACAACAAGTCAATTAACTAAAGTAACTAAGATTTGAAAATCTAACTAAATGAACTAATTTTAAAAAAAATAAATAAACAAAACTATTAGAGGAAGGAAATCTAAACTAAAGAAAACACCACTATTTCACTTTTGCAATTTTAAAATAATATTATCACTAATCTAAAAGCAAGACATAAAATTACAAAGTTTTGATTTTAACATCTCTAAAAGAAATAAATAAACAACTAAACCTAATCTAATAACTAAATTACAAAAAGAAATAAAGAAGACAAACCAACAGGGACTCTTCTGTAGCCACGTGGGCGCACAACGCCAACGTCTGCGGTGGTGGTGCACTAGACAAGGTGGTCGTGGCGCTGCGATGGTTCAGCACGTGAAGAGGGCGCAGCAGGTGGGCTCGGCGCAATGCGCTTGTACGGCGGGGCGTGGCAGGACGAGCGTGTACGAGGGCTCAGCAGGTAGGCCAGACGTAGTGTGCCGGTACGACAGGCCGACTGCGACGCAGGAATGGGGACGCGTGGCACACGTCGGATAGAGCGGGGGTCGCTCTCCGGTATGGGCGACGATGTTGCCCATGCGAACTCATTCACAGGGCGAGACGTGGGCGCTCTTGCGGCGGTAGGCGTCGGGAGCGCAGGGGTGCGTGCCGCGTGGCGTCTCGGGCAGCGGCGCCGCTTGGCCGCGTTCGGTTGAGGAGGCGAGAGGGACAGGGCGTGGGGGAGAGAGAGAGAAAAAGTGTGTGTGTGTGTGAGAGAGAGAGAGAGAGAGAGAGAGAGAGAGAGAGAGAGGGAGAGAAAGCAAGAGAGAGAGGAAAGAAGAAAAGGTGAGAGAGAGAAAAGCAGGGAGCGGGAGAGAGAAAGAGAAAAAGAGAGAGAGAGAGAGAGAGAGAGAGATAAAAGAAAATAAGGAGAGAGAGACGTACAGAGAGAGAGAGAGAGGGAGCAGAGCTACGGAGGGGGAGAGAGAGCATAGTAAAAAGAAAGAGAAAAGTGGGAGAGAAAGGAATGCGGCCCAAAACGTTAGGGGGAGCAGAAATTAAAAGGCAAGAGAGAGAGAGAAGAAGGAAAGAGGGGGCCATTTTAAAAGGGGAGAGATGATTTAAAATAAAGAAAGGAGGGAGAAAGGTCTCCTCTTGGCAATTTTTGGGTAAAGGGTTAGGGCAACTCTTTTTGAGAATACAAATGACCATTTTACCCTTGCTTCTTTTATTTTTCCAAAAAGACAATTGCTCCTTCCGAGATTTGAACTTTGGACCTCGCACAAGTCTCTAAAGACTTAACCACTGCACTACAACCTCTTCATGTCCTGTTCACACAAAAATAAATGTAAATTAGAGTTTTATCATGAATAATATTACATTTATGTTGAAATAAATTTATTTATTATCTTGGTTTTACCAAAAAATCATAAATGTACTATACTCTGTTATTCACATGAAATGACAATATTTTTAACTCGAAATTTAACAAACTTGGTCCCGTTGGAATCGATACAAAATTATTTATCATTTCATACTATTTTACACATAAAACTATGAGTATGATGCATGTATTTGTCCTTTTCAATGATCAAAACTATGAACTTATCAGTCGACTTCTAGACAGTGAACTTGGCTCACGGATCTCTAACTATGGGGTCCAAGTTAGTCAAGTGATCGGGTTCCGCGGAATACCTATGAATGTGAGTTGACTGGATAAGGTTTGATAGTTGTCCATATCCTAGGTTAATTTGGGAGCATTGTTCATTTGAATGATTATAGTCACGCAGTAACTATGGACGGACTGGTTCAATGAGTAGGTTGCTGAATCCTATTACCTTCCGGGATCATGCGATATTGTGTGGCATCCAACTTGATCAGAAGCCCAGCCGAATTAACATAAGATGTTAATATATGATATTAATTAATTACTATAAGCCAATAAAATATTATTGGACTTAACAGACTGAAAATCAGACTAACACTTGGGCTTGGAGGATCACATGCATAGAGATTCTTAGCTTACAGTATTTAAGTGGAATTATATTAATTTGTGGACTTTTATGAAAAGTCACCCAGTTAATATAAATAACTGCTATGAAGAAATCCTAGGCCAAGTTCCTCTCTCTCTCTCTTTCTCTCTCTCTCTCCCTCTCTCTTTGTGAGCCGTACGTGTCGTGCGTCACGCCCCCTGCCGCTCTATTCTGCAATTTCCTGAACGTCAAGAATTTCGACCGTCGCCATAGGCACTGCTGCAGAGAAGAGATGACGGCGACTGTGCCACGTCGGTCGAGGGATCAAGGAAAAACCACTGAGCGATGATCACATGGATACTGCTGGAGGCGAGGCGTTTGCACGGTTAGTGGCATCGACTCAACGGAATTGACAAGGATGCGGATTTGAATCCGCACACGGTGATGTTCGATCACCCGCGTTTTTGTTTTATTGTCCGAAGCAGATCAGAAACAAGCAAGATCAATTTTATTCTTATGTTTCCACTACGTTCTTCGTCCTCTCACCCCGAACCTTAAAATCCCAACTAGTTGCATCAAGATCAGGGCACTACATTTATCTAGGTGTCAGGATATGTATGACACCTTATATTGTAGTTTAAACATTTGTCCGAAAGAATGCTATGGCGCGTTTGCTACAGTGTGTGCAGTTTAACCGCTCGCACTGTTTTGACTCCTCCCCATGTTTTTTAAAAAATAAAAATTATGATAAATTTTTAAATATGTTACTCTGCCCTTCAAATAATTTCATCCTTTTTGGCTTAATTTTTACTATTGGATCATGAGGCATTCAACCTAAGTTGTTCAATTTTACATGCATAAATTGGTGATGAATATTATGTTAGGTTCTCGGGTTTCTCCGGATCTCCCACGCAGCGGAAATAAAAATAAAAATAGAGATTCGTTCTTGTTTCGAAAATTGAAAAAATCAGATAATCAGTTCTTACCGTGTGCAGATTCGAATCCGCAACTGTTCGATTCCGTCGGTGCGACATCGCAAGCCGCACAAGCGCCCGGCCTCTAGCGAAGTCCACGCGATCCTCCTCGCGACGTATATCCTCATGTTCCTCGTTCTTCGCAGCCCACGAAACCTCCGCCAGTCGCCGCAACAATCGCCGCAATGCGCGAACGATTTCCCGTCGAATGGGACTCGGAGAAGCGGCGGAGCAGATCTGGATCTGTCTGGGAGGCTAGAGAGAGAGAGAAATAGAGGAGGGGCGGCGGAGTAGATCGAATTCGACCGGGCCTCCGATCATGTTGGGTGCCAAGCAACACCGCGTGAACTCGGAATGTATCGGGGTTAAGCAACCCACTCTTGGAACCTTTCCACCGACAGTTACCATGTAGATATAATCCTTCATTCGTACAATGCTCTCGAGTCAACTCAAGGTATTGCGTACTGTCAAACCTTAACCGGTCGACTCACTTGGATTGGATGCCGCTGATAAATATCGAAAAACTCCTTTCCCGATATTATCGTCCGCCCTGGCCAGGGACTTCCGCGCATCCTTCTCAAAGCATTCTCTCTCTAAGTACCGAGAGCGAATGATTCCTTATTGACACATAATTCCCTTCGACGGTATTCCGCTGTACCCAATTCTTGACGTTTTAGAATCTCGTGGCTAAAGATTCGTAAACCAAAGTCAAAGTACAGAAGTCCACCGACAAGGTGTCCTTGGTGTCTCAGGTCCGAGGACCATCTACGCAACTGCGACAATAGAATCAAGCTGGTTGACAGTGAGGTACAATATCATCCAGCGATTCACTCGGATCAGTTCAGTGAACTCATTCTCCAATGAGCACCTACAGATTCGCCTTAGTGTCTCCACACAAGTGACTTATGAGATCAGTCACCCTCATCATATGAGCAGGAGTAATATGTACTAGTCTAACCGGATATCCGATGTCCTTCTCGAATATCCTCCGACTAGGAACGATTAAGAATATGTGTGTTTAAGTGATCAGTCTCATTAGTATGATCTCATCATAATCTGATCATTATACCACATATTCATGGACTTTATTATGAAACGATAATTAATGCGATTTACACATAATAAATATTATCCTATTATAGTAATAAATGAACGAGATTTACATAGTCAGATTGGCTTGTAGGCCACCTAAAACTAACAATCTCTCACTTGGACTAAAGCCAATCACATTTATACAATAAGCCTATAGACTCTAGGTGACGCTCAAACACAATTTGAGCCAACGGCTTTGTCAGTGGATCTGCTACATTGTCGACAGATGGAACTCTTTCCACTACTACATCTCCTCTGGATATGATCTCTCTGATAAGATGAAAGCGTCTCAGAATATGTTTCGATTTCTGATGAGACCGCGACTCTTTCGCTTGGGCAATCGCTCCATTGTTGTCGCACAACAGCGGAACATACTCAGAGATGCTGGGAACTACGCCGAGGTCGGTGATGAATTTCTTCAACCACACTGCTTCCTTGGCGGCTTCAACTACAGCGATGTGCTCAGCTTCAGTCGTCAAATCTGCAGTGATTACTTGCTTGGAACTCTTCCAGCATACTGCGCCTCCATTCAAAGTAAATACGAATCCAGATGTAGACTTGCTATCATATGGATCTGACTGGAAACTCGAGTCAGTAAAGCCTCGCAGTTTTAAGTCACCTCCTCCACAGACAAGAAACATATTATTAGTTCTTCTCAAGTACTTAAGGATGCATTTCACTGCCTTCCAGTGCTCTTTGTCTAGATCAGCTTGAAATATGTTCGTAACACTAAGAGCAAATGCTACATCAGGCAGTGTACATAGCATGGCATACATAATAGATCCTATGGCAGAGGCATAGGGTATTCTATCCATGAGTGCCCTCTCATCAGGAGTCTTAGGAGACTGCTTCTTTGAGAGACTAATTCCATATCTCATGGGTATGAGACCTCTCTTGAAATTTTTCATGCCAAACCTTTTGACTATGGTATCTATGTTCAAGGATTGGGTCATTCCAAGCATCCTCTTTGATCTATCTCTATAGATCCATATTCCCAATACGTAGGATGCTTCTCCCAAATCCTTCATGGAGAACTTTCTTGACAGCCAGATCTTTACTGATGACATCATAGCTACATCATTCCCAATGAGTAGCATGTCATCTACGTAAAGAACTAAGAAGGTGACTGCGCTCCCACTGGTCTTCTTGTACGCACAAGGCTCATCTTCATTCTTAATGAAGTTATAAGACTTGACAGCCTCGTCAAATCTTATGTTCCAACTCCGAGAAGCTTGCTTCAGTCCATAAATGGACCTCTGAAGCTTGCACACTTTATCTGGAGATTTTTTGGATGTGAAACCTTCTGGTTGTATCATATACACTTCTTCCTCAAGGTTACCGTTGAGGAAGGCAATCTTCACATCCATCTGCTAGATATCATAATCAAAGTGTGCAGCATTAGCGAGTAGAACTCTGATCGACTTTATCATGGCAACTGGTGAGAAAGTCTCGTCATAGTCAATTCCTTGCCTTTGACGATATCCTTTTGCCACCAACCTTGCCTTATAAGTGTCGATCCGTCCATTAGTACCGATCTTTCTCTTAAAGATCCACTTGCAACCGATGGGTACAATACCCTCGAGCAAGTCCTCCAAGTTCCAAACTTGGTTGGTGTACATGGACTGGATTTATGAGTTCATGGCTTCTCGCCATTTCCCGGCTTCTGGGCCTTCTATGGCCTCCTGGTAGGTTTTAGGATCATCATCCTCATTATATTCTACCTTAGACTCACCTTCAGCGATATGTCCCACATATCGTTCGGGTAGTCTAGGTAATCTATCAGATCTACGAGGCTCATGTGTGTGTACCTGAACAGATTCAGAAACTGATATCTCATCTGATGATAATGCAGCTGTTTGGGGATCTGGAACCTCTTCCAGTACTATTTTACTCCCACTGTTCTCCTAGAGAAGGTATTCCTCTTCTAGGAAGACAACTTTCCTAGCAACAAACACCTTTTGTTCACCAGAATAGTAAAAATAGTATCCAAAGGTTTCCTTTGGATATCCCACAAACCTACATTTATCAGTTCCTGATTCCAGCTTGTCTGGATCATGCCTCTTTACATGAGCAAGGCTACCCTAGACTTTAACATGTTTAAATTTTGGTTTCCTGCCTTTCCATATTTCATATAAAGTAGAGGCCACAGACTTGCTGGGTACTCTGTTCAGTAGGTATGTTGCTGACTCTAGAGCATACCCCCAAAAGGATACTGGTAATCCCGAAAAGCTCATCATGGATCGCACTGTGTCCAACAAGGTGCGATTCTACCTTTCCGATACACCATTCATCTGTAGTATATATGGAGAGGTTAGCTGAGAAATGATACCATTATCCTTTAAGAATTGTGTGAAATTAGTACTCAAGTATTCTCCTCCTCGATCTGATCGAAGAGCTTTAATACTCTTTCCTAACTGCTTTTCTACCTCATTCTTTAACTCTTTGAACTTCTCAAATGCTTCTGACTTGTACTTCATTAAGTACACATAGCCGAATCTTGAGAAGTCATCGGTGAACGTGATGAAGTATGAAAATCCACCTTTGACTTGGGTGGATATGGGACCACATACATCTGAATGTATTAGTTCCAAAATGTCCTTGGCACATTCTCCATGTCCAGTAAATGGAGATTTTGCCATCTTTCCCATAAGGCAGGATTCACATGTCGCAAACGATTCATAATCAAATGTTGTTAAGTAACCATGCTTGTGAAACTTTTGCAACTTGCTTTCGCCAATGTGCCCAAGTCTACAATGCCACATGTAGGCTTGGTTCACACAATTCTTGCTCTTCTTAAGAGCATTATCAATTTGAAGATTATAATAAGAAACATCTAAGAGATATAGACCGTTGACCAAAGATGCCGAAGCTATTGATTTATTACCATAATAAATCGAACAACTTCTATTCTCAATAGTCAACCTATATCCTATCTTGTCCAAGTAAGATACTGATATAATGTTCTTTATTATGCTAGGAACATAATAATCTTCTAATAGTAAGGCATCTTCTGATGGAAGCCTGAGGTTTGCTGTTCTAACAGCAATCGCCGCAACGTTTGCGCTGTTTCCTAACCTCAATTTCACCTCGCCTTGTCTCAGCTTGCGCTTACTTGTCAGCATCTGCGCATCATGACAGATATGAGAAACACATCCGGTATCTAATACCCAAGATATGGAATCTCCAACTAACAAGTTGATATCTATCATATAGATATCTGAAGCTTCAAACAGCTTCACCTTTCCATGAGCTTTATCGTGAAGGAATTCCTTACAGTTCTTCTTCCAGTGACCATTCTGCTTACAGTAGAAGTAGTCACCCTTTACTACTCTTTCGTCTTTTTCCTTCGATCTTTTATCGTTAGCTATCATCTCTGCTTCAGGGGCATCCAATGCCGATTCAGCAGGAGGATCAACTCTAGGGACAAAGTCAATGTGCTTAGATCTGAAGACATTCTTCAGGTTTCTGAACCAATCTGAGTACATCAGGTAAGTAAAAAGGGCATCAAGTATGCCACGGAGTGGGTTATTCGATGACATAATTCCCTATAGGAGATAAGTAAAATCTATTTAGCAGATGTTCAATTATTAAAGATAAAACAAGACATGGTCTTTTGTTCAAGTTTTAACTCCCATTAATTTTCGACGGACTATATAACCCTCAGTTATACAGAACGGGAGACGCCGATAGTCTCCTAATGAGGATCAGAATCTCAATGACTTGCAGTACAGCCTTGTGGATAGCATAACAAACTGTAATACAATCAAAGAGCACCCAACTCATGGGACTTGCAACTCCTTGCAATATCTGATCATAACTTCGGTCCCTAGAGATTTAATGGCCTTGTGGATAGCACAACAAACCACTAATTCTAGCCTAAGCTAACCATCGTTACGCGACGAGCATAGATTTGCATGCAACCCTTGTGGATAGCACAACAAAGCTACATGGTTCCTCTACCCCGATCATATAGGCAGCTAATGCCATAGCCATAGTTTATCCTCTCAATTAAACAGGCCTTGTGGATAGCACAACAAACATGTCTAAAGTGATTCAAATCCTATGACTATAACGATGGTGGACCATACGGTAAGTTCTTAACTACTCGTGTTACGGCTTAGAGTTTATCAGAGGGTATTTAGATAACTTTTATCTTGGTCTCTCCTAGGTGATAGTATATAAATATATCGTATATATTTACTAAATAC
Organism: Zantedeschia hybrid cultivar; assembly: GCA_030544215.1. NCBI lineage: Eukaryota > Viridiplantae > Streptophyta > Magnoliopsida > Alismatales > Araceae > Zantedeschia > Zantedeschia hybrid cultivar. Next base: position 23,593,363 of record JARZZO010000011.1, on the reverse strand, counting down.
TATACCTGCTTTGATTCATAATCAAAAGAAAAACAATGCATCACATACATGTCTAGTGTGGTCATTGATAGTACAGTAGGTTTGACTGGAGCCAACAGTCAAACGCACACACAATCTAACATAACATTTACATTAGATAAACCTGCAAACACATAGGCAAGAGATCTCCATGATATCGCCTTCCTAGTTGCATCTGTGGATCGTCCTCGGTCCTTCCTTAGTTGCCTCGATCATATTACAATAAATTCTAGAATTTACATGTAATTAGAAGAGAGCCTTATGGCGAGTACAAGAGAGAGGGAAGTAGAAATACATCGGAGTTCGAGAGAGGGAGAGGTACGTAGACCTCTATTTATTAACAATTAATAAATAACCATACATCCACGATCTACATAATCCATTCATCACATGAATAATTAAATAAGTGCATATCAATGACCACGGTGTGTTTTAAACATCCCACACATGATTCAGCGCATCACATGGCTAAAATAAAAGTGTTTTCAAAATATATAATTTTGGCTTTCAAAACTAGATTTCAATCAAAATTGGTATTTTGAATTTCGAAAACACTTTTAATCAAATTAATCATGCAATCAAATCAAATTTAAAAACATCAAAATACACATCACATGTGCATACGCTCTAAATTAATAATTTCAGATTATTCCATGCAAATTAGAACAATTCTAATAATCTAACACTTAAATTAAACCCCATTAATAATCTAACAATTAGACTATTAATAACTAATCTAACTCTTAGATTAGTCCATTAAAGTTAATTATCAATTTAACACTTAAATTATTAATTAACTCTAATTATTAATTAACTACTAATCTAACTCTTAGAATAGTTAATTTAAAATTAATCATTAACTTAACACTTAAATTAACAATTAACTTTAATTAATTAATAATTACTAATCTAACTATTAGATTAGATGATTAATGTTAAAAATTAATTTAACCCTTAAATTAATAACTAACAATAATAATTATAGAGTACTAATTTAACATTTAAATTAGTCATTTAAATTAATTATTAATTTAACAATTAAATTAATAACTAATTCAAATATTAATTAACAATTAGATGAAATAAAAGTTAATAACTAATTTAACCCTTAAATTAGTCATATTAAAGTTAATAATCAATTTAACATTTAAGTTAATATTAACCCTAATCAATTAACAACTAATTGCTAATTAATTAACCCTTAATGATTTAATGATTCAAAATCATTAATAAAAGCCCAATTAAATAAAATTAATAATAATTTAAATTTTAAAAACATATTTTGAATTTAAATTAAAATCCAGTTTCAATTTTATTAAAAGGGTTAACAAGAAATTAAGGGGTTTAATTTAGGGGTTTAAATGAAGGAATGGGCTTAGCCCATTAAGGCAACTGGCTCGAGCCAATGGCCCAGCCAAGCTCGAGCCTGGGCCGCACCATGCCAGCCCAGTCCGGCGCTGGACCCAGCCAGTCCAACCGGCCCGCCCCATGAACCGTCCGTCCCCTTCCCTGCAACACCCGAAAAGCCCTAATCCTTTGCAGGTTTCTGGCCGGCGGTGTAGCGCCGCCACCGGCTGGCCCTCGACGCTACTGGCTCGGCCGTCGACACCTCCGGCGCCGGCGACGTGCACGGTGCTGGCAGGGCCGCCGGTGGTGGCACAAGAAGCTCCCAATCGAGCCCTTTAATACCCCTCTTTTTTAGGTTTTTCTGAAAAACTAAAAGAGAGAATAGCCCCTTATCCGGCAACTTGAGGCAGCTCACTGGCGCCGGCCACTGGCCCCATTGGTGACCAAAGACAACCCTAGGATGATCTGAGGTCCGGTTTACCTCCCCAACACTTGGGGAATGTCCGAATGACGCCGCGAAGTCGCCGAAAAGCCCCGTTCATCATCTCATGAAGAATACCATAACATCTCAAATAAAATCCGAAAAATCACAGAAAAATAATCTAATTATTTGTGTTCATCTTATGAACACTATTCCGTCATTTTAATTGGATTAAACGCATGGAATAACTCATGAAAAAATTAATTTGGAGATCGAAATGGGACGAGAAACAGTGGAACCTGGCTCTGATACTACTGTTGGGTTCTCGGGTTTCTCCGGATCTCCCGCACAGCAGAAATAAAAATAAAAACGCAGATCTGTTCCCGTTTCGAAAATCGGAAAAACCAGATTATCGGATAATCAGTTCTTACCGTGTGCGGATTCGAATCCGCAACCGTTCGGTTCCGTCGGTGCGACACCGCAAGCCGCGCAAGCGCTCGGCCTCTAGCGAAGTCCACGCGATCCTCCTCACGACGGATATCCTCATGTTCCTCGTTCTTCGCAGCCCACGAAACCTCCGCCGGTCGCCGCAACGATCGCCGCAACGCGCGGACGATTTCCCGTCGAACGGGACTCAGAAAAGCGGCGAAGCAGATCTGGATCTATCTGGGACACCAGAGAGAGAGAAACAAAGGAGGGGCGGCTAGGGTTAGCAGCAACTTGGCCTGCTCAGCCCGTTCGCTATGTTTTATACTAACCGCGCGGTTTTTCATAAAAACTCTCAGTTTATATAAAACCCACTTATTTATCCATCGCCTTGAGAATCATTTGCGTATGACCCTCTAGGCCCAATTACCAGTCCGGTTAATAGCCTAATAAGCCCAGTGCCTCCTCACTGGCTTTATTAATTAATTAAGTAATCGAATTTATGTCGCACATCGAATTCGACCGGGCCTCCGATCACGTTGGGTGCCAAGCAACACCGCGTGAATCCGGAAGGTATCGGAGTTAAGCAACCCACTCTTGGAACCTTTCCGCCGACAGTTACCGCGTGGATATAATCCTTCATTCATACAATGCTCTCGAGTCAACTCAAGATATGGCGTACTGTCAAACCTTAACCGGTCGACTCACTTGGATTGGATGCCACTGATAAATATCGAAAAACTATTTTCCCGATATTATCGTCCGCCCTGGTCAAAGACTTCCGCGCATCCTTCCTAGAGCATTCTCTCTCTAAGTACTGAGAACGAATGATTCCTTATTGACACACAATTCCTTTCGACAGTATTCCGCTGTACCCAATCCTTGGCGTTTTAGAATCCCGTGGCTAAAGATTCGTAAATCAAAGTCAAAGTATAGAAGTCCACCAACAAGGTGTCCTTGATGTCTCAAGTTCGAGGACCATCCACGCAACTGCGACAATAGAATCAAGCTGGTTGACAGTGAGGTACAATACCATCCAGCGATTCAGTCGGATCAGTTCAGTGAACTCATTCTCCAATGAATACCTACAGATTCACCTTAGTGTCTCCACACAAGTGACTTATGAGATCAGTCATCTTCATCATATGAGGAGGAGTAATCTGTATTAGTCTAACCGGATATCCGATGTCCTTCTCGGATATCTTCCGACTATGAACGATTAAGAATATGTGTGTTTAAGCGATCAGTCTCATTAGTATGATCTCATCATAATCTGATCACTATAGTATATATTCACGGACTTTATTATGAAACGATAATTAATGCGATTCACACATAATAAATATTATGCCATTATATTAATAAATGAACGAAATTTACATAGTCAGATTGGCATGTAGGCCACCTAAAACTAGCATATTAAAGTCCCAAGGGATGGGACAATCCTAGTGGCTGATCCGATGAATTTTCTATTTTTTATAATTTTTGAAAAACAAGATTTGCGTATGATCGATGGATGGTTAAGATTGAGTTTCAAGATCATATTACAATCGAACAGTCAAAAAAAAAACACAGGGGATGAAAACAATCCTAGCAATTTATTGAATATTTAAAATTTTATGAAAATTTTTATTTTTTGAAAATATAGAGATGGAGTCCAAAATAGTGCATATGATTTTTTTTACCCGCACGCATTGTAGCGAACCTTATTCTAGCATCTCTCTCTCTCTCAAGGTATGCACTATTTTGAATCCTATCCTCATTCTTATAAAAGTAAAATTTTTTATAAACTTTTAAATATTCAATAACCCCTCTTCAAGTTGTTTCCATCCTCATATGTTTTTTTTTTACTGTCTGATCGTGATTCGAACTTAAAACTCAATCTTAACAGTCTATCGAGCACATGTAAATCTCAATTTTTAAAAATTATAAAAATAGTAAAAAGATGGGATAGCTTAGTCCTAGAGTTATTTGCATTCCTTGAAATTTTAGTATTCATCACTCATTTACGAATGTAAAATCGGACAGCTTGAGTTAAAAGTCTCACAATCAACGTAAAACTTTAAGTCAAAAGAGATAAAATTTATTTTGGAGGAAAGTTGAATATTTAAAAATTTATTATAATTTTTATTTTTAAAAAAATAAAAAAATGATCTAACACACTGTAGCAGCAATCAATCAATGCACCAAGTTATGTGGTTGATTTAGATAAGATAAGAAAAAGCATTTTTAAAGATCAACTCAAGGTGATTGCTGATGTCACGAACATCAACTCAAGATGGCTTCATATCTCTTTTAGCTGTCCAACTTAGTCACCTAACCTGATCTCTGCACACATGCTCGTGCCAGAGAAATGTTACATGCATCTTCTTGTTAGGGATGCCCTCAGAAAGAAGGTCACGTTCGGAGGAAAGGGTTCTTAGAAAGAGGTGCGTGGGTGCAAAAGAGGCTTTCAAGTTTTGAAATTCTCAAAGCCTTCGGCACGCCTACTGGTAGGCCCATCTTCCTACGTGCCTTGCTCGTCTTTGAAAAAGCCCAAGTGTTCCATCATGCTCACTCTCAAGGACGGACCCATGATTGCCATGGACCTGTCATAATATTATGGGTCACAAGTTGAACGTTTGCTTACAACAGCAAGATAATGCGCCCTCAAATAATCCTTCTGGAAATCACGTCCATAAACAAGGACGGCGGCTTGACCCAACTTTAGTGTCAATAACTTGCCATAACATGAATGAGAACCCTATGCCAAGGTTGAAGGTGCTGTATGGGCCCTCCTGTTATTTTCTAACGGTAGGGATAGTTTTCCTTAAACAGAATTTGTACTCGGTGTGCAAGGGCCCGTAGCGCAGAGGCGCTGGGCAAAGCACGCCGCTCCCGCTCAGGAGTCGGTCGTGGGCTCGATCCCGTGAGGCATCTCTCCTTTATAGGAGTTTCTCACGCGGTATTCCGTGGACTTTCTGTTGTGTAGCAGGTTTTCTTCTTATTTCGAGTGTGAAAAAAAATCTTTCTTTTGAAGGAATTTATATGGCCTTTGGCCGGCTCGATCCCAGCTCCTTTGAGTTGGGTAACATGTCTCAGAACCACTGGACTATTGATCAAAAAAAAAAAAAAAAAAAACTTGCCACTCGGCAACAGTGATTAAATAATCTGAAACGAAGATGAAAATAGAGAATAACTTTAATTTGAGAGTGGGCTGACCATCAATAGATTATGACTCATTTACTATCTCTTAACTTGATCATTGTGTAAAAACATTTTTTCACGGGATAATGCTACTGTGACAGGAAGTCTTCCCCCATTTTCTTTACCCAACTGATGTGGCCTCAATTGATACCTTCCCTCCTTTAAATACCTCATTATCACTTCCCAAAGAAATCTACAACCTCTACCTTTCCTTCGGAAGGGTAAGATAAACATGGAGGAATTCCCGTCACCATAGCATTGCCCTTTTTCACACGGTAAAGATGGACAGCATGTGGGATTTGGTTTTGGAGATGATTCATAAATTTGAAACTATCACTCAGATGGGTAAGAAAAAGTTGTTAGTGTACAAAAATAAGAGAAAAAAACTAAATCTATTAAAAATTAAACCCTTCATATTTTAACTTAAATATACTTAGCCAACTAAGTCAAATAACCTAGTAAACATCTTTGGTCCTCTCACTCGCATGTGGTTGTACCGCGCCATGCGGCCCTGCCGCTTTCTTTTACTTTACCACCGAACATATCTTTGTCCTCTGTCATTGGGTTGAAGTAAACCTAGCTTTACCGCGCGTGGTGCGAGCATCAAACCATCAAACATAGGCAAAAAAATAAAAAATAACTGCAACCTCTTATTACTGGCCATCCGGCTTCCAACCAAGGTGAACAAGGCAGGTGTTACGAAACTTTAACTCTTTTATCTCATCTCCGTTTGTTGCCTACAACCTGTTTGTCGAAAGATGCATGATTGGAACCTAAAAGATATGTCTTGGCTGTCAACAGCCACACACCGAGTCCCCAAGTTCTTTGCAAAGCCTAACCCACCATTAGCTAGTGTCCCTACCTGTTCATGTGGGCACCTGCAGGAGAAATTTTTAACAGCCGTGGCCATTCATAAGTAGGCCTCAAGACTCCCTAGTCCATGAGGCATATTTCTATCAAAACTAGCATTACCTGAACAACATGACGCCACCAGCATCAGCTTGCAGTGAGCTTTCCTAACCATAACCGAACACATACATCTTAGCAAACTCAGATGCGAGCGAGTGAAGAGGAGACAAGACTGCAACTCTCAGAGAACCCATCATCTGAGTTAATCAGACTTAGAAAGTCCGGTGAAGCCAACATCAGAAATAAAGAGTTCCCACAAAAGTTGCAGGCTAACTACATACAAGTAATAAAGAGAGAAGAGGTGGCAATGGTGGTCTGGTTTATATACATCATCACATCAAGTTCAGATCAGTACACCTTCTTGGAGAAGAAGGCCCGCAGGCTGATGAAGTGGTGGCTCCCAGTCCCAGCGTTATTGCTGGTGGCGGGGGTGGCCCGGCCGCCGCCGCCGAACCCGTCCTTGTCATCGGCCCTGCAGCTCATCTGCTGCCCGTACCCGATGCAGGTGTTCACATTGAGGTTCACCTTGACCCCCCCACCGCCGCTGCCCCACACTCCCTTCATGCCGCCGCCGCTGAAGGCGGCGCCGCCGTCCTTGTTGTGGCCCTTCTTGACCCCCCTACGGGCCTGCCAGACCGGACTGGCCCGGCCCACGTGGATGCCGCCCCCCGCGGCGAGCCCCGCCCTGCCCGGGCTGCTCGCCCACCTCCGGGTGGTGTTGCCGGCGACAGCGGCAGCGGACGGCGGGGGGGGCGGCGGTGCCGCCCTGGATGACTCCCCTCGGGAGTTACTCCGCGAGCACGGCGCACTGCTGACCCGCCGCCCCGAGGCGGCCGCGCCCTTGGGCCGGGCGCCGCCGTTTCCGGCGGAGCGGCTTCGGGAGAAGGGCCAGATGTTGATGTTGAGCTCCGTGCCGCCCCCGGCGCTGTTCTTGCGCTCCCTCCGCCGCTCCTTGTCCTCCGCCCTCTTCTCGCCGCCGGCCACCTTGAAGAGGTCCTTCCAACGCTTCGAGGTGGAGGGCGCCGGGGCCGCCGAGGAGGTGACGTGGGCGGAGGAGGACGGGAACGGACAAGAAGAAGATGAAGAGCACAAGGAGGTCGGCGGCGGCGGTGCTGGTTCGGCTGTGGGGGTGGAAGGGGCCAGCGGCTGGGGCTCTGGTGTCTGCTCGGCATCTGGCTCCGGCCCCGGCTCCGGCTTCGGTTCCGGCTCCAGCTGGTGTGGGGCGTCGGAGACGGGTTGGTGGAGGAGGCGGAGGGGGAGGATGACGCCGTCGACGAAGAGCTCGTCGGCGGAGTGCAGGTCGGGCTGCGGCAGCGAGGGGTTGCGGACCATCCAGAACTCGAACTCGGGGGACGAGGAGTCGGAGCTGCGCCTCCCTCCCATGCCTGCTCCGCCTCTCCCGGAGGCATCAGCAGCAGGGCCCAACACTTCCATGCTCTCTCTCTCTCACTCTCTCTCTCGATTCTTGTTGCAACAGAGGAGGACGGAGTTGTTTGTGTATGTGTATGTGTGTGTCAGAGGGCGGAAGAAGAAGAAGAAGGAGACGGGTATTTGGATGCAGAGGATAAATGGGGTAGCTTGTGGCTGTGACAGAGCTGGAGCTGGCGGTGGTGGTGGCCTCTCTCCTGCTCTCTCCTCCACCCCTTCTGCTTTCTCTCTCTAGTTGAGGGGGGTGAAGGGGAGTGTTGTTAGAGAGGCACATGGGGAAGGGATCAGTAGTTGAACAGGCCCACCTGCATTGAATAGATTTTGGAGGTTGGGATGGCATTTAATACGTATATCTAAAACCACGTACGCTTGTATAGAATATTAGAATGTGTATTTGTTTATGCGAAGTTGTTTATTTGCTTCGTAACAAAAAAAAAAAAATTGTGACACAGAAATTTTCACATGTACATGACACAAATTTTAAAACGCCATAGATACATGCATAAACTCTATCAAGGAGAGGGGTTCCTATCCTATCTTTTTTATTTTTGCAAAATGTTCCTATCCTATCATTCTATGCTTGCTTGCTGTTCTTACAAGGGACGGCATACGCCATTAAGTAATGCATGAGTGCAAGTGCGCAAGCAACATTTTTTCTCATATTTAATTGATTAATTAAGTAGTGGTTAATGTCTCCTAGTTTTCTTAATTCATTATGTAATGTTTGTGCATTTTTTAAAACAATAAGAATTTTTACATATATACTCCTGAAATATCGTATTTGTATCTATACCTCTAACTCTCACATATTATTTTTAACAGCCCTAAGATCTTAAAAATATTGCAGTTATACTCCTCCCTCAAAATAATGTGAACTCCAAATGAATATGCCAAAAAAATTTTTTGTAAAGCTTAGGGGTATATATGAAAAATATTAGTTAATTTAAGGTTATATATGCAAAATCTTTAAGTTTAATTTAACAACTAAATATGCAAAATTCTAATGAATTTAGAGATATATATGAAAAAATATTAGTGAATTTAAGGTTGCGTATACAAAATCTTTAAGTTTGATTTAACAATATTTTGACGGGGGGCATAACCACAATATTTCTAAAGTTTCAAGGATGTTAAAAATACTATGTGGGAGTTAAGCGCACATATGCAAAGATGGTATTTTTCAAGGGTATATATGTAAAACTCTCAGAAAAAATATTATGTTCATTGTAACTGATGTAAAAGAAAGGAATCTGCATTAAAGTCCCCTCGTATTTAATCAAAAAAAGAAGGGTTATCTTCTTCTCTAACTGACATCTTGTAATAGAAGATCGCGACACTTGTTGACAATAGACCGTATGGTCTTAGATCATGTTTGACACACCTGTTGCTTGGAAGGGCTTTCCAACTTTTATACCTTTTTTAAAAGTTATTGTTGACAGAGACTATGCTTTGCAAGTTAAAACCTTTTAAAATTGCAGTTTTCAACAACAATTTTTAAATCAGGTCTTCTTAAATCACAGTAAAGATAAAATATATTAAGAAAAATTTGACTTGTGTAATAACACAAAATTGCTTATAATCACTCTCCTTCAGCACTCTGACTACTAAAAGTTATTTTCACCAATATGCCCTTTGTATGATTAACATGTTATTTGGTGCGTTGTAAAATACTGTAAGATCTCAGTTTTAAAATTAACAAAAATAAAATCCTTAATTTTAAAATCATCGGCTTCGCTTTATAGTGATTTTGGACGGTAAACCGAAATCAGTTAAAAGGAAGATTTTAGGTGTTAATCAGTTTTGAAATATGATACTTCAGGACGCACCGAGGGGTCATTTGTTTCAGTGTAAACTAATTCGCCGGTTTTAAAATCATCAGTTTCAAAATAAGTGAAATTTTATGATTTTAAGACTGGAGGATATTAATTTGTTCCGTTGTTTGTAAAACAAAGTAAGAAAATACTTAAATCTTCTTATTCAGGTCTACAATAGACCTTCTCTATCAACCAAAACTAGAAAATAGACTTGCCAAGTGAGCAGACATAGTTCAAATAAAATTTTAGATTATACTATTTTACATCATATTAGACAATTGAAAACAACAAGAAAAATACTATTTTAAAACTGCTTACGGTATAAAATGTGCAAGGAGCAGCCACATGGCACTTCATGGGATTGCAATGATCATCATCCTTAATTAATGGTGACTTGTCATAGTTAATTCTGTTGGGGTTAGGTCGTTGAGCCATACAAACCGCCCAGTTTACCGTGTGTGAGAAGGAATGAGGTGATGTCGCGTCAAGGCTCCACCTCATCCGTCCGGGGAGAGAGAGAGAGAGGGGTGCGAATGCTGCAAGAGGGGTGGTGGTGCTGCTGTGTGGCATTTGGTTTCCATGGGGGTGCAAACCCTATGCTAGTGGGGGGCTGTCCTGCCCAATAGCCACCTGGCCTTGACCCCCTCCACCCCCCTCCCCAAAACCCACCAGTTTACTCAGACCATTCAACAATAGTAGTGAATTCGTTGATTAATGAACAACCTTGCTTACTAGATAATCCGCTAGTTTAGTCTCACTTGTTTGCGGAATAAGTTATTATGTGAGGTCTACTGACGGAATGACATATATTAGAATAAGGAATGTTTCGATTTGATAGTTTTATAAGATTTGTTGACGGAATAAGGAGAATAAATAATTTTTGAGTCTAGAGTGTGATGACTTATTCTTCTTATTCTCCGAATACGTTATTTTGCACCAGTATAAACTATTCCGTTTGTCAAAGCAAAAATAAAATTATTCTTCTCTTATTCGTCTTTATTCTTTTCTTATTCTCCGATCAAAGTGGCGTTAAGATAAATAAACTCAAAAAATAAACTCTTCTAATAAATATTTGCGTGAACACCCTTCTCCTTGCACATACAAGCTATATCAATATGCTCTTCAAATCTAGTGCTTCACTCCCGTACTGCCCATAGGACGTTATGTATGTGTATGTTTGATCCATTAATAGAAAGCCACTGCTCAACCACATCAATATCCCTTTAGTAACCGGAAAGAAGCAGAGTCTGTTTCCTCTCAGTAGGAAGTTGGAAGGGACTCTAACAGTAACTAGTGAAAAAACGTCATGTATAAAGTTGATCCATCATTCGAGACGCACCTCACTCACTTTGACAACTTTTTTCCTGTCACTAGTTCAACATGTTTCAAATACTATGCAGAGCACTTAAATACTACGCAAAACACTTAAATACTACCAAAAACATTTAAATACAATACATGACACTTAAATACTACTAAGAACACAAGACTACAACCATAATTTAAAATACACTTCAACATATGGTGGTAATTTTATGTTCTTAGTAGTATTTAAATGTTCTGCGTAGTATTTAAGTGTTCTGCGTAGTATTTGAAACTTGCTAAATCGGTAACAGAAAAAAAGTTGTCAAAATAGGTGAGGTACATCTCGAACGGTAGATCAACTTTACACATGACATTTTTTCACTGGTTACTGTTAGAGTCCCCTCCAACTTTCCACTGAGAGGAACCAAACTCAAACAAATGGGCCAAACGCAGGAAGAAACCTGTGTGCCGCCTCTGTTGTCCAGATTGACGACATGATGCGCGAGCTCACGAAGATGCTAGGAAACACCGCGACTGGTCGTGTTAAGTCGTGAACGCGATTGTTCCATACGGTCTTAGAATCTTGGAAGGTAGATTTATAAGCTAGGAAGAAGCCTCGTGCCTTGTCTCCATTCAATTTTTTTGCATAGATTTATCATAATTAACTCCATCTGGTAAGTTGCATCCCAAGAGGGCCTCACTTTGGTTTTAGCTCATTTGAGATGGAAGAGAGGACAAGCTAAGAAACCATTTGTGGTAGTCAGTACTCTTTACATGCTACCAGGAGGTGAGCAGAGGGTAGGACCGTGGGAGTACTCCCGCAAGGTACAAGTAATCGATTTGGAATGGCACGTAAAGGGCAAGGCATGTCCATGCTCTGGCTGCTTCTCTTCCCATTATTCGCCAGCACAAAGCATCCACCTTTCATCCTCCCTTGCACATTTTCATAATGGAGGCGAAGGACCCGCATAATGCCTTGTATATTCTAACCTTTTGCTGTGCAAAACATACCCAACTAAACAAATACTTGGTAGCTTATGTTATTCAGATGGAGATGCTTCTTTATGCCTCAAAGGGAACAAAGTGAGACATCCATCATGATCATAATCCCCATGGCCTCAGCCTCCGGATACAGTGGCGGATACAACATTCATTTAGTGGGATGAATTTTGTTGAATTTATTGATCCAATTCAAAAAGTCTAGTCCGAGACTCTCTTGACTCAGCCTAAGATTCAATTGACTCAACCCAAAATTCCATATGATTTAGTCCAAAACTCCACCGACTCAGCCATACTCATAATTTAATGTCCGAGTGATCTTACGCCACTGTCCGCATACTTATAATTAGCTAAAGGCTAATGAAGACTAGTTCATCATGCACGTGCATTCTCTTGCACCAACCACCCCTAATCTGTCAGCCCCCGCAGCCAGCACGCCTTGGGCGGTGGTGCCGTACTGGGAATACATCCCACTCAGCACCCCCCTGTTTAGGTTCACGTACCAAATTCTGATCCGAACCCCAACCGTGAAAGAAAGAAAGCAACCAAGACAGGAAATTAATCCCAGCAAGCGATTTATCCTTCCTGCCAATATAATCATGTGCTCTTACAGTCTTTGTTTCCAAGATCAATGGGAATCTGGTGGAGAAGGAGGCTGTGGACTATGGAAAGAGGGCCTCACACATTGTTTCTTGTGCTGTGAAACAAACACTTCAGAACAGGGAGCTAAGGAAAGTAGAAGCAGAGAGAGGCATGCACACTAAAGCAAAGAGAACTTGATAAATTTCCTTACAATGAAAACACAATTACACAAGCCTATTAGATAGGTTTATAGATTTGAATGTGAGCAGATAACTTCCCACTTTCTACACCACGAAGAACATGGAAACATGGCCTACAACATGACACTGCACGATCCTAAACATGGACCACTTCTTACGGAACATGAGAGACTCACAAGTAACTTCTTTGACCCAACAAAACAAAATAGGAAAATACCTAAAACTAACCCTGAAATTTTTGCATCACATTTCAACACTTCCCTTTGATGCGAAGTTGGATACACCTATCAATTTCTTGAGATACACATGTTTTGCAAGTGAAAGTCCTTTGGTGAGGACGTATGCAACTTGATCATTTGTGGAGCAGAACTTCAGCTTAATCAATCATTCATTTACCATCTCACGAATGAAATGGCATTTAATTTCGATATATTTTGCCCTCCTGTGAAAAACTAGATTCTTTGCCTTTGAAATTGTTGATTTGTTGTCAGAAAATATCTCCGTCGCTCCTTCTTGAGTCAAACTTTAGATCTTGAAGAAGCCTCCTCGACCAAATTGCTCGATTTGTTGCCATAGTTGCAGCAACATACACCGCTTCGGATGATGACAATGTTGTGGTTGCTTGTTTCTTTGAAGTCCATAAATATAGCTCTGGAACCAATACTGAAGGCATGTCCTAAAGTGCTCTTCCTATCTTCTACATAATCTCCCCAATCATTGTTAGTAAAATCAACTAACTTAAGATCAGATACATGTGTATACCATATCCCATCGTCAGTAGTTCCAGCCACATATCGAAGTATTCTTTTTGCTGCTCTTTACTGATGCTTATAGTCATATGAGTTCAGTTTACTTTCTAAAACAAAAATCAGAAGCATTTGAAATATTTAAATCATTCAAGGGCTTTGTCGAAAAGCATAGCGAGTTTGTTATAAAAACACTCCAAACAGATAGGGATGGTGAATTTGTTTCAAATAGGCTTAATTGATTGTACTAAGAATGGAATTTGCACGGAACTTACAGTTCCTTGCACATTGAGCAAAATGGAGTGGCTGAAAAGAAGAATTAAACGGTTGTGGAGATGGCTAACAGTCAATGGAGTGCGCAACCTAATTCGTAATCATAGACTTTGATATTATGTTGAAGTTATTGAACCATCCAACTCAAAATCTTAATAATATAAGTGGAATAGACACCATCTACTAAATATTTTTTAATTTTATCTTTTTTTCGATGTAAGACTATTCTAACAAATAGTTCATAAATTCTTGTGCCTCTTAGATATTTACAAGCAGTGTAACCACATTTAAGATTGTATTTTATTTAGTATAGTAGTTCTTATATCCATATTTGATATCATATTTTTAAGTTTTATCATGTCCAACATACATGTTTTTGCCGATACTTGAACATTAGTGTGTATATATCATATCATTAGTTTGGAAAGCCGACGGTGGATTAGAATTCTATGGGGAAGTTTGTTCATTCGAATGTGACGGCAGCCTGGCGGGATGATTGATTGGGATTTGGGAGAGGTAATTATGAGCATGTTCCATGAGATTTCTCACCTAAGGATCATTTGGCTTGATATAAGAACTTACTCTAAAATATTATAAAACATTTTATATCTCACAAAAATGTTATATTTTGCTGTTCTCTAGGTCAAACCAAACAGCACTCGAGTGTGAAACCTTGAAATCCAAGCCTCATTGGGTTCCAAATCTGCGGTGTTTTCCGGCACTTCGTTCCCTGCAAATTAAAGCCACTATTCGAAGTGGAGCAAGCAAATGGTGGCCATGTCACTCCGTTTCCTTTTCACCAGTTGGCTCACTCCACCAATAGCTGCAGAGACGATTTTGGAGCCGAAAGCGTCACGTTATTGCATTAGAATACTAGGATTTATGTTTTATAAGACGAGTGGCTCATCCCTATACAAAGCATGCACCAACAATACAACACAAAATTATATGTTAATACGGCTAACATTCTCCATCTAAGGACACCCACCGGAAGAAAATTACTTCCAACCTCTAGCTTTTGCAACAGTCATTAACAAAAGGGAAGCAAGGTAACCAAGGTACGTAGGCAGGCACCGGACCCGGCGTTCCAGACCAAGCTAAGAGACAGCGATGTAACTTCGTTTTATAGGCAACTGTATACTCAACACTGGCTGCTTGGTGTTTCTGAAGACCTGCAGCAAGAGGTGGAAGGGGAGAGAGGAAACATGAACAGTGTTGTGCCTTGGAACGAGGTTCCAAGAAAGGACCGACACAGAACTGATCAGCTCTACTTAAGAGACAGACTACCAGAGGCCTACGCAGTACACACTGGTGGTGTGGAGCCACCTCGCCTACTCGGTCGGCCACAAAACGCCAGAAACTAAACCAGGACGGGGTACAACGCTCGCAAGTAGATTCTGCGGACAGGTCATTCCATGCTAGAGCATGCCCAACACAAACTTGAAGCATTGTTTTGGAAAGGCCAGAGGGAGAGAGAGAGCTTTTTTTCTTTTTTCTTTTTTTTTTTAACATCTAAGATAACTTCATTCATTAAATGGAACCAAGGAGTGAAATGTCGTTACAAATAGCAAGTCTAATATGTTTAGGAACAGTAGAGGAGGTCCAACAATCTTCCCTGTTACATGAACGAGGAGCAAACTTAAGATGAATAGGATAAGAGCTCAAGATGAGCTGGCAGTTGTCTATCAGGATTTTAACTTTTCAAAGAAGAGTTTTTAATTTCAGACAAACGTCTATAAGAATTTGAGCATCTCTTTCAACAGTAACATTTGAAAAATTTTGTGCTAGCAACAAAGCTTTATATAAAACAGCGGCTTCAACAACTAGGGGAGAGAGAGCTCTTAAACTGAAGCATTTACTCTAGAAAGATGAGAGAGAGAGATTAGTATAGTATAAGGTATTGATGCGTGCAGAGAAATGAAAGACTTCATAAGCCCACATTCCGCAGTGAGAACAAATTTTTTCGGCACACATTTAGACTAAAGTTCAACGGTACTGAAAAGAGGAGGATTAGTATAATATAAGGTGTTGATGTGCGCAAAGGAATGAAAGAATTCGTAAGCTCACACTCCACGGTGAGAAGAGATCCTTTCAGTATACATTTAGATTAAAGTTCAACAATATTGAGAGGAGGAAGAGAGTCAAACATCGTAAAAACTTTTCATATGATCTACAAAGTTGACAAAACTTGAGTCCTTCTCTCAATATTATTAAACTCCAGTCTAAACATATACTAAAGAGATCATCTGTTCTCCATGAAAGGGAAGGATATGTTGGGGAGGACTTGACTAGGTAGATAGAGATTCGACAATGGGAAGAGTGGTGGCTCGTCTAACGAGGTAATTGCCGGCTGTCCTGCTTTCAAAAAGTTTTGAACAGTGCAGTCCCCATGTATATTCTTTCTTCATTGATTGCCGAGGCCACGCCTTGGAAGTTGAACTTCAAGGGCATTCATTTTAAACGGGGACTGGCATGGTTCATGTCACCCATCTCTGTTAGAATAGTCCTGTATTGGAAAAAAGACAAAATCAAAAAGTGTTTAGAAGATGGTGCCTACTCTACTCATTGTCTTAAGATTTTGAGTTGGATAGCTCAATAATTTTAACATGGTATCAGAGCCCATGATTACGAACTGGGCTACACATCCCGTATTTGTAGTCCACGTGACAGAGCCTAAAATCGGCTTGCACGTGAGGGGGCGTGTTAGAATAGTCCTGTATTGAAAAAAAGACAAAATCAAAAAGTGTTTAGAAGATGGTGCCTACTCCACTCATTGCCTTAAGATTTTGAGTTGGATGGCTCAATAACTTCAACAATCTCAAAATTCTTGGAATGAGATCAACTCCACTACATTTTCCTAACTTCTTCTTCCAACTTTATTTTATTGGTCAACTTTTTTTATCCTTTGGTTTTCTTATTGTTGATGTACACGCCGGTTGATATAATTTAAATTTTATATATATATATATATATATATATATATATATATATATATATATATATATAATATATATATATATATATATATATATATATATATATATATATATGCACATATCTATGTAAACTATCATATTTATATATATACTCATGACTCCCACATATTGTTATTGTAGCGGTCGGAAACTGGTCGAACTACGACAACCGTTCGATTGAAGATCTTGACTAATCGATAGAATTTATTTGGGGGTAAAAATGTCCAAGATAGAATCTGTAAGAGGGTGGACATAGGCGTCAGGGGGGTTTCTCAGTTTGATGGAGAGCAAAACTCTAATACTTAAGTTAGGTCCTAAAAGATGAGATTTTGTTAGGAATTTTTGTGTTCAAAATGACGTACCTTGCATTGGAGAAGATCCGACGATTATATAGTCTTCCCTCCTCGAAACGTCCTGAAGACAATTTCTTTTAAGAGGTGATTTACCTACGATCGCATCCTCCTAATTTAGGGAGATCGTGAGATACTGGACAAATAGGATTCATCCGTAACTGTATGGGACAGATCGTACGGACCTACTATAAGCGGACAGTTGGGTCTGTAGGATTTGTTCGATGGTGTTGAGGCACGATGAGTCGCCCCTGAGGACTTTGCCGAGATCTTAGGGGGTCTTGGAAGTAGTGGTTGGACGCCAGGCTAGGAGATCTAGCGACCTGGACTTGGTGGGCTCATAATCTTGTCTCTATCATGCGGGTCGGAATTCTGAGTGCTACGTGTCCCCTTGCGCCGTCTCCGGTGGGCCGTGGGCCTCTAGGCCTATGGACTCATTGGGTTGATTGGGCCAGACCCTCGTCACTGATAAATACTCTTAAGAACTTCAAAACGATTGTAGATATACTCCTACGTCAAAACACCATAAATTTCAATTGAATACATTAGAAAGATACTGCAAATTCTGAAAAAGTCAAAGGTATATTTATAAAATTTTAATGAATTTAAGAGTGTATATTTAGAATGCTAGTAAACTTAGGAGTATATGTGTAAAAAATTTTGATTTGATTTCACGGCATTTTGACGGAGAGATATTCAAAAGTATTTATAGAACATGTGAGAGTTAATGAGTATAGGTGTAAAATACAATAATTTATAGGGTTATATTTTTAGAAAAAATCTTATTTAAAATGCAGTAAGCGGCATGGGTTCTGGGTAGAACTAGACGCAAATTGGATACACTATATGATCGGTAAGAAATCCAACAAAATTATTGACTAAAGGCGCGTTTGTTTTGTAGATGTGGTATTTCGAATTTTTTATTTTTCGATCTCTTATTTCAGGAACAAGAAGAATTTACTTTGAGTGGAATAAGTAGTTCAAAAGAATAAGTGATTCATGTTTTTTAAGTGGAGCGATTTATTTTCCTTATTCTAAAAATAATGCATCCGCACTCTCAAAATGAATAAGTCGAATAATGCATCCGGACTAAATGACTCAGATGATCTCACTAAAGTTGCGGATAGCTAAAAATTGTTTGCTTGTACGGAGACGAAATCTCAGGTAGCCTCCATGTGTGCATCAGGAACCATGATGAATTATAGTTCAACTCCATCTCGTATAAAAAGATGGAAGAGTGTGTCGAAATGTGTCCCATTTTTTAGGGGTGGTGCATATGTCCTACGAGGGAGGTGATCACACCGTTCACAGAGGTTCAATTTGATAGCCATATTACTTGTTCGACATAAGTAAACTTATACCGAAAGAAGTCTCGTTTTAGTTTGGTAACCTCATTCTACCACTATTGAGAATACGGTATTCTAAGCACAATAAATAAAAATAAAATATGAGAAAGGAAGTACTATTAATACTTATTCTAGTTAAAATAAATAATTTGATTTTTTTACTCAAATTACTTATGCTTCCTTATTCCAAATAAATTGTTCTCACTCGGATTAAGGAGTGCACTCCAAACAGCTAAGAAGAACAAAAGGCGGATAACTCACGCTATTCTGCTTTATTCAACGGTCAAACTATTGAGCCTTGACCTGCAGTGATATTTGGCCCATTTAATTAATAGGCCAGACCCCAGCCCAATAACAGCGAGGGGTAGACAGGTTATGACTTATGGTGTTGCAAATTGGAACTTCATGTCATTTAGTGAAATATTTGCGGCAACGTCATGCACAGTTGGATCATGCGTTCTTGTGATCTGATGGCTTAGATCATGTGAGCATATATTTTTTTTTATTTAAAATATTTAATTTTTTATCGGATAATATGAAGATTGAGCTAAGATGGCCCCCCAGATTGTCAATTTAACAAAAAAAAAAAATTACACACTGCTCGACAAGTATCCAATAAAAAATGATTGGACTACTACTCTCCAGGTATTACAATCCAGATAAATTTGTAATGTCGGGCATTGCAACAAGGTCATTCTCTTCGTTATAAACTAACTAGTTGTCGGAATTAACATATTTGAATAAGATAATTATAATTAATATAAGTGAAAGTAATTTTTCACTCTTTGTGAAAGAATGAATAAAATGATTACAGAGGAATATACATTCAGAAATTTTAATTTTTTTCTGTGAATATTAGGTTAGTGGTTTGATAAATATTAAAAGTTCAGAACCATTATATCTAATTGAAATATGGATTGAGAGAGAAAATCAAAAAAGTGAATGGAAGGTTATTGTTAAGATTTTTTACATATAAGTCTCTATAATTTTGTGATATTATAAATAAATCCCCATAATCTGACTGTTTACAAATAAACCCCCCTAATCTGATTGTTATTGAGCTTGATTCATTAAGGGCAGGATTGATTTTTGATTTTTCAATTTTTTTTAAGTTATCCGATTTGGAATTGACCTATACAAATATGTAAGACATATGAGGCTCGATTTAAGAAAAAACATTCAAAAAGAATATTTTAACTTACTGCAATGTCCTGCACTGCATTAAAATGAGGCATTGCAACAAACATTACTCCATAAATTTATTTATTGGGAAGAGTGATGGGCCAGACCCAAACTCTCTCGTACACACGAACCTCACCCATTGACAGAATAACATTTTGATCTTTGATATAATGAAGGTGCGCATTCCTCTTCCATTTTCACTAGATTGGATTGAGGTTACCTAAGCCTGTTTCAAACGCCACTAGCTAGTGAGCTGCGGTTGTAAGCCAAGGTATGACAGGGAACATTGGTCGCCTGTTCCAAGTATATCACTCTACATTTAGGTTCGCCGACGCGTTGATCTGGATTGGATCGAATCTCCTCAGATACGGTATGATACCGATATGACTCGGATCGATTCGATCTAACTCGCACGAGTCACATTAAGTCAAGCTAATGACTTTGTTAAAAAAATTAAAAAATAACAAGTTCAAATTATACTTTGGAGAAAGGTACTCTATTAATTCATATAAAAGTATGATTTTTCTTATCAATGAGTAAAACTCAATCTAAAACAAGTTTTTACGTAAGTATGACTATATTGAGACGGTATGATTCCGTCTGACTTGGTTCGTACCAGCGGATCGGGTCGACCCAAATACGAGTCGATTCATACAACTCAGTCTGATCCGATATGATACGGCAAACCTTATCTACATTAACATTGTTTTCCAGTAACTTTTTCATTGTGAAGGAGGCTAGGACTGATCATGCAACGGTTTAAAGGTTGGACGTATTTGTAACAAAGAAACACTCGCTGTAATGTCCTTTGGCATTGTAGTACAACTTTCATTGGCCAAGCTTGATCAGAGTGTATGCCAGATGCACCAACTTATAAAGGATGCAACACATCTTAAATGACATGCGCTATCCAATCAACACAATCAAACAGCGGTTGGGCATTGCTTGTAGATATTTCTCTTTCTAATCATTAGATTTCATTTGATTTAGAAACAGTCAATATCTTCATATTTTATGAGTCCAGCCTAATCCAACTCAAACTCAACCTAGCTTAGATAGGTTAAGTCTTTCAGTTGGGTTGGACTAAGGGTCCCTTTGGTTGTTTCAAGGTGAGCGTGTAAGAGTTACATATAAAAGTTTGGTTGTTTGAAGTTTTAAAAAATGTTAAAACCTACCTTTCCAAAAAGCTAAAAAAGCACCGAGGTGACTTCTTAAGAAAAAGTTCCGAAAATAGGTCATGTAATTGAAGTCCTTCTATTTACCCTAAACTACACTTCTTCTTAATAATTATATATAGCTAAACAATTAAAATTAACTTCACGAAAGTTAGTTATAGTAACCAAATAATATAATTGACGTCCTGAGAGTGAGTTGCAAGTAAGCAAAGTGCTACACTTTGAACTCATTTGCAGGTAACTCATTTTCATGAGATCACTTCAAATGTAAGTGAACTACTTTTGTTCAATCAAAGGCACTCTAAAATTGAGTAATGCTTACTGCATTGCCGTAATGGACCTGGTCATTAAATGGATCAACTGCATGTGGTTAAATTCCAATGCATTCCTGAGGAGGGGATGTAACGGCTGTGTTGTCTAATCCTGCTAATCGGACGGTTGGTGTGCCGCACCGCGACAGTGGTCGTGGGTCTGTGCAGCAAGTATTTCACTGATATCTAAATTGACAGGTTTGTTTTTAACTTGGGCTGGCCCATAGTCTGTTACCATGTCTTGATGCATAATTGTCTATGAATTAACAATGTCCTGCCTTAATTGAGTGGGCAAGATATGACAAATTAGGCAAAATCGTCACTTCCAGAAGAAAAGTCATTCTCCTTTGTAAGTAATAGTAATTACGAAATTATATTTTCCCTCAGGTGAAAAAAAAAGTAGAGGAAATATTATTTAAAAATTTCCTTCTCTAGACTAAAGTTTTCTTTGTGGCCCATAAATCAAGTCACATATCTTGAACTAAATAATAATAATAATAAGGCTAGTGCACGAACCACGTGGGGCACGCCTGATAATAAAGAAAGGTCGTCATATCTCCATTGCAACTCTCACCCAATGTCATGACACCATCCACATCACAGGAACATGCTTAATTATTCCTATATAAGTAGGAAAGTGACTGTGTATTGATAGAGATAATGCGAAGGAAAGAACTGAAATAACAATAATCTTTGAACAGTTTACTTCTTTCGTAACTCTTAACTTTGGAAAACCTAATTTCAACAACCATAGAAAATACATGTTTTGAAAGTTTTTGGATCTAAGAAATAGAAAGAGAGCGTCCCTTTCCTAAACAACGTAAAATTTCTGTAAACCGCTAACTCTGTCCGAGGAAATATCGGTTCCAAGAAGAGAGAGAGAGAGAGAGAGAGAGAGAGAGAGAGGCCAATACTACGTAGGAATCAAGAAGCCACCGTCTTGCTCGCCGGACAACCCCATCAGAGAGATAATGCCCAGCGAGAACAGCATGAGTACCACAGCCAGACATGCCATGCCTACCATCCGCCGGCCCCCATCATCAACAGCAGCAGTAGCATCGCTCCCTGAAGTGGCACCCACCGCCTTCTCTCTCTCCACGCGCTCCGGCGAGAAAGAAGACGAGGAAGAACGTAGCAGCCCACCGACGTGGTTCACCTCGGACAACGATGAGCAAGAAGAACACGCAGAACACGAGCAACCGCAGGATGACGATCGCATGGGGCTGGCCCCGCAGCCATGGATGAGAACGGAGGGGGAGGCGCTGCGCGTGTCGTCCTTCCCGGGGGCGTCGTCCCTGGCGCTTTCCAGGGCCTCCAGGAGGCTCCTCCCCCTCAACCTGCCGCTCTTGATCGCCGTCTTCCTCTCCATCACGATCTTCTCGGCGTCCCAGTCGACGCTCCTCACCCCCCACACCTCCGTGGGTGACTCATCCCGCTGTTGGAGGGAAGAGAGCAGCTGCTTCGGCAAGCTGTCGAACAGCTCGGTGATCACCTGAGGGGTAGCGGGGGCGACAGGGGCGGAGGCGCAGGCCATGGGGGGGCTTCGGTGGCTGCGAGGAGGCGCCGACTTCTTGTAGGTGTTCCACTCGCGTTGCAGCCGCAAGAACTGCTGTTGGAGGCTGCCCACATGTTCTCCCCTGCCGCTTCGGACGACCTTCGTCATGGCTGGTGGGAATTGCAGGGGGCAGCAGGGAAGAAAGGCTCTAGCATATATAGCACTTGCCGTTTGCAGTTCTCACCTGATGGATCCTCAGGAGGGAAGGGTCGGATTTGAACTCGGAGAGAGACTAGAGAGAGAAAGTTCCCACCCACAAATCTCTCCTCTCTCCAGCGGTCATGCCCCACGTAAGCTAACCGCTTACGGTTATTGTTAACCTCCCCCAACTTTTGATAAATACGCCGCCCGACCTCATCCATCCTCTCTCTCTCTAACTCCCGTAGTTGCATGTCCTTAAAAGATTCATCTCAAATAGAAATTGCATCTAAGATTATTAAGAAAAATTATAAGTAAAAAATTGAAAAAGTGTAGTACTCATTTCATGAAAGTTATGCCTCCGTTTTATATCAATAATATCTTTAACAATTTCTATTCTATCCAATTTTTAATTTTAAGGTAACCAATCAAATTTATGTCTAAAAATTTAACATCTGATCATTATCCCTAAAAGATTCTATTTTTAAGGTTGTCCATACCTACATGTAGACTCCAACCTACCCACGTTAACCTCACCCACGTGGGAATATTACCCAAAGAAATAACCGACTACAACAAGAAGTTATCTTCAAGTTTGAATTTGAAATCTGATTACAAAGCACCAAATTTACCACTGACACACCCATCTTCACTAACTGCATTTCATCACATATTAATGTTACCCGTTCTAATGTTATCAAAAATTATTAAACCAGTAACAATTAACGTATTCATCTTTGAATATGGATTCAGACTTTGTAGCTTACCTTCTGCCTAAAATAATAAATAAAAATTAATTAATAAATAGATTAATATTAATTGATGTTGCTAAGGCAATTACTGTCGACCTCTCGAGATGGAATCCGAAAACCAGCAAACGACTAAGAGCCGAGGAGATCCGAGCCGAGAATAAGTCGGGGATGAGGGCATAAGCTCTTGCAGGAAGAAAAGAAAAAATCAGTCAGGAATAAGGGTTCCGCGTCACGGCTCTGGAGAACTCCCTCCGATGGTTAAGTTAGCAGGAACCTTAATGAAAACTTTAGTGTTAAGAGAGAAAAAGATAGAGACTTAATAGCTTGTGTACCTTTTGTGCAGTGAATAGTGCTCTTATTATAGCAGGGGACGAGGGTTTCTCTATTGTGGCAAGCGATGTAAGACTATAAGAATTAAAATGAAATTTTGAGAATACCCCGAGAATTAGCAGGCAAGAAGCCCATAAGTGGTTGATTGAGACGGACCGGACCCGTTTCGGCCCTTTACGCACCTACACCGAATTTGAGTGATCCATATTCGCCATGCCGAATGAGCCAAACAAACCCTTCTCGGCCCTGTAAGTATCTGGGCCGGATTAAACTGACTAAGTTTGATAGTTGAGCCGGATCCATCTCGGCGCAGTACGAAGATGGGCCGCCAATAGTGAATGAATGTCGCTCAGCCGATTCTCGAATTGGAATTGGACCCAATCATCAGGCTCACTTGGATTTTTCCCCGTCACTAATAAATTAATCTATAGATCATTAACACAAATTACAAATAAAAACATGAGAGAGTGTAATACTTAATTCAAGTATAACAAATAATATGTGATCATTATCCTAAAAAGATTCTATTTTTAAGGTTAACGTACATGTAAACTCTGAGCACGTTACCCTCATCTATCCTCTAACTCTCATAGTTCTAATTACTTAATCACAAATAAATAAAAATTGAAAAAATATAATATTTACTGTCCATTTAAGATATTTTTATATTATCACTATGCATAATAACTTCTATTAGGGTTGTCAACGGAAATTCGATTATTCAATTTTTCAACCTGTTACGAAAAAAATATTCGTTTTCAATAAAAAAATATATGCCCAATAATTATCAAAATCAAAAATAGATATTTCCGATAAGTTATCAGAATCGGAAACGGAAACACATGTTTTTGTATCTATTTTTTGATTTCTAATTTTGATTATTATTAAGTTTATTATTAATACTAAATATTAACCTTAGACAATTTTTAATCTAGCAGTTGAGAAGAGGGACTTTTGTAAGAAGGGAGGATCTTAATAAGTTTTAAATAAATAAATAATTAATTAATAATTTTTTGATAATTATCAAAAATAATATCCGATTCCGATATTGGAATCAGAAACAAATCGAAAACGAAAAATGTACTTCCGATCTTATCGAAAACGGAAAATGTATTTTTTGATTTTATCAAAATCAAAAATAAGTTATTGTTATTATTATAAAAAATAATATGTCATTATTATCCTTAAGTAATTTTAACTTTAAATTTGACCACGCCGACGTATTTTCTCCCACTCACCCACCTTACCTTATCCACTTAGGAATATAATCCTTGAAAATAACTAACGTACTTAAAATTTTCTCCGTAACACATTCTCTCTCTCTCTCTCTCTCTCTCTCTCTCTCTCTCTCACCCAAACCACTTACCCACGAAGTCTCTGTCTTTATTCAAAAACTCACTAGCCGTCTCTCTTTTCAAAAACTCACTAACTTCTCCAAGCATCCTCCTCAGACAAGACCCGCTTCACATGTACGGAGAAGCCTTGCCACTTTCCTTCCTAAGACAGCAACCTTGGATCTCTTCGTACTGTATGCTTCGTTAGTATTAACAGGTGCCCTTAACCTTTATCTCATTCTTGCTATATTATTTTTCCAGTCCACTTCTAATTATCAATTATCTAGGTTCTATGGCAGGTCTTCATGCATGGATGATGGACACCACCCTGCTGGACACAAGTAGGTGTGATAGTTCTTCCGATTAATGGATATAACATGTATTTGACACTGTAGATTATATTCATGTTCATTTTTGCGCATTAATACATGTTGTTCTGTGATCAACTTCTCCTTAAAAATATTACTTGTCTTTATTTTAGATTTTTGTATGGCATACGTTTAATGCAAAATAATGATTTTTCTATGCATAGATGCAATGTATTATCGCATCAATGCATGTTGTTCTGTGATCAACCTCCCCTTGAAAATATTACATGTCTTTATTTTATTTTTTTTATATGCCATACATTTAATGCAAAATAATGATTTTTCCATGTATAGATGCAATGTGTTAACTTTCGTGCAAAAATAAAGACTCTCCCCCTCTGTCTATCCTCTATCTCAAGTCGCTTTTGTAAGAATAGAAATTTCAAGACCTGTGTACAAACTTTTCTACATTGTACCACCATTAGGTATCGGTAAAATGCACTTTAACATTATATCATATCCTTAATGATAATTAGATACCAGTTGCGCTTCATTGTGCATTATACTTTGGACTTAGCAGGGATAAAGTATGCGCTATCTAGGTAAAATTTTACGGCATGTCCTTTTGCTTACTCGAATAGTTATTAATTTTTTTACACAATCATTTTTTATGTAAATATTGTTGGAATCCTCTATAACTATTATTAAGGCGAGAGGTGAGAGAAAACTGCAAATTCTTTCTCTCCGCAAGTCTCTGGGCCTTCCTCTCCCACCCTCGTTTGGAAACGGCAACCAACCGCATCTATTCCCCAAGTCATCTCTCTCTCCCCCCTTCCCCCCTTTTCTCTCTCTCTCTAACTTTTGTTAGACTTTTGCATAGGATAGTGCATTCTTTGGCTATGCACGTTATTGTATTATGAACATGTATTTGTAAACCTTTTTTCATATATTCATCTCTCACTCCCATTGCCCTCTCCCAGCAGGTCACCCACAGGTTCCCCCCTACTCCCTCTATGTCTCTTAATAAATGTGAAAAATAAATCATGACTTTTTGATTGAGTTCTCACTTTATTATATTTATGTGAATATCAAAAATAAACATGTGAGAATATAATTAAAATGATTGGATTTTTTTTATCCATTTATTATATTTAATTCCCCCTCCTATGTAAACACCGTTATCCTCTCTCTCTATAGTTTCTTTGATTGTTTTAAAAAAATATAATATCTCTCTCTCTCTCTCTCTCTCTCTCTCTCTCTCTCTCTCTTAAGTTCATTTCAAAATTTGGACTCAAATTAGAGAAAAACTTAATAACAAAAAAACTTAAACCTCTCTCTCTCTCTCTTAGATGAGTGAAAAAATAGAGAAGTTTTCCATGCCCCCTCTCTCTCTCTCTCCAATGTCTTGCCGTGAAATTTCTCTTTGTGTGATGAGTTTATTCATAAACACATTAATTTAACTAATACGAAGGTTTGTGATGTAAAAATAAGTGTTATAATAACTCCAACTCACGCTACCCTCTCTTGGAATTTGAGAAGTTATCGGTCTCTCTCTCTCTTAGCCTCACTTTGTTTGTGGAATAAGTCCTGAATATGATGTTTTATTCTCCTAAAATTTTTTAACCCACTTTGGTGGAGGGGAGTGTTTAACCCAGAGTGTTATGGGTTATACTAGGGGTTAAGCGGAATAACATGGGTATTTTGAACTCTTTATTCCACTCTTTATTCTACTTATTCCTACCAAATCGTTTGGAATAGCGCAGTGCAATTCTACTTATTCTGGGTGGAATACCAACTACTTATCAAACTAAAATACCTCTTATTCTAGTTTAAGAAATCTCTTCCTCCTTATTCTAGTTTAAGCTATTCTGCAAACAAACTGAGGTTTAAAGAATATCAAAATTAAATTATTATGTTGATTGAGTTATCACTTTAAAATATTTTTGTGAATATATGAGTTGAACATGTGTGAATATATTTAAAATAAAAAAATGGAATATCCCCCCTATACACACGGTTTCCCTCTCTCTTTATCTAGATCTTTCTATATATGCTTCTTTGGCTAGTTAAATGTTAGAAAAAAATTGATCTCTCTCTCTCTCTCTCTCTCTCTCTCTTCTTTGATGGGTGAAAAAATAGAGAAATTCTCCAGGTCCTCTCTCTCTCTAACGTCTTGTCGAGAAATTTCTATGAGTCTATTCATTAAAACATTAATTTAACTAATATGGATGTTTGTGATGCAAAACATAAGTGTTATGATAACTTACGCAACCTCTTTTACTGCCAGTATGGGAACTTCAATTCACCGTGCAACTCTCTCTCTCTCTCTCTTAACTCTTTTTATAATTAATCACCATGCAACTCTCTAAATAAGCAAATACACTAATGTGCTCTATCTAAGCTCTGTTTAACTTTGGTTGTTTTATTGTACATGATGCTTCTTAAGTTATCATTAAAATCATACAAAATTTTTAGTTATTTTACACATTAAATTTTGTCAATTGTATAATCGTAAGAATAATAATAATAATAAATTTTGTTACTACTTCTCATTAATTTTATACTGCCGTACGTAGTTTTTGGACAGTGTTGTATGGCACATTCTTTGTCGATCGAGATTATTTGGTTTTGGCATCTATAGGACAACCATCATGAGGTATCTTTAATATCCATATTATTTCTTATCCATTTTATTGAATACCATTTCTACCTTCCTTCCGGCCCCTTCAGTCTCTAAGCTGCCCGCCACATTTATGCATGCACACTCTAATAACTACGTTATTATTTGCAGCTATTCTTTGTTATTGTGGTCTGTTTCACCAGAAATAACAAAATTGGACTGCCAAGTGGACAGGTTATAAAATCCATACAAGGTTTTATTTTTTACTGTTTACATCATTCCAAACATTCAAATGAGACTATTGTTTTAGGTTATACTGTTTTACATTAAAACAAATTAACAACCTCTTAATCATTTTAAATGTTGTTGATATGATTGGGAAAGTCATTTCCAAGATCACAAAAACCTGTTCTAAATACGTTTGGATGCACACACTTAATATTGCATGATCACCATATAAAGAAATTGATTAATTTTATCATTTATTTTTATAGTAGTTTTTGCATGGTATTTTGAAACGTGCGTCACATTGACTGGTTTAAAAACAAGGGGATCACGTTGATCTTTAATCGAACTCGATCGTTTGATCATCCACATAGTAATTAGACGTGCCGGCATCTGAAGTGCTACTATACTATACAGGTCCTTTAACTGTTGGAGCGGCTATATAATAGTCTTACATTAGTTAATTTCAGTTGTGGCCACTGTTTATGATCTTGGGGCGTCCTTTCAAACTCAACACTTGGATTTTGTGGTTTGTAAGATGATATTAGAGCAGGGCCTAACCCAACTTTATCTTTTAATTTGTGCCACCTCCTTTTATCGAATTTCGACGGCCCATCTTAGCCGTGAGGGGAAGTGTTGGAGTGGTTATGTAATAATCCTACATTGGTTAATTTCAGCTGTGGCCAGTGCTTATGATCTTGGGCTCCTTCAAACTCAACATTCGAGTTTTGTGGTTTGTAAGATTAACCGTTGGGAGGAAGAAGTCACTAAGAAAT
Organism: Zantedeschia hybrid cultivar; assembly: GCA_030544215.1. Lineage (NCBI taxonomy): Eukaryota > Viridiplantae > Streptophyta > Magnoliopsida > Alismatales > Araceae > Zantedeschia > Zantedeschia hybrid cultivar. The sequence goes on along the minus strand of JARZZO010000011.1, from coordinate 23,564,332 downwards.
CAAAATACTAAAAAATTAAAAATCGAGTCAAAAATAAAAAATTATTATTTGGCTCGATTTGTGTACTGTACATTAGACTAGTTTTTTAATTTTTAAAAGCTTTTGGATCATCCAATTAAATCAAGCTATAACACAGCTGAGACACTGTGGGCCGACCTTAAAATATTTAAAAGAAAAAAAAAGTTACATGCATCAGTGTGCATCACATAGTGAATTAGTATGATATAGATTCATATATAGGTGTACAAGTACTATAGGGCAAGAGTAATCTTCGCTATGATGCATAGTTTCACTAATGCTACAACTACTGTTTGATCACCAAATCAAACAGCATAGAGTAGCTACAATATCTCACAGGGGTGCGATAGACTAGAACCTCTGAGATGGCAGTCGCAACAGCGTTGCAGCTGGGCATTCTAGCAACTGGCAAGTGTTACTGGTAGGGAAAACCTAATGGACAAAGCGAGATGGGTTGGCCTAACTAAATTGAGTAGCATTTTCTTCAAAAACCCTAAAGAAAGATTGTCAAGTTGGGAGTCATTCCAGCTTGACATCCACACTATCGATCTTTGATTTGATGGTTAAAAAAATATAGATTGTATTTTTATGCATTCTAATGCATGAGAGCACCACTGTGCACCAGAGTTGCAGTAATGTAGCAAATATTACTCAAAGAGTTAAACTTACGGCACTGCTTAGATTCTTTAGGTCGGTCCTAATATGCTCCATATATCTCTATAGGCTTCTTGATTGGAAGACCTAACAGCTTTAAAAAATTTAAATTATTATTGGGCTTGTTGCATTAAAGACTTTTTTAAGTATTCATTAAGGCTTAATTTTTTATTTTTTAAACTTTTTTATCGTCTGAACGCAAATAGTCTAATCGGACATAGGCCTGTTAAGGACACAGGGGATATTGTGGTCGATCTAAAAAAATTAAAAAAAAAAAAATCCTTGACTTTGGCCATTTGAAAATTATTTGGACAGCGCAGACCACCTTAATGGGCCAAAATCTCAAATGAGAAAGATATATGATCTCATCCGATTACTCATCTCGTAGCATCCCATGCCGTGCACAGGCGTCGCAGCGCGCTGCGGCAATGCTTGTTTTAACTTTTATAGTTGAATAACACTTGTTGCACTGACCTCAATGTTACACTGAGAATCAATGCAACAAGTAATTTTTTTTCATGTTTTAAAGCTTTTTAGGTGGACCCTAGGATGTCTTACACGCCCGTACAAATTGATCTTCGATTGGATGATCTAAAACAATATAAAAAATAAAAAAATATTATTGAATCCAGTCCATTAAAGGCATTTTTATTGTTAATTGGGGTTCAATATTTTATTTTTCAAATTTATTTGAGTCGTTCGATCAAAGATCGGCCTGATGTGTTGGATACCTCGGGACCACCTAAAAACAATAAAAAAAATTAGTTACAGCACTAACCCTAGTGTTGTATTAAGGGCGCCTTTGGTTAGAGGTAAGTAACTCACTTTCATGGAGGTGTGTTCTTGAGAGTGAGCTCCTCGGCAGTGAGTTCAGACTACAATAGTTTGGTTATTTGTAACTCACCTTCAGGAGGTCAGTTTTATTATTTGGTTATTTATAAGTGACTTTCGTAAACTCACTTCTTATTATTTGATTATGTGTAAGTGTGAGATTATGTCACCACCATGCAACTCAAGGTCTAATGCAGTTAATAAATAAGAAATAATATTAAAAAAATATTGATGACATACGAATATAATTAACAAAACTTGTCCGTTACAAAACATCTAGTATGAAGAAATAAAATAACTTAAAAATATTTTCATTGTTAAGACTTAACTAATTACTAAAAGCCAAACAACTTCTCCATCCACTTTTTTCTCATTTCATTTCTTGTTGCCATAAAGATCTTCGTGTCCATATTATGCTCCATCAAATGTTCAAGAAGTCAAAATAAGTCATCTTGAGTACATTTTCCAAAACCACTAATGTTCACTTCTTCAAAAATCCCTCTGTAGGATCATATTGACTTGACTTGGATTTTCCTATTGCATCTACCTACTTGAGTTGCTAAATAATCTTCATCTTTAAGATCTTCGTACCATCGTTTTCCTTTCTTTTGTTTTTTCGTACTCTCAATTGGTAACATCGGCTTCGGTTGTGAACAAGAAGGTGGTACATATTCCGTAATTTCCACGTCATTAAATGTGATATCGTTTCCTAGTTCAGAGCAATTATCTTTATCAATAGTAAATGGCGTATTATTGTCAAGAATACCAAGTTCTTATCCTGAACTCTTGACGAATTCTCCAGTTGCTCTATCATTATCACAAATAAGCCCCATCTTTTAAATCCTTTATCATCTTTCATGTTTAGCCTCGCTTGTTCAGCTAAGAAGTGAATAAGGAACTTACCCATTAGTGTTGTCCGACGAAAATTTGGTGTACCCTTCTTTATTGTCGACATGTCCTACTAATAAATTGTGAAGCGTTAAAATAAAAATATTGAAAAATTTCAACCTTTGTATAACTCATTTCGTTTAAGAAAAAAACTCTATATATATAAAATAAATTTCATGTAAAACTTAAAATAATCCAATGACAATGAATTAAAAGAATTTAACAAGCACTAACAAATTAAGAGTTCATGAGAAAAACATATAAAAAAAACTCAAAAAATTAAAGACTTCTATTATAATCGATCCACATTTCACTTGCAATAGTGTCTCGTCTCTAAGTCCATACTTCTACATCTACTCTAAGTTATATTTCTGTCATGTGAAAATAATCATCTTGTAAAAAAAAAAAAAATTCATCAAACAAATCGTTTTCATTATCTAAGCGATCTTGTAATCTTTGATCTCCATCTCCGAGTTCTTCTTGTACTATCACATCTCCTTGTGGAGCTTCTCCATAATATAATTATGTAAAATATATGCATCAAGTACAATATCTACTTGAGTATAAAATAAAAATGAAGTAGACTTGTTGAAAAATCGAAATCCCCTTTTTAGGACTCCAAAAGTACGCTCAACTACGCTACGTAAGAAGATTGATGCAGGCTAAAAAGCTCTTGGGGATTAGTTGGTATGTTACTATAACTAATTGCTTCAAATGATAACTGACACCACAGTATGGTGTAATGAATCCTCGACGTGTTGTATACCGAGCATCGGCTAAATAATATTTTTCTATGATGAAAAAAATATTATATTAAAATATGTAGATTAATCAAAATTTAAATTTTATTATAAAAAAAATATTACCTTCTGAAACTCGAAATCCATTCGTTCTTTTTAATGCTTCTTTTAGTATTATAAAATCATGTGTATAACATTTATACCCTGCTAGTACATAAATGAATTTCATTTCAAAATTCACTGCAGCTAAGATATTTTACGTAGGCGCATATTTTCGACTACGAAACCTAGCAATAATTTCACTTGAAACAACGGCAGGAATATGAGTATCCGCGATGGCTCCAACACAATCCCATATAATAATTATTAAAGTTGATTAATATATAATAAAATAATATGATTACAAATTGATGGGGGAGAATTCGATTAGGCCCAGCACTAGGGGGTCGGCCCAAAGTAAGAGAAAGAGCCGAATCACATTCGGTCCATCAAGTCAATCGAACAGAAACGGCCCAGGTGCTTTACTGAAATAGTACATATTCGGCCCAAGCGGTGAGCTCTGTTAACAACCGTATTCGGTCCAGTCATAACAAATAATAGGCCGAAATGGATCCGCTCCATTCCGGTTAACTGCTATCTAGCCATCGGTCTATTAACGGGATAGTTTGGCAATTTCCTCTCAAACCCCAAAATAGTCCTATATCGGCTGCAACAAGAAGAGAACCTTCATCATCTGCTATAAAAAGAAGGTTATTCATTGCGGAAAAGGTACACCTTAAGCACTCAAACTTCTTCCTTCCTTACTTCTAAATTAAGTCTTTCTCAGAGGCTGACTTAACTATCGGAGGGGGTTCTCCTGGGCCGAAACCCGGGACCCTCGCTGACTGGTTCTTCTTCTCACAGGAGTCTCGGCTTGATTCTTCGCCAACTTCTTCGTCCGGATCCACTTCGGCAACTAGACTTTCGGTTCACATCCGGATTCTGCCCTCGGAATCTATTAGTGATAACTTCGGCTACATCACTTGGCGCCGTCTGTGAGAACTGAACAAAAAGCCACTAACTTGTCCGAGCACCCCTAGCCGGCCTGATCCGTCCAGCGGCTCAAAGAGGTCCACACACGCCTACTTTCACAGGGGGCTGTGTAGAGGCATAAAAATGGCAAACCGCTTTAGTCCTACATCGGATGTTGTAAAAATAGGCGTATGCTTATAAGCAGAGCGTAACCTCTCTTTCCAACGAGGGTCCTTTTCTAAGGAAAAGGACAAAATCCCACCTCCGTTCTGGGGACAATACCTCAAGGAAGGCATGCAAATTTTCATGCAACATCACCTGGCGCCGTCTGTGGGAAAGAAGCGTTATAGCCATGTCTCATCGACCAGTGACCAGGCGATCCGGCCAAGACGAGGTGGAGACGTAAGCGACTCCGGTGCAGTCACTCCACGCCGAAGGTGCTCCGTCCGTCCTTCCGCAAGGTTTCGTCCTCCAAGCAATATTGAAGCCCCTCGCTTCCAGGGACGACCGAGTGGAGGAACTCCAACAGCAAGTGGTCACGCTGGCCGCTACTGTTACTTCTTTGTCACCGTTGCGGGATATGGTTTCTGCCATCGCCCAGCATATGGGGTTGTTGAATCAGCCCGCACAGCAAGTACTGCCTCTTCCTCAATACTGCCCTGCTACTCAGCCTGCGAAGGGACAGCCAACACCCTCGCGGGCGTTTCACAACGAAGCAGCTTCGGCGCGCAGCGAACCATTTGGGTCACAAGGCCGAATTCCTCGCGCCAGTCATATTATGACGGAGCAGGACAATGCTTCGTCCGGATTTCATCCGACTGAGGCCGAAGGGCATTCGGCCGCTACTTCAACCACTCCGGAGCTAGACCGGAGATTAACAGAGATGAAGAAGGAAATGCAGCATATGGTCTCCTGGCCATATGGAGCACCTCTCGCCAGCACCATCCTGGAGCAAACTCCTTCCTCCCCGGAGCTTCTGGCCATTGAAGTACCTTCCAACTTCAAGTTACCAAAAGGTCCTCTATGTGATGGAATGACAGATCCAGTCTCCCATTTCCAGAGATTTAACTCTTACCTCTCCGTCCGAGGGGTTTCTGAGGCAGTCCGCTGCCGTCTCTTCCCCCTCACTCTAGAAAAAACAGCTTCAACTTGGTTTGAAACATTGGCTCCCAATTCTATTCATTCTTTAGTACATTTAGGCCAATTGTTTATCGACCAATTCTATGATGCCACTCGGCAATGCAAAACCTCGACCAGTCTACTTGCCATTCGCCAAGGGCTGACCGAGACTCTTCAAGAATACTTTACTAGGTTCCGGACCGAAGCAGCCCAGATTCCGAACCTGAACAGCTCGATTGCGGTCTCAGCCATCATCAGCGGATGCACAGACAAGGGGCTTCTCAGCTCTATCGGGAAGCGTCATCCTCCTACCTTCCAGGACCTAGTGGCTCGGGCCCATAAATATATCAACCGGGAGGTCCTGATGATGTCCAAGGGCAAAAGTGTTGCCGAAACAGTATCGGCTATTACCCCGCCGGCGGCACGTTCTCGCCCTGAAGATCATGAACCCTCTCGCAAGAGATACCGGAGAGAAGAATGGGGCCGAGACAAGCGTCGAGATCCGCAACAGAGGTATCTACCACTACCTGCTCCACCCTCTTGGATGCTCATGGAGGTGAAAGGTATGCTTCGGCAGCCTGAGCGCATTAGAACTGATCCTCGCCGAAGGGACTCCCGAAAATATTGTGAGTACCATCGGGAAACTGGGCATTCAACTAACGAATGTCGGCACCTTCTGGAGGAGATTGATCGCGTCATCCGAGAAGCCCGCTTGCCGCAATACCGACGAGTACAACCTCAACAGCGGTAGAGCCGAGACACCCCCGCAGCGCCAAGACAACCCCAACTCTCGAATAAAGAAGCACCACCTCAGCCGAAAGCTGCTTCGGCCCCGGCAGAAGCATCGCATTAGCGACCTAGTGCCGGGTCAATCATGATGATATCTAGAGGACCTAGAGAGGGATCACGGCATTGTTGTGCCGAGGCGGTGTTAGATGTAGCGGCGATCGACACTAGGCCGAAACGACCTCGTCAAGAAGACATCGTCTTCGGCCAAGAGGATCTGACTGACGTTCAAGTCCCTCATGATGATGCCCTTGTTGTAAATGTTGTACTAAAAAACTACGATGTCCATCGTATCTTTGTTGATAATGGGAGCGCACCCAATGTGCCTTTTTATGATTGTTTCTTAAAAATGGGTTTGACCGAAGCTGATATGAAGCCTCACCGAGGGGCCCTGTTCGGTTTTAATGGTGCGCCCTATCGGTTGGAAGGCATCGTCCAACTACCCGTGACCCTCGGCACAGCACTAAGGCAACTAACTATTGAGACGGATTTTGCCGTCATGAAAATTGATTCAGCCTACAACGCCATTTTTGGCCGAAGGTTGATCAGAGGAATTGGAGCTGTGCCTTCGTCCTATCATCAAAAACTGAAGTTCCATACTAGTCATGGAGTCGGCGAGGCGAAAGAGAATCAAGAAGCAGCTAGACAGTACTATATGATCTCGGTCAAAGGGAAGGTTGTGGCTGAATCCCTTTCGATCAAATCTTCGGCCGAAGCATCTCCAGGAGAAGAGCTTGTAACTATCCCCGTTTCAGGAGGAGAAGGCCGAACGCTGATGATAGGTTCCGCCCTTGAGAAAGCCGAAGCCGAGAGACTTGCCAGCTTTTTGAAGGAGAACCTCGACGTCTTCGCCTGGTCTCCCTCAGATATGCCCAGAGTCGACCCGGAGGTAGCAGAGCACCGGTTGCATGTCAATCCGAATCAACCTCCGGTCAAGCAGAAGCTGCACATCATCAACCAAGAATAGAGAATGGCCATCCAAGCTGAAGTGTAAAAGGGTCTGAATGCGGGACATCTCCGAGAAGTACATCATCCGGAATGGATTGCCAATGTGGTGATGGTGCCCAAAAAAGACGGTAAGTGGCAATGTGTGTTGATTCAACTAACCTCAACAAGGCATGTCCGATGGACAGTTTCCCGCTACCTCGGATAGACCAGATGGTAGACGCCACTTCCGGCCATGAACTACTCAGCTTTCTCGACGCCTATTCGGGCTATCACCAAATACGAATGCATCCTATGGACGAGGACAAAATAAGTTTCACAACATACCTCAGCCTCTATTGCTACACCCGGATGCCTTTCGGCCTGAAGAATGCTGGAGCAACTTATCAGCGCCTCGTCAACAAAATGTTTGCCCCATAACTCGGCCGAAACATGGAGGTTTACATCGACGACATGCTGGTAAAAAGCCGCGTCGCCACTGACCATTTGGCCGATTTGGCCGAAACATTCTCTACCTTGCACATATATAAAATGAAGCTGAATCTTGCCAAGTGCGTTTTCGGCGTAGCCTCTGGGAAGTTCCTCGGCTATATGGTCACCCGCAGAGGGGTGGAGGCGAATCCTGCAAAGATTGCGGCCATCCTTCAAATGCGCCCTCCGGCGAACATCCGAGAAGTTCAAAGGTTAAGCGGACGAATCGCTGCACTGAGCCGCTTCATGTCGAGGGCGGCGGACCATTGCTTCCCTTTCTTCAACCTACTAAAGAAGACCAACGACTTCTCCTAGATAGACGAATGCCAATCAACTTTCGATCAACTAAAGACTTACCTTTCCAATGTTCTTGTTTTGTCTAAGCCAGTCCAAGGAGAACAACTATTCATTTATCTCGCCGTTTCAGAAGCTGCTATCAGTGCCGTCCTTGTCAGAGAAGAAGATGGTGTTCAAAGGATAGTTTATTATATAAGCCGAGCGTTCTGTGAGTGCTTAAAATGGATGTGTGATTATCATGGAAAATCTATGTTGTTTAAGTGCAAAATAAAGCCTATTAAAAAGAAACTAAGTGATCGCCAGAAACTTTTGACTTAAAAGTTCCAAAAGAAAGATTTTGATCGCCTACTTATTTGAACGTGGGAGATGTTAAGCTCTTGATTCCCCCTCTTCAGCCGGCTGAAGAAAGAGAACCATTTCTTGTATTTGTTCTTGCTTTGATTGCTGTTGAGTTTGAGGATCGTCCAGAGTCGTTGTGATTTGCTTATTGATTTCCTCCCCTTTGATTCTCTTTTGCACCGTGTAGAAAATAGAAAGAAATGAAGGAATGATGAGAATTCAGGCAGAAGTAGTATCCATTCTTAACAGAGTTTTAAACATGCAACTAAACATAGAAAACTCACTTGTTGGGATGGTCTTTGAAACCCCTTTAAATTGGTTTTGAAAATGATGCTAGTGTTGTGTGTGTTGCATGGAGTGATGTGATGAAATATGCAAGATTAATAGAAATGAAAAATGAAGAGAATGCAGAAATGAATTGAAAAACTTATGCCGAATGGATGAAGAATGGAAAGCTTTGATCTTGAATGGATGAAGATTGGATGAAGAACGGACGCCGACTTCTGGAAACAGTAGCACTTCGACGTTTGGACGTCGTTGCTTCGATCTTCAATTCGATATCGCTTCAATCATTAACTAATCACTAACTCTGTCACCCATTCAAGAGGCAGGGTATTTATAGACTTCCTGGCATCTGCGGATTTACATGGAAAAATCTTAAGATTTATCCATCTTAACCAATAGATAAATACATATTAATTCATCTTTATCTGTAATTATCTAAAACGCGTCGACCATTCCCGACGCCTTTCAGATTGATTAAGATGAAGATAAACATCCGGGAAAATTCATATTTATCTGTATTAGATAAAACGCGTCGTCCATGAAAGACGCCTTTTACACTAATTAAGATAAGGATAAACATCCGGAAGAGAAGTAGAAATAACTTAGGAAACATAAAACGCGTCGTGACTTGTAGACGTCTTTTAGCTAATTAATCAACTGATTAAAATTCAAATTTAAACGTTAAAATAAGAATAAACTCTAAATGGCGTCCACACAGGTCGACGTCTTTTAGACTTCTTCATATTTTAACTGAAATTTGAGTTAAAATCAATTTAATTGATTAACTTAAACATGTCTGTTAAACCCGACACTCAAAAAGATCAATAAAAATTAATCAATAATTAATATTAGACCATTATAAGGCATTATTATATGATATGAAATTTACTCGAAATGACGTCAAAATTAGCGTGTCTACAGCTGCCTCACTTTGACATCGTCTTTGCAAGGGAGTGAAATGAAATGAAATGTACTGAAAAGGTGATGTCAAGGTGTGATGAGACACGCTCTTAACATCACATGATTGGAATTTTTCTCAAGATCATCAATGAAGATAGCTCAAGGAGATCAATGGAATCAATCATGTCTGGATGAGGTAGACAAGGAAATAAAATAAAGTCGATCAACCTCTTCGGAGTGGGAAGTACCCCAGGTCATAGACACTGCAGGTTTCATCATGGGGAGCGTTTGCCAGCCAATGTGGACGTGCTGCAGCCATGATGGATCTTAAAAGAAAACAAGAAATATTGGATAAAGAATCCAAGAAAGGATAGAATTCCAATGATATCTTCAAGCGAACCTCAAAGATAATCAAGATACGCAATTCAGAATGGAATATTTCATATCATGTTGAAATTATTTGATTAATGGTCCGAAACTTAATCAGTAATTAATTTTTATCACAATGATTTCAAAGTCCTACATGATGCGTGCTGGGCTAAAAGAAAAATACAAAGTCAAATAAAATATAAATTAATCAAGGATAATATTGTTAAATTGTCATTAATGAGTCTGCGTACCAGTTCTTGTAATTCAATGCTAAGCCGAAGCTCGTTTATCCACGTACCGTTTCACAAAAGTGGAACCATCGTCCTCACTAATTAACAATCCGACGGCCTATCCGTGCGATTAAGAATTCTCTGGAATTATCACTGTTTTTGTTGTAGGGGAACTCAAATTCCAGTTTCATCAAAACCACAAGGTCCTTAATATACTCTAATAAATACTTAACATATAGTAATTATGATGATGCACAATAATTACATGAAAGGAGTACAAGGGTAGAGATAACCGTCTTTTTAGCCACGGTTGAGACTCATAAACTCCCACAGTGGGATCTTCTTAATATTTCTCAGCTTTGCAATCATTTCTTTAATTTTCCTGTACTCAAAATTCATCAGTAACTTCAAACATGTGTTTGACTAAACATTAAAATATGGAGTTTCGGGAAAATGACAGAAAGGTTGAAATGCGTCGTGTCGCACCGACGCCATTCAATCTTTAAAACGCGGCGGTGTTATACGACGCCTTTTAAGTTGCAGAAACAGAATTCTGCCTGTTCTCTACTCAGATTCCAACTCTTTTCAAGCCTTGTGTCCTGTATATGACTTGAATAAACAGGTTAAGCATCTATTCAGACTTAGCCCCTTACCTGGTTAGTAACCGACTACTTGATCCTATCCTTGGTAGAAGGGTCAAGGGGCATAGCCTTTATTAACAAAGGTAATCGAACTGTAAGCAAAATGCAAGATGCAAGCAGACAGATGCTCACTGAAAATAAAAGGAATGAAGCATATCAAATGCAACAAGCAGATGCTAAGTGAAATATTTTTGTTTGTTGTTTTGAAATATTCATTTTTGTTTGTTTGTTTTTTTTTTTTTTTTTTGAAATATGTGTCTTTTTTTGGCTTTTGAAATATGTGTACTATTTTTGGATTTTGACATATGTGTACTTTTTTTTGGATTTTGACATATGTATTTTTTTGAATTTTTGACATATGTATTTTTTTTTGGATTTTTGAAATATGGTGTAAACTAAAGACCAGCATGGTACTCAGATCAAAAGATCATATTCATTTATGAACTTAATTCCCAAATTGTTCTTTAATAATTTAACTTAAACCCATTGTATTTGAATTTGTGTTTCCATTCGTGATCCTATTTGATGATTTGACCTTCAGTCAATCTAAACCATTCCTTAAGTTTAGAGTACGCCTCTTTAGAAAGAAAAGAAGAATTAGTTTAGAAAGCCCATGAGAAGGTTCCGGAGACCTAAAAAGATGTTCCTTTCTTACCCTAATATCTGTTGGGGTTCGGTCATTTTCTTTCCGGGGTATTTATCGACCTTGCGTTCCCTTTTATTTCATTTCATGGCCTTGATATAACGTTTGTAATGTAATGACCTTTTGATTTGACATTTGGATTTTGCCTTTGCTTTGCTTTTCTTTTCTTTTCTTTGGGATGGATCTCCCCCTTTTTTCTTATGACGGCCCCCTACTAAGATGGCGGGTATTCTTGGTAGTCTATTCTAAGTCTCCTTCTGTCATCATGGGCCGAGTGTAAAACAGAATTTTGTTTTAAAAGGAATGATTTGTATTTCACACTTTCAGTCAAGCTTTCGATATTCCTTAGGACTTGGCATCTCTTGTTACTCACGAATCAAACGTGTCAGTGTGTGTAGTAATGTGTTTGAAGTTAAATTATCCAGACTAATAAGGGAACTTGAGTTTATAAACTTTCTGATTCCACTGGTCTTTGTACCATACTGATCGACTCTTTAACCTAAGGGTAGTATTTCTTAAGATGTAAACCGTTCCAGGGGTGAGTTAGCTCTTCTCCTTCTGTATTGACAAGACGGTAAGCGTTACTAGGAAAAGCGTGTGATACAACATAAGGTCCTTCCCAGTTGGGTTAGAGCTTAGAACGCGGACCACTAGGTTTTACAAAAATCTTTTTGACGACCATTTCACCGACTTTGAACTTACGTTCAATGACATTCTTTTGATAAAAATGTGCTAGTCTATTTTGATAAACTCTTGCATGATTAGCGGCTGACCACCTTCTCTCGTCTAAGAGTTCCAATTGAGCAAGGAGTGTTGAACGGTGTTCATCAATGGAAAATTTCTTATTCAATTGTACTCTTAATGACGGTATAAGGATCTCGTATGGAACTACCGCCTCCATTCCAAATGTTAAGGAATAAGGAGTTTGCCCAGTGGGCGTGCGGATTGAAGTTCGGTAGGCCCATAGAGCCTCAACCAATTTTTCTGGCCAGTCTGCGAATTTGTTAGATTTGCACGTCTTTTTGATGATTTTTATCAAAGTCTTATTAGTTGCCTCTGCTTGGCCATTGCCTTGCGGATAATAAGGAGAGGAATGATGCAATGCAATTCTATACCTGTTGCAGAGGTCCTTCAATTCTTGTGACACGAACTGCGGTCCGTTGTCGGTGACGATGGTGCTTGGAATTCCAAATCTGGTGATGATTGTAGACACGCTAATTTTGACGTCATTTCGAGTAAATTTTATATCACACAATAATGCCTCAGAATGGTCTGATAATTAATCATTAATTAATTTTTATTAATCTTTTTGAGTGTCGGGCTTAACAGATGTGTTTAAGTTAATCAATTGAATTGATTTTAGTTCAATTTGAGTTAAAATATGAAGAATTCTAAAAGACGTCGACCCACGTGGACGCCATTTATAGTTTATTCCTGTTTTAACGATTAAAATTGAATTTTAATTAATTGATTTATTAACTAAAAGGCGTCTGGGAATGTCGACGCGTTTTAGGTTTCCTAAATGGTTTCTACTTCTCCTGCGGATGTTTATCCTTATCTTAATTAGTCTAAAAGACGTCTACATAAGTGGACGCGTTTTACCTAATAAAGATAAAGATAAGTTTTCCCGGATGTTTATCCTTATCTTAATTAGTCTAAAAGACGTCTACATAAGTGGACGCGTTTTGCCTAATAAAGATAAAGATAAGTTTTCCCGGATATTTATCCTTATCTTAATTAATATGAAAGGCGTCAGCTAAGGTGGACGCGTTTTAGATAATTACAGATAAAGATGAATTAATCAGTAATTATATGTCGGTTAAGATGGATAAATTCGGAGTTTTTTAATGTTAATCGCGAACGCAAGAAATGCCTATAAATACCCTGCATGTTGAAGAGAAGAAAAAAGAGGAAGAACAGAATTAAATTGAGTTGAGCCATAGCGTTATAGCGAGTTGAAGATTGAAGCAACGTCGTAACGCCGGAGCGCTGCCATTTCCAGAAGACGGCGTCCTTTCAAGATCTTCACCCTTTCAAAGCTTCAACTGATTGGGCATAAGTTTTTCATTACTGCATTCATTTCATTAGTTTTATTTTTTCATATTCACTTCATGCAAACACATACCACAGCATAATCTTTCAAAAACCTACTTAATCTAAGGGGTTTCAAAGCCATTAAAACAAGTAAGTTTGCTGTTTTAAATATGCTTAAAATCATGATTAGTTCAGATACTACTTCTATTTAAATTCTCATCATAGTTCTTCATTTTCTGTTTCTGTCTCTGTTGCACTCAACGACAACAAGAGATCAAAAGGGGAAATCAAGCACAACTTCTGGACGATCCTCAACCTCAAATTCCACAGCAAGAACAAAGAAGCAAAGAAAGGGCTCTCTTTCTTCAGCCGGCTGAGGAAGGGGAACCAAGGACTCAATCTTCCGCGTTTGAAAGGTAGGCGATCATATTCTCTTTTTGAAACTTTTTAAGTTAAAAGTTTCTGGCGATCACTGCACTTTAGTTGCTGTTTTAATAGGTTAGTTTACACCTAAACAACATAGATATTTCATGTTAATCACACGGTCATTCTAAGCACCTACAGCTTTTTTGGCGATCACGGTGGGACTTGGTCTCGCCATCTTTTAGTTTCCTTTTGTTCTTGCTATCATCATATCGGGCACCCACGGTGCACCATTTGTGTCTCTGGACACGTCCTCACCAATTGGTGAGTGTTTAGTTTAATTGATTTCCCTCGTGCACCACGTGCACACCCCAGTGGCAAGATCTTGCCCCCCCCCTTGATTAACTCAAAAAGCTGTTTTTGTGATAAAAATGATGTGTGATTGATTGTTTTTCTAGTTGTTTAGTTAGTAAACCATCCTGTTTAAAATCTGGAACTAAAAAAATTTGCATGAGTCGATTGTTTACTGCTTTTCATCTTGTTTAAGGAGGATTCAACCCAGAAAATCCTCCTGGAAAACTGTTTCTGCGAACTGAAAAGCGTTCAGGATAGCTGACGCGTTTCAAAACCGCGTCAACCTACCTAGACGCCTTTCAGGCTTCACAGTTTCTCTGCTGTCTGCATCTGCTTCTGCGAAAAATTAAGTTCTGTTTTGAATAGCGTCGACAACCATCGACGCGATTCATACAGTTTCTTAATTTTTTCCAGTTTCCAGATTTTTGTGTTTTGAGTGCTAGCTACCCATTACTTACTAAGCATTAGAGGCCATCCAGGCCACAGGACATACGCATTTAGGCTAATCCCTCCTCTTCTTAGGAACACATTACTCGACGTCAGCAACTCTCTCTGATTGGGTTGGTCCCTTGATCAGACTAGAGAAGTTGACGTTGAGACCTCCATAAGTCCCCAAAATCAAGGTATTCCTCCTTGATCATCGGGCTGGTTGTACCAATTGAAGTCCCGGTTAGATTTTGAAAGCGTTGTGAGAGAAAGCCCTAGAGAATAACGGTGGAAATCGAACTGAAACTAGGATCCTTTCCCTGAGCGAAATTGTGGTTTAATCCAATTCAAATAACTCAACAAGGAATCCTAAAATCACGTTAAGCATCCACTTGTTTGATTAATCTCTGTACAACTTGGTTGATTAAATCTTTGAAAAGAGAATCTAACATCATGTTGCTACGATCAGGTAGGGACTTGAGTGTGGCTCCAGACGCCATGGTTAATTACGAGGGAGATGTTAATGCCCCTCGGGATTCTGAGTACAACTATGAGAGTGGGAGAGATGCTGATGCCTCCCGTAGTTCTATCCCCATTCCGTATCGTCTAGATGGGAATGTTCGGACACCTCTTTTGCCTCCGCGTGATCAATATCCTGATCCTCTTCCGCATGAATATGCGATCCCTAATCCTGATCTTGAGGGGGACATGAACCAGAATGATCCCTCATCCTCTGATCCTACGGATCTCATCAATGCTCTGGGAGTTCTTGCCTCCCGACTGGACCCTCAGCAGTTCGAGGCGATCCAATCTATTTTGAAGGGGAAGGCACCCATGCAGCCTGCCGAGCCGAACCCGGTGGCTCCCCCTGCTGTTCCTCAGCAACCTTCTTTTCCTCCTCCTTATATCCCTCGGGCATGGCGGAAGCGCTGCCGGACCTCCCCTCTATTGTCCACCCTGTCCAACGTACTCTAGGCAGCAGGCCTACCAAGTACCTCCTCCTCCTCCTCCTCCTCAAGCAGATCTGACCACACAAACGCTGCTGGCCAAAATGGAGCGTATGGATGAGCAATTTAATAACCTCCAGAAAATGATGGGGGTCAGAGCTGTACCAGAGATCAGTCTACCGAGTCTGCCAGTATTCCATCTGCCACCCTCTGAAATGCCAGTGTACCGAAAGTACAACGGTACTGGTAACCCCTTCACACACCTGAAGGAGTTCATGTATGAATCCTCTTTCTGGCAGAACGATAAGAGGTCGTTGGCCTTCTTGTTCAGGAGATCTCTAGAGGGACCAGCCCTCGAGTGGTTCTTTTCCCTGGAACCCTCAGAAGTAGAAGATTACGGTATCGTTTCACGCAAATTCATTCAACGATACCAGGACAGAGTTGCACCCTCCTTGTCTATCACGGACCTCATTGCAGAAAAGATGAAACCGGATGAGGAGTTTGTCAGTTTTGCTGACAGGTGGCGTGGTCTGGCTGAAAAAGTGAAGGATCACTTGTCCGAGTCCGAACAAGTGAAAATGTTAATTTCTAATGCCACGCCCCAGTTTAAGCTCGTCCTCTCCTTGAACAATTTGACTAACATGGCAGAGCTCTATGAAAGAGCACGGTACTGCCAGAATGCTTTCAAGGACGCTACATTCTCTAGCGTCTTTGATCCTCATAGACCTAGCAGACCTCCGCCTCGGAAGCCTGCAGTGCCGAATTCTCCCAGCACAGGTCCGACTACCGAGGGCACGCTCTCTCATGAGCAAGTGAGCACCATGAACAATAACTCGCCCCAGTTCGTGAGGAGTCAGCAGCAGTACCAGAGGCCACAGCAGCAAGGGTACAGACAGCAGCAGAACCCCCAGTACCAACAACAGTATCAGCGGCCCCAGCAGCCGAATCAGAATTAGAACCAGCAACAGCCGCAACGGCAACAACAGTACCAGCAACCCCAGCAACAGCAGTATCAGCACCAGCAACAGCCACAGTATCAGCCGCGCGCACCGCCGGCGTACCACAATGTCCCTCCTCCTGGTGACTACAACCAGCAGAGGAGACCTCCAGGCCCGAAGAGGGCAGAATACCCGGCTCTCCCAGAATCCTTGGCCGATATCTTCAGTGCTTTAATGGCAGCTAACGCCTTAGTTTTGCCAAGGGAAAAGGCCGTCTGGCCTCAAAATGCCGATACGTCCAGATATTGCTACTTCCATAGGCAACCTGGGCATACCATTGACACCTGCTTCCAATTCAGAGATTATATTCATGATCTTAACGAGCAGGGCGGCATAGACTGGGAGGAAATGAAGAAATACATAACAGCCCTGAAGGCGAGGAGACCGCAACAGCAGCAACAGCAGCAGCAAGCAAGACCACCAGCACAAGCAGCAGCACCACCCAACATGGGCATAGTGCAGAACCCACTCCCGGAGCACCAGAATCAGAACCAGGTTGCTCCCATTCTAACGAACAGCCAGTCTGAGGCTAGTCGTGGGCAACAATGGAGGATAGAGGACTCTTCCTCTCTCTACTCAACGGGTCACGTTCAAAGTACCGCAGAGCGACTACCACGCCGCACCATCCACATACCCAGACCACAACCCGTCACCATCACCCCTCTACCCACACCCACATATCATTCGCCCTCATCCAATAACTCACTACCACTACCCACCTTCCTTAGACCCATTGCGCCCCGCACTCCTACGCCTCCATCATATACCCCTCCGCAAACCAATAACGCACCCCTTTTACCATCTAGGCCATTATTACGCGTACCATTTCCTACTTCGCCCATTACCACTACCACCTACCCAGATATGCCCCAACCATCTAAACCGTTACTACGCGTACCATTCCCCACTTCGCCAACCACTTACCCATCTACCATCCAACCATCTAGGCCTTTAATCCGCACCGCGCCATCACCACCTAACCCTACGCCATCACCATCTAACCCAACGCCACCACCTACGCATCAACCCTCCGCACCGCTTACGCCACCCAACTCTGCGGTACTCAAGGTGTCACCCGGATCCTCCACGGTCGAGGAACATGCGCTCCGGAGTGGAAGGATTTTCAACAAGGTCTTTCCTCAGTCCACAGTCAGAGACGGCCCATCACAGCCGATTGAGGAAGCCCATAATGAAGAGAGTGCACCAGGCACTCAATACGACTTGTTGAAACATCTGGACAGAACACCGGCACGGATCACTGTCCTGGAATTGATTAAAAGGTCCAAGATTCACCAAGAAGCTTTAATGGAATACCTACAGAAGGTGATGGTCAATGAAGACGTGCCGGTAGAGAAAATTGCAGCACTACTAGTTCCACAGGGGGATCAGCCCTCAATTACATTTCACACATCGGAACTAGCACCGCCAGCCGCCAGAAGCATGGCTCTGAGCATCACGGTCAATATCTCCAAGAAGGCCGTGGATGCATGCCTGGTTGATATAGGGGCTTCAATTAATGTTTTACCTCCGAAGACCCTGGAGCTATGCGGTGTGCCCAAGGAGAAATGGCTGCCTAGCCCCATCTCAGTTACGGCATATGACAATTCTACCCGTTCCCCTCTGGGAATGGTTTATTTAAAGGTAGAGTTAGGTCCAGTAAGTCATGCAGAGGTCGAATTTCATATTCTAGAAATCGACCCTTCCATAAATGCCATTCTTGGACGTCCTTATATTAAAACTCTTGAGGCGATTCCTTCTACGAATCACCAATGCCTCAAATTCCCTTACAAAGGACGAATTATTAAAGTGACGAGCATGCCGATCCTTGCTGCTGCTCATACCTTGAATATTAAATCTGCTGTTTTACCTGGCCGACAACCTTTTCTGTCGGTATTACAGGTCTACCGTCCAGTGGCTGATCCTTTGAAAGCCGCTACCATTTCTCCATACCCATTAAATGCTATCAAAAGGGGGAAGTGCATGAGTACCCCAGGATGGAGAATCATGATGCAAAATGGCTATCAGCCTGGGAAAGGTCTGGGCACACAGTTGCAAGGCAGGACCACTCCTGTTAAAAATCATCGGGCAGTACCTGGAAGCGGTCTGGGCTATAGGCCGAGAAAACTGAAGCAAGACAGGGTTCAGCAAGAAGACGGTCAAGAAATCTTGGAAACAATGTCCACACCACTGAAAGAAGGCCGGGATCCCTTAACATGGACTCTATATACACACTTTGTGAAAGGGCCCATACTTAGTCACGACAACACGGTGGTCATTACTTCCTGTTTTGACTTCCATGACATATATGGGAGGGACTTGGCCAGACATTGTTCCGAACTACTTACATACCAATCCTTGGAGGCTCTGCGGCCTATGAAGAGGAGGAAATTCCATGACCCGGAATGCGAATGGTACAGATGGTTCGACCTGAGGGACCTATACATAGCACTGAACAGACTATTCCTGGATCCTGCAGAACCCAAGTGGCCACCGCAGATTGACGAGCTAATTGAGAGCCCTGGCACAATCTTTGACAAGCGGATACTGCTGTCCGAACAAACTGATGAAGGGGAGCCAGATGACCCCTATGAAGCTGGTTACACAACAGATCTGCTATGGAGGGGGACATATCCTTCACATGTCTTCATGCTCCATACTCTTTTTCGTACACTACTCTTGACCCCGACTTGGTCGCGGGTCATAATTGAAGATATTCCACGGGCTCCGCCCATTATGATAACTCTGTCCCCTCGGGACTTTATTCCACAACCTCCTCTCGACCTGGAGAGGTTGTATAATCTGATCTGGGACATATTGCTATATGATCTCCCTAATCCTCTGGCCTTGGTGCCGCTTCCTCCGTCCGATTCTCCTCCCATTTGTATTCATTCTTGCTTTATGTTTAATTCTTTCATTGTCCAAAAAAAAACGCCAATTTGGCAACAAATTCTTCCCAAATCATTATCGAGGAAACATCTTACTTGTCCGATTACACCCCATCGCGCGGGTCCGTCGGTCAAGATTCTCTCCTAGATCTACTCTGTCCCTCCCCACGGGAGGATTCACCTGTATTTCCACTTGTGTCCCAGGATTTTCATCCTGCTTCATCTTTATTAGGTTATGATAGGCAGTTTAGTGAAGTTAGGGAGTCCAGTTTTAGGAAGGTTAGGAAGTCTAGGAAGCCTAAGGGTAGGCAAATTCCAGAAAGATACCTCCAGGATTTGGCTGATAAATGTTCCTTTTACTCTTTAATCCCTCAGCTTTTAGAAGATCCAATTCAGATGCCAGAAGATTGTACAAATGATGAGTCAGTCAATGATGGGTACGGGGTATATGAGTTAGTACATGAAAAGGACCCCATTGTTGAAGATGAGGAAGATGATGAGGACGCAGCGGAGGCATATGCCAGTGGAGTGAAGAGATTTGATGAACCTTCAGCTGCCGTAGAAGAGCCCACAAAAGAAATAAACTTAGGGACTGAAGACGAACCTAAGGTTGTCCTCGTCAGTAAAAATCTTTCTACAGAGGATGAGAAGGCAATGGTACAAGTGCTTAAGGATTATAAGGACACTTTCGCCTGGAGTTATGAGGATATGCCGGGGTTAGACTCATCTTTAGTTGAACACAGGTTAACATTAAAAGATGGAGCTAGTCCGGTCAAGCAGAAATTAAGGCGATTCCACCCACAAATGGCTTTAAAGATGAAGGAAGAGGTCGACAAATTACACAAAGCCAAATTCATTAGAGTTGTCCTTTATCCACAATGGGTGGCCAATATAGTCCCGGTTATGAAAAAGGATGGGAAGGTCAGAATTTGCATTGACTTCCGCGATCTAAACCGGGCGTGTCCTAAAGATGATTTTCCATTGCCTCATATTGATGTACTCATCGATAACACTGCTGGCTATGAGACGTTATCGTTTATGGATGGATTTTCAGGATACAACCAGATTAAGCTGGCAGAAGAGGATCAAGAGAAGACTTCATTCACTACACCTTGGGGAACATATTGTTATGTCGTCATGCCATTTGGATTGAAGAACGCTGGAGCCACTTATCAAAGGGCTATGATGGCGATATTTCATGACATGATGCATATAGATTTGGAAGTATATGTGGATGACTTATTGGTTAAGTCTAAAACGAAGGCTGAGCATGCCAAAGTTTTGGCAAGGGTATTAGAGAGATCAAGAGAATATCAGTTGAAGATGAACCCCAAGAAATGTGTATTCGGGGTATCTTCAGGGAAATTGCTTGGATTCATTGTCAGCAAACGGGGAATTGAGATCGATCCCAATAAGGCGAAGGCTATCAGAGAAATGCCACCTCCCAAAAACTTGAAAGAGTTAAGAGGATTAATCGGGAGGTTACAATTTATTCGCCGTTTTGTCTCCCAGCACTCACAAAGGTGTAAGCCGTTCTATGAGCTTACTAAGCCAGGAGTCCAATTCAATTGGGACGATAAGTGTCAGGAGGCATTTGATGGATTAAAGGACTATTTGGCAAGTCCTCCTGTTTTGAGACCACCATCTCCAGGCAAACCATTGATACTTTATATTTCAGTCCTGGATGATGCAGTGGGGGCTGTCCTAGCACAAGAAGATGAAGAAGGAAAGGAGAGGGCAGCCTATTATCTCTCTAAACTTCTCAACCCCGCTGAACAGAGATACACGGCGATGGAGAAAACATGTGCAGCATTGGTTTGGGTTGTGCAGAAATTAAAACATTATTTTCTGGCCCACGAAGTCCACCTCATCGCTAGAATGAATCCGATTAAGTTCCTTGTGGAGAAATCTGTTCTTACTGATAGGTTAGCACGATGGCAAAGCTTTCTATCTCAATTCGATATTATTTATATTCAACAGAAAGCAATCAAGGGCTATGCCATAGCAGAACATCTCGCTCATCATCCCCTTCCTCGATTTGATCCAGTGCGATCAGAGTTTCCGGATGAGGAACTGATGTCCGTAAATCAAATCAGAGATGATATGTGGACTCTGCATTTTGACGGAGCTCTGAATTCTCATGGAAAGGGGATCGGAATCGTTCTGTTATCACCTGAAGGTGTCACCATTCCACAAGCCTTTCAGCTTGATTTTCCAGTCACCAATAACATAGCTGAATACGAGGCGCTTCTTGCTGGTCTCGAGGCTGCTCATTTTCATGGTGCAACCAAACTCAGGATTGTAGGTGATAGCCAATTAATTCTTCGCCAAGTGCTGACCAAGTATCGAACTCTTAATCCCAAGCTTAAGCCATATCAAGAACTTACTTCTGCTTACTCAAAGCTTTTCACAAAATTGATCTTTGTCCATGTCCCTAGAAATCAAAACATCTTAGCTGACGCTCTAGCTTCACTTGCATCTTCTCTTGATTTTCCGATCAGCAAGCAATCTGAATCAATCATAGTTCATAGGCGTCTTTCACCCACCGTGAAAGATCCTTCATTTCTTAGAACTAAGGAGAAGTTGCTGAAGAAATTCAAAGATGGAAGTATTGTGGAGAAAAGAGAAATCATGTTGATGGAGCTGTTAGAAGAGATGGATGATGAACAGAAGCCATGGTATTATGAAATTGCAAAATATTGTGAAGATCAATCGTATCCTGAAGAAGCTACAACTGAGGAAAAAAGAGCTATCAGGAGAGTTTCTCAACGATACACCCTAGTTGGGGGAGCATTATATAAGAGAGGTTTTGATGGAGTTCTTCTGAGATGTTTAGACGAGGATGAGCTTTGGAAGGTTATGGAAGGAGCTCATAGTGGAGTTTGTGGTGGCCATGTCAATGGACAGATGCTAGCAAAGAAGATCCTTAGACAAGGATTTTATTGGCCAACCATGGAAGAAGATTGTGTAGGATATGTCCGTAGGTGTGCCAAGTGTCAACTTCACGCCGACAAAATTCATTCTCCTGCATCTTCACTCCATCCTGTTTCTTCCCCATGGCCTTTCTCCATGTGGGCTTTCGACATTATTGGACCTCTTGGTAACCCAGATTCCGGCATCAAGCAAAAATCTTTCATTCTCACGGCAACGGAATACTTTACCAAGTGGGCAGAAGCTGAAGCATACGTGGAGATCAAAGCATCAACCGTCTGCAAATTCATCATGAGGAACATCATCACAAGATTCGGGATTCCAAGTACCATCGTCACCGACAACGGACCGCAGTTCGTGTCACAGGAATTGAAGGACCTCTGCAACAGGTATAAAATTGCATTGCATCATTCATCTCCTTATTATCCGCAAGGCAATGGCCAAGCAGAGGCAACTAATAAGACTTTGATAAAAATTATCAAAAAGACGTGTAAATCTAACAAATTCGCAGATTGGCCAGAAAAATTGGTTGAGGCTCTATGGGCCTACCGAACTTCAATCCGCACGCCTACTGGGCAAACTCCTTATTCCTTAACATTTGGAATGGAGGCGGTAGTTCCATATGAGATCCTTATGCCGTCATTAAGAGTACAATTGAACAAGGAATTCTCCATTGATGAACATCGTTCAGCACTTCTTGCTCAATTGGAACTTTTAGACGAGAAAAGATGGTCAGCTGCTAATCATGCAAAAGTTTATCAAAACAGATTAGCACGTTTTTATCAAAAGAAAGTCATTGAACGAAAGTTCAAAGTCGGTGAAATGGTCGTTAAAAGAATTTTTGTAAAACCTGGTGGTCCGCGTTCTAAGCTCCAACCCAACTGGGAAGGACCTTATGTTGTATCGCACGCTTATCCTGGTAATGCTTATCGTTTGATTAATGCAGAAGGAGAAGAGCTAAATCATCCCTGGAATGGTTTACATCTTAAGAAATACTACCCTTAAGTTAAAGAGTCGATCAGTATGGTACAAAGACCAGTGGAATCAGAAAATTTATAAACTCAAATTTCTTTGTTAGTCTGAATAATTAACTTCAAACCCATTACTGCACACACCGACACGTTTGATTCGTGAGTAACAAGAGATGCCAAGTCCTTAAGAATATCAAAAGCTTGACTAAGAGTATAAAGTACAAATCATTCCTTTTAAATAAAATTCTGTTTTACACTCGGCCCATGATGTCGGAACGAGGCTTAAAATAGACTACCAAGAATACCCGCCATCTTAGTAGGAGGCCGTCATAAAAAAAAATGGGAGAGATCCGTTCCAAAGCAAAGCAAAGAAAGAAAAGAATAGAAAAGCAAAAGCAAGGCAAAAAGCCAAATTCAAAATCAAAAGGCCAATACACTACAAACGTTACATCAAGGCCATGAAATGAAACAAAAGGGAACGCAAGGTCGATAAATACCCCGGAAAGAAAATGACCGAACCCCAACAGATATTAGGGTTAGAAAGGGACATCTTTTTAAGTCTCCGGAACCTTCTCATGGGCTTTCTAAATCTATTCTTCTTTTCTTTCTAAAGAGGTGTACTTCAAGCTTAAAGAATGGCTTAGATTGACTAAGGGTCAAATCATCAAATGGGATCACGAATGGAAACACAAGTTCAAACACGAGGGGTTTTAAGTTAAGTTGTTAAAGAACAATTTGGAAATTAAGTTAATAAATGAATATGATCTTTTGATCTAAGTACCATACTGGTCTTTTAGTCAAAAATTCAAAAAAAATGTATATGTCAAAAATTCAAAAAAATGTATATGTCAAAATTCAAAAAAAATGTATATGCAAAAATTCAAAAAAAATGCATATGTCAAAAATTCAAAAAAAAAAATATCTCAAAAATTCAAAAAAAATACATATTTCAAAACCCCAAACAAAATGAATATTTCAAAACCACAAAAAATATTTCAATTAGCATTTGCTTGTGGCATTTAGTGTGTTTCATTCATTTTATTTTCAGTGAGCATATGTTTGCTTGCATGTTGCATTTTGCTTAAGTCTGATTATTCTTATTACCTTTGTTAATAAAGGCTATGCCCCTTGACCATTTATTCAAGGAAAAGATTAATTGACCATTTATTTGGTCAGGCAAGGGGCTAAGCCTAAACAGATACTTAACCTGTTTGTTAAGTGTTGTACAGGATGCAAGATAAGCACAGGAACACGAAATTGGAGCCCAAAAGTTTCATGTATATATCAAAAGTATTTTGTACATGATACATGAAAAGGAAAAGAAGTACAAAAGCCCTCAAGGCTGGCTCTCCCCTCCGCCCTCATCCAACTAGCTCTGGGCCTCGTCCTGGGCATCTGGCGGTGGAGCTCTAGGAGCTGGAGGCGGTCCCATCGCACTTGGCCCTGCCTGGCCAGATGATATGGCTATGCTGGCAGTAAAAGCACTCGCCTGACCTCGATCGATAGCTCGCTGGCGGGCTCGCTGATATCGCTCCTCCACCATCTTGCGCTCATGCTCCGCGACTGACAGCCGACCCTGAAGACTCTCCAGTCGAAGGCGGTCGCGATCTCTCTCCTCAGTCACAACCTCCAGGCGAATCTGGAGGCGTGCAAAATCTCCAGTGGAGAGACGCGCTACCTGCTCCTCTAGAGCCCGGATTCGCGCAGCATCAGCTTCGGCGCGAGCCGCTGCAGTACGGGCATGCTCCAGCTCCGCTTCAGCTCTCTGAAGGGCTTCCTGAAGCTCGGCAACCTGAATAAAAGTCATTGTTAGTTCAAGGCAATCAAGTAATTAAAATCAAATTCATAAATGAAAAGTTGAAGAACTTACCCTAGCAGCACGATCCTCCTCCGCGAGAGAAGCCCGGTGGATGGCGGAGGCAAGCTGACTCTGGAGGTCAGCCAGAGCCGCATCATAGGATGAAGAAGTGGATGATGAAGCCCCGAAGGAAGGAGGAGCCGCCTGGGTGTAGACAGCTCGCTGCACCAAAAGAACACTGTCAGTGGTTAATCGCCAAAACAAATAATTAATTAAAAACATGCATTCATATTCATGCATACATACCAGATCGAACAATTCTTTTTGGACTTGTTCTAGCTGGGCCTCCGCATCATGTAGGCGGGCCCGGAGGTCGATGATGACCGCATCACGTGCATCCTGCAAGTCACGCATTCATACATTCATTCACCAACATAAATCAAGATAATAATAAAATTAAAGACGCATGAATGCATACTTACATCCAGTGGTCGGAGGAGCCGAAGTTGATCGGCGTAATGGGCCCGGTAATGCTGGAGGTAGCCCTCGCTACTCTCCGCACGGGACTCCACCCGTACGCCGCGGCGGTGCCAATCCTCGTACTGCTCGGGGAATTTCGCACGCCAATCTGTGAGGGCTTGCTTGCCCCTCATGCTCCTCCCGACGTCCTCCGGGACCTCCTCGTCGATCCATTCCTGGTGGAGGCCCAGGGTCCTCATCACAAGCCGGAGGCGGAGAGGCTCAATTTCGTTGAGGCAATGTAGCCACATTTGCCTCCCGAACCTCCTCCTGCCAGCCGTCACCCACGGCTGACCCTCCTCGCCCATACCAAGGTACGGGCGCCAGATCACCTGCATATAGATTAGATGCATTCATATAAATAATTTGCATTTAAACAATAAAAGAATTGCATTTAATAAATTTTTTTTAAATAAGTTAAAAACTTACCAAAAGCTCTGGATAGTCCAAGAACTGACGGCAGAGGGCCGTCAGCTGATGGTGCTGTGGAGCTGTGTCCACAATTGGCTGCCAACGGCAGGCCAAGGGGACAGCATCTGGACGAACGATCCTCGCTCTGCCGAGCGGGAAATAATAGTAGCTCCACACCTGCATGCATAAACATATAAGTTAGAAAAAGCATCATATCATATTGCATATCATGAATAAATAATAAAACATTTAATACCTGGAGGAACGGCGAGAAGCCGCTGACAGTAGTCTCCCGGTCCGGAATAACTGCGGATAGATCTGCAAACAAGTGGGCCAGGAGGGCCGCACCCCAAGCATACTCACCTAAGCTATCTAGGTCATCTAACAAGTACAAAAATCTACAGTGGATATGGTCGCCCTTCGTACCGAAGAGTAACCGACCGAAGAAAAAGACAAGAAAGACCCTAAGCTGTCGGTCTACCTCATCTACCTGGCTAGGGTCCCTGCAGTAGATGGCAGAAGACGACTCTGCTAGTCTATCCCTAAACTCCTCCCGGGTCTCGTCAGACCGACGCCGGGGCTCATCTAGACCTAGGGCAGCTTCTACCTCTACCCTGGGGACCATCCTGGACTCCCTGCCCATGCTAGATACCTCTATCCCTAATAAGGCCTCTGCTAATCCTCGATAATCGGGGTAAGTCACCCCACTAACTGGTCGGCCCTCTACCCGGAGGCCAGTGATCCTGGCCACATCCTCTAGGGTGGGGACCATATGTCCCCACGGCATTAGGAAAGCCCGGCTTTCCGCATGCCAACGCTCCCTGAGCGCCTGTAACAAGACTAGATCGAGCCAAAATGGCTCGATGTCTAATATCTCACCGAACCCCATCCGGCGCAGGCGCACCTTCTGGAAGTCCGGGAGCCCTCTGTAAGCCCCTATAACTAGGTCCCAGGAGATCCTAGCCCTTATCACTCCCTGCAAATAAAAACAACAAAAAAAATATGGTCAGTAATGATAAAAAAAACAGGAAAATTCACTCTGTTTTGAAAGGCGTCAGCACACACAGACGTGTTTCAAAACACGTCCACATACCTTGACGCAATTCAAAAATATTTTCTACCTATTTTAAAAATTCGAAATTTGACTTAAAAGACGTCGACCAAGGGGCGACGCCTTTTGAAAGGCGTCACCTGGTCTAGACGCCTTTCAAGTCCAGATTTCGGGTTCTTGGAAGAACCCCTTTCTTCTCCTCTTTTCCTTGCCCATTCAAACCACAAGGGACTTACCGTGTGGAGGTCGCCCTCCTCTTCCTCTTCCACCGCCATGGGCGCCGGTGGAGGGAGCTCTTCCTCCAAGAAGGCCGCCGCCTCGGCTAGCGCCGCCGGCACCTCCTCGGGAACCTCTTCTTCTTGCCTTCGCCTCCTCTTGGCCAAGGTCTTCTTCTTCCTTGAACCCTCGCCGTGTTCCATGGCTCTAGAAGGAGTTTTGAGAGAGAGATCACCGGAATCGCCGGAGCTCGGGTGGAGAGAAGAGATTTTTTGAGAAAGTGAGGAAGAAAGGAGGGCCTTCGCGGGTCTGTAATGAAAAGGGTGAAAGGCGTCGACTCAGAAAGACGCGTTTTAAGGCGTATAAGTTGAGGCGGTAAAGGACAGCTGTTTGAATTGGTTGAAACACGTCCACATGGGTAGACGCGTTTCAGGTTCTGTTCAGAGCTGTACACAGGAAAATCATGAAAGGCGTCTTTGTTACTGGACGCGTTTTCGGGAATTAATCATGGAATTAATGGCAGAATCCTGGGAAAAGTAGGAGAGAGAATTTAAAGGCGTCTATTTATGTAGACGCTTTTTAAGCTTAAATCGGGTTTTTAAGGATTAAATTGAATTTCTGGAAAAGAATATAGTTTGAAAGGCGTCTTTCTGAGTGGACGCATTTTGCATTTTGCAGAACCCGAACTGTTGAATTTTCAGGAAAAATCAGGTTTTTACTTAAGGAAAAATCATATACACATCACAGAAAGTTGGGGAAAGATTCTAAGACATGAAAAATCGTTCTTTATTCAATGGAATCAATCTTTATTACACCAAAATCAAAAAGAGAGACAAAGGACATTCAAGGGAGAATATCATGAAGACCTTTAAGATAAGGAGATTTCAATCTTTTATCTCTGTCTTTAGAGGATCTTACACGATAGCTAAAGCCAAGATTCCATAGAGTAATGATGATTTGTATGGCTTCATAATCTTCATCGGACTCCAGGTCACGCTTCTTGATTGGAAGTGTAGGAGAGAATTCAGGGAACTCGCGACGAGCCAAGCTGAGTTGAGTAAGGCACCGGTGTGGATTGTATAACACAAACTCAGTAGCTCCAATTAACTTGAGGTCTGCTCCTGCTGTGCGGCGCACCCAAACTGGTTTTCCAACGAGAGCAAGCGGAGACGAGTCGAATATGTCGGATGTCATGAGTTTCAAATACTCCCTCCAATCGGCTCGGGTCTTGAGTTTTGGAACCTTGTTGACCATGTACTCATTGAACTTTACAATATTAGCAATGCAATGAATTGGACTATTCAAGAAGATCTGAGATGGATTCAAAGGCCTTTTCTTGCTATGCTCGAATTTGAAGTGAAGTTCAACCCACAAGGCAAAGAGTAGCATGCATCCATATGGAGGACGACCCACAGAAGCTGCAGAAAGTCCACTGTAGAGATATGCTAAGAGAGCAGTGCTAATGGATTTACCTTCGAAAATTGCGCAAATAGCACTGATTTGATCGTCTTCCAAGATGTTATCCTGTGCAGGAAAGAATAAGGCACCAGCAAGGCATGTAACGAGAGCTTTCGTTACATCTTCTGCCTCATCCTCCCTTAGATCTTCAATTTCATAAAGAGTCCACTCGGCTAGTTTTGCGAGATTGATCCCCTTCTTCGTGAGGCATCCTTTAGCTTCTGAAGGATCCTTCATGATAGATGTCAATAGCTGTTGACCGGTGATTCTCTCTTTTGTCAAGGCTATCTTGTCTCTGTTATCTCTGGTCTTTGGGAGACCTAATAGAAGTTCCGCCTCTTCTAGAAGGATTGTACACTCGAAGTCTTGGAAGAAGAACGTATGAGTTTGGGGATGCCACCACTCGATCAAGGCGCCCATAACCGCCCAGTCTACGTTCACACTCTTGTAATTCTTAGCGAGCACTACAAGTTCTTGAAGATCCCACTTGGATATGAACACTTGCATAGAAAGCTTAACACTTTTTGCAAGTTTACGAATCCAAGGGAGAGACGTGAACTTTCTTGGGCCAGGAAACATGGGGTAGGTCTGAAAGAAAGATAAAAAAGGAAGCATGATGAAGAGCATGATGAAAGACATGAAGAACATGAAAGAAAGTTGATTGAACTTACTTGAAGATTGGGATTTCTTCCACTAAGATGATTCTCTATATCTGCAAACATCTCTAGAGACATCTTCGTCTTCTTGTTTGAGGAATCCATCTCTCTTTTTCGGAGTTTCTCCTTCTTGAAGCTTGGGAAGCTTGAAAACCTTGAAGAAACCTTGAAGATTTGGAAGAAAACTCTCCTTTGGATCTTTGGATTATGATAGGATTACTTGGGAGTAACCTTAGGGTGTTTATATAAGAGGAATCGCGATCCTAAGTAGACCTTTTCCGGATTGGAAAAGGGATGTGCATTGATAGAGTTGGAGTTCGGATAGAGAACAACCAGAAATCTGTTTCTGTGAGTAAAAGGCGTCTAGTATACCTGACGCGTTTCAAAGTTAAATGGCGTCTGCTCGACACGACGCTTTTTAGCAATTCTGCTATTTTCCCGAAATTCTGTGGATTTAAATTGAATATTTGTTTGGAACTAATAATTTTGATTGCAGAAAATTCAAGAAAGTCTGAGCAAAGCTGAAAATGTCAAGAAAATCCCATTGTGGAATTCATGAAGTCCCGACCGTGACTAAAAAGACGGTTATTTCTACCCTTGTATTATTCCATGTAATTACTTTGCATTTGCATTACTATATATTAAGTATTTATTAGACTATATCAAGGACCTTGTGTTTTGATGAAACTGGAATTTGAGTTCCCCTTCAACAAAAACAGTGATAATTCCAGAGGATTCTTAATCGCATGGATAGGCCGTTGGATTGTTAATTAGTGGGGACGATGGTTCCACTTTTGTAAAACGGTGCGTGGATAAACGAGCTTCGGCTTAGCACTGAATTACAAGAATTGGTATCTTGACTCATTAATGACAATTTAACAATATTATCCTTGATTAATTTATATTTTATTTGACTTTATATTTTTCTTTTAGCCCAGCATGCATCATGTAGGACTTTGAAATCATTGTAATAAGAATTAATTATTGATTAAGTTTCAGAACATTAATCAAATAATTTCAAACATGATATGAAATATTCCATTCTGAATTGAGTATCTTGATTATCTTTGAGGTTCGCTTGAAGATATCCTTGATTGGATTCTTTATCCAATATTCTTGTTTTCTTTTAAGATCCATCATGGCTGTAGCACGTCCACATTGGCTGGCAAACGCTCCCCATGATGAAACCTACAGTGTCTACGACCTGGGGTACTTCCCACTCCGAGGAGGTTGATCGACTTTATTTTATTTCCTTGTCTACTTCATCCAGACAGGATTAATTCCATTGATTTCCTTGAGCTATCTTCCTTGATGATTTCGAGAAAAATTCTAGTCATGTGATGTTAAGAGCGTGTCTCATCACACCTTGGCATCACCTTTTCAGTACATTCCATTTCATTTCACTCCCTTGCAAAGACAATGCCAAGGTGAGGCAGCTGTAGACACGCTAATTTTGACGTCATTTCGAGTAAATTTTATATCACACAATAATGCCTCAGAATGGTCTGATAATTAATCATTAATTAATTTTTATTAATCTTTTTAAGTGTCGGGCTTAACAGATGTGTTTAAGTTAATCAATTGAATTGATTTTAGTTCAATTTGAGTTAAAATATGAAGAATTCTAAAAGACGTCGACCCACGTGGACGCCATTTATAGTTTATTCATGTTTTAACGATTAAATTTGAATTTTAATTAATTGATTTATTAACTAAAAGGCGTCTGGGAATGTCGACGCGTTTTAGGTTTCCTAAATGGTTTCTACTTCTCCTCCGGATGTTTATCCTTATCTTAATTAGTCTAAAAGACGTCTACATAAGTGGACGCGTTTTACCTAATAAAGATAAAGATAAGTTTTCCCGGATGTTTATCCTTATCTTAATTAGTCTAAAAGACGTCTACATAAGTGGACGCGTTTTGCCTAATAAAGATAAAGATAAGTTTTTCCGGATATTTATCATTATCTTAATTAATATGAAAGGCGTCAGCTAAGGTGGACGCGTTTTAGATAATTACAGATAAAGATGAATTAATCAGTAATTATCTGTCGGTTAAGATGGATAAATTCGGAGTTTTCTAATGTTAATCGCGAACGCAAGAAATGCCTATAAATACCCTGCATGTTGAAGAGAAGAAAAAAGAGGAAGAACAGAATTAAATTGAGTTGAGCCATAGCGTTATAGCGAGTTGAAGATTGAAGCAACGTCGTAACGCCGGAGCGCTGCCATTTCCAGAAGACGGCGTCCTTTCAAGATCTTCACCTTTTCAAAGCTTCAACTGATTGGGCATAAGTTTTTCATTACTGCATTCATTTCATTAGTTTTATTTTTTCATATTCACTTCATGCAAACACACACCACAGCATAATCTTTCAAAAACCTACTTAATCTAAGGGGTTTCAAAGCCATTAAAACAAGTAAGTTTGCTGTTTTAAATATGCTTAAAATCATGATTAGTTCAGATACTACTTCTATTTAAATTCTCATCATAGTTCTTCATTTTCTGTTTCTGTCTCTGCTGCACTCAACGACAACAAGAGATCAAAAGGGGAAATCAAGCACAACTTCTGGACGATCCTCAACCTCAAATTCCACAGCAAGAACAAAGAAGCAAAGAAAGGGCTCTCTTTCTTCAGCCGGCTGAGGAAGGGGAACCAAGGACTCAATCTTCCGCGTTTGAAAGGTAGGCGATCATATTCTCTTTTTGAAACTTTTTAAGTTAAAAGTTTCTGGCGATCACTGCACTTTAGTTGTTGTTTTAATAGGTTAGTTTACACCTAAACAACATAGATATTTCATGTTAATCACACGGTCATTCTAAGCACCTACAATGATGTTCTTCATGATGAACTTGCAGACGGTTGATGCTTTGACTTCCGTGTATGCTTCAGCTTCCGCCCACTTGGTAAAGTATTCCGTTGTCGTGAGGATGAAAGACTTTTGCTTGATGCCGGAATCGGAATTGCCAAGGGGTCCAATGATATCGAAAGCCCACATGGAGAAAGGCCATGGGGAAGAAACAAGGTGGAGTGAAGATGCAAGAGAATGAATTTTGTTGGCGTGAAGTTGGCACTTAGCACACCTACGGACATATCCTACACAGTCTTCTTCCATAGTTGGCCAATAAAATCCTTGTCTAAGGATCTTTTTTGCTAGCATCTGTCCATTAACATGGCCACCACAAAGTCCACTATGAGCTCCTTCCATAACCTTCCAAAGCTCATCTTCGTCTAGACATCTTAGAAGAACTCCATCAAAACCTCTTTTGTACAGTGCTCCTCCAACTAGGGTGTATCTTTGAGCAACTCTCCTGATAGCTCTCTTCTCTTCAGTTTTAGCTTCCTCAGGATATAATTGATCTTCACAGTATTTGGCAATTTCATAGTACCATGACACGAAGATGTTTTGATTCCTAGGTACATGGACGAAGATCAATTTCGTGAAAAACTTTGAATAAGCAGAAGTAAGTTCTTAATAAGACTTGAGTTTGGGATCAAGAGTTCGATACTTGGTCAGCACTTGGCGAAGAATCAGTTGGCTATCACCTACAATCCTGAGTTTGGTGGCACCATGGAAATGAGCAGCCTCGAGGCCAGCAAGGAGTGCCTCGTATTCAACTATATTGTTGGTGACTGGAAAGTCAAGCTGAAAGGCTTGTGGAATGGTGACACCTTCAGGTGATAACAGAACGATACCGATCCCCTTTCCATGAGAATTCAGAGCTCCGTTAAAATGCATAGTCTACATATCATCTCTGATTTGATTTACGGACATCAGTTTCTCATTCGGAAACTCTAATCTCACTGGATCAAATCGAGGAAGGGGATGATGGGAGAGATGTTCCGCTATGGCATAGCCCTTGATCGCTTTCTGCTGAATGTAAATGATATCGAATTGAGATAGAAAGCTTTGCCATCGCGCTAACCTATCAGTAAGAACAGACTTCTCCAGAAGGAATTTGATCGGATTCATTCTAGCGATGAGATGGACTTCATGGACCAAAAAATAATGCTTCAATTTCTGAACAACCCAGACCAATGCTGCACATGTTTTCTCCATCGCTATATATCTCTGTTCAGCGGGGTTGAGAAGTTTAGAGAGATAGTAGGCCGCCCTCTCCTTTCCTTCTTCATCCTCTTGTGCTAGGACAGCCCCCACTGCATCATCCAGGATAGAAATGTAAAGTATCAATGGTTTGCTTGGAGATGGTGGTCTCAAAACAGGAGGACTTGCCAAATAGTTCTTTAATCTATCGAATGCCTCCTGACACTTATCGTCCCAATCGAATTTGACTCCCGACTTGGTAAGCTCGTTAAACGGCTTACACCTTTGTGAGTGCTGGGAGACAAAACGGTGAATAAATTGCAACCTCCCGATTAATCCTCTCAACTCCTTCAAGTTTTTGGGAGGTAGCATTTCTCTGATAGCCTTCGCCTTGTTGGGGTCGATCTCAATTCCTCGTTTGCTGACGATGAATCCAAGTAATTACCCTGAAGATACCTCGAATACACATTTCTTGGGGTTCATCTTTAACTGATATTCCCTTGATCTCTCTAACACTCTCGCCAAAACTTTGGCGTGCTCAGCCTTTGTCTTAGATTTAACCAATAAATCATCTACATACACTTCCAGATCTATGTGCATCATGTCGTGAAATATTGTCATCATAGTCCTCTGATAAGTGGATCCAGCATTCTTTAATCCAAACGGCATGACAACATAGCAGTACGTTCCCCAAGGTGTAGTGAATGACGTCTTTTCCTGATCTTCTTCTGCCAATTTAATCTGGTTGTACCCTGAAAAACCATCTATAAATGATAAAGTCTCATAGCCAGCAGTGTTATCAATGAGTACATCAATATGAGGCAATGAAAAATCATCTTTAGGACATGCCTGGTTTAAATCGCGGAAGTCAATGCAAATCCTGACCTTCCCGTCCTTATTCATAACCGGGACTATGTTGGCCACCCATTGTGGGTAGAGGACAACTCTAATAAATTTGGCTTTATGTAATTTGTCGACCTCTTCCTTCATCTTTAGAGCCATTTGAGGGTGGAATCACCTTAATTTCTGCTTGACAGGGCTAGCTCCATCCTTTAATGTCAACCTGTGTTCAACTAAAGATGAGTCTAACCCCGGCATATCTTCATAACTCCAGGCGAAAGTGTCCTTATAGTCCTTAAGTACTTGTACTATTGCCTTCTCATCCTCTGTAGAAAGATTTTTGCTGACGAGGACAACCTTAGGTTCGTCTTCAGTCCCTAAATTGATTTCTTTGGTGGGCTCTTCTATGGCAGCTGAGCGTTCATCGAATCTCTTCACTCCACTGGCATATGCCTCAGCCGCGTCCTCGTCATCTTCTTCATCTTCAATAATGGGGTCTTTTTCATGTATCAACTCATACACATCATATCCATCATTGACTAACTCATCGTCCATACAGTCTTCTGGCATCTGAATGGGATTTTCTAATAACTGAGGGATTAAAGAGCAAGAAAGGCATCTATCAGCTAAGTCCTGGAGGTATCTATCTGGAATTCGCCTACCCTTAGACTTCCTAGACTTCCTAACCTGCCTAGAACTAGACTGCCTAACTTCACTAAACTCCCTATTATAACCTAATGAAGATAAAGCAGAATGGAAATCCTGGGATACAAATGGAAATACAGGAGAATCCTCCCGAGGGGAGGGGCAGAGTAGATCTAGGAGAGAATCTTGACCGAAAGACCCGTGCAATGGGGTGTGATCGGACAAGTAAGAGGTTTCCTCAATGAGGATCTGGGAAGAATTTGTTGCCAAATTGACGTTTTTTTTTGGACAATAGAAGAGTTAAGCATAAAATAGGAATGAACATGAATAGAAGGAGGATTAGATGGAGGAAGTGGCACCAAGGCCAAGGGATTAGGGGGATCATATAGCAGTATGTCCCAGATTAAATCATACATCCTCTCTAGATCGAGAGGAGGTGGTGGAATGAGGTCCCGAGGGGACAGAGTAATCATGACGGGCGGAGCCCGTGGAATATCTTCAATAATGACCCGCGACCAAGTCGGGGTCAGGATCAAAGTGCGAAACAAGGTGTGAAGCATGAAAACATGAGAAGGGTAAGTCCCCCTCCAGAGCAGATCTGTAGTGTAGCCAGCAACATAGGGGTCATCTGGCTCCCCTTCATCAGTCTCTTCTGACAGCAATATCCTCTTGTCGAAAATAGCACCAGGTCCTTCGATCAGCTCATCGATTTGCGGCGGCCACTTGGGTTCTGCAGGATCAAGAAACAGTCTGTTCAGTGCAATGTAAAGGTCTCTTAAATCGAACCACCTGTACCATTCACATTCAGGATCTTGGAATTTTGTCCTCTTCATAGGCCGCAGAGCCTCCAATGATTGGTACGTGAGTAATTCCGAGCAATGCCTAGCCAAGTCTCTCCCATATATATCGTGGAGGTCAAAACACGAAGTAATGACCACCGTGTTGTCATGGCTAATTATGGGCCCCTTTACAAAATGTGTATACAAGGTCTATGTTAGGGGATCCCGGCCTTCCTTGGGCGGTGTAGACATTGTCTCCCAGACTTTTTGACCATCTTCATTCTCTGCTTGTTGAACAATGTCTTGCCTCATTTTTCTCGGCCTATAGCCCAGGCCGCTTCCAGGTGCTCCTCGGTGATCTTTGACAGGAGTGGCCTTTCCTTGTAATTGTGTGCCCAGACCTCTTCCAGGCTGATAGCCATTCTTCATCATAATTCTCCATCCTGGGGTACTCATGCACTTCCCCCTTTTTATGGCATTTAATGGGTAAGGAGAAATAGTGGCGGTTTTCAGAGGATCAGCCACTGGATGGTAAACATGTAATACCAACAGAAAAGGTTGTCGGCCAGGTAAAGAAGCAGGTTTGATATTCAAAGTATGAGCAGCAGCAAGGATCGGCATGCTCGTAACCTTAATGATTCGTCCTTTAAAGGGAAATTTGAGGCATTGGTGATTCGTGGAGGGAATCGTCTAGAGAGTTTTTATGTAAGGACGACCCAAGATGGCATTCAAAGAAGGGTTGATTTCCAGAATGTGAAATTCGACCTCAGCATAACTTATAGGGCCTAGCTCCACTTTCAAATAAACCATTCCCAGAGGGGAACGGGTGGAGTTATCATATGCTGTCACAGAGATGGGGTTAGGCAACCATTTTTCCTTGGGCACACCGCACAGTTCTAGGGTCTTCGGAGGTAAGACATTGATCGAAGCCCCGGTGTCAACCAGGCATGCATCTACGGCCTTTTTGCAAATGTTGACCGTAATGCTCAGAGCCATGCTTCTAGCTGCTGGTGGTGCTAGTTCCGATGTATGAAATGTAATGGAGGGCTGATCCCCCTGAGGAACTAATAGTGCTGCAATCTTTTCCACCGGCACGTCCTCGTTGACCATCACCTTCTGTAAATATTCCATCAGGGCTTCTTAGTGACTCTTCGACCTTTTGATCAGTTCAAGCACGGAGATCCATGCCGGTGTTCGGTCCAGATGTTTCAACAAATCATATTGAGTGCCTGGTGCACTCTCTTCATTGTGTGCTTCCTCTGTCGGCTGTAATGGGCCGTCTCTAACTGTTGACTGAGGAAAAATTTTGTTGAAAATCCTCCCACTCCGGAGCGCATGTTCCTCAACCGTGGAAGGTCCGGGTGATACTTTGAGTACCGCAGGGTTAGATGGTGCGGATGGGGTGGAGTGTTGGTAGGTAGGTGATGGTGTGGGGTTAGGTGGTGGTGACGTGGTGCGGATTAAAGGTCTAGACGGTTGGATGGTGGATGGGTAAGTGGTTGGTGTGGCGGGCGAAGTAGGGAATGGTACGCGTAATAGTGGTCTGGATGGTTGGATGGTATCTGGGTAAGCGGTAATGGTAGCGGGTGAAGTAGGGAATGGTATGCGTAGTTGTGGTCTGGATGGTAGGAGGGGCGCGTAGTTGGTTTGCGGGGGGTTATTTAGTGGAGGTGTAGTGGCGTGGGGTGTAATGGGCTTGAGGAAAGCGAGTGGTGGTAGTGGGTGCGGGTGAGCGATATGCGGGTGTTGGTATAGGGGTAATGGTAATGGGTTGTGGTCTGGGTATATGGATGGTGCGGCGTGGTTGTTGCTCTGCAGTACTCGGAACATGACCCATCGAATAAATAGAGGAAGTGTCCTCTATTCTCCACTGTTGCTCACGGTCAGCCTCAGACCGGTTGTTTGTCAGAATAGAGGCGACTTGGTTTTGGTTTTGGTGCTCCGGGAGCGGGTT
This sequence comes from Zantedeschia hybrid cultivar, assembly GCA_030544215.1. Classification (NCBI taxonomy): domain Eukaryota; kingdom Viridiplantae; phylum Streptophyta; class Magnoliopsida; order Alismatales; family Araceae; genus Zantedeschia; species Zantedeschia hybrid cultivar. Next base: position 23,526,885 of record JARZZO010000011.1, on the reverse strand, counting down.
CTGCACTATGCCCATGTTTGGTGGTGGTGCTGCTTGTGCTGGTGCTCTCGCTTGCTGCTGTGGTGGTCTTCTTGCCTTCAGGACTAATATGTACTTTTTCATCTCCTCCCAGTCTATGCCGCCCTGCTCGTTGAGATCATGAATGTAATCTCTAAATTGTAAGCATGTGTCAATAGTATGCCCAGGTTGCCTATGGAAATAGCAATACCTAGACGTGTCGACATTCTGAGGCCAAACTGCCTTTTCTCTTGGCAGGACTAAGGCATTAGCTGCCATTAGGGCACTGAAAATGTCTGCCAAAGATTCTGGAAGGACTGGGTATTCTGCCCTCTTTGGACCTGGAGGTCTTCTCTGCTGGTTGTAGTCAGTAGGAGGAGGGACATTATGATATGCCGGCGGTGCACGCAGCTGATACTGCTGTTGTTGCTGGTACTACTGTTGTTGTGGCTGCTGGTACAACAATTGCCGTTGCGGCGGCTGCTGTGGCTATGCTGGTTTGGCTGTTAGGCCGCTGATATTGGGACTGCTGATATTGAGGGTTCGGCTGCTGCCTGTACCCCTGCTGGTTCGGCTGCAGTGGCCTCTAGTACTGTTGTTGACTCCTCACGAACTGGGGCGAATTGTTGTTGATACTACTGACTTGCTCATGAGAGAGCGTGCCCTCAGTAGTTGGACCTGTGCTGGGAGAATTTGGCACTGCAGGCTTCCGAGGTGGAGGCCTGCTAGGTCTGTGAAGATCAAAGACGCTAGAAAACGTAACGTCCTTGAAGGCATTCTAACAGTACCGCACTCTTTCATAGAGCTCTGCCATGCTGGTCAGATTGTTCAGGGAGAGGACTAGTTTGAACTGGGGCGTGGCATTGGAAATCAACATCTTCACTTGCTCTGACTCGGACAAGTGATCTTTTACTTTCTCGGCCAAGCCCCGCCATCTGTCGGCAAAATTGACGAACTCTTCATCGGATTTCATCTTCTCTGCTATTAGGTCAGTGATGGACAGGGAGGGGGCAACTCTGTCCTAGTATCGTTGAATGAATTTTCGGGAAACGATACCATAGTCCTCTACTTCGGAGGGTTCCAAGGAAAAGAACCACTCAAAGGCTGGTCCCTCTAAAGATCTCCTGAACAAAAAGGCCAACGACCTTTTGTCGTTTTGCCAAAAGGATGATTCGTACATGAACTCCTTCAAGTGGGTGAAGAGGTTATCAGTACCGTTGTACTTCCGGTACACTGGCATCTCGGAGGGTGGCAGGTGGAAAACCGACAGGCTTGGTAAATTGATCTCTGGTGCAGCTTTGACCCCCATCATCTTCTGGAGGTTGTTGAATTGTTCGTCCATGCGCTCCATCTTCGCCAGCAACGCTTGCATTGTCAGATCAGCCTAGGGAGGAGGAGGAGGTGGAGGTACTTGATAGGCCTGTTGCCTAGAGTACGTCGGACAAGGAGGACAGTAGAGAGGAGCTCCGGCAGAGCTTCCACCATGCCCGAGGGCATTTTGATAAGCGGGCGTCAGCGGCCTGGCCGGTTGCCTGGAAGATGAAAGTTGTGGCCTAGCTGGCCGAGAAGTGATATGGAGGCCCTCCATGGCCTGATGAATGTGAGGAGGATGATGAGGAGGTTGCTGAGGGATGGCAGGTGGAGCCACAGGGTTCGGCTCGGCAGACTGCATGGGTGCCTTCCCCTTCAGAATGGACTGGATCGCCTCGAACTGCTGAGGGTCCAGACGGGAGGCAAGAACTCCCAAAGCATTGACAAGATCCGAAGGATCAGAGGACGAGGGATCATTCTGATTCATGTCTCCCTCGAAAATAGGATCGGGAACCGCGTACTCATGCGGGGGAGGATCAAAATATTGATTATGAGGATGAAAAAGAGGGGTTCGGACATTCCCATCTTGTCGAACTGGAACAGAAAGAGAATCACGGGAGGCATCAGCATCTCTCTCGCTCTCAAAATGGTAATCAGAATCGCGAGGGGCATTAGCATCTCCCTCATAATTGACAATGGCATCTGGAGCCATACTCAAGTCCCTGCCCGATCGGAGCTGCATGATGTTAGATTCTTTTTCAGGGATTGGCAAACAAGTTGTACAGAGCTTTAAACAAACAAGTGGATGTTTAGCGTGATTTTAAGATTCCTTGTTGAGTTATTTGGATTTAATTAAACCACAAATTCGCTCAAAGGATGGGATCCTAGTTTCAATTCAATGTCCTCCGTTATTTTCTATGACTTTTTCTCACAACGTTTATGGAATCTAACCGGGACTTCAACTGGTACAACCAGCCCGATGATCAAGGAGGAGTACCTTGATTTTGGGGACTTACGGAGGCCTTAACGCCAACTACTCTAGTCTGATCGAGGGACCAACCCAATCAGAGAGAGTTGATGACGTCAAGAAGAGTGTTCCTAAGAAAAGGAGGGTGTTAGCCTCAATGCGTATGACCTGTAGCCTGGATGGCCTCTAATGCTTAATACATAATGGGTAATTAGTACACAGATCACAAAAATCTGAGAACTGAAGAAGAAATAAGAAACTGCCTGAATCGTGTCGAGGTTAGTCGACGCTATTCAAACAGAGTCTTAATTTTTCGCAAAAGCTCAGATTGCAGACAACAGAGAAATAAGATTAAAAGGCGTCTGGGTTAACCGACGCAGTTTAAAACCCGTCGGTGTTTCTGGACGCGTTTCAAGTCGCAGAAGCAGTTTTCCAGGAGGAATTTCTGGATTGATTCCTCCTCAAACAGGATAAAAACAATAAATAATCAGCTCATGCAAGAATTTTTTTTGTTTCAGATTTTAACATGATGATTTTATCAAATAAACAACTAAGATATCAATCAATCACACAACATTTCATCACAAAAACAGCTTTTTAACTAATCAACGGGGAGGGCAAGATCTTGCCACAGGGGTGTGCGTGGTGCACGTGAGAATAATAACTAAAAAAAAACACTCACCAATTGGTGAGGACGTGTCGAGAGACACAAGTGGTGCACCGTGGGTGCCCGATTGATAACAGAAAGAACAAAAGAACTAAAAGATGGCGAGACCAAGTCCCACCGTGATCGCCAAAAAAAGCTGTGAGTGCTTAAAATGGATGTGTGATTATCATGGAAAATCTATGTTATTTAAGTGCAAAATAAAGCATATTAAAAAGAAACTAAGTGATCTCCATAAACTTTTTACTTAAAAGTTCCAAAAGAAAGATTTTGATCGCCTACCTGTTTGAACGTGGGAGATGTTGAGCTCTTGATTCCCCCTCTTCAGCCGGCTGAAGAAAGAGAGCCCTTTCTTGTCTTTGTTCTTGCTTTGATTGCTGTTGAGTTTGAAGATCGTCCAGAGTCCTTGTGATTTGCTTATTGATTTCCTCCCCTTTGATTCTCTTTTGCACTGTGCAGAAAATAGAAAGAAATGAAGGAATGATGAGAATTCAGGCAGAAGTAGTATCCATTCTTAACAAAGTTTTAAATATGCAACTAAACATAGAAAACTCACTTGTTGGGATAGTCTTTGAAACCCCTTTAAATTGGTTTTGAAAATGATGCTAGTGTTGTGTGTGTTGCATGGAGTGATGTGATGAAATATGTAAGATTAATAGAAATGAAAAATGAAGAGAATGCAGAAATGAATTGAAAAACTTATGCCGAATGGATGAAGAATGGAAAGCTTTGATCTTGAATGGATGAAGATTGGATGAAGAACGGACGCCGACTTCTGGAAACAGCAGCACTTTGGCGTTTGGACGTCGTTGCTTCGATCTTCAATTCGATATCGCTTCAATCATTAACTAATCACCAACTCTGTCACCCATTCAAGAGGCAGGGTATTTATAGACTTCCTGGCATCCGCGGATTTACATGGAGAAATCTTAAGATTTATCCATCTTAACCAATAGATAAATACAGATTAATTCATCTTTATATGTAATTATCTAAAACGCGTCGACCATTCGCGACGCCTTTCAGATTGATTAAGATAAAGATAAACATCCGGAAAAATTCATCTTTATCTGTATTAGATAAAACGCGTCGTCCATGAAAGATGCCTTTTACACTAATTAAGATAAGGATAAACATCCGGAAGAGAAGTAGAAATAACTTAGGAAACAGAAAACGCGTTGTGACTTGTAGACGTCTTTTAGCTAATTAATCAACTGATTAAAATTCAAATTTAAACGTTAAAATAAGAATAAACTCTAAATGGCGTCCACACAGGTCGACGTCTTTTAGACTTCTTCATATTTTAACTGAAATTTGAGTTAAAATCAATTTAATTGATTAACTTAAATATGTCTATTAAACCAGACACTCAAAAAGATCAATAAAAATTAATCAATGATTAATATTAGACCATTATGAGGCATTATTATATGATATGAAATTTACTCGAAATGACGTCAAAATTAGCGTGTCTACATGCTCCACGGAGCAGAGCTTCGGTATCTAATTCTTAAGAAGCTGGCCTTGGCCCTCGTCGCCTCCAAGAGAATGCTCCGGCCCTATTTCCTCGCACATTCAATAAAGGTCCTCACGGATCAACCTTTCAGGCAGATTCTCTCTCGGCCGGAAGTGTCTGGGAGACTAGCAAAATGGGCGATCGAATTAGGGGAGTTCGATATCTCCTATGGACCTCGGACTACAATAAAAGCTTAAGCTCTAGCCGACTTCATCGCTGAGCTCACCCCCGAGTCATCTTCGGCCGCAAATCACTTCGGCTCCGGTATCCTCGGCTGATGAATGGCAACTATATGTTGACGGATCCGCATGCTCTTCAGGTAGTGGCGCCGGGTGGATCTTGGCATCTCCATAAGAAGTCATCACAGAGTATGCCCTGCGCTTCACCTTCCCGGCCACTAACAATGCCGTCGAGTACGAAGCCCTCATATCAGGCCTTCGGACCGCTAGAAGGCTTGGTGCGCAGAAGATAAAGGCGTTCAGCGACTCTCAGCTTATCACCAGCCAGATCACCGGGGAGTACGAGGCCCGAGACGCATTGATGGCGTCCTATCTCTAGGTAACTCGTAAAATAATTGATGAATTCATTTCTTTTGATATCGTGTGGATCCCTCGGGCCGAGAACACTCGAGCCGATGCCCTTTCTCGACTAGCATCAACGCATGGTGGGGGGGGGGGGAGCCGAATGGTCTTGGTAGAAGAGCTATATGAGCCAAGTCTCCAAGAATCCAAGGTCATGCAAGTGAATGATTCCGAAGAGGAAACCTGGATGACTCCATTAATCGCTTTTATCCTCTGAGAGGAGCTCCCGTTCGATCCAAGAGAAGTAAGACGCATCTGGCAGCGTTCCTCTCATTTCTTAATTCTAGAAGATGTGTTATATAAGAAGTCATTCGGCCGGCCACTCCTCCGATGTCTCGGCCCGGCCGAAGCCAATTATGCCCTTCGAGAAGTACATGAAGGAATCTACGGAGCGCATGCAGGAGGAAGGACCTTGACCCATAAACTCTTGAGGCAAGGGTACTGGTGGCCGACACTCCGAGAGGACACAGCTACTCTCGTCCGCCGCTGTGACCGATGCCAGAGGTTCAGTTCTCTCATTCATCAATCAACAACCATCTTAACACCTCTAACAGACCCTTGGCCTTTCGCCCAATGGGGGATTGACATTCTGGGACCCTTTCCCATTGCCGCTGGCCAGAGAAAGCTCCTCATTGTAGCAGTAGATTATTTCACAAAGTGGGTTGAAGCCGAACCCCTTGCGTCTATCACTGATAATAATGCATTGAGCTTCGTATGGAAGTCTATTATTTGCCGCTACGGCATTCCTCGGGCGATCATATCAGATAATGGCAAACAGTTTGATAGCAACCGGTTCAAAGACAACTGTTCAAACTTCGGCATCCTACACAAATTCACTTCGATAGCTCACCCTCAGACGAACAGTCAAGCCGAAGTCACTAACTGAAGCATATTACGAGGACTGAAAACTCGTCTCGGCGAAGCTAAAGGCCAATCGGTTGTAGAGTTGCCGAGTGTTCTATGGGCTTACCGAACAACAAGCCGAACCCCTACCGGAGAAACCCCATTCCGAATGGCTTACGGAGTGGAAGTAGTTATTCCTATTGAAATCGGCCTACCATCGTCGAGGGTTCTTGCTTATAATCCGGAGAATAATGATGAAGCCCTAAGAGATCACCTTGATCTAATAGAAGAAACCAGGGATCAAACTCGCATTCGGCTGGCAGCATACCAACAGCGCATGGCGAGATATCACAACACTCGAGTGAAGTCTCGAAGTTTTGAAGTCGGAGACCTCGTGTTGCGGAACGCCCATGCATCTAAGCCAGCCGAAGCCGCAGGAAAGCTCTCTCCAAACTGGGGAGGCCCTTATTGGGTGAAAGAAGTAATCCGACGAGGGGCCTATCAGCTGGAGACCCTCTCGGGCCAACCTCTCCCTCGCAGCTGGAATGTAGAGCGCCTTCGATGCTATTTTATGTAAAATGTTTTCCCGGGCTTCAACTGGACACCTTAAATGAATACTTTGTTCTGAAATATTGTATCCGACATTATTCTAAGTCCGTGTAAACCATACCGGGAGTGGCTTCGGCCATGTAAACCGTATCGGGAGCGGCATTATTCTAAGTCCGTGTAAACCATACCGGGAGTGGCTTCGGCCATGCAAACCGTATCGGGAGTGGCATTATTCTAAGTCCGTGTAAACTGTACCATGAGTGACTTCGGCCATGCAAACCGTATCAGGAGCGGCATTATTCTAAGTCCGTGAAACCGTACCAGGAGTGGCTTCGGCCATGCAAACCTTATCGGGAGCAGCATTATTCTAAGTCCGTGTAAACCGTACCGGGAGTGGCTTCGGTCATGCAAACCGTATCAGGAGCGGCATTATTCTAAATCCATGTAAACCGTACTGGGAGTGGTTTCGGCCACATACAGAACCGAACCCGGTTACCTTCTTAGCTTCACTTTGTTTGTGGAATAAGCCCTGAATAAGATGTTTTATTCTCCTAAAACCTTTTAACCCACTTTGGTGGAGGGGATTGCTTAACCCAGGGTACTATGGGTTATACCAAGGGTTAAGCAGAATAACATGGGTATTTTGAACTCTTTATTCTCTTCTTTATTCTACTTATTCTTACCAAATCACTTGGAATAGCGCAGTGCAATTCTACTTATTCTGGGTGGAATACCAACAATTTACCAAATCAAAATACCTCTTATTCTGGGTTAAGAAATCCCCAGAACCTTATTCTGGTTTAAGTTATTCTGCAAACAAAGTGAGCCTTAGGACGTTCTGCTATTGATCCGACCAAAGGATAGTATATCCGAGGAAAACAAAATACATAGGAGGATTGTTTAAAACGGGTAAGTGTAAATCACTTCTATATATACGGAAGGTACAAAAGCAGGCCATGTACTCAGCCTCGGCAACTAAAAAGTAAAAACATCCGGGACAAGCCCCCGGATCAGCTATCGGCGTCCTCGCCATCTACATCGACAGGAGAGTAGCCTGGGGACGTTGGAGGAGAAGAAGCATAGTCCAAACCTGCTGCCGCATCTTCCGGGGAAGCCGGGATCCTCTCGGCCTTAAGTTGTTGCCACCAGGCGAAGAGCTGATCGCCTTCTTCTTTGGTAGGGAAGCCGAAACCAGTCAGATCTGTGTCCGGACAAGCCTTTTGGGCAATGGCCATCGCCAGATCGAACATGGTTGTGGCCGCCTTGGCCCCGACATCGAGCATCTCATTGGCGTACTCCGGACCTTCTTTATAACTCGTCACAACCGTGCGAGCGACGTCGTCGGCCTCTTTTGTTTTGGCCTCTAAGTCTTCTTTCAGGGCCGAGACGACTTTGGCATGACGGCGGCGTTCCTCATCCCGCTCCTTCTCCTTGTCCTAGATCTCGACCTTTAAAGACTCGATTTCAGCTCGGGCCCGATCCAGTTGTTTTTCAGCCTTCTCCTGTGCCTTGGAGGCTGCTCGAACCACCTCCTTCTGTCCGTCCAGGTCGGACCGCAACCGCACGTTTGCCCCAATCAGGGCATCGATGTTGGCCTTGAGGTCTCGCTGCACCGAGGCCACCTTGCCAGCGGCTAGATGGTCCGTGGCTTGGTCCACATCCTGGAGTTTCCGTTGGATGAGAGCCTGACGGCGAGCGAGAGCCCCACACATGACTGCGGCCTACAGAAGAAAGAAAGAAAAATATAAGTCAAGACAACTAAAAGAAACAACAAAAAGAACTGAAGATAAAGAGAGAAGTCTCACTTGGATGGCGTGGCGGATGCACTGCCGGGACAGACCCTCCAAAAAAAGCTCCCGGATTTCGTCTTCGGCCATCGGGATGGTCAAGCCCCGAACCAGGTGCAAACACGTCTGGGAGTCATCTAGACTGTCATCCGTGAAGACCCCCGTGTCCGGACGCTATGGCTCGTGCCCGTATTCCCGAGACATATGGGTCCCAGCCGCCCCGAAAGGATACGACAGCACCGTACCCGTCGCAACGCCTGTGGCCGAAGGGGAGTCGTCCCTCCGCGGTTGGGGAGACGAAGCGAGCGGAGCCTCCCATCCCGTGACTGACTTCTTAGTCACCGGAATAGATCCCTACTCGTCGCGATCGTCCCGGCGCTTCCGCTTCTCAGACCGCTTGCGTCCCTCGGCAACTACTTTGCCCTTTCGTCGCTCCCTCTCGAGAGCAACGGCAGCTGCACGACTCTCGGCAGAGGCTGTTGTTTGTCGTGTCAGGCGGGCATCTGGTGCCGAGATCCCTTCGGCCGACCTCTCTTCGTTAGGACACGGCTGGGAGGGTCGAGACGGCGCAGATTGCCTGGAAATCCGGCCCATAAGGTTTCTGAGACCAGACATTTCTGAAAGCAAAGCAGAAGAAGAGTTAGGTGAAATTCAACGATAATTGTGTGACCCAGAGCTGACTTACCCTCGGCCATTGCTTCAGCGCCCTCATTGGACAGACGATGAACCTCGGCCAGAGCCCTAGTCGCAGTAGCCCTCGCCACGGTTTCTCCTGGGGCATCTGCAGGAGGAAGGTAGGGAAAAGCTCGGGCAGGAGGGTGCGACGGGTCCGGGCAGGCTCCCATCTCTATGAGCCTATCCTCATCCTAGAAAAGCTCGGCAATGTTGTATGGAGCGTCATCTTTAAAGAGGTGGGCAACAGCAAGTTGTTCCGGGTTGAGGGAGGGACACTCGGAGATGCCTTCGGCCAAGGGCTCCCATTCGGTGGGAAAGGGCAATGATGAATGGACGAGGGCTTCCCGGAGAAGATCCCCTGGCCGAAGAGGGGAACGAAGCAGAACCAAGAAGATTTCCCCTGGGGTTTGATTTTGAAAAGATAACGGAAGAGATTTACAGAAGGGATGAAGTCAAGTATATAATTAAGAGCCAAAAAGGTGTAAACTGTCCGCCAGAAATTTGGAAAGAACTGAGACGGAGCCAACCCATAGAAACTTAGGAGTTTCACGATGAATGGGTGGAGGGGAAGACGAAAGCCTGCCCGAAAGCCATGCTCATAAATTGAGAAAGAGCCCGACCGAGAAGAGTTGGCTCTTGTATGCCTCCTAGGCCGAACGGGTGTCATCCAAGATGGAATCAGATAATAATTGGTATGCTCGTCAGTTCCTCGACGCTGAGGGCACAGGCTACATCCGAGACCTTCTCGGCTTGACGGCGGTCGGTTGTGGAAGGCTCGGCAGGAGCAGGGACCGACTCTGTCTCGTCTGCTATGTCGGAAGGGAAGGAGTTCAAGGAAAAGGGAGATGATAGAGAAGATTGGGGAGTAGGTTTAGACGAAGAGCACGACGAACTGCGCTCGGTCGAAAAAGAACTATTGGACATGTATCAAAAGAAGAAAAGGCTGGAGTTGAGGCTAACCCTCAGATTAGGAACTCCCCTGCGATCGACAAGACGTCCTCGGACGGCCTCGATGGGACACTCGCGTCCGGAGAAGAAAAGACGTGTGCGGCGCTGCTCGCAGGAACGCTCTGGTGCGAAGAAGAAGAGAGAGAAAGCAAAGGAATAGTTCTGAGGCGAACGAAGCCGGTTTATAGGGGAACCTGAGGGGGTCAGGTGGCGGACCGACAACCGAGATCCTCCGACCTTTCGACCCCCCCTCGCTCGGATGTTTGCTACGTGTCCCGTCCTTTGCCATGATGACGAGTAGGCTGCGGGATCGAAGAGAGGCGATCAACGGCCGGAAGTGGCTTGACCCTTCGGCTACTCCTCTGGATGCTTGCTACGCGTCCCGATCCATACGCTCCATCTTTGCAAGCAGCGCTTGTGTTGTTGGATCAACCTAGGGAGGAGGGGGAGGTGGAGGTAAATGATAGGCCTGTTGCCTAGAGTATGTAGGGCATGGAGGACAATAAAGCTGAGGCCCGACAGAGCTTCCGCCATGCCCGAGGGCATTTTGATAAGTAGGCGTCAGCGGGCTGACCGGTTGCCTCGAAGAAGAAAGTTGTGGCCCAGCTGGCCGAGAGGTTGAGACTTGATGGCCTTCCATGGCCTGGGGAATGAAGGAAGTATGATGAGGAGGAGGTTGAGGAATGACAGGAGGAGCCGCAGGATTCGGCTTAGCAGACTGCATAGACGTCTTCCCCTTCAAAATAGACTGGATTGCCTCGAACTGTCGAGGATCCCGACGGGAGGCAAGAACTCCCAAAGTGTTCACTAGATCCGAGAGATCGGAGGATGAGGGATCATTCCGGTTCATGCCCTCCTCGAAAATAGGATTAGGAATCGCATGCACATGTAGAGGAAGATCAGAATATTAATCATGAGTACAAGGAAGAGGGGTTTGTTGGTTTCCCTCATATCGAACTGGACAAGAATGGGGATTACGGGGGGCATCAGCATCTCTCCCGCTTTCAAAGTGGTAATCAGACTCAAGAGGGGCATTAGCATCTCCCTCGTAGTTGACTAGGGCATATGGAGCCATGCTCAAATCCCTACCTGATCGAAATAGCATGATATTAGATTTTTTCAAAGATTTCCAGACAAGTTACATAGAGATTAAACAATCAAGTGGATGTTTAACGTTGTTTTAGGATTCCTCGTTGGGTTATTTGGATTCAATTAATCACAAATTCACCCAAGGGATAGGATCTTAATTTCAATTCAATTTCTACCATTATACTCTATGGCTTTCTCTCACAACGTTATGAAAATCTAACCAGGACTTCGATTGGTATAACCAACCCGATGAACAAGGAGGAATACCTTGATTTTGGGGACTTACGGAGGTCTTTAACGCCAACCACTCTAGTCTGATCGAGGGACCGACCTAATCAGAGAGAGGTAAAGACGTCAAGAAAGGACGAAGAAGTGATGAAGAATGGATGAAGCTTGCTTCAAGACTCCTAGAAGTAGCAGCACCTCGATCTTTCAGCGTCTGGACGTCGTCTTCTTCTTGGATCACTCAAAATTATCACTAATCTTTCAGGAATTATCATTAACCTTCACTAACTTTTCAATGACCAAGGGGTTATGTATTTATAGGCTTTTCATCCGCGATTATTAATGCATTAACATGAAAGAATTTGAAATTTATCCAGCTAACAAACAGATAAACACAGATTAATTCATCATTATCTGTAATTATCTAAAACGCGTCGCACATGGGAGACGTCTTTTAAACTAATTAAAATAAAGATAAACATCCGAAAAAAAAGACAAAAACAGCTTAGGAGACCTAAATGGCGTCGTGCCTGGAAGACGTCTTTAACTAATTAATCAATTAATTAAAATTCAAATTTAAATATCAAAATATGAATAAACTCTAAATGGCGTCTACACATGTCGACATCTTTTAGACTTCTTCATTTTTTATTAAAATTTGAGTTAAAATTAATTTAATTAATTAACTTAAATTATGTATGTCTGATCCGATACTATTTAAAAAGATTAATAAAAATTAACTAATGATTAAATATCAGACCATTCTGAGGCATTTATTATATGATATGAAATTTACTCAAAATGATGTCAAAATTAGCGTGTCTACATCGGCTACCTGTCCAGATGTTCGTCACGTGTCTTGTGCTTGTTGTGATGCGAACGTGATGGCGGGAGATTCAAAGTCATTTCCGCCATCACCTGGCGCCTCAAAACATTCTGATAACCTTGCCCTTTCTCGGCCTGGGACGAAGGTGTTTGTCACCAAGTCTCGGCCTGGGACGAAGGTGTTTGTCACCAAGTTTCGGCCTGGGACGAAGGTGTTTGTCACCAAGTCTCGGCCTGAGACGAGACTGTTTGTCACCAAGTCTCGGCCTGAGACGTGACTGTTTGTCACCAACTCAGCTTGAGACGAGACGGTGATTCAATTTTTAGACAAGAATGTTGATAACAGTTTCAAATGGAGATCATCTAGCGGATTTGATCTTTTCATAAGGGCTTCGGATTTTACTCTCGACGTTTTATAAAGTTGAGAACGACGAGAGTAGGGGGCCTTGTGATGGGGGAGAATCATATTAGGCCCAGTACTAGGGGGCCGGCCCAAAGTAAGAGAAAGAGCCGAATCACATTCGGCCCATCAAGTCAATCGAACAGAAACGGCCCAGACGCCTTACTGAAATGGTACAGATTCGGCCCAAGCGGTGGGCTCTGTTAACAACCGTATTCGGCCCAGTCATAACAAATAATAGGCCAAAATGGGTCCGGCCCATTCCGGCTAACTGCTATCTAGCCATCGGCCTATTAACGGGGTATTTCGGCAATTTCCTCTCAAGTCCCAAAATAGTCCTATATCGGCTACAACAAGAAGAGAACCTCCATCCTCTGCTATAAAAAGAAGACTATTCATTGCAGAAAAGGTACACCTTAAGCACTAGACGTGTGCACGGTTCGGTTCGGTTCGGTTTTGGAGGAAATTTCTTCAACCCGAACCGAACCGAACTTACATTTGAAACCGAACCGAACCGAACCGAAATTTTTCGGTTCGGTTCGGTTCAAACCGAATTTTCATATTTTATTGATATTAAATGTATATATATATATTTAACATTAAAATTATATTTAAAAAATACTTATTTATACATAAATATGTATATGATATTAAAATATTAAAACATTTATATGCATAATGTTAATATAAATACTTATTTACTTTAAAAAATCGATTTATTCGGTTTTTCGGTTCGGTTCGGTTTCACAACTTTGTGAAACCGAACCGAACCGAACCTGACTCCAAACCGAACCGAACCGAACGGTTCGGTTCGGTTCGGTTCGGTTTTTCGATTTTTCGGTTTTTATGCACACCCCTATTAAGCACTCAAGCTTCTTCCTTCCTTGCTTCTAAATTAAGTCTTTCTCAGAAGTAGACTTAACCATCGGAGGGGGTTCTCCTGGGCCGAAATCCGAGACCCTCGATGACTGGTTCTTTTTCTCGCAGGAGTCTCGGCTTGATTCTTCGCCAACTTCTTCGTTCGGATCCGCTTTGGCAACTAGACTTTCGGTTCACATTCGAATTCTGTCCTCGGAATCTATTAATGATAACTTTGACTACATCACAAATTAACCAAAAAATATTAAGAACAATTTACCTTAAATCATTGCATGAATATTGGATCTGATGAAATGCGAACAGGTGTTGTTCTTGCTAGTGGCAACATGTACTCATTTTGAAGACATCCTAAAGGATATGATGAAAATATCGACTGACTGTCTTTTGAGACCGCATGAAGGTGTGTCGTACAGTACTATTAGTCTGGTTATATACCACCACGTGCATGAACATGGCCAATTACTCCCCAATAGACACATTATATGTGTCACTTTGTAAGTTCCTAATTCTTAGGATGGTACATAATTTTTTTAAATGATCTCTTCTCATGAGAAACATATCAAGACATGACTGCTCACTACTAAATATGATCTTCTTCATAAACTCCTCTCTTTGAATATGACTACCTCGATAAGGTGCTCTTAGGAAGCGTCTCCAATACTTACGTTTACGCGCGCATGATTCGGACACAAATTGCAATGACCGCTATACTGGCCACTACGTTGTTAACATGTAAGTTATTTTGTCCATCCATCTAGATATCACAAGCTAATTAATCAATATATGTATAATAAAAAGAATAAAAATGAAATTAAACTACAAGTAATGCTTATGGCATGATAAAAATAAAAATAAACTACAACACGTTTGGCATAAAGATGAAAAATTAAACTAAGAAATTTTTACAATTCATATGAACTTACCAGTAAAGTTACTGCAAGTACGATGAAATGAGTATTTAATAAACTAAGAATTGATATCACCGAATCATAAAACATAAAAAATGATATAAGATATATATTTCTGATTCAATACTTTGAATATTTTCATTTTCAATTATAAAATCATTAATTCTCATTTTTTTGATTAAATAATTTGACCCAATTTGATTTTTAAAACATTATAACCAAGAGTAGATGTATAATGCAAAACATGTATAGTTACTGAGTATGCTATCTTCATGTATTCTATTTAGTTTATGAAAATTGGTACAATCTCTTGATAACAAGGCGCCAAACAAGCATAATGAGATGGATCACAATTCTTATCATACTACATCGTTTAGACGATATATAAATAAATTAATTATGAATTAGGAAGTACTTTACTTGGATAGATTCAACAGTGCAACTTTTCTATCTAGCAACTCAGCAGGGTGGAGATTAACCTTGGCAACTTCTCTATCTGGAAGTGCAGCCATCCAAGATATCACATTGACACCATATGGCCGTATATGCCTCGTTAATAACGTTCATATTTTGTTGTGTGTAGAAAGTTATTACATATTATAAGTGAAAGTTGGAAACAAACTTACGTATGATCGATATAAACTCATCATTTGATTTATAGTTATTTAGCTAAAAGTTTATGTTCTTAAAAACTTCCAAAGTTTCAAAGTTCTCAAACTTGGACAACTAAAACCGCATACATATGGAATGAAATCTTCTAAACCTTATTTGGGTAGAAGTCTAAGACGCCCTCCACATCAAGTGGGGGTATTGCATTATTTATTATGTAAAGATAGAGCAAGCGGCAAAATGAGAAAAATACCCTCATTTGATATAGGAAGAAACATAGAGGTCTACCTGAAATGAATGCTAGAAGATCTCATTTCCATACACATATACTTAGCCCCTTTATGTCGAATTCTCCGTTTGACCTAATTTTGGCGGTCCATTTAAAATATTACAGTTGTTTCTCGAATTAATTTTTGCGGTGTTATTCTCATATCATATCTAACTATGGTGACAAAACCAGTAAACCAGACCCAAGACCCTCGTTAGCAGAAAACAAGCAGCCAAAGTGGGTCAATTTCTTCAGCTATAACCTCGTCAGCAACCTAAAACGCAGACAAAGGTGGTTCAATTTTCGCATAAGTAATACTTGCCGTAATGTCCATCCATTGTAATCTACGTGGATTATAATGCATGGGTCAATAACCGTCCAATCATGCCAACATTGTGCTTATTCCTAAGAGGGAACCTGCGGGATCCCCTTCGGATTATAGGCCTATCAGCCTTTCCAATGTTCTTTACAAATTATGTGCCAAGATCCTTGCTGATAGAATCAAACCTCTCATTCACAAATTGATCTCCTTCAATCAATCAGCTTTTGTCCCAAGTCGATTGCTTCTGGATAATATTCTCCTTACTCAAGAGTTGGTACATTCCATGAAAGTTAAAGGTGGAAAGTCTGGTATTTTTTGTATGAAGTATAGCTAAGGCTTATGATAAATTTGAGTGGTCCTTTATTTCTTCTATGCTCCACAAATTTGGGTTCTCCAATAATGCAATTCAGCTGCTTATGCTATGAGAATGTAGGCATGATTGCTCCAAGTAGAGGGATTAGACAGGGCTGCCCCCACTCCCCTTATATATATATCATGTGTGCAGAAATTCTGACTCAACTAATCCAGACTAAGATGAATGATAATAGAATTCATGGATATAAAGTCAATAGCAAGGCTCCAGTCATTTCCCATTTGATGTATGCTGATAATATTATTATGTTTGGCCGAGCAAATGAGACAGAATTGAATGAGTTTTTGCAATGCCTGGAGACATATGGTGGCTGGTCAGGACAGTTTATGAATAAACAGAAATCTAGTCTCATGTTCAGTAGTAATATTGGGCATGCTGATCAATTGGATCTCTGCTCTAAATTCCACATTCCCCTTATGCATAAGAGAGACCTATATCTGGGAGTTCCCCTTTGGAGTGGCAGAGGTAAAGTAGACCATTTATCCTACATTGTGGACAAGATGAGAAATAAACTCTCTGTGGAAGGCAAGCACTTTGTCCACAGCAGGGAAAATTACCTTGATTAATTCTGTCCTTGCATCTATTCCAGTTCATGTGATGGGTAATGGTTTCTTACCTAAAACAACCATCAAGAAGCTATATCAGATCCTGTGCTCCTTTTTTTGTGGGGAGATGGGGAGAAGCACAAAAGAATGCATCTTTGTAACTGGAAAGCTCTCAAGAAGCATAAGGCTGTTGGAGGTCTGGGCATAAGAGACTTGGAAATTTATAATAAGGCCGCTATTTTAAAATTGGGATGGAATTTCATTTAGAACCAACAATCCATTTGGGCTCAGGTAATCAGAGCGAAGTACCTCAAGTCTAGTAGTTTTTGGGAAGTCAGTAGCCCGCAAACTGTTCTATGCCATGGGCAGCTATTCTTCAAATCAGAGGGATTTTATCTACGCTTTGCTTCAAGCTTATTCAAGATGGATGCATCACCAACATTTGGGAAGACAGATGGATACCTGATCTCTTTGGCCCTCCAAGTGTGAAGAATAATTACAAAGATCATGTCCCCATTGGGTCTTCCAACTAATCAAAAATGGGTGTTGGAATAGGGAACTCCTGTATACATTGTTTGAGGACGAGGTTGCAGATGCCATTAGTCATATTGTCCTACCCTTGGGAACAGCCTTGAAAGGAGACCAATTCATTTGGACCCATACTCAAGATGGTGGCTTCACAACAAAATCTGCTTATAGGTATCTTACTAATATCTCTATTACATCCTCCTCCTCTTATCCAGGGTCAATTTGGAATACACTGTGGCACCACCAAGTTCAGAAACTTATTCCTCCAAAGATCATTCATTTTGTTTGGAAATGCATCTCTAATGCCATCCCTGTATCAGAGATTATTGCAAAAAAGATACCCATTGTGGATCCCCAGTGTCAGATTTGCTGCATGTACCCAGAATCTGTGGAACATATGTTATTTGATTGTGAGTTTGCAAGAGTAGTCTGGAAAGCTTCCCCTCTAAACTATCACTCTTCCTGTGATCAGAAGATACTAGTGGATAGAATTATTGAATGGTCTAACCCTCCATATACATCTACTGACAAAGACAGGCGTCTTCTAACTATGTGTTTCTCCATCATGTGGCAAATCTGGAAAGCTAGGTGTAGGAAAGTTATGGATGGTATTAATGTCTCCCCGATATCCGTTATAAGGAATGCTATGGTTGATGTTCAGTTCTGGTCTTCCTCTGTTTGTTTAGAATATGTCAGTAAGCACATATTGACTCAAGATAGATGTACTTGGACCAGTCCGAAACACGGTACCTATAAGATCAATTTTGATGGGGCAACCTCCACCGCAGATGGTGCTATTGGTATTGTCCTTCGAGACTGGAATGGGACCCCTTTGACAATTTTAACCAAGATGATCAGATCCCCTGATCTTGTAATAGTAGAGGCTTCTGCTTTGTTGTGTGCATTACAATTGGCTCAACAATTGGGAAATAGGATCATTGTTGAAGGTGATGCCCAGGTTCTGATTCAAGCTGCTCTGCGGATTTGCAACCCACCTTGGAAGGTGAAGACCCTTATTGAAAATTGCCAGCAAATCCTCAGTGAGGATAACATTATCTTGCAATTTTCCGCTAGAATTAGAAACAAAGTGGCCCATGCTTGTGCAAAATTTGCCATCAATTCTAAGATTGAAGCAAGTTGGAACACTTCCATGCTTCCCTCCTGTGTTCAGAATGCTATTATGACTGATGTAACTGAACTTACTTCTTTGAATGAATGAATAGTCCTTCTTTTTCAAAAAAAAAAAAAAAAATCGTCCGATCTAATTAGATCGGACGACTGCTGTACAGCCCATCTAGGTGAGGGAAGTTAATTTTTACTTTTTTTATTTTTTGTTTAAAATTTTGAATTTTTTTTGGAGCATCCAATCAAAAATTGGACAGTACAGTCGAATCGCTCAGGTTGGGGTTGATCCGACTGTACCGTCTAATTTTTGATCAGACATTTAAAAAAAAAATTAAAAAATTAGAACAGAAACAAAACAAAAAAAAAAAAAAAAATCGGCTTCCCCCACCCAGATGGGTTGAGTAATACTTGCTGTAATGCTCATGCATTGCAATCCACATATGCATGGGCCAGTAGCCGTCCGATCCTGTTGTGCAGCCTGTTTGGATTTGGAAGGTCGATTTTTCATTTTTTTAATGTTATGTTTAAATTTTTTTGGACTGTCCGATCAAAAATCGGAGGGTACAGCCAGATTGCCCAGGTCGGTCCTGACCCGATTGTATAATTAAAAGAAAAAGCTTTTCTATTTTTTACTCGTAAATAGAAATTTGTGTCTTTTTTAAAAAAAAATAATAATTGGATGGGGTCCGACTTGAACAACCCGACTGTACCATCTGATTTTTGATCGGAAACTCTAAAAAATTTTAAAAATCTGAATTAAAAGAAAAAAAACAAACCCATCTTCCAAACCAGACAAGCTGCTGCATTGCATTGCAGTAAGTATTGCTCATTACTCTTTTCACATAAATAACCTCTTCGGCATCCTAGAACGCACACAGAAGTGGGCCAATTTTCGTACAGTGTCTCAGCTGAGGCCTGCGTTCACATGTTCTGGCCCAGTCCATTGGCAACGTGCACTTACATATGCAGGTAGAGAAATAACTGTCGGCTAGCATGCTATCATTGAGCAGGTGAGACTCTCTAGACTTCTTTCTCTAGATCGTGAAAAAAAATGAGATGGATTTAACATTTATTCATTTTTTCAAGACAAATAACCAGTTTATTCTCATCCTCGTATGAGTGGGGATATAGAAAGATTCAGAAAAAAAAAAAAAAATCTAAAGGATCTCATCTCCCCTAAAAAAACACGGTGGTCAGAAAGTAGTGGCAAATTTTATTTGGGGGAGGGAAGTTAAAAGAGCCATCACTCAAATTAAAAATATTTAAAGCAAATCAAGTTAAAACTTAAATCTAAGAAATAAATAAGATATAAAATTAAATTATCAAAAATTAAAGTAACATATAACAACGATAGTGATTAGCAATGCATTTAATGATTGCTTTGAGATAGAGTAATAAATAAAATAACTAAAACAAAATTATATATTTTGTTAAAATAATTAAAAAATAATCTAATGATAACCCATGTCTTAATTTCGTCCAAAATTTAGCAATTGAATTTTGCCTCACTATCTCAAGTGTACTTGTCATGAATAAATGCAAAACAAAAAAAGAGATATTTAATAATCATCAAACTAGTAAATTCAGATCATTCAATGTCTATCGTGTATTGTAATACAATAAACAAGTTTCCGTTGCTTCCTCATATATGTTTTTTTTAATTTTTTGAATACATTGTTATCTTAAGAAACATAAGGCTAGAATATAGTAATAAAAATTATACGAAGATAAAACACAACAGAGGACGTGCATATACCTTCTTTACGAAGTATTAACTATACATGAAGGAAGAAGAAAGTGATGACTCAGAGGACTATTTGAGAATAATTTAATAATATATGAAAAAATGAAAATATAACAAAGGTTTCAAAGATGTCAAGGGACTGCTTCTTTATAAGGTAAATGCGCAAGATCAAAGACAAGTATTGTGTGACCCAAGTCAAATAGCAATTATCTATCAAGGAAGGACAAAGTGATCGTCTAGATGATCATTGACAAATACGAAACAAAGTAGCAATAATCAAACAAAAAGGAAAGAGTAAGAAAAGGTCTCAAGATGTTCGAGGGAAGATCAGAAAGGAAGTTCCAAGTTAACAAGTAATTTTATCAGAAGAATTGTCGAAGAAAATGAAAAGATGACCCCGAAGGACATATCAGTGCGGATCATGGAGATGGGTTCTTTAGTTGAATATTAGGGTTTAGCAAATGAGGTTAAAAGGTTTAAAAAGGTCGATGGGCATATCACAGTTGCTATCCCTTTTCTGGTTATCCATTGGGAGGTAGTGACGTGGAAATTGGGATCTATGGCTTTCCTTCTTTTGATATATTTAAATTTCAACCCTTGCAATTATGGTATATTCACAAGCAAGTCCCTCTAATACAATTATTTATTTATGAGCCCTCACAATCCTCCATAAATTAGTGCAAAACCCTTAAATGTTACAAAAAGCCTTTGAAAATGTTACAAAAAAATTCCTCATCAGTTCAAAGAGGGGCTAAGCTAACCACTAGTTACAGAACATAATTGAATCAAAACCCTCATCAGTTCAATCAATTTGCTTTGGAGAATCACTCTTTGAAGCAAAGTGATGATCATTCAAGCAAAGGAGACCAGAATACAGTGGTTGCATTGTCCATTTACTGAAAGAGTGGAAACAAATAGAAAGAATCTTTTGATCATTCAAGCATCCAGTAACACATAACAGCCTAGAGAAGGCCTGTGCTAATAAAAAAAATACATGAACCATTGCTAGAAACTACTGCCAGGAGAAAGGAATGGCCTGGGAAGCCCCACCTGAGGCCCCATCAGCCCCCACATGGAAAATACTCTGACAATGGAGATTGACATCGCTAGCATCAGAAACCAGAACAGTGCCAGCCTGTTCATCTTCCACTTCTGAACAAGAAAACCCAGTTGATGAAACAGTGTTCGAAGCTCGGGAATGAGAATAGTGACTCAGACCCCCATATTGATGCAGGCTTGATAGCAGCGGCTGGCCCATCGGAATCCTGTCGGCCGGCAACATGTGACCAAGATTGATGCTTGAAGTCTGAGCTGGCGATGACAGAAGAGAGAGAGCACAATCTGAGTCAAGAACTTGGGCTAAGCCATTGGAAAATATCTTGCTGTTGCTGCTTTCTGATGAAGAAATGGTGTTGAGAAGTGGCTGGCAGATGGTGGTTTCAATTGTCCTGTTACCAACAGTAGAATCACTCTCCTGGAAGAAAGGAAATTGCCTCTCTTCTTTGTAGCCTCGACAGAAGGATCCCGGAAAGTGTTGTTGCCTGTCAATGAAATGCAATGGTGAGCTGTGGGCATACATGACATCTTCCTCAGTTTTCACAACTGCAGCCCAGTTGGGCTCTGGTGTAGCAGTAGGGAACATTTGAGAATACGGCGGAAACCTGGGCCCTGCAGATTGAAAAAAGCTAACGTCCGTTAGCAATTGATATAGAATAAAGTGACAACAATACTTGCTGGTGAAGAAATATCATGAGCCAACTCTTGAAATTCGTAAACAGAAGGGAAACAATTCAAACCTTGGTGATTGATAAACAGACTTCCCGAGTTCACGGTATCTGGCTGAGGCTTCCTTCGACGCCTATTGTGTCCATCAAGACGTTTCCTGCAGCTTCGTTTACCCTCATCAAACTCAACCAACAAATGAAACCTGCAGAAAAAAATTTGAGGGGGAAAGATATCCTGATCAGGCTTTAACAAGATGTGGCACGTGAAAA
This sequence comes from Zantedeschia hybrid cultivar, assembly GCA_030544215.1. Lineage (NCBI taxonomy): Eukaryota > Viridiplantae > Streptophyta > Magnoliopsida > Alismatales > Araceae > Zantedeschia > Zantedeschia hybrid cultivar. The sequence goes on along the minus strand of JARZZO010000011.1, from coordinate 23,505,213 downwards.
AGTGGATTTTTAGAAATTGCCTCTTCCAAGCTGTCATCTAAGTATCAACCTCTAATCTTGGTATTCATTTATAACCCCTCACAGTTACACATTCATTTGACAAACTTCCCCTTTCGGGGGCATTTTTCTAAATATTTGAAGGCTTATTCCTAATTTTCTAGGGGGTTCACCAAATAACTTAAGAGATTGTCAAGGGCCATGACCAAGTATCAAGATTAAAAGGGTCGATCTCTAAATAAAAGGATTATAAGGGGTAATAGCTAAAAATTCCTAAAAAGTGATGAAGTATGTGGTACATACTACCTACCTGAGAAAGGTTGGGTTGGGTTTTGTGTGTGTGTTGGTGGTGGTTGAGAAGGGGTGGGGTGGGGTTCAGTGGGTAGTTAACACATTGCTTATAATACTAAACGGAGCAGATATATAGGGTTAAATATCTACCAACTGATTTTGCAAAATCAGTAAGCACAAGGAAGTTATGGGGCCCTCACTTATAACAGCCTCCAATTAGAAATTACGAGGCCAGCAACTCTTTTGTCCTTTTCCAACTGTTTCCATCTAGGGCTACCTTGGTTGAATAATCTAAAGTGGGCCTTCTTAACTTCCAAGCACCGTGGACTGGTTGGCATCCTACAAAGGCCTATATCAAGTTTATTGGATATCCAACACATTTCTGTCAGAGCATGCCATAGCTTTATTACAAGTTATGGAATTAAGTCAAGGAGCTAGTCAGGCGTGAATTTATTGAGGCACAAACTTGTGGTCAATGTTAAACAAAGGCCTTCTTGGTATGCTTTTTCAGCATCCAATTGGCAAATTATAAATGCAAAAAGAAAAGGAAGGCAAACAAATGGAGAGAGCAATTATAATAAGAACACAACTGCTCCCTATCCAGGGCTCGGTACAACATCATGTGCATGAATAAGCAGTACCGTAATTTTGTTTCAGTTATCAAATAATAATGATGATGATGATGATGATGCTGGGCAGAAGTAAAAGTGCATCTTATTCTAAATTAAAGAGGCATGGAAAAGACACTGGACCAACGATAAGAGCAGCCACAATGAAAAGAAACTTTCCAGGTTCAGTGCACATACAAAGTAACAAAGATGTGTGAAACAGGAAAATGTGTCAATATCGCCTGAGTAACATATCTTTGTAGTCGAAAGAACTAAATCCTCTGAAGCTTCAACTAATTCTTTAGTCACCGTCTTATGTTATTTGCACTACACAATATTGAGTTGTGTATAACCAATGTTGTATGCGACACCAATGTGCCATTTAGTTTAAGAACATAACTGTCAATGTTATCAAACATAAAAACTCTCAATGATGGTGCTTCACATGAAAATATCCCAATACGACCTATTTACTTTACACAAGTTCAAATCTTACTAAAATTGCAAACATACTGAAAGTTTTGATGTGTTGTGATGGGAAAGTTCTTTACTTTATCATGCCAAAGAAGAAGAAAAAAATTAGCTCAAAGAATTTGGCATGACAAATATTTCAGTTTGTACAAGGTAAATGAGAAAGCACATGTTTGAATTCTATAGGAAAGAATTAAATGCTGGAGTTACAAAATGGCTGTACTAAATCACTCTGTACATTATATATATATATATATATATATATATATATATATATATATATATATATATATATATATATATCAGGGTACCTCAAATTAATTACGAAATGAAATAAGGTAGCTCATTTTATTATGTCATTAATGTGTAAAAGGATTTACACTGTTTGCTTAAAGTTTTAACAGAAAGAAACCCCAGGCATGTGAACTCTCTGTACAAAGCATGCAATGGGCATATCTGGGTGGAATCCACCTTGAGACCATCAGGTAAAGAAACACATCTTGAGCAGATGTGCCCAAGCAACCAGTTCAGGGTGAACCCTAGTCTTCATCACGAAGAGCAAAGCATCAGCTGTATTTGTCTAGATTTTCAAGAAACCAATAAAGTTAATCTTTTCACAACTTGGGTAAGCAAGTTTCCAGTTAATGGTGGGAGAGGAAGGGGATTGCATTTGCTTTATTGGATATTCAGAAAAAAATACTTCACCTACTTTTTCAGAGCCATACTTTCTTTGCCCACTTTTTCAGAGTCATACTTTTGTCCTTAAAGCACCTGCTCTTTATTTCCTTTTCTAATTTGAGAATTTTAACAGTCCCACACAGAACATTCTTAATATGAGAAAAGAAAGATGTGGTTTAAACCTTAATTCTAATTATTTACATTCATGAACTTGCGCACACACCAAGGGAATAGGCCTCATAGTACGCTCCATAATGCCAAAGAGTGCAGCTGATAATAATATGAGCAATTTTCAAACAACAGCCAAATATGAGAGACATTTTAAACCACCTTTGATGCTGCTGAGCTAAGACAAGTTATACTTTCCTTAGTTAAAGGGAAAAGGAAAAACAATGTGACCAACAAATGATAATATATGCTTTCTCTCGAAGTAATCCAATCATTGATGCATGATTATGATGCAATCATTACATCCACACTAAATCAACACCTAGATACAAACAAATTTTCTGGAATAAAAATGATGAATGAGAGCTCTAACAAGGCCTAGGAAAAACAGTCAACTTTCTCCATAAAGATACGAAAAGGAACATTTCCATTGAAAGTAGCTCCTTTTGAAGGTTAAAACAGAATCAGGTACTAAAATATATAGATCAAGTACAAAAAATTCTAAAAAAAAATGGACCTTTTCCTTCAAGAAAAATTGTAATTGTACCACCAATTTTATGCGAGTGAACAGAGATAGTACAAACCAGTAAGAGGGAAAGGAAGTTCCTCTCTTTCACAAGTCAAAACATAAAATAAAGGATGAGGTGGTTATAACTGATTGACCTCCCTCCAACTATTAGCAGAACTGCCCAAAATGAACCTACTCCAGTTATAAAGAAATGACACAGCCCTAAGAGTAATATTTTGAACATGCATCTTTATGACTAGATCACTGTTCACACTGCACAGATAAAAATATGAACCTTGCTTTATGAATCAGTTTAGAATGTAGAAAACATAGTCCCACTCTAAAGAGTGACACAAGGTCAAGGATGATTTAGAAAATCACGTCATAGAAGACAGATCATCATGTCACAAAAACCAGATCATCGTCGTCCACTAAAAGGCTAAAAGATCCAAGTATATGGTAAAATTTACTGACTGGCTCTTTGTCCAACAGATTTGTTCTGCAAAGTGGTGCCATGTACTGAAGTATCTTCTGGTGGCATTACATTTCCTGGCTGTACAGTTCAAGTTTTCCTTGCTGTACAGTTCAAGTATATTTATCCATGAAACAGTCCTAGAAACCTTCACAAAAGTTTGAAACGAGTCCAGGAAAAGAGGAAGGAGACATGTTTGCTACAACAATTTCTGATCATCTTCAGGCAGAGACAATAGAAAGAATCGCCAATACAACAGTGCTATCAGTTGTTTGCAGCAAGTAAACTTGGCATTAGAATATTTGATTTCTTCAGGGACATCAGGCACAAGAATGATATTTGGCATAACAGTTAAAAAGTATGAAGCAAAGAAAGATGATAACGGAGGCATGGAGGTAATACAATAATAAGAGATATTGCTGATTAAGAAGTTCCCTTGTTATGTTTCTTAGAAGAACTTAAAGACACCTAGCCAAACATTGAAGCAAAAATTCATTTCAACTATCTAACCACAATAGGAGGGATAAAATCAAAAGTAACACCAAGTGTTGTCCAAAGAAACCTCAAAATAGAGCAAGGCCAAGTTATCTGGCCCACATTTGCAAAAGCAGACAATTTAAATCCCACAAGCTTTGAGGAAGGTAACTCTGTACTATGTCTAGAACTCAGACCAAGTATAATGGAATCTAGTCAAACATGTTAGTGACATAGAATGCATGTAAAAGCACATATAATATGATTGTTTATATAAGATGAAAGTTCTAAAGACTCAGTGGGAGACCCTGTCATCAATGGAGCTTGCCTCAGGAACCAAGGTCATGCATTTGACTCCCACCCAATGCACTTGGTGTGTTTACCATAGCCTGCTCTGGCACACTATTCAAGGGGTTTTTGTCCCACCCAGTGCAGACGACAGCCTGCATGATTCAAAGCTTATACCCACAAGGAAGCGAAAAAGAAAAAATCCTCTGTAATTATGACCAGGAAGGAAAGCAAAATCTTGGATGTACACAGCCAATTCTCAGCATCCAACTTGCAAAAACATCAGAGAAAATGAGAGTAGGTTTAACAAACCTCAGTCAAAGTCAAAAGGGAGAGATAAAGCAGATAACAGGGGCCAAAGATGGGTAAACACAGTGCAACAGAAGATGCTGAACAAAGTGCAAGAGAAGATGCTGAACAAAGTGCAAGAGAGTAGTGCAGGAGAAATACTGCAGGTTTGAGATGGATGGCTGCAATATGATGCCTCAGTACAGAAGAGGAAAAGAGAATTTTTGGTTTTCCAAGAAAAAGAAAAGACAAACCTGAGCAGGAAAAGATGAAAGAAGTGTTTGAAAAGGATGAAGCACCAAATAAAGTGGGATTTGGTTTGTAATGAAAAGTGCAGGCAGAAGGAGGAAATGAAAAGGGTAAAAAGCATGGTAGTGAGGACAAAGGAAAAGGCAAGCTTAAACTGGAAGTTCCTGGCTGACGTATGAAGAAAACATAACCCCTCCCTAGTACTGAAACAAGGCTTTTACAATTCTTCTTCTTATACCTAAGAACTCTCAGAAGAAGAAAAGATAGGTTTGGGTTAGATCTTTGTTGTTTTATTGGAAGAACAAAATGCCATCAGATGTTCCAAGCAGTAATGAAAGAAGAGACACATGAACGATAAGTGGAGATAGTAAAATGGTGAAAGCATACCTTGAAATTGAAATCCCTGTGCGTACCCTATACAGAGATACAAATCTTTACGGCTCTATCAAAACCAAGTGGTCCCTCATGCTCATATGTTTCCCTCTTACTTTATTTTTTTTCGTTTGTAATTTATTTAATCAATGACAACACATTAGTACCTTTTTTCTGAACATTTCTTGCTAATAAGAAAGACTTCTTTAGGCATATATACCCAAACTCAATCATCAATGAATCTAGGTACCCAAGAACTAAAACTCATAAAAGAACCAAGCCTATCCTTCCACTGAGTTTGTTAAAAAAAAAGAAACGAAAAGGAAAACAAAGCAAACAGCTCCACGAGAGGATCAGAAGGAACAACAAAAATTCCAACATCACTCAAGAATTCTGCAACCCATATACACCAAGAAAAGTCATATCGAATGCAGCAATGGCACCATGGCAGAAACCTTTAAATTATAAACCCAGACACACAGGAAACCCTCATCTTTCCTCTTTTTTTTTTTTTTTCTGTGTGTGCATGCCATGAGATCCTCAAGCAACAAGACACTGACAGAAACACCACAAGTTGAAACAAGCAGAATAGAAGGTTCCCCCAACAGAGAAAAAACTTGCAGAGCCATTAAGAGCAAGAAGGGCACCATGCTAACCACTGCAGTGGCGCTTGTTCCAACATTTTTTTCTTTTACCTGCTGCACTGCTGGCAGAAGCGCTGCTCCTGGCCGTGCACCATCACCACGGGCGTCTTGGAGTGGACCTCGCACACCTTGTGCCGCCGGTGGTACTCCCTGCAGTTGCTAAGGTCGGACTTGCACCCGTCCACCAGGCAGGCGGCGCTGTGGACGCCGTTGCTGGGCGCGCGGGCCCTCTTCGCCGAGCTCGACGGGGACGCGGCGGCCACGGAGGCCCGCGCTGGGTCCCTCCACTTGTCGGAGGAGGAGGACCCGAAGTCCCCCAGCCCCCCCAGCTTCAGATCGACGGAGCAGTCCAGCCCGCCGGCCTGGCCCCCCGCCGGGGCGCTGCCGGCGAAGAAGGACGGCTTCACGCTGGGCTCGGCGCCCCGCTCCAGCTCCGCCAAGTCCCAGCAGGGTGGCATCTTCAGGTCCCAGTCCATAGCCAACCCTCTTCAGCTCTTCTCACTGCTACTACTTATCTTTGCTCCCCACTGCACTCACTCACTCTCCCTCTCTCTCACTATACTGTTGTACCCTGGCCCTTCTTCCGGTCAATCCTGCTAAGTTCCTGTAGGCACCATGACATCAAACAAAGCAGAGTCACTCACTAGGAGACACCCTTGAGCTAGGAGTTAGGCTACAAAAGTAGCAATCCAGGCAACCAAAAAAACCCAAGGAAGACAGAGCAGACACATGCATGGAAGTCCAGCTCTAGTATAGTGAGAAAAGAGAAGAAAACATAGAAGAAGAAGAAGAAAGAGAGAGGCTATTTACGATCCAGACGAGTGGAAGCCTAAGCCCATATGGAAACCTAAGGAGATGAAGCTTCAACAGAGAGGAGAGGAACAGGAACAGGAACAGAAGGGAGGTTCTAACAAAGAAGAAAAAAATTAAATCAAATGAAAATGACAAGAAGAGATCAGAGACCAACAGAAGGTGAGGGATGGGTACTTAAAAGAGAAGAAACAGCAACAAGACACCACACAGCGACCAGACAATCCAACTCAGAAGAACAGAGGGGGAGAAAAGTCTCACCTTGACAGAAGCTGCAGGAGGCTAATAATACAAACTCTACAGCTGGGAAACAAAGGGTGATGAGGAGAAAAGAATACAACAGAGAGGTTAGAGGGAGGGTGGGAGGGCACGGAGGAGCAAGTAAACCAGACCAAAAAGTTAGGAACTGGAGACCGGCCAGTGCTAGCAACAGGAGAGTGGCTTTGGTCTCCCCAACCATTCAAGCCCCTGCATGGATCCCATTAGGGAGGCAATAAATGCAAAGGCAAGAAGACAATAAAACTATAATAACGACGAGCACTGTGCTTTGTGCAGGTTAAGAACCATCACATCGCTGCAAAGCAATCACCACACACAAGTCACACGAGTCACAAAACACCTACCCCTGTATAAATCTTTAGGCACAGCAAGACAACAGCTGAGAGCAGTTTTAGAGCTGGAAAGACTAGAATTATTGGTAGGAGGGCAACAGTGAGTGTGGATAATGTACTAGAGCTGGAAAGAGGGGTGGAGATCTGAAGACTGCAGCTCCATCAGCTTGGGATATGCACCTGCTTTTGATTTTTTTTTCCCCACTTTAGAGTCGGTGGTTGTTTTTGGTATTCTTTTTTTTTAGTTCCCTGTAGTAACTCATGATGTGGTTGGTGTCAAATATGGGAGGAACAGGAGAAATGAGAGGGGGGAAGCTGGATGGGAAGGAAAGGGACAGGGTGGGTGTTGTTTGCCTTCCACTTTTCAAGTGTAGAAAAAGTACAAAGGAGGGTGAGAGGGAAGGAGAGAGGAGGAAGGAGCTTGTATGGCAGGGTAAATTGCTGTCTTGTGGGGTTATGCTTCACGTTTGCTGACATGTCTTGCTCCATCCCCATCTTACTCTTGCTTCCCACATTCCCTCATTGTTTTTCTTATTTTCCACAACTCTCCATTACTCCAATTATTCCCCTCTATAGTTCAAAAGCTTCAACAAGGTTTGAGTGCCTCCCTGCCAAACTCCATGATTCCCAAACTTACCCCACATCTTGTTCAGATACCTATGATATCTCCTCCTACTAATAGATTGGTGACCAATTATTGATGAAAACGCGTACAAAGGTTTATATTTTCAATTTTGCATTTAGGAAGGGTACTTATATAACAACTTTCCTTTTTGTAAAACTAGCCTTATAATTTTAGATCATGTTTGTTGTGTGGCTCTATGAATTGTGTACTTGAACCTTATTAAAAGGAAAAGAAGAAGAAATCGTGTACTCGGCATTTGAGAATGAGAAATCATCTTGCACTTTAATTGACTTCCCCTTGGTTACATATTTCATGCATCACTTGGAAAAAAGTACACATAAACTCTGCTGCAAACCTCGCTATCTGAAACACAATTATCACCTCGAAGCTTGAAAGAAGCAACCAAGCACAGACTTCAATCAATCGACTTCATAAGCCATGATGCACTTTTAATGAGAGTGAGGGGTACACTTTGATCTTAGGATGTGAAAAACTAAGAAAAATTAATTACAGCTACTGAGGCCTACTTTATCTTCCCTGTTCAAGCCTGTTCGATTTTAGTAGAGTTTGAGTTTGAATCGAGAATCTACAAGGGCTGTTCAAGTTTGGCCCATTTTAGATATTAAACACATTTAAGTCGAGAATCGGGTAACTCATAAGTTCAATGAATATATGATAGATTTTGTTCATTTTTTTTTTAATTTAAACATATACAAGTCAAATCATGATGAATACTAAATTGTTTGCACGCCCACTTCTTTGATAGAAAATTATAAAAGACATTAAATATCTTATTAACTAAGTTTATTTATAAAAAAATAATTAAATCAATGCTTAAAAGAAGTTCTTGTGAGTGCTTAAACGAACTCTTAACGAATATGAAAACGAGTTCTTAAAGAGTACTTAAGTAAATTTGTTCAAGAACATAATCGAGTACAGCTTGTTTGTATTCAAACTTTGGCTCGTTTAACGAATCTATCTCAAACTTTTGTTTAAATTTGTTTATATAGTTTAATAAATGAGTCGAGTCAAAGCTGTTATCAAGTAGTTTCATGAGTTGTTCATCGAAAGTTGGTTTATTTACGGGACCCACTGGATTTTGTAATATTTAGGAAACTTGTTAATTTTAGTCTATTAGAATAATTGACCTATTGTTCTTGGCCCATTAGAACGGTCCCATTCACCTATTGATTCTGATTTAAAAGAGTGATCCCACTAGTCTACTATTCAAATGACCTCACTGAACAAAATTCGACATCTACCACTGTTAAGACCGTTGTAACATCTTAAAGCACATACTGATGACTTAATTCTTAACATGTTAATGTATTAACACTTTAAGTGCAACACATTAATATTTAATGTTATTAACATGTTAATACTTTAACATCTTAAGGTGTTAATCTTGTGTTAACATTATAAGATATCAGAGTACTAATGCCCCAAACCTTCAAGTGATAACAAGTTAACCACCGATTATGGAAGGAGGTGAAAAATAAACACCCTTGTAAATAAAGAATTGACGGCCAGCGAAAAATATTTTTAAGAGACAAAATTAAGCTCAAACTTCTGTCAAGAGGTGTCATTAATTCTCTCTAAAAACTATAGGAATCGATCTATATGAAAATGTGATATATCCCCATGAACTCAATGCCAAAAAAACTATTAAAAAAAAATCTGATGCCCCAAGTGGTAACTTCAACCCCCGGAAGATCTAGTTTCCTTGTCCGGAATCTCCTCTTTGCAGCTTCTGCCAAATTTGGTGGATGCCACAGCTGACCAAACTCTATTAATCTAATCCAATCTTTTTATAATAACTCAAGGAAAGGTGGGACGGTGGTCAGGTGCAGGACCGTACAAGCGTAGGTATTTGTTAATTAGGTCTAGTTTAGGAACCTGCTTAGCCTTGGAATAATCTTTTCCCTCATACTTATTAGAATAATCTTTCCGAGGACCCACTTTAAAGTGGCTTCGGAAATTGAAGTTAATATCGCGAAAGCAGAGCCCAGATTTGTGGAGAACGCGAGTGTACGAACCAAATTGCAATATTCTTTTTTAAATACTCATGTTATTCGCAAAGGGAATTAAGAATTTAATTAAAATACCTGCCTCCTCAAATATTTTTTGAAATAAAGTGCACACCAACGGCTACGGTTTGGCCAAAACAAGGCGAGAACAAGGTGATCTCCTTCTTCCCTTTTGTGCTTTCTATGTCTTAAATCGTGTAAATTGTGTAATTAACCTTTTAATTATTTCTTGTCTTTGACGAACAGCTCCCGAGAGCCGATCGCCGCCTGCGCTTTTGACGTTTCGGTTGTTGCGACCCGCGGGAAAGTGCTTTTATTTTTCTGCCTTCGGTTGCGGGCAGAAGTGCTTTTGTTATACCAATGAAAAAAAAAATAGTATTCTTATGGGGTTGAGATTAGGGGGAGATTTTAATTAGTCCTGAATGTGTATCTGATCAAGATCGACCTCATTATGATGTTTCCAATGATCTTGCAACACGTATGCAATACGTTTTGTGTAGGTTAATTATGTATTAAAGCCTCGGCAAAATAAGTAGATTATATAAGACTTGTTTCTTACTTAAAAAGGGGAACTTGGATTAATGGAAACGTTTTGTAATGTCTAATTAAGCACCCTTGCATTTCTAATTAAGTAAGAAAATTAGTGGGACGAGTTTGATTGGTGAGACCGGCCTTAACAAAAAAGAGCAAGATTCTCTAAACTTATTGGAATAGGATGTTAAGGCCTTTATTGCCTCTAAACTTAATGATATCTTTTATGCCCTATTTGATAGGAAAATATTGTTAATTTACTTTTATTATGCGAGATGGGTTATCGGATTTGATGTTAATTTTCTTTATAGCTAATAGGTCAGTGGCGCCACTAAAAGGAAACATGTTGGGTACCAATTAAAAGGACTTCCAATATAAAGGTGACATGTATAAATTTACTTGTTTTAGAAATTTAAGTAAACTTTTATAAGCAAAAAATTCTAATATAAGAGAGAATTAACGCATATGTAAAGCTTTAAAAAAAATACTAACAACATGAGTATATGTGTCGAATATATACATATATTTTTTGAAAAAGTTAAACACGTCAGTATAAACTATTTAGAAGGGTTTTCTTTCAAAATATTTGGAGGGCCCTGGCTCCCCCTGCTATGTCACTGCCTGTGTAATAGATTAAGAATGTGTTTGGCAAAATTTTTACTTGAAAGTTACTTTTGGCTTCTACTTCTCACATAGAATGAGTTGAAGGAGAGAAGTTATAATTAATTTTAATTTGTTACAAAAGTCAACTCTTTCATAACAATTTCACTTTTTCTCCAATCTTAAAAGTTCTCCGTTGTAGTTTTTGGTTGTAAGTCAAAATACAAGTAAAACACCACATAAATAGCTTTTAAGATTCAATGACTTCCATAAAAAATAATTAAATAAAAATGCAAAAGTACTTCCAAATAAAAACTGCTCCAAACACGGCCCAACTCAATGTGCTAACAAGTAACAAAAGTTTCCCCTTCCAAATTAGCATACAGCTTAAGACTAATCCTTATTTATATCGAGAATTGACCTGGTTAACCGTGGTTATATATATTGTTCTTCTAGCCAAAACTCATTTATATTGGGACGTGACCTGGTTAACTTTAGGTATTCTATTCCTCTAACCAAAATCGAATTATAAACTCTGGATTAAATACTGGCTAACTTTAGGATATCTCCAAATCAAATTGGTACTTATAATATTTATTAGAATGGGAAACAATAGCCATTGAAAAGGACACCTTGGCGTCTCCATGGACCACCGACAGGAGGAGAAGAACACAACAGCAGTTCATAAAGCCTTCTGGACCACCCTACATTGACATGGGTGGCGGCTTAAACCGGACACATGCACACCCACACCTAACATGCACCTAATCAAACCACCTCTACTTGCTATAACAAGTAACAACGTCAAAAATAATATTAATCATGATCAGATATATTCTAAATTATGGGATTAACGTGTGAGAGAATAGAAGTTTCTATATCCCCCCTCAAAAGCCAACGTCCTCTTGGATGCTTCATATCATTGCCCACTTATGGTAGACCTGATTAATATACATGTACTTAACCAATGGCCATCATAGGAGGAGAGGGGAGTGGGGGGACCGGACCATAACGTTTTGGATGGTCCCGGTGATGGTGCAATGTGAAGGCGCGTGGCCATTTTTTAAGGCCGTGTGCATGTTAGATTTAGTCTTAAGCACAAGCTTAATTATCTTGTTAAGTGCATGTGCTTAGTGTGTGTGAATGGGCAATTAATATTTTTCTCGACTCGAGTGTGAGATTGGAGATCAGAACTCCTCCATGTGGTTCTCCCATGCATATGGCCGGAGTTGTCGACGAGCAGACAGCTTCGTCCAGGCCTGATCGATCGATATATATATATTTTTAAATCATAATTATTTTTAATTAAATAAAGATGAGATTCGTCAATAGTTTAAGTGGAAGATCTCGCATCTGTCATGCCTGATATTATAATATCCAATAAGTTAGATAATTAATTAAGACGAGTAATTATGTATGAAAATTTGACATTTAATCAATTTTGTTTTTCAAAGATTTTCGAGGATAAAACAAGGACACCATTAATATCTAATCTGATAAATAACCTTTTGACATCTTTACTTTTATAAGAAATGAACATAGACCTATCTATATTAATAAATTAACTAAGAAAATTGCTGTTATTAGTTGACACGTGGTAAGTAATTAAACTGGAAAAAAAAAAAAACTTGTGGCAGAAAGAGAGGGAGAGAGACGTGGATCAGTAGGTATTTTGGAGTTGAGAGAAGAATTTTATTTTGAAAATATTTACTGTTAAGAAGAGAGATTAAATAACATATCTTCAATTAAAAGAGTGCATATCCTCTACAGTTTTTAGCGGACCGTAGAGAGTCTGTAAAGAACGGGGGGTTAAAAAAATGTGAATTCATGGGATGTGGGTGGGGTGCGAATTCACGTCTTCCCCTCCCTTCCTCCCTTTTTATTGAACCTCTACCGACCGCCGAAGACCATAGACGATCTGTGTTCCTATTAAAAAGGTAAAGAAAGAGAGAGAGAAAAGATGTAGTCGGCTAACATAGAGGTTGGAGGACATACGGAATG